>CAUDMG010000415.1:2272500-2897500 GCA_958450375.1 Homarus gammarus | reverse complement strand
GGTGAATCAGATTAGGTTTGGAATTAGTAGTATTGAAGCCCATGGGAATTTTCACCTCGACCTGTAGTGTCCTCGGCCTGTAGTGTCCTCGGCCTGTAGTGTCCTCGACCTATAGTGTCCTCGGCCTGTAATGTTCTCGGCCTGTAGTGTTCTCGGCCTGTAGTGTCCTCGGCCTGTAGTGTCCTCGGCCTGTAGTGTCCTCGGCCTGTTGTGTCCTCGGTCTGTTGTGTCCTCGACTGGCGTTAATAAGTCGATAGGTTAAAAAAAATCCTACCTAGTCATATCCTTTGCCGAACTTCCTTACCCAAGACGTTCAAGTTTAGAAGGATATTATGGCCTACGTACAGATATCCTAAGTTGACACATCCTATGCTAAAATATCCTTCGGTAAAATATACTAAGTTGAAACATCCTAGACGAAGATATCCTAAGTTGAAACATCCTATACTAAGATATCCTTCGGTGAAACATCCTGAGCTTAAATATCCTTGGAGTAAGATGTCCTGAAGAAGGCACTGCTGGTGGTGGGGGGGGGGGGGGGGTGACAGGACTAGTGCTCTCAATCAATGCCTCGTCCCTGGTAACCCCCCCCTCCCCCTCCCCACCCCCAGGCCTCTCTTGAGCTACTGGGGGAGTGGGCGACGGTGCTGGTCTTTTGTATTGGTGGTAAGTTGTGGTCTGTTGTGGTGGTGGTGGTCTGTTGTGGTAGAGGTGGTCTGTTGTGGTAGTAGTGGTCTTTTGTGGTATTTTGTTGTTGTGGTGGTAGTAGTGTTGTGGTAGAGGTGGTCTGTGTGGTAGAGGTGGTCTGTTGTGGTAGAGGTGGTCTGTTGTGGTAGAGGTGGTCTGTTGTGGTAGAGGTGGTCTGTTGTGGTAGAGGTGGTCTGTTGTGGTAGAGGTGGTCTGTTGTGGTAGAGGTGGTCTGTTGTGGTAGAGGTGGTCTGCTGTGGTAGAGGTGGTCTGTTGTGGTAGAGGTGGCCTGCTGTGGTAGAGGTGGTCTGTTGTGGTAGAGGTGGTCTGCTGTGGTAGAGGTGGTCTGTTGTGGTAGAGGTGGTCTGTTGTGGCAGAGGTGGTCTGTTGTGGCAGAGGTGGCCTGCTGTGGTAGAGGTGGTCTGTTGTGGTAGAGGTGGTCTGTTGTGGTAGAGGTGGTCTGTTGTGGCAGAGGTGGCCTGCTGTGGTAGAGGTGGCCTGCTGTGGTAGAGGTGGTCTGTTGTGGTAGAGGTGGTCTGCTGTGGTAGAGGTGGTCTGTTGTGGTAGAGGTGGTCTGCTGTGGTAGAGGTGGTCTGTTGTGGTAGAGGTGGCCTGTTGTGGTAGAAGTCTGCTGTGGTAGAGGTGGTCTGTTGTGGTAGAGGTGGTCTGCTGTGGTGGACTTGTGTAATAATCTGCTTTATTATGTCCTCTGTGGTGGTCTACTGTAGTGTGTGTGTGTGTGTGTGTGTGTGTGTGAGAAAAGCAGTGAGCGAGTGTATATAAGAGGCAGCGAGTGTATGTGTGAGAGGCAGCGAGTGTGTGTGTGAGAGGAAGTGTATCTGGGGAGCTTTTGGCTGGTGAATCGGGGAAGTTGGGAGAGGTCAGGGAACTGGCAAGAGTTAGTATGAATTTATGTGTTTTAAGGGAGAGAGAGAGAGAGAGAGAGAGAGAGAGAGAGAGAGAGAGAGAGAGTCAGGGATGAATTTAATGTTAGGTGTAGGGTTCACGTTTGTGGTGTGTATGTTTGCGTGTTATGGAGGTGAGGAGTTTTTTTAACACACACACACACACATACATACATACATACATACATACATACATACATCTATCTCCCCTATTAGTTTTTATTTGTTAACTCAGTCTTACTTTTCTTTCTTGTTGTTACGGTAATTGGACGGCAATTAGTGAGTTTACAAAGGGGTTTTTTTTTTTAATTTGTGTCATAAATTTTCTCATATTGTTAAAGGTTTAGAATTTATTACGTATTATAGAGAGGTTAGTATATGCGGTGATGAGGAAACCTAACCTAACCTATCGTAACCTGTCGTAACTTATCCTAACCTAACCTATCCTATCCTATGCTAATCTATCCTATTGCAGACTCCTTATTTTCTTATGTTCTTATGTAACCTATCCTAACTTATCCTATCCTAACCTGTCGTAAACTATCCTAACCTACCCTATCCTAACCTACCCTAACCTACCTACCCTAACCTATCCTAACCTATCCTAACCTATCCTATCCTATCCTATCCTGTCGTAACCTATCCTATCCTAACCTATCCTATCCTGTCGTAAACTATCCTAACCTATTGGACTCTTGCTGATGATTGCTTTAATTAATATCTTTTCCTTATTTCTCTTGTTAATTTTATTGTGTTAAGTTACACCTAAAGGGAAGTTGTTACTCATCAACAACATTTTGGCTCTTATTTATGGCTGGTTAATCGCCTCGTTAATAATAGCTAAACGAGTGGTATCCATTAGTGAAGGAATTAAAGCTTACCTGTAGATAAAAGGTCGTGTTGTAATCGTGTTGTGGTCGTGTTTGTGGTCGTGTGCTTGTCCGTGTGTGTGAGTCGAGGTCAACTCTAGGTCACTCTTCACCTCCCACTAGTGTTAGATTATAGAGAAAAGTTGGTCAGAGGTCGTGTCAAAGGTCATGTCAACACCTCACTATGTCCCTGTATTGTCTTTATAGTTAAGTGTCCGTCTGTCCGTCCGTCCGTCCGCTCAGAGGGTGTAAACACGATGACTCAAATGTTGTGTCGTCAGTAGAATTATGGGTCCTGGTACTGTGGTGGGAGGCGGTGAAGGAGTTGGCTCGCATCAGTAGCACCCCGAGTCGACCCAGTTGCAGGATGACCACCAAATTGCACAGATGGGGGAAATGAATGTCGGGAGAGAGCAGTGTCGGCCATATTGTCTTCTTGCGTACCAAAGACTATGCCCTCAGTGTGCTGTATCTGCGCCGCCCACTTTTTTTTTTATACCATATTGAGGTATTAGTAGTTATTGGGAAGGTTTTTTGTCTTATTTTAACTTATTTTTCTTTATGAAGGGACATGAAATAAGGTAGAGTATTGCCTTATTAAACACTCGAGTATTTAAGCATTATCATCATGACTATAATACTCTCCGAAGCAACTACCTCTCTCAGGTGGGATTCGAACTCCTGTTGAGGCATTAAAATCCACCAGTGACCCATCCTAACCCTGACGTACGTACAAGAAGAAACGTCGACCTAGTTATGGAAGGATGGGAGTTACGTTGTGTGGTGTGAGGCAACAAGCGGTGTATTATTCTGAGGTTTATGAAGGTCAGTCAGTGGTCAAGGTCAATCAGGGTCGGAGGAGACTTTCTTTTTTTTTTTTAGGTGAAATATATTAATCTAGTGATCAAGTCGAAGGTATATTTCCGCTAAAAGTTTTCCATATATCTATAGATTTTATGAAGAAAGTAGTAACGAATATTTGTTATATTTCCTTGTCTCTGGGTTGTCTTCATTTGCTAGGTAATTATGTTTTACTTGGACGCTGCGAGGGCCCAAGATATTGACAACGAGACAGAAAAAAAAAAAATTATGTATTTTCCAGAAATTCTGATAAGTAAACATATGAGCGATGGAGGCGATAAGTGTGACGCCAGAAGAAAAAAAAAACAGACTTGAAAAATACGTCACACACATATGCCGCGCTGTGATTGGACGACGCCTCTTATCTGGTAGAAGAGAAATAAAAATAAATCAACAAGCTTCCCCGCCCCCCCTTTTCACTACTACCATCCTCCCCCTCCTTCCCCCTCTCCTCACCTCCCCCCTTCCCCCTCTCCTCACCTCCCCCTCTTCTCCTCCACGTGGCACTAGAACAACCGACCCATCCCTCCCCACCCCCACCTTACTCGTCCTCATCTTAACCTAACCCATCCCCAACTTACCCCCATCCATCCTTCCCTTTCCCTTTGTCCTCCCTTTCTCCCTTGCTTCACCTTGTCCCTCTCCCATCCTTTCTTCCTTGTCATCCATCCTCCCTACCCCCTTGTCCCCCACCCCCTTGTTCCCCCTCCCCCTTATCCCCCACCCCCTTGTCCCCCTTCCCCTCCTCCCAGCCAGTGTCTAACATGTAGTGGAGAAGACAAGGCTTCCTCTAATAAGGATATGGAATAAGACATACAGGTCATGTCTCACTATATCCACCATGTCAAGCTGGTACACCTCCTCCCCCCTGGTGGTGATGGTGGGGGGGGGGAGGGGTGGGGAGGGGGTAGACGCTGGTGGATGGTTGAGGTGATTATTGGCAAGTTGATTAATTGATAGTTTAACAGGTTGATAAACTTGATAGATGACGAATGGGATAGTATTATGTTGATGGATTGATGGATAGATGACGAATGGGATAGTATTATGTTGATGGATTGATCGATAGATGGCTGAAAGGATGGATGTTGTAGATAGATGATGATAATGGATATAAAATTAACAGATGGTATTGTAGATATATATAGTGATGGATGAAAAATATACAGGTGTTGGAAATATTGTATCGACGGGAACGGATCAACGTATCAAAATAATATACGTCATAGGGGCATTTTATCTCACTGTGGTAACATAGATTTGTGGTCGTGTGATTACATGTGAAAAAAAATAAAACTACAATATATAAACTTTGTAGAGGATAAATTTATAACAAAATAAAGGATTATTTTCTTGTGTCTCCCCTCTCTACCTGTTGTGACGTCATTGGCTACCTGGGTACAGTAATTATGGGAGCTGTAGTTGTTGATTTTTGTTGTTGTTGTTGTTGTTTTTTTGTTATTATTATTATTAGGCATTATTGAAACAGGGAATTGAAGGTTCTTGCGTGACTAATAATTAAAATTTATCCCTTCAAAGACTCACAGAACCACTTAGTAAATATAATTAAAGACTAAAACTTCATTTGACGCAAAAGACGTAGATACATCACCTGAAAGATTCGTTAAGTCCTTAGTCTTTAATCCTTATAAGTTATCTCACCTCAATGACATCATAAACGTTTCACTTTAAACTGGCACAAAAAAAACGTTTCACTTTAAACTGGCACAAAAAAAAACGTTTCACTTTAAACTGGCACCAAATGAAACCAACCAAATCACCTTACTGTGTGTTCCCTCTCGCCCGTAAGGAAACACAATTACCATTATCAATTTCCCAACTCGAGGAAACTTTGTTATGAATTTCAGTGGTTCGATGCGTTTTTGTTTTATTGTTTGAATATTTTCCTTTTAACTGTATAACAAGCTGGAACAAATGGCTTAATTTAGTTTACAGTAGTTTTAGTTATTAGAATGATTTGGTGGAGTTGTGTATTAAGTTGTCGTAGTGGCGGACTCTGGAAGAAAATAAACTGTCTTCGTCTATTGAGGGGTTTGCGTTTTCATGCGTTTCTTGTCTTCACTTTCTCTCTCACTCACACACACACACACACACACACACACACGCACACACAGGGCACCAGTTTGTTAATTATTAAGTTAGTTCTCTCATCTCATTCTCTCACTATCTCACTCTTTCACTCTCACCCTCTCGCTGTCTCACTCTCTCACCCTCTCATCTTCTCACCCTCTCACTCTCTCACCATGGGTTTCTTGAGCAAGACCTTACAAGTAAAAGAAATTCTCTCTAAATCAAATGCCTGTTATTCCATCATTCTCCCGCCTCTTCCATCTCTCTTCCATCATGCTAAGTGTCTTCCTTAGTTCATCTTTCTATCACCTTTATCACCCCTTCCATCGTCTTTTCTTTCATTTTATCCGGCGTGCTTCTTTCACCCTTATGTTACCTTTCCTTTGCCATTCCATCATTTTTCCTATCATCCGGTTTATTCTTTCTTTCCCTTTCTTGTCTTTCAATACTGTTCCATTACTCCATCTTTTACCTTTGTATCTACCTATTATCACCCCTCTCTTTCACTTTCATCTCTCTTCCATCATTACCTTTGTCTTGCATTCATCCCTCTTCCATCACCCGGCCATCGCCCTTTTCATCACCCTTCCACCCATCTTCCACCATCCTTTCATCCCATCCACCCTCATCCACCCCCACCCCTTCCATCAGCTTTCCATCATCCATCCACCTTCCATCACACATCCACCCCCCCTTCCATCACCCGTCCATCACACTTCCATTGCAGTAATCGAAGGAGTGAGTTCCCAGATGCCAGTCAGTTCTCATAAGTGTTTGTAAATCAATGTCAATTCTGCTGCCGAGCGTCAAAATGTTGATTACTCTGATGATGATAGTGGTGATGGTTGTAGTCGTGGTGATGCTGGTGGTGGTGATGGTTGTAGTGATGGTGGTGGTGGTGATGGTTGTAGTGATGGTGGTTGTGGTGATAGTTTGGGTTGTGGTGGTGATTGTTTTAGTGATGGTGACTATGGTTGTAATGGTGGTGGTTGTAGGTTGTTTGTCTTTTGTGACCAATAACACCAACGCTTGTAATGCCCACCTACAAAGCTAACCAGACACCCAGATCCCCCTCCCCCCCCCCTTCCCCCTTCCCCCAAAGGCTAATCATGACTATAGCTTGACTCCTTAGTGTGTCGTCCAAGAAGAGACTATGACAGATCATTACACCATGGACTTCATCAGAGCGTCGTATACTTAGTTAACTTAGAGTGAAGGCGAGCAAGCACTAAACACATTTAAGTTAACATAGGGAAGATCAGGAGGTAGAAAAAGGGGTCTTGCTGTTCTTTTTGGTCAGTTCAGATAGTTTTTTTTTTAGGGGGAGGGCAAGGACGGCGTCGATAGTGTTTTGACATGAGGAGTTGGAGGTTGGAGGAGTCAATTTTACATTATAGGAGTTGAAACAGAGACCAGGATCTCCCTCTGATGCTTCATCTGACTAATATGAAGTACTTGAGACTGTCCTGCCATCACGTCATATCAAAAGACACACAAAATAGGGTCGAAGGGTCTACCTGTTTGAACATCTTCGTGTGAGTTAATTACATGTTGTGTGAGAACCAGGGGAGAGTCGCCGCTGTAACAAGCTGTGATTAAGGGAAGGAGACGGGGGAGGGGGGGAAGTGTTGTCGAACTTCTTTAATAACTGTATCGCCTCTGACCTTGATGAAGACGTTCTGGAGATTTTTACTTTGACATAAGATTTCGTGAGTGAGGGACGGTGCTGACTGCCTTGGGGGATCCTTAACACAATTTGTCTTGTGTGTGTGTGTGTGTGTGCGTACGTGTGCGTGTGCGTGCGTGCGTGAACAATATGACCCTGTCTACAGAACGTTGATAAATACAGTAGTATGATCAGCTGGTGACGACATACAGCACACCAACACTCAGTCTACACCAAGATGAAGGAACTAGTTATATCCTGTAGAAGGTCAAGTGTAATATGGATTATCCTCATAAATAATCCTGATGATGTACGATGTTGTCCCAAACGTTAATAGAAAGAATTATGAGACTCGTTATTTCATGTTGCTGTGGTCTACGTGTGTGTGTGTGTGTGTGTGCGTACGTGCGTGCGTGCGTGCGTGCGTGCTTAAAGATAAGGTCTGTATCTGTCTTGACGTTTCATTTTCATTAGTACGTCTTCAGCGGATGGAGGCGAAAATATCCGTTAAGAGCGGACGTTGTATGTCGAGTGATGAACTGGGTTACCGGATTGAATTGCTGCCTTCCGATTGGTTGTTGGAAGACAGCCGCAGTGCTTGTCTTGTTCGGTGTTGTGGTGGTTGGTTACTGTTATGAAGGCATCGTTGTTATGGTGGTGTTTGGGAGTCTCGAAGGTGTGTATACAAGTACTCATGTAGACTCAACCAGTTGTTTTGTGGTTTAGTATATCTCGTTTTACTGTCTCGTGTGTTGGCCTCGATACACCCTGGAGGAGATAGTGGGTGATGGGAGTGGTGAAGACTCCCATGGTGATAGATCATGGTAGTGTGGTGATAAAGACTCCCCCATGGTGATAGATCATGGTAGTGTGGTGATAAAGACTCCCCCATGGTGATAGATCATGGTAGTGTGGTGATAAAGACTCCCCCATGGTGATAGATCATGGTAGTGTGGTGATAAAGACTCCCCCATGGTGATAGATCATGGTAGTGTGGTGATAAAGACTCCCCCATAGTGATAGATCATGGTAGTGTGGTGATAAAGACTCCCCCATGGTGATAGATCATGGTAGTGTGGTGATAAAGACTCCCCCATAGTGATAGATCATGGTAGTGTGGTGATAAAGACTCCCCCATGGTGATAGATCATGGTAGTGTGGTGATAAAGACTCCCCCATGGTGATAGATCATGGTAGTGTGGTGATAAAGGCTCCCCCATGGTGATAGATCATGGTAGTGTGGTGATAAAGACTCCCCCATGGTGATAGATCATGGTAGTGTGGTGATAAAGACTCCCCCATGGTGATAGATCATGGTAGTGTGGTGATAAAGACTCCTCCATGGTGATAGATCATGGTAGTGTGGTGATAAAGACTCCCCCATGGTGATAGATCATGGTAGTGTGGTGATAAAGACTCCCCCATGGTGATAGATCATGGTAGTGTGGTGATAAAGACTCCCCCATGGTGATAGATCATGGTCATTTTCTCCACCAAGGAACTCATGAATTACGCAGGAGCTCTGGAGGAGGATTTTATTTTTTTTATACTGTAGAAGGTGTTGTTTGTCATGATGAAGTCCTTTGTTTTCCAGCTCCTGTAGGGTATTATTAGCCTGAAGTCGTCGTCAGGTTATTATGCTGCTGGAGTTGTTGAAGTTGTATAGGGGGGTTGTTATATCTTCTCTCTTGTAGGGTTTGGTGACGTTAAGTTATGAAGTTGTAAAATGTTGTGAGTTTGGTGGTGGTGGTGGTGTTGTGCTGGAGAATTCGATGTTGCTTGGTAGGGCACATAGTGATGGTGATACTCGAGGATTATGGTGATACTCGAGGATCATGGTGATACTCGAGGATCATGGTGATACTCTAGGATCATGGTGATACTCGAGGATCATGGTGATACTCTAGGATCATGGTGATACTCGAGGATCATGGTGATACTCTAGGATCATGGTGATACTCGAGGATCATGGTGTTACTCTAGGATCATGGTGTTACTCTAGGATCATGGTGATACTCGAGGATCATGGTGATACTCTAGGATCATGGTGATACTCTAGGATCATGGTGTTACTCTAGGATCATGGTGATACTCGAGGGTGATACACGAGGACTCCGCGTGAAGGGTCGCCTCACCACCACAACACAACACCGCCTTATTACCTTGATTATTCTCTTAATTACTGTGTCAGGGATGAGTGGCTTCTCTCTCCTCGCCCTCCCTCCCTACTCACCCTCCCTTACTGCCAGCCCTCCCTCACCCTCCTTACTGCCAGCCCTCCCTCACCCTCCTTACTGCCAGCCCTCCCTCACCCTCCTTATTTCCAGCTCCCCCTCACCCTCCCATTCTGTCAGCCCCTCCTTTACCCTCCTTACTGTCAGCTCTCCCTCTCCCTCCCTTACTGCCAGCTCTCTCTCACTGCCAGGGTAAGAACGGCCATAACTCAATAATTATCCATTTGCCAAAACGTTCATTATCACCGTTGTATTCAGCATACAAAAAACTGATCCAGGAAAATAGGTTTAAAAAATATAATGGTATGGATTTTAGGTGAATATCCAAATATCACATAAATAAATTCTCCTTTTCAGCTAGATTTCATACCTGTTCGATCACATTATTCCAGACACAGGTATTCACGCTCCTAAAATGACTTTTAATCAGTCACCCGTCAAATGCTCGTTTTCTTTAAGTTCAATAAAAAGAAACGGGAAATAATGAGCCTCCCTTGGTGACTACAGTTTCAAATATGAATTTTCTTCACTCATATTTCGCTCTAAGTAATGATTGACGTTTGTATTTATACCTTGTTTTCGAAATTGTCTGGATGCTGTTGGCTTATACAGGTCACAGAGTAAAGAAAGGCTAACTTAAGTGTCTTATTTGGATTTAGGCTCGAGAACGAAGTCTATGTTTATTATCATTATTTAGAGGAGTGTCCGTGATATTGGATATACGTGTACGTGATATTGGATATAAGTGTACGTACGTGATGGTAACATTAACACGTACCATGTTGTGCTTGGACTGCCTTACAATTGTGAGAGCTGAGCCAGAATTGTTCTTTAGACAACATTATTCAAAGTAACTGTCAGCCGAGATGTTATGCTGACATATACCATTAAAAAGGATAAAACCAAACCACTGTCAATTTAACTTACGAACAACAGTTACTTAAAGGTTAAAATACATTACAGACTCTCTTATACTGCATAACGAGCAGACGAAGGCACACATTAGGACACCTTTTGAGTGTGCCTTGGTGAAGCTGTTGGGATAAATCACCTCTTTTATCAGGCCACCAAGGTCCACCATGCTCAGTTATTGGTGACCTTGGCATTGATTACTCCTTGTGGGTATCCTCCTCCAGAATTCTCGCGAGTAACACCACGAACTTGGGACTGTCGGTGTTTGTGTGTGTGTGTTTTGAGTTAGTTTTAGTATATAGGTGTAGCGTGTGTATGGGTGTAGCGTGTGTATGGGTGTAGCATACATGGCTGTGGCGTGTGTATGGATATGACGTAAGTATTTGTGTTGTGTGTGACTATGGTGCCGGGCCGTGAGTTGCTGAACGTGTACCAGGGTTAACACACACACACTCTGGCTTTGATGGTCCAAATGAGAATAGTGATCTAACTCCTGTATATAAGAACCCCTTCATGTTTTTTTTTTTATCAATTTTATGGTATGTATTTGTTTTTATTCTTCGCTTTTTCAATAGATATAGATATTCCTCTACTATAAGATCGTTTTAAATGATCACAAAAAAAGTCCGACCGTGAGTGAAGTTTAATGGAAAAATGGTATTAATTGTGACGTGATGATTCGTTGTTTTTATTTTTGTAACAGAGTTTTGTTGCCTTATCTTGGGTGTCCTTGTTGCGGTCGTTTGCTACAGAAGGAATTTTGTTATTATTATTATTATTATTATTAGTGATGTTTTAGTTTCAGTAGATAAATTCAGATGGAGTTACATGTATGTGTGTTTTGTAATAAGATGAATGTTTAACGAGAGGACAGAGAGCAGTAAAGAGATAACTAACTGATATTTTATTACTTAGAGGTAATGATTTGTAACTAAATACCATAACTAATAGGTGTGTGTGTGTGTGTTGTTACAGTCGTGTGGTGGTGCGGGCCCCACCAGTGTGGACGGGGCGCTGCTGTCCGAGGCTCACGGGCTGGTGGCAGACATGCTTCAGGACCCTCACCTGCCCCCTGCTGTAGTGTCGGGACTACAGGCGCTCTACCTCCTGCTGGCGCCGCCCTCACATGTGGCGCCCTCTCCCCGGGGACACAGACCCACCCCTTACTTCCACCTGTCGCAGGATGCCTACGCTTCAGGTTCCGACACTGAAGAGAACCCCTACACGGGCGAGAGGCCCTCCGTGCACCGGGTGAGTGTCTTATGCAACTTGTTCACTTTACTTGATTTGTCCTGTGATGTTTATCTTTGTTTTATAAGAGATTTATTGTACCTCGGGTGTGTGTTGAGGTTATTTGGGAGATATATCACAACGGGTCAGGTACAGTTGCCAGCAAAAGTCCCCCCACAAACTTGCTACACAGAGCTGTGGGAGAACTTTTGCTGGCAACTGTACAAAAGTTAACAGGTGTGACCGGGATCCAGAGAGCCGCCTGTTGGGTGTACGGCAGAACACCCTGGTGAAAGGACCAAGCACGCAGGGAGCAGTAAACTAATGCTTATGGAGTAAAATAATTCTTAGGCTGAACCAACAACTTCGATGGACTGTTGATGCTCATTGTCAACCTCGAATGTAGAAAATATAGAGACGATTGTGGAGTTTTCAACGATTTTTTGCATCGACATTTACCTTTGCATTTTTTGGCCTTGTATAAAATGTCACTAATTTTAGGAGCTATTGAGGTTATGGTTGTCGTGAAGATGGTAATGGCCGTGAACCTGTATTGATGAGTAATTAATAAATCTTGTTACACGTTTAAAGACCTAATGAGGGGCAGTAATAACAGGATAACATCAACAACTAGAATCACCCGAGGAATACTAGTCGATGCCAAACTCCTTCACTCTGAACCTGCAGTATGAGAGAAACTTTACATCTATATTTAGAGAAGACATATTGAGGAGAGATAGCGTTAGATATATATTGATGAAATATTAGATAGAATAGGGAAAGAGATAGCAGATTCTCTTCAGTGCACGCCATTTACTGTCCACAGTGAGTGGTTATGTCCCAACACAGCGTCACCTTCACTTACTGTCACGGCTGCCCTGTGACGTCATATATATTTGTACCCGATAGGAAGCTGGAAATACAATGAATTAAAAACAAAAATCTCCTTTAACCTAGTTTTTTAAATTAATGATCAGTTTCGTAATACTTAAGTTCATGTTTCTTTAAGTATGTTTTATTATTTTCTTAGGTTAGGTTAGGATAGATTGATTTAGGTAATATTGGGTGACGTTAGGTTGGGTTAAAATATGATATGTTAGGTTACCTTAGATTAGCTTAGGTTAGGTTAATATAGTTACAGATGGCGAATTATCCACTCAGACGCTCCAGCCAGACTGTATTGACCGATTGAAGCGAGACAACAAGAACAGGAGGCCATAGATGGTGAGGGTGACCATACCTCGTGTTGTGTATATGTATGTGTCACTGGTAGAGCCTTGAAAATGCCTGAGTATATTTATTTCAACCTAACCTAACCTTTCTTCCTGTCATAAAAGCATTCCTTATTGTTGGGACGCGAGTGAAGGTTCGTCAGGCAGTTTCCATATAGCGTATCATTCTAGAACAGAGGGTGGGGGAGGGGGATACCATGCACTCTTCTTTGTTCGTGCCGGCGCTGGTGATTGCTCGTGCTGGCGTTGCGATAGATGTGCCATGGACATAAGTTTCATTCACGTAACAGTAGAGTTTATTACTTATGTATTAAATAAGGTTATCCCTCTAGCATGTCTGAGTGTTGGTGTTATTCGTAATTCCCGACTGCCTCAAAGGCAATACTGTATACTTTATAATTATATTATGTTAATGTCTGTAGATTTATAACAACTATCCTAATTATATCCTTGGAAAGAGTGATAAAGTAAGAGAAGGAGAAATGTGGGTAAGTTAATGAAAGATCGAAAGAGTAGGGAAAAGATAGAGCGAAAGAATAGAGAAGAAACTTGACACCCGGAGGCCTCTGGCATCTACACACGCAGTTGACATTGAAAGAAAAATTAAAATTGCTGCGATAATTTATTCTTTTCTGGCAAGCAACACGTCATATTTCACTCCCTAATTTTTTTGTTTATGATTTTATTGCTTGATGAATTTGTCACTCTGTCTCTACCTTCTCCAATTAAAGGGGAAAAAATATATATATACTATTTTTACAACGTGAGGGAATATTTCAACTCATCTTGGAACACATATACTTCGCTTATCTAAGTTACGGACGCAAAGATAAATTGTCTGAGTGTTCCTAAGTTAAATTTCTCCCTTAACTGGATATGTAAGAACACCCTTTTAACCGGCCTAATTAACTTACGACTATTATTAAAAAATATGTAAATCATAAGGTAAATTTGGCTCATTTAAGTCTATGGCTATAAAATACTTTCTCAAAGGCTCGTAAGTATATTTTTTTCGGATTAGGAAAAGATTAGACACTCAGTTAATTTCATCCGATGATTAAACACCCTAATGCTATCTTGGGAGTTAGGTTAGGTTAGATTAGGTTAGCTTAGATTAGTTTAGAATAGGTTAGATAAGCTTTAGATTATATTAGCTTAGCTTCAGGTTAGGTTAGAATATATAAGATTAGCTTTAGGTTAGGATAGGTTTAGGTTAGGTTAGGATAGGTTTAGGTTAGGTTAGGATAGGTTTAGGTTAGGTTAGGATAGGTTTAGGTTAGGTTAGGATAGGTTTTGGATAGGTTAAGTTAACGTTCGTATGCTTAATCATGAGGTGAAATTAAACTAAACTGAACTAAACTTCACCTGAACCAAATTTCCCCGCATTTAGAGTAGTGGTAACCTAACCTAACCTAACCTAACCTAACCCAACCTAAACTAACCTATGTACCAAAGCTAGGGCCAAACATGTCTTCGAATTGCACGTGAGAGGCTTCCTAGTTAGCATTAAAGGTTGAAAAAAAAATGACTCCTTAAAAATACTCCTCCAGTTATTTGATAAACACACCATGACCGGGTGAGCAAGTGTGTGTGTTTGTACATGTGAGTGTTTGTGTGAGTGTTAATGTGTGTGCATGACTTTGTGTGTGTGTGTGAGAATGTGTATTGTATATGTGGGTGTATGTGTGAGTATGTGTGTCTGTTTTTGTTTGTGAATGTGTGAGTTTGTGTATGTTTGTGTGTGTGTGTAGTCTGGTTCCCTGGAGGGGGGGGAGGGTTCGGGTACACGTCACAAAGCTAAATCAGAGACGTCACTTGAGAATATATGAGTGTTGGAGGAGAGAGGGAGAGTGTTGGAGGAGAGTGTTGGAGGAGAGAGAGGGAAAAGACAATAATAATGAGCTAGCAAGAAAATCAGAATGTCATGGAAAAGAAAGATAGAAAAAACGAAAGAGACGTAATAAGGTAATGAGGGATGATGAGAGAGAGAGAGAGAGAGAGTAGCAAAACCTTGGTCGACCTTGTATTTATCTTAGCTTTAGGACATTATTGCGTCTCTCTCTCTCTCTCTCTCTCTCTCTCTCTCTCGGAACGTGAGACCTGCTTACATCTGGCAACCACCTCACACAGTCAACAACGAAGGAAAAATCAGTGTGATGCAATTATGCTCCTTTGATAAGAAGCGCCAGCCGTATCCCAATCTATTTTCTTACTCTTCCTCTTCTTCACCTCTCTTCCTCCCCTCTTCTTCTCTTCCTCTCTTCCTCTTCTTCACCTCTCTTCCTCCCCTTTTCTCCTCTTCTTCTATCTTCCTCTTCTTCTCTATTCTTCTTCTCCCTTCCTCTCCTCCTTCTCCTCTCCTCCTCTTCCTGTTCTCCCCTCCTCCTCTTCATGGGCCATAAACAGTAAACAATATGAATCGGTCGTGTTTTGAGAGAACTGTTGTTTGACTCGGTATTGACAAACTCGGTCACAAAACAAATGAATTGCGTTTCACCCCCAATATGGAATGACAGCGGCGTTGACTTGAGGAGCCAATCTCTCCTTTCTTCCTTCTCTTCCTATACTCTGTCTCCTACTCTTTCTTTATCTTTCCCTTCTCTTCCTTTCCCCCTCCTCTTTTTAATTCTTCATTTTCTTCTTCCTCCTCCTCCTTCATCTTCGTCTTTCTCCTCCTCCTCCCTCAACTACCACCATTTCCCTCTCTCCCCCATGAACTACCACCATCACCCTCTCTCCCCCATGAACTACCACCATCACCCTCTCTCCCCCATGAACTACCACCATCACCCTCTCTCTCCCCCATGAACTACCACCATCACCCTCTCTCCCCCATCAACCACCACCATCACCCTCTCTCCCCCCATGAACTACCACCATCACCCTCTCTCCCCCCCCATGAACTACCACCATCACCCTCTCTCCCCCCCCATGAACTACCACCATCACCCTCTCTCTCCCCCATGAACTACCACCATCACCCTCTCTCCCCCATCAACCACCGCCATCTCTTTTCATCCCCTTATCTCCCTAGGTCTCCCCTCCATTTCTCCCCCTCCTCCCCCGCCCTCACGTTGCCATGGTAACATCTGACGCAAGCAGGGCCTTATTATAATATTCACTAATTACAGGTGGTCTTACCTTGGCGCCGCGATCCTCACATTGTCACCTGTTCTTGTGGCATTTTCTTGAATCTTTTGTCCTTGAGTATCCCCTTGGCTTGTTTACCTAAAATATATGAATTGTTTATCAGAAATATATCCTTTTCTCATCTCAAATAGATCCTTTGTGAATAAGTGTCATCTCTGTTATCCTGTTTGGTTAAGTCAACAAACTGAGAGGTCAGGTCATGTCAGTCTTGTGCGTGTAAAGGTTGTATCTTTTACACACGCTGACACATAAGCACACACACGGCGCTAGCTGAAGTAAACAGTATTTTTTTTTAACCCTGTTTTACGGTTATGCTCGAAACTTTTTCTTTAACCCCCCCAAAAAAAAAGTTTTATATTTCAAGTCATTATTTTTCTTCTTTGCCTCTTGTAATCATCATTTGTCTTGTTTGTGTAACCCGGTGACTAAAAAACAACGTAAATATTCGTGTTGCTGATGTAATTATTTTCCTGCGTAATAAAGTACTTGTGTTTTCATTGTCAGGCTTATGTCATTTTATTTTCTTATATATTGGTGTTGACATTAGAGAATAGGCTGTGTCATGTATGTTCGGTAGCTGAAAACACCGTGAATTGAAGCGAAATTTAATACTGTAATGCATTCCCCCAAGATTCGATTTGCAGCGTAGTCCATTTATATTTACAAGAGATCCAGTTGGTTCCTTTTGATGAAATTTTGGCACTGGGGAAACATTACTCTCTCTCTCTCTCTGGTATTCTAATTAATTATTCCATTATCTTACCTTATTTAGCATAATTATTATCGTCTATTGTGTGAGTTATTAATGTAACGCTTGCTTTTGACGTCACAATACCACCGACGCTTTGACATATAATTATGCGGTGCCTTTATTCAAGTCATATATTATATGAGCGTTATAACTGGCAAATCCTCCTCTTGTTTATATATTATACCAGAATGACGTGAGGAAATACTCGTTATAAGACAAGAAAAATATGAGTAAATAGATGTTAGATGTTGCCAGAAGCACCCACAGAGGTTTGTTATTGTATGTCCAACACAACCATCGTCTTATATCTCTTAACCTTGTGTTATTGTTGTGTATTGATTCAAAGCTTCAAATAAAAGTATACTAACAGCAGGAGGGAAGTAAAATACCTCCATTGGGTCATTGAGGCCTCGTCAGAATTACAGGCGTTCATCGTGGCAGATTTTAACCACGAGACGATTGAGACGATTGACTCACTTCACAAGCTGAAGGAGAGGAACTCTTTGATCTCATTCAAGGTTAATTCCTCACACAGCCTGTGACGGAACCCAAGAGGGGAGAGAATGTTTTGAATTTGGTTTTGATGACCGAAGAAAGTGGTAAAATATTAACCCCTGGCAGCGACCACTTCATACTGTTATGGAATACGGTCTTTGAAAGGGGATGAATTCTATTTCCTGAAGGGATGGCAAAGTTTAACCCAGATCACTTCGCTCAGTGTGTGGGAGACTTATGGAACAGTCTACCAGTTGAAACCATGGTGGTGGTAGTAGACTATGGAACAGTCTACTTGCTGAAGCCGTGGAAGGAAGATCATTATTGGGCTTCAAAATAGCCATGAACAAGACTATCAACAACAATTGAAGGTATCCTGCACAGACCTTCCCCCGTCACTGCCACCATATTGGGGAGGTAAAATCATCTTTATTTAAGAACCTTTGTTTTAATTTTGTGTGTATTTAAGAGCATTGGTATATTTTTATACTAGGGTGATTTTAATTGTATTTATTATTTAAATATTTTATATATTATTGAACAAATACGTTTATGACACCAAATTTTTTAATAATGACGCCGTAATAAGTTATAATATATACAAATATATAAATAAACATCAGTACAAAAATTTTTCAGCATCTTTTCAACATCGTTAAGATTATTTCATATATAAATTTTTTTCCACCATCTAGGAGTATATAGCGAGACATTATGGGAGCCTATATTAATTATATTATATACGTATACTATTAGCCTGGTATATTGACACTTGTCTTGGGTGTCATTGAAAAAAAAATGAGTTGTATATAATATATATTTTAACCTTGTCACAGTAAAAAGAAATGTAGAATATTTATATAAACTATTGTACATAATTATACGGACAGAGACCGCAAAGGTTATGAAAGTTACTTAAAACTGTCGCACATAATTTTGCCTATAATTGACGGTGATTTATTTATATCAATGACATTTAGTGGAAAGATAGATAGATGTGCTAATGGTGACGGCAGGATGTAGACTAGGACAAAGGGGTGGGTGGGACAGGGACAGGTTGGACGGGACAGGGACAAGGTGGACGGGACAGGGACAAAGGGGTGGGTGGGACAGGGACAGGTTGGACGGGACAGGGACAAGGTGGACGGGACAGGGACAAAGGGGTGGGTGGGACAGGGACAGGGACAAGGTGGATGGGACAAGGTCAAGCTAGACACAACAGGGACAGAGCTGGACAGGACAGACAGAATGGACATAGCAGACAGGATGGACGGCGCAAGAACAGAATAGACGAGACAGGGATAAATGAGAGGGGGACAACCTGAGGACTTAAGTAACCTTGTTAAGGATCCTTCTTAATAACTCACTATGGAGATGATAAATACGATGATGAAAAGGGGTGAGGAGGCAGGCGGGGCGTTCCTCCCTCTGCCTCCTCACCCCACAGCGGAAGCCTCCAGTTGGTCTGATTGTGTCACCCTTACTCAGATTGTCTTGAGAGTGTTTTGGTTAAAGAGGTGAAAAGGTGCCATCTGGTGTAACTATATTCTGGAACTAGTCATCTTTTTTTTTCCTGGATCACGTGAAGATTAATCACCCCCTTCTAGTTTATTTCACCTGATGATTAAAAACCCAGTAATGTTACCTTGAGGGGTTAGGTTAGGTTTAGGTGAGGTGGCCGAGTAGATAGAATACTCCCCTCCTATCCTAAAAGTCACTGGTTCGTGCCCCGGGGGATTCCTTGCCTACCCAGGTGTTAGTGTGTACCTAACCTACTAAGGGGTGGGAGAACAAACATTACCTACGATATAGTCTGGATACAATTTCGACGCCATTTTTGACCGCCAACTTCATAATAGGAATTAGGTGAGCCAGTTCGACATGTTTTTCCCTCTCCATTTACCGGTTAGGTTAGTTTATAAATAACTTTTGTGTACGTTAACTTCAAAAGGACCAATTATAATGCTGTTAATACCGTGAAACAAAATTATAATATCAGAGAGGATTTATAGATTAATTTGTCCGCACTGTCAAAAGAAAAGGTGTTCTATAATTAACTCTTTAGATTATGAATGGAAAGGGAGAGAGTATTGCATCAGGTACCTTATTAATACTATAAAACAAAAACACAGTATTAATAGCCCATGTTGACCGCCGTAAAATGAATCCTCTATAAGCATCGTTGTTCAGCCTGTGAGAACAAAGGGGCACCGTGTCAGCTTTGCCCAGGTAAGGATGTTGTGATGGTGACGTCAGAGGTGTTGTGATGGTGACGTCAGAGGTGTTGATGAGTGTAATTGTTTAGCTGGAATATTGAAGACCAGCTACCAGATAGACTTGAGAAGGACAAGGGTGTATGATACTGACTCATTATGTCTCATTTATTGTCTCTTTGTCTCTCGTTATGTCTCATTATACACACCCTTGTTGTGTCTTTATGCCTTAATTTTGCTTTATTGTCATTATTCCTCTTTCATTGTCATTATATAGGTACTTTTATTCACGTGTCAATTTACTCACACAGCTTATTTCTCTAGTTCACTGCCTCATTATATCTCATTATGTTTCGTATCTTATTTTATCTCATTATACTGTACTTCATTATACTCCATGTAAGTATATCCTATTGTTATTATTGTGTTCCATCATGTTCCATATCGTTTCATTATATTCCCACTCATCCACCTCAAATTCACTCATCCACCTCCCATACTCACTCATCCACCTCAAATTCACTCATCCACCTCCCATACTCACTCATCCACCTCAAATTTACTCATCCACCTCCCATACTCACTCATCCTCCTTATACTCACTCATCCACCCCTTACTCCCACTTCCCATTATAACTATCATCCCTCTGGTGTATATTGCCAGAACTAACTCCTTAATCTCTCTCCCTTCTTCCCCTGTAGCGGAGTGGTCGTCGGAGTGTGGCCCCAAGTCTGTTAAGGCGTATGAGTACCTCCACCTGGACTACCACCACCAGCGCCACCGGCATGCCCACCCTCGAGCCAACACCATGTAGGAAACGAGCTTCCTCCTTCAGGGCCGTCGTTGGTAAGTTGTGTTCCTGCTACTCTCCCCCCTCTGCCCTCCTCCTTTTGAAATCTTGTGTTGCGGTATACTCCTCTAGTCTTTTCTTCGTGTTGGTAAGCTCCTGCAACCATATTTTCTCTCTTTCTTTCTTTTTTTCTTTTCTCTTGTTAGTTTTTGTCCCATGGGTCGTTTCTTTATGTTATTATTGCACTCTTCTCTTTTTTCCTCATTATCTTCTTTCCTCATTTATCTCTCATGTTTTTTTTTTTTGTTTTTTTTTACAGTCTTTACTAAAATGTTGTAAGTAGTAGTTTTCTTTGTGTGTTAGTCAAGTTGTTCACCGTGTCTCAGTTATTTAATATTTCTCATAGTTCTCTCCAGGCTCGCTCCAGGCTTCTTCCATGAAATGTTTTACACCAATCTTTTCAGAGTCTCTCGCCCTGGACTCCTTTTCACGATGTTCTGTGTGTGTGTGTGTGTGTGTGTTGTCATTTTATTTGTTTCAAGCTCCTGTTGTTCAAAGTTTCCCTCCTAGTAATGCCTCTATCATGTTTATTAATGTGTTTATAATGTACACTTGAAGTCCTGTGTGTAGTGTGTCCCATATATGGTCTATACATTACTTGAATTTTCATGTATATAGCTTGAAATTAAAGATTCATACATAGCTTATACTTAAAGGCTCATATAAGCCTATTACTTGAAGCTTCATATTTACCTTATACTTGAGCTCTTATTATAACTTATAATTGAAGCCTCATAGAATATACGTCAAGCCTCGTGTTGTTATATTACCGTTGTGGTGTTATAATATTCAGGTTGTTGAGAGCAGTCTACCATACAATACCTGACCTCTGAGTACAGTACACCAATCAGATCATAACACGGGGTAGTAAGGATGCCTTATTCACCATTCAGATTCACAGAGGACTCTTACGATCAGTAATACTCGTAAGTGAAGAGGTGAGAATGAACGTAACTGATTCAAGATTAGCGTCAAAATTGTACCAAGACTGACTAGATACGTTCATTTAGCACCATTTAGAAATCAAAATGAAGGTACATATTTTTTTACGAAAGAATCTGTTGCTTTGATTAATTTTTATTTATTTATTATTTTTTTACATTAAGTCCTTTTTAATTACGAGAAATGTTTATCGTACGAACCCTAGTGACTGTGGACCTGTGATGGAAGAATATATGTTGCTTGCATATATATCAGATAAAGATAACTAATCCACATATTATTTTAGGCTCTACAGGGAAATTTCTCCATACATGTAATATAAAATATAACTTGAATCATCACATATTTTAGTTTTGTCTTTTTTTTTTTAATCAGAGTAATATTTTTTTCCCGATTCCACTCAATTTAGTACTTCCAAAACTTAACATTCCAGCTAAAACTTGAAAATAAATAAATAAATGAATGAATAAATAAATGAATGAACACTAATTCTTTTCATCTTGGGGAAAAAAATAAAAATAAAAAATAATAAATATATATACGTATACTGTATATATATTTTTTTCTCCATGTATTTTTTTTAATGGGTTGTTTCCTTCCCTCGGTCCAGCCTCCGATTTCAGAGAAGAAATTTAAAAAAAGGAAATGTGGCCATATCCTGCCTAGTGACATGGCCTTGTGTTCACACTTGTCTTTTTCATCTGCTTTCTTCTTTTGTTTTATATTTTACTTCATTCTCCGTCTTTTCATATCTGTGTTTTCTTGTCTCTGAGTTTATCTTTTTTGTTGCTGTTATTTTTTCGTTGTGCTTGATTTTCCATGGTTTTTCTGCCTCCTTTCTTTCTCTGCCTCTCCTTTCTTTCTTTGCCTCTTAATCTTTCATTTTTTTTGCCTCCTTCTTTCTATTCTTTTTTTCTTTCTCTGCTTATCCTTCTTTCTCTGTCTCTTATTCCTTCCCTTTTTGGCCTCTCATTCTTTCTTTTTCTCTCCTTTTTTCTTTCTCTCTCCTTTTTTCTTTCTCTACCTCTTCTTACTTCTCTGGATCATCACCTTTTCACGAATTAGACACTTACAATCCACCTACCTACTATCCATATACCTACTATGTATTGACCCACTATCTGTATCAACCTCACATTCACATTTCCACCCACAAGAGCAGAGAGAAGAGGAGGAGGCCGCCACGCCTACCAGCAACGTAGCCGAAAAAATCCTCCTCCACGAGACGCTGCCGGAAGCTGACGACGACGACCCCGCCACCTGTCAGTTTCACCCTCTGATTGCTCTTGATTCTAAGTTGTAGTTCCTCTCAGGTGTGACTAACAACCATCATCAACGTCTATTTCTAAGTTTTTGTTCCCTCAGGTGTGACTAACAACCATCATCAACGTCTATTTCTAAGTTTTTGTTCCCTCAGGTGAGACTAACAACCATCATCAACGTCTATTTCTAAGTTTTTGTTCCCTCAGGTGTGACTAACAACCATCATCAACGTCTATTTCTAAGTTTTTGTTCCCTCAGGTGAGACTAACAACCATCATCAACGTCTATTTCTAAGTTTTTGTTCCCTCAGGTGTGACTAACAACCATCATCAACGTCTATTTCTAAGTTGTTGTTCCCTCAGGTGTGACTAACAACCATCATCAACGTCTATTTCTAAGTTTTTGTTCCCTCAGGTGTGACTAACAAACGTATTGCTGTACCTGTATGTGTGGTTCTGGTTCTGGTACTGTATAAGTTACATTGAGGACACAACAACAACAATATAATTTAAAACAATTTACAGTGGCAATACAATAGCAATATCTTACTTTATACAGTAGCAATAGAACAACATGCAACAGTAATGCAACAACTTATATAGTGGCAATACACCAGCTGGGCCTGTACTTGTTAGCCAGACAGGCCACTGCTGACGCTGTACATCATATCAAACATTACACTGTTGAAGGTGACCACTGACCTCCATCTGTGTCAGTGTGGTGCTTCACCGTGGGTTCAGTGTTGGTTTGGTGCTTCATAATGGTTCAGTTTCGGTCTGATGCTTCACAGGAGGATCAGTTTCGGTCTGGTGCCTCACACTTGGTTCAGTCTGTCTGGGTACCTTCATAGTGGGTTCAATGTTGGTTTAATGCTTCATTGTTGGTTCACTTTTGGTCTGGTACATCAGTGGATTAATTTTTGTATTTGTGGAGAATATGAGTCTGAGAATACAACAGTTCTGAGCCAAGATTCTCGGGAGGTTATACGTAAAATTTTCCCCAATACAATAAATAAAGGCACTTAAGATGCCCCCTCCCCCCTGCCACAAAATTGATATTGAAATTACATTGAGATTCTACAATAGGTTGATGTGTCCTCTCATCCTCAGTTAGGAAGGGAAAATCTAATATAGGAACCTTTGGGAGTCCTAGCTCAAGTCTGGGGATGATCTCATCAGCTGAGGATAGGTCACAGTTTCCTAGTATTTGTGGTGATATCAAGAAATTTCAAGGTGTGTGAATATAGTTTACATTCTCTAGCACATTTGTCGAATTTGACTACTCCAGGGAACTCCAAACTTTTTTCCGTGTCATCATAAATGTTGTTTGGTGTGAACGCTTGGGTACATATAGTGTTATTTCCTTGTATTTATTTTTACCTCTTAAATATCTTATTGAATTTTTTTGGCTATGTTTAGTTTGCTGACCTCACTGATGGATGTTTTCCCTAGTGTGGGATATATTTTCACTTGTAGCATAAGGCAACCCATGAGTTTCAGCTACCCTTGTTTACACAGTTACTGGCTTTATCATATGTGTAACTCTGGAGATGCAAGTATACTGTACTATAATTCTGTATTGTATACTGTAGTGTTGCTCTTAGTGTTGTCTCGTGTTGATGATTATTCACCAACAGATGTGCTCTAGTTACTCGCTTACACAGTCTCTTATTCTGGTATCTTGTCATCTTAAGGTTCTATCGTATAAGTTTTCTCAGATCACGTTAGTGTTCTTAACTCTGTGCTTCACCTTCTTAGTGTTTGGTGTGCAGCAGGTTCTGTATTCTGAAAGCTTAGCACAATGAAGAAGCATTATTAATTAGTAATTATACGTTTGTCTGTTATGGTAGCCTGTTAGGGGATTACAGTGCTATTTTAGTTGCAGTCTTTGTGTGGTGACTGACGCACATTCTCCTCTAGGGTGAAGTTTTGATGTAAGATCCTTCGAAAAATGAAGCCCTGATGTCCTGGTTCGCCTGTGTCACCTATTCCCACTAAAGTTACTGTATTCTTGATCCATTTGAGTCACTTATTCTCAGGTCACTGTCAGTCTCTTGCTGGGATACAAGTAATGACTTTCTACATCTTCCAGCAGACGTAACTCCATGTGGGAGCCCAACCCACGCCTGCTGCTTGGAGTCACGGCTGGACCCCAACAACTCGTCCACCAAGAACCGCTCCTACTCCACCACAGCGCTCTACCAGGACGGGGCAAAGCGGCCGGTGGTGCGGGAGCGGCAGACAGTGTGTTCTCTGCATCCCCTTGGCGACTACGACGTCAACCACCTGGATCGTGTGGCTCGGGGTCTCCACGACAACCAACAAAAGCCCGGGGCGTACTCTGACCGCCTCACCCGCCTCCAGAAGCTGCCCAACCAACATGTGTGTGAGGGGTTATGTGATGACTGCAACCGTGCACAGAACGACACCACAGACGGGCCTTGCCACCTTCAAGATGACCCGCCAGCCACTGACCTTTGTGAATGCAAGTGTAGTGAAATTGCTCGTGTCCACACCAATGAAACTCACATTTTGAGCTCTAAACAGACAGAGACAATAAATGTTGATTCTCATGCAACCAATGCCAGTACAGTGCACCAAAGACTGGGGCTGCGGGTGGCCACCTCCGACTACGAGAGTTCCGACTCGCCGAGTTCTATAGAGACGAGTGAGGAGGCGCTGGGTGCTGGCCGGGTGAGAATAGCGGCTACGGCGGAGGTGGCCGACGCCGTGGTCGAGGAACAAGAGGAGGAAGAGAAGGGCGAGAAAGAAGAAGAAAAAACAAACCAGACGAGTCAGGTCCCAGTAAATGAGGTAAGGCTACATGTACACTGTCTCTGTTTTTCCATATGATAGCCTTTTATTATTTCTGGTGTTATCCACTACGTCATGTGTTCCTTATGCTCAACTTGCCAACGACCTTTATGAACAACTTAGAATTATATTTAAGCTAAAGAAATACATAAATCCTCTAATAGCAAGAGCAAAGGCTTACTTACTTCTGTGGCAGATTCAATAATATCCACAAATTCTTGGTTCCTCTTGTGTATCTGTTATATGTTATAGTCTGTCACTCACAATATTACTTGCTGAATTACTTGACTCTTCACTGACATTATTTGAGAGTTTTGGGGGGATAGTGTAGTAGATAAATATTCTTATGAGAAACTAAAATTAGTTAACATGATCACAGTACCAGCACTGTTGTCCTTCACTCCCTGTACCATCCAGGCCTCACAAGAATAATATAAGACACAACTGTAAGTGTCTAACTGGATGAATTAGCAAGTTCATAGACTGGGGCTCAGGTCTACAAAAATTCATGATATTATTTCTTTCCCAAAAGTGGAAATAACAGAATTCACTTACAGTACTTACAGTTATGATTCACTACAGTTTCAACTATGTTTCAGTCATCTTTGTGTGATTGGTAGAGTAAGCCAGTTAGATGCATTCACCTCAGGGGAAAAAAGGCTCACAGGAAGTCTTACCCTCCCCAGCTTATTTCACCTTTAGATTAATACTGTAACACCAACGTCTCTCGCCTACCTTAACTCCCTCTCCTCCAGGTAGCCTAAGAGTGTATAATTATCAGGTGAAATAAGCTGGGAGACTAATCTTCAAATGAATCAACTTTAACATATCTAAACAAATAGGTTATGTTAGGCTTGGTTTTGATATAATAAGGATCTAAGTTACGAGCTGCTGGGCATGAGGAACATGTACGAGATAGAGTATAGTACAGGTATGCTGAGACTATTAACCTCACTCTTGACAGTAATGAACACCTTACTAACTCAGTTACCTTTCAGTAATATATTATTTTTATAAGTTGTAACATTTAAGGAACTTTAGAGAGAGAGAGAGAGAGAGAGAGAGAGAGAGAGAGAGAGGCATGCTATGTCTAATATATCATTTAAAAGTCGTCTCACAGGAATCTGTATTCAGTACGTCAGTTCCCGTAACTCGATACTGAATACCTTATCATTGTATTGCTGCCGGGTCTCCCTTCTCCTTTTTCAACATACAGAAGACAGTGTATTTTTTCTCTCTTCTCTGCATTAAAACACAGTGGTGATTTGAGGATGGTGTAATAAATTTCCTAAAAATTAAAAGTGAATATCAAAGCATTAAACACCTGTAGGATATTGTAGTAATTTTAACAGTGACTATACAGGGTGATCTTAGTCTCTGTGCAGTCGCAGTGATTAACAATATTGTTATTTACCTTATTTTACTTAAAATAAATATTGGATATTTCACAGAAGATGCTGAAGTGGATACTGTTACCAATATTTACCTTAGAACAAAGTATATAACATTTTAGGTATAACAACTTAACAAGGAACAACTACTATATCTTGTAGCACCTTTACAGGGACTTTTAAATCATCCTGCTATTTTCATGTCTTTTTTAACCGACTCGTTTTCATGGCTTTGAAATCTCCCTGTATGCATACGGAGAGATAGCTATACACATCTACAACTTGTACACATAGGTACCATCACACAATTTAAAGAAGGAAATAATAAGACCAATTTTCATAGACACAAACAAATCTACTTGATAAAAATATATAAACTATTAATTTTTAGAAGTCTTCAGTACAAATGTTTCCTCTTCATATATAAATTAATACCTTGATTACCTCACCTTCCTGGATTCCAGTTAGAAGTAGGAGGGAGGGGGGATTGAAAGAGGCTTCTCAATGGGTACCTGTAATAAGGTCAGTTTCTTACAGGTGTTGTAATTTATAATAGCAACTTGTATGTGTAACGAAGGCATACGAGGAGGACTTGAAGGTTCATGTTCAAATTGTTGTTGAAGGAAGAGGCAATTGTTGTTGAAGGAAGATGCAATTGTTGTTGAAGGAAGAGGCAGTTGTTGTTGAAGGAGGAGACAGTTGTTGTTGAAGGAAGAGGCAGTTGTTGTTGAAGGAAGAGGCAGTTGTTGTTGAAGGAAGAGACAGTTGTTGTTGAAGGAAGAGGCAGTTGTTGTTGAAGGAAGAGACAGTTGTTGTTGAAGGAAGAGACAGTTGTTGTTGAAGGAAGAGGCAGTTGTTGTTGAAGGGACAGTTGTTGTTGAAGGAAGAGACAGTTGTTGTTGAAGGAAGAGGCAGTTGTTGTTGAAGGAAGAGGCAGTTGTTGTTGAAGGAAGAGACAGTTGTTGTTGAAGGAAGAGACAGTTGTTGTTGAAGGAAGAGGCAGTTGTTGTTGAAGGAAGAGGCAGTTGTTGTTGAAGGAAGAGACAGTTGTTGTTGAAGGAAGAGACAGTTGTTGTTGAAGGAAGAGGCAGTTGTTGTTGAAGGAAGAGACAGTTGTTGTTGAAGGAAGAGGCAGTTGTTGTTGAAGGAAGAGACAGTTGTTGTTGAAGGAAGAGACAGTTGTTGTTGAAGGAAGAGACAGTTGTTGTTGAAGGAAGAGACAGTTGTTGTTGAAGGAGGAGACAGTTGTTGTTGAAGGAAGATACAGTTGTTGTTGAAGGAAGAGACAGCTGTTGTTGAAGGAAGAGACAGTTGTTGTTGAAGGAAGAGACAGTTGTTGTTGAAGGAAGAGACAGTTGTTGTTGAAGGAGGAGACAGTTGTTGTTGAAGGAGGAGACAGTTGTTGTTGAAGGAAGAGACAGTTGTTGTTGAAGGAGGAGACAGTTGTTGTTGAAGGAAGAGACAGTTGTTGTTGAAGGAAGAGACAGTTGTTGTTGAAGGAAGAGACAGTTGTTGTTGAAGGAGGAGACAGTTGTTGTTGAAGGAAGAGACAGTTGTTGTTGAAGGAAGAGACAGTTGTTGTTGAAGGAAGAGACAGTTGTTGTTGAAGGAAGAGACAGTTGTTGTTGAAGGAAGAGACAGTTGTTGTTGAAGGAAGAGACAGTTGTTGTTGAAGGAGGAGACAGTTGTTGTTGAAGGAGGAGACAGTTGTTGTTGAAGGAAGAGACAGTTGTTGTTGAAGGAAGAGACAGTTGTTGTTGAAGGAGGAGACAGTTGTTGTTGAAGGAGGAGACAGTTGTTGTTGAAGGAGGAGACAGTTGTTGTTGAAGGAGGAGACAGTTGTTGTTGAAGGAAGAGACAGCTGTTGTTGAAGGAAGAGACAGCTGTTGTTGAAGGAAGAGACAGCTGTTGTTGAAGGAAGAGACAGCTGTTGTTGAAGGAAGAGACAGTTGTTGTTGAAGGAGGAGACAGTTGTTGTTGAAGGAGGAGACAGTTGTTGTTGAAGGAGGAGACAGTTGTTGTTGAAGGAGGAGACAGTTGTTGTTGAAGGAGGAGACAGTTGTTGTTGAAGGAGGAGACAGTTGTTGTTGAAGGAGGAGACAGTTGTTGTTGAAGGAGGAGACAGCTGTTGTTGAAGGAGGAGACAGCTGTTGTTGAAGGAAGAGACAGTTGTTGTTGAAGGAAGAGACAGCTGTTGTTGAAGGAAGAGACAGCTGTTGTTGAAGGAAGAGACAGTTGTTGTTGAAGGAAGAGACAGTTGTTGTTGAAGGAGGAGACAGTTGTTGTTGAAGGAGGAGACAGTTGTTGTTGAAGGAGGAGACAGTTGTTGTTGAAGGAGGAGACAGTTGTTGTTGAAGGAGGAGACAGTTGTTGTTGAAGGAAGAGGCAGTTGTTGTTGAAGGAAGAGGCAGTTGTTGTTGAAGGAAGAGGCAGTTGTTGAAGGAAGAGACTGGGAAGATAGTGTCTGTCTGAAGAGAGATAATGTACATCTGTTGCAGAAAGAGACAGAGTAGAAAAAAAAGTAGTGCAATCTCTCTTTTAATTGGTACTCATTCGTTAATTAAAGAGACTGATGAGTTTTGTCTCTCTGGGGTTAGTGATTGTTTATCTCATGAAGTAAGCAAGAGTCGAGATGGCTCTTCATCTAGACTGGTGCTTTGAAACAGGATATAATGTCTTGTAACAGGAGCAAGAGACCACCCACAAACAGAAACACACCCCCCCCCCCTCTCCCGCAAACAGACACCAGTGAAGGAAATAGATTAGTGTTTTTGTTCTAGTCACGGAGCCAAATACCCTGTGAACTGTATAAGACCTATCGAAAATACGTCAAGACCGCTCGTTAACATTGATATACGGACAACTTGAATTAACAGACGCCATACCGTGTTGTTCGAGTAAATTTGCATCTTCATGGAAAGTAGTAAGTTTATATAGTGTCTGAGATCTTTAGACTAGATCATTCATAAATTGATTGATTTCTTCATCTCATAAGTAGAAGAATTGTAGTCAGGGAAAAGAGTTTATTATAAAATGAGGGTCAGGGCATTAAATACCCTATTGTTAACCTAACTAAACCAAAAACTAACCTAACCTAACTTCCTGATAGCATTAGGAAATGTAATCAGATGAAATAAGCTAAGGTGCCCATTCTTCACATGTTCCAACTATTCAAATAATTTCAGTCATTTAGATATGTCAACACTTCAAATTTTAGGATATAAAACACGCTGTTCCATGACCTATCTCAACGAACACTCCTGGTCATGGTATTCTGTGAGAGGAATGGTGATATCAGCTTTAGTAAGGACATTATGTAATAAAAACTGATATTAATAGTTTGCTTTAATCTCATAACTGTTAGTTCCATTGTGAATGTCTTTGTACAGTACTTGACTTATATAAGATTACCTTCAAGTTCCTTTTTTTTTTACGAAATTTAAATTGATACAGAGATGAAATTATACCCACTGAAACTTCTAGTCTTTAAAGCTTGAATAAAAGAGTTAATTAAGCTTGAATAATGGGGATGATAAAATAAATAGCTTGCATAAATGACATGCCTGACGTTGTACACTCCTCCATACAAATGTTTGCCGATGACGCCAAGTTATTTCGGGAAATTAAGAACCAAGCGGACTGTGAAGAGCTGCAGAAGGACCTCTGTGGGCTTCAGGAATGGTCGAAGAAATGGCTGCTGAGATTCAATGTCACGAAGTGTAAGAGGATGCACCTGGGGCGTACCAACGGTAAGGAGGCGTATCATATGTCCCAACGGGACGAAGAGACTGCACTAGTTGAGACTGTGTGTGAGAAGGACCTAGGTGTGTATGTTGACAATGAGCTGAAGTTCTCGGGCCATTGTGAGAAGAAGGTAAATCAGGCAAATAAATTATTGGATCTTATAAGAAGATCGTTCAGATATCTAGACGGTCCGTCCCTCGTAACGATCTTCAGGAGTGAAGTGCTTCCCCATCTGGAGTACTGCCACCCCATCTGGTCCCCGAGATATGCTAGGGACTGTCAGTTGGTTGAAAACGTTCAAAGGAGGGCCACCAGACTGGTGCCTGCACTTCGGCACCTCAGCTACCCTGAGAGATTGGAGCGCCTGAACTTGCCTAGCTTATACTACAGACGGGCAAGGGGGGACCTAGTTGAGGTGTATAAGCATCTCAGGGAGCACTGCTCAGTTGAGTGTCCTTACTTGGAGCTGGCGGACGCTCGCCCCACAAGGGGTCACAGCTCAAGATTGAAGAAGCCGCAAGTCCAGAAAACCGTGAGGGCAAACTTTTTCGGAGTGAGGGTTGTAAACTCTTGGAACAATCTACCAGAGAGTGTTGTGACGGCACCGAGTGTGAGCTCTTTCAAGACAAGACTTGACCAACACTGGAGCGGGTTCAGGTACATTCAGGAGCCGGTGCATGCCCAGTATTTGCCAACAGTGCGTGACAGAGACGTGACCGATCGCCCGGGCGGCTAGCGAGCCGATCTTTTGGTGAAGTAGATAAATGAAAAGAGACGTGACCGATCGCCCGGGCGGCTAATAAGCCGATCAGTGGCGAAGAGGATAAAAGAATAACACTCATAAATCATCCCCATTACTGATAGCCCCATTGATAGTACAGTACTGTAGTATGGTCGGCTACACGTCATAATGGGAACAATGAAGTATTTTTATCTTACTGAATTATATACAGTAGTCTTAATGGTCATGAACTGTACATGATTTCAGTATGTGGAGTCTTAGAGGTCATGAATGCTGGCATGAGATATTGCTATTATACACAAACATGACTCTCACACCCTCACTGTCACATTATATATAGATACAGTATAGACAATGTGTGTGTGTGTGTGTGTGGTAAAAGAGCAATAGAGCGAGCACGTTTATCATGGAGGTAGGGAGGGGGACGCTTGAGTGAGGGAGGGAAGGTGTCGTATCTAGGTGGTAAGATGTAAACACAGATACCAGCTAACTACCACCTGCACACACACACACACACACACCAAATACACCTTCTTCTCCACACACTCTACAGTCCTTGCTCTTCACATCCTCACATTACTTCTTCCTCCCTTTACCATTACCTTGACACTCCTCCCTTTCCATAACATCACCCACGTATCCCCTTCCCTAATTTTTGTCTGTTTCTCCTTTACATTCCATCCCTCCTTTTCCTATCTCTTCATTCCCTCTACCCTTCTCTTATCATGCCCCTCCCCGTACATGCCCCTCCTCCTCTATCCCAGTTACTCTATTCCACCTCTGTCTTCTTTCCTCCACGAGCACATCTCTCTCCTTTGTAAGCAAAATCTCGCCCCCACTTCTTCCTCCACCTGTCCTCTTTAAACCCTTCTATTTCACCCTCCTCCCCTTCCTCCTACCATCACCAGGAACACAGTGACTCAGATTTTGCTCTCCTTTAACTCTGTGGATCTGATCTACTCCACGGCTACATACAAATTATGTAATAACTCTATGTAAATTACACTAACTGTAGAGTAAATTATGTACTGTACAGGAAATGAGAGTTTACAGGGTGAATGGAATGAGTGATATCAATGGTTCCTCTCACTGTCTTAATAACACCAATACTGTGTAATGGAAGGAGGGGAGGATTGTTAGGGACACTGCTCGTACTATTTCCACAGGTCACAAGAATACAGTACTGTTGTTTTTGTGACTTAAAGGCTTATGAAGTTGCACTGAGGATTTTGTGTGACATAGGTGTTATTAATGTTATTATTATTAATACTGTACTTATTTTTCATAACGCAAAGATATAAACACATTTTGTAATGCTGTAACTGTGGATATATCAAGTTATATTTCAGGATGCGGTTTTTGTCATTCTTATAAAATACTGTATGTTGAACTATTTCACTATATCCTAAGAAGCAGATTATGTTATTCCTATCAAATTTGTAGACTATGTATTTTCTTACTTCAAGAGGCAGATTTTTTTTAGTATTAAATCTGTTGATCTATTTAGCTGTGTCTTCGGAAGTAGATTTAACTCATAATAAGACATTTGAAATTTGTTGGTTTGTTTTGTTGTAAATCAATGAGTAGGTTTTATTACCTCTTAAATCTTGTTATCTTGTGTGTTAAACTATATTGTCGTTTTGGAAGATTATTAGTTGTTTTTCATCAAGTCTAATTCGCTTTATGTGTTAGGAAATGCAGATTTATTGAGTTATTTTCAAAAGAACTGATTTTTGTACTTTTTAAATCTGTGGTCCCTAATGCAGATATTGTCATCTGTGCTTTAGTTTGTTTGGAATTGATTTTATGCAGCTATGCAACATGGAACTCATTCACTCTTGGACCAAGACCATGACCTGGAACCCAACCTGAGCTACACACAGCTTTGTTTGTTAGACGTGTTCAAAAATAGACCTTGAGAGCTGCAGAAAGATCTCTGTGAGTTTCAAGAATGGTCTAAAAAATGGCTGTTAAGATTCAATGTCACGAAGTGTAAGAGGATACATCTGAAACGTACCAACGGTAAGGAGGCATATTGCATGTCCCAACGGGACGAAGAAACAGCTCTAATTGAGAATGAATACGAAAAAGATCTAGGTGTGTATGTTGACAAGGAACTGAAGTTCTAAGGCCATTGTGAGAAGGTGAATCGGGCAATTAAATTATTAGATCTTACAAGAAAGTTGTTCAGATATCTAGATGGTCCACATCTCTCATAACGATCTTCAAGAGTGAGGTGCTTCCCTGCTTGGAGTACTGTCACCCCGCCTGGTCCTTGAGATATGCAAGCTACTGTCAGTTGATTAAAATTGTCCAAAGGAGGGCCACCAGACTGGTGCCTGCACTTTGGCACCTCGGCTACCCAGAGTGATTAGAGCGCCTGCAATTGCCTATCTTATACTACAAATGGGCAAGGGGAGACCTAATTGAGGTGTATAAACATCTCAAAGGGCACTACTGAGTCAAGTGTCCATACCTACATCTGGCAGACACACGTCCCACAAGGGGTCACAGCTCAATGGTTGAAGAAGCCACAAGTCCAGAAAACTGTGGCGGCTAACTTTTTCTGAGTGAGAGTTGCGAACTCTTGGAGCATCCTGCCAGAGAGTACTGTAAGGTTTTTCAAGGCCAGACTTAACCAGCACTGGAGTAGGTTTGGATACATTCAGGAGCCAGTGCATGCCCAGTACTTGCCAACAGTGCGTGACAGAGACGTGACCGACCGCCCAAGTGGCTATTTAGCCGATCAGTGGTGAAGAGGATAAAAGTAAAAAAGTAAAAAGTTGTACAGTATTAAAGCTCTTTCTTTTTCCAGGTGCAGTATTTGTATAATTGATGTAACCTTGGTGTACCCACAGGTGTGTGAGAACTCAAAGGGGGCATTGCTGCTGGAGCAGGATGGGGCTATCTATGATCTAGACCTCCTGCAGGATCATCCCCTCCTTAACCGCATCTCAGAGTGGGACTACCCCGTCTTCTCCCTCCTGGATGCTGCCGGCCAGCTCATACTCAGCCAGGTGAGGCAGTAGGGGCAAAGGGTATTTGTAATGATAATGGAAACGTGATGGTGGGTAGAATGATGAAGAAGGGTGGTGGTGAAGGGAAAGGGGAAAGTGCAAGGAATGAAGGGAAAATGACAAGGGATGTATGTGAGGAGAAGAGACAAAGAATGGTGGTGAAGAGAGAAGTGGATGAAAAATTAGGGGACAAATATATGTTGGCTTGAATGAAGACAGAATTGAGGTGTTTCAGGTACAGTAAACAGCACAGTTTATAATTTTATGTTTTTAGAGTATTTCATGAATAATAACAATTTACTTGATTATAATTAACTAAATTGAATTACAGTACAGTATTCCCAAGATTAATGTGAAGTATATCTAGAGTGGGTAGGAGAGGGAAATGTTGTTAGTATTCAGAGTATGATCAGTTATTGTGCCAGTCTTTGTGTAAATGGTGAAACTAGTATTAATTGTGCATCAGAGTTTAAATTAGGGTCATTTATGGTGTTTCAACTGTTAAATTAAAGTCATTTATGATTAACCAGCATTTGATTGAAGTTAAGTTATAGTGATTTAACCTTCAGATTATGTGATATGGTAAGTCATAGTGACTCAGACAATAAGGTTATTGATGATAATTTAACCTTTGTATTATGGTTAGTTTGAAATTTAAGTTTTGGTAAAAGTGCTTTAAAACAGGAAATGTATTAAACTTAAATTTTAAAGTAAGGAAAAATCTCAGTTAGTTAACAGTACTCCCATCCTCCCCCACAGCTGTGTTACCGGGTGTTCTCTGAGGTGGGGCTGTTTGAAACATTCAAGATCCCCACCAAGCAGTTCCTCAACTATTTCCACATCCTTGAACTGGGCTACAGAGAAATACCTTGTACGTTGCTACGACTGACTATGTTTAGTCAGCTCAGTTTGTGCCTTGACTTGTCTGGCTGATGGATGAATTTAGCCAATGCAACAGTTTTCAAAATTTGGGATTTACATCTGATAAATAGTTATGTCCTCCAGGAATATATGTATCAGCAGATTTGTACAATTTTTCAGTATTTTACAAAGTTTAGATTTACTGTACAGGTATTTTATTTTTCTGTGTCTTAGTATTTAACTTATATACAACACTAGTTGTTATTGTATTGGCTGTACAGTTAGTAACATGTTGTTGCCCTCACCAGACCACAATGCAACACACGCCTCTGATGTGCTCCACGCCGTCTACTACCTCACCTCCCAGCCCATCCCTGGCTTCATTATGCTGCCCCCAGAGCCTGATTCTCCTTCCAACAGGCATGGTAAGTCCTCCACCAGGCCCCTCAACTCTTCCTCCACCAGGTCCCTCAACTCTTCCTCCACCAGGCCCCTCAACTCTTCCTCCACCAGGCCCCTCAACTCTTCCTCCACCAGGCACCTCAACTCTTCCTCCACCAGGCACCTCAACTCTTCCTCCACCAGGCCCCTCAAATCTTCCTCCACCAGGCCCCTCAACTCTTCCTCCACCAGGCCCCTCAACTCTTCCTCCACCAGGCCCCTCAACTCTTCCTCCACCAGGCACCTCAACTCTTCCTTCCCCAGACACCTCCACTTTATACTGTATCTTGAGCCTCCATACCCCTTCCCCCATCATTCCATTTGCCCCATATATTTTTTAATAATTTTTGAGCACCAAGACTTTGTGATAATGATAGAAATAACTACTTTCTCTCGATCAATGCTTCTCTCAGTAATGACAGGTGATGCTGTATAAATTATGGAATCTTTCCATTTTCCTTTTCTTTAATCTCATATCTCTACTTTTTCATTTAATCTTTCTCGTGATCTCTCTTGTTGTCCAATTCGAGTTTTATTTATTATTTAAAACATTTCTTAATGATATTTGTTTTGTTTTAATATGCATATAGGCAGGTATTCTTTGATTACTTCAGGTAGTTGTAACTCTGCCTTGCCAGTTGTTCCCATCTTATGGGTTGGGGTTAGGAAGGGCATCCACCCTAAAACTTTGCTTCAAGATGCCTGATGGCAACTGGGCCACTGGAGCTGTTTCCATCCCCTGGTCTCAGCTACATAATTTGGACTAACCCCAGTTTCCTCAACTACAGATGAGGCCATGGGGTCGCCGCGGCTGGTCCACCGGCAGAGCTTCACAGCAGAGGACACCTATGGGATTCTGGGGGCCAACCTACCGGCACTGGAGCTGATGGCGCTCTACACAGCTGCCGCCATGCATGATTATGACCACCCAGGCCGCACCAATGCCTTCCTTGTCACCACCAATGCCCCGCAGGTCTGTCCTACACACGTCTCCTCAGCACTGAGTGTGTATCATGACATGACTCAATCGGTCATTGGTCTCTACATGTCACTTATTCTACAGATTATGCTGTGTCACTTTTTCTATGGGACATGGGGTCTACATACAATAGTACTGGCTCTATAAAGCATGGGTGTCGACACATCATGGGTTCTGCATGTCCTGGATCTTTACACATTACTGGTTCTGTGGGCCATGGGCTCCTATATTTGACTGATTTTGTAGGTCACATGATGTGTTCTAAAGCTTACAGGTGTCTACATGTCATGAGTTCCATGGGCTATGGGTCTCTACTGCTCATGGGTTACGAAGTTGCAGATCACTATGAGTTGCAGGCTACAGATTAAAGTCTTACTGGCAACAGTGTCAACAGACTTTGGGCCATATGGGATGAATTACATCATGAAGGTTCTGCATATTACAGGTGGTACATCTTAAAAAATTAATGGAACTGTGTACGCTATACTTATGCCAGATTTTTCGAGTCACAGGTGGGATAGATACGAAGTTCTGTGAGTTGCAAGTCCTTATGGGTAAATTTTGGTACATTCCCCATAGGCTTCAGTATCTATTGGTTATAGGTTTTTGAATAAGTCGTTGGTTATAAATGTTACTGGACAGTATAGGCCATGTACAAATACAGTCTGTAGGGTTTTATTTTTTATTTTTTGTACAAGCAAAAACTGCTCTTCACTTAAGATCATGACTTCATAGAGCTCCTGTAAGATGCACAGGTTTTGCAGCATAATATAGGTTTTGCAGGACAGTATTCAGGATTAACTAAGGAGACCATTCCTTTACTCCACATGGTCCTCTCAGCCGCCATATTAAGAAAACCAGGATTTCAATTCAGTACCAATATTTTGTTTTCATTATACAGTATATTACCTGTAAGTGTACTTATTGCTTTGGTAACAATAATTATAATTTATTGCCACTATTATTGCATGTATTTTAAACTGTCACTCAGTCTAAAAGGCTACAGCATTACAATTGCACCCTTACTCAGTTCTCTTCCTTGTGCTGCAGGCAGTGCTGTATAATGACCGCAGTGTGTTGGAGAATCACCATGCTGCAGCCGCTTGGTCCCTCTTCCTCTCAAAGCCCGAGTTTAATTTCCTAACACAACTTGACCGAGCAGAGTTCAAGCGCTTCAGGTTCCTCGTGATTGAAGCCATCCTCGCTACTGACCTCAAAAGGCACTTCGAGATCCTGGCTGAGTTTAATGCTAAGGTGAGACTTGATTGGCAAGGTGCCTTAGTGAGAGTATTGCTAACCAACAGTAACTTGGTCTGAACTGACTGGGTTAAAATGTCTGTAGCTTGGACACCCATCTATACACCATATGCTCAGTCTATCTTTTATAATTTATTTATTATCCTACTTGTCTGGTGGTTGGTTAGTTTCCTCGCACACTTTAGGCACCTGTACCTAAAACGTGTCCGTTTTGGTCAAATCTGGACTTAAAGGAGCTTATGGTTGGTCATGTCACAGCATTCTCTGGCAGATTATTGCAAGAGTTCACAACTCTAACTTCAAAGAAATTAACTTTGATCATTTTCTATGCTGATAACTGTGACCTCTAGTCTGGTGACCATCCACAAACTCCAGACTTAATACAGTAATGTCCTTTGAGGTGCCAATAAACTTCTATCAAGTCACCCCCTTGGTTTTCTATATTATAAATTAGGCAGTGAAGAAATTCTAATCTCTCTTCTTTCATGAGGTATCTGATTACTAGCACCAGTTTGGTGGCCTGGAATAAATTTGGTGATGCCCTTTTCATCAAACAAGAAAGCTAGGAAAAGTAAGTTTAAAAATATAAATAATATGTAGAATAAAATTGAAGACATTGTTAATGCCAAAAATAAAATAACAGAGAAGTTATGGAAGTTAGAATTTGATATCTTATAACCATTTACAGATAAGAGGTGGCCAAAAAAAACATCAAAACACACATGTAAATGAAAAGAGAATAAATATAAATTCTATATAATATAAAGGGAAATTGGACACTTTGTATGGTATACTGTATTTGGATTAAATGTACAATATTTGTTGTTTGCACTCATTTATGTTCTACTGTATTGTACCTTTATCTTACCCTTCACATTTATATAACAGCTTTATCATTTTATTTCCCAAAATATCCATCTTTTTTATCTATCCAACTATTTATCTGTATGTAGAGGCACTTATCTGTCTTTCTATCTATACATCATTTTGCTTGTCGCTAAGTGATAAGTCTACTAGTTTATCTCACCTTACAGGCCAATGAACCAGATGCACCTGGATTGGACTGGAACTCGGAGACAGATAGGATGTTGGCACTGCAAATGTGCATCAAGTTGGCCGACATTAACGGCCCCTGCAAAGCCATCGACATACACACACAGTGGACCTCCAGGATTGCTGAAGAGTTCTATGAGCAAGGTACATCCATCTGTCTGTCTTTACATCTGTCCATGTTTTGTACCCATATACAGTACTGTATTTATCTGGCTGTGGCTGTTTACCATTGGTTTAATCACCTTATCTGCTCATCCAATTATACATCCATTTGTGCAGAGTCCATCAGTCTGTTATTTACTTATTTTTTTTTTCTCGGATAGAACTCAAATTTCTTTGCCTGGACGTCATATACCAATCTCAATTTATTATATTATTCTTATTGTAAATGAGTATTTGACTCCTTTATTGGTGTGGGATGCAACCTGAAACTGGCTTAGTGTTTTACAAGAGTGTTATCAAAATAATTTGGAAATACTTCATGTCTAAAATTGAGAAATAAAGTACTAGTTAAAATGATGTTGAGTCATTTACAACAAAAGATAACAGCTGAATAGATACTAAATGAATTTCTGTTCTTGTTCTTGCGAATAATGGGCTTTCACAAGAAATAATTTGTCATAAGAACTAACAAGCTGCAATTCTGAGTTCTCACAATAATGGACCACTTGCAGGGGATGAGGAGGCTGCACTGGGCTTGCCGGTGTCACCATACATGGACCGCTCCAACCCTCAACTCTCCAAGCTGCAGGAATCCTTCATCAACCACCTGGTGGCACCCCTCTGTAATGCCTATGGGGAGGCCGGGCTGATGCCAGGCGTGTGGCAGGAACCTGCTGAGGATGAAGAGCCTGGACCTGAAATCACTCCAGAGGATGAGGATGATGAGGACCCTGCCACCAGTGAGTCTGACACGGCCACGCAGACCAGTGGCCGCACACGCAAGATCTTCTGTCTCCAGACCCAGCACCTTCAGGAGAACCACCAGTTCTGGGTTAATAAGATTAAGGTTAGTTATCCAGTAGAGCTTCAAATTAAAAATGGCAAGTTTTGATATGCTACAGCCACTTGTACAAACTGTACTGGTGCTGTAGTTTCATTTACACTATACTGTAGACTTAATTCATTTAGAACATTGTAATCACAAGTGATCAAATTGTTATGGAAACTTTAACATATATATATATACAGGTAGTCGTCGACTTACGACCTATGCGACTTACGTCTGTTCGACTTTACGACCGGCGGTACGACAGTTTTGGCCCCAGCCCCAGTGTAAATAATAAACCAATTGTACTGTAGTATGCAGTGATTTACTTAAACCTGACGACCGTAACAATAATGAACAAAGAAAATGTTGATAAAATATGACTTAAAGATGATTATATTATCATTACACATTACAGTATAATATACGTAAGGTAATTATAACATAGGCCGACTTACGACCAGATCAACTTACGACCGGTCGGCCGTAACCAATCTAGGTCGTAAGTCGACGACTACCTGTATATATATATATGTATATATATATATATATATATATATATATATATATATATATATATATATATATAATATATATATATATATATATATATATATATATATATATATATATATATATATAAATACAGTCAACCCTCGCTTTACGCGGTCCCACATTCCGCATTTATGCGGTACCCTGCCGAAACCGGAATGCTCACATTCCGCGGTGCTTATACCCCTTTACGCGGAGAGCGGCTGGCGAGCCGCGCCATTTTTGGATCCAAACCTCCCGCCATCTGCCATGTTGTGTAAGCGGCGCGAGCAGGGTGCGCACAAGGTCGCCCAGTCATCAAAACATTACTGAGTTCTTCACCCGCCACCCACCACAGCCGGCCCAAGTCAGTGATAGTGATAATGATAGTGAGGATATGGACTTATATGGACTTTGAGGGGTTTGACAAAGAGGCCCTGCAAGCCTCTGTGGTGGATAGCGATACAATTGATACAAGTGATACAGGTGAGGGCCAATAATCTGCCCTCTGCCTCGGAACCAACCCCCCATCCCCGTGTGCCCAGCCATCTTTTCTACTAATGTAAGTGTTAAAAACCTAATATTATTGATATTTCTCCTAATTATTAATTGTGTGTGCATACCATCATAAAATTAAGAAGTTATTTTTACTACAACGTAGGTATTGTGTCTGAAAAAGTGGAGTTTGGGGGTCGGCCCGGTCTCTATTTCATTTAATCCCATATGTTATGTTGTTCACTTTACGCCTTTCTCACTTTACGCGGGCCGCCGTGGGTTGAATTAACCGTGTAAAGTGAGGGTTCACTGTATGTATGTACGTGTGTGTGTATATATATACAGTATATATATATATATATATATATATATATATATATATATATATATATATATATATATATATATATAAAAATTTGCTCCTCATGGTGACACTGAGTCACAGGAACGAGTTTCCGAACTGACTTACCCTGACTGTCATTTGTGGCTGATGCTGCTTCATTTTGGGAGGGAGCAAACTTTTGAGCCCCACTGAACAGTACATGAATGTACAGTATACATACATACTTGCATACATACAACATTCATATTTACATGTACCTTTTTATTTACTGTACTGTATTTGCATACATGTAGACATATTTATATCATGTACTGTATTGTATATCTTCAGCAGTTTAGTAGGATCACAGATTCTTGCAGTGGCTTTTGTTCAGGTGTTTGCACATGCACAGAGGCCCAGATAGGATGATACATGTACAGTTGCCAATAGGTATAGTGTTCTACTCCTTGGTGGAACACTATACCTGTGGGAAACTGTACACTATACAAGCATACAGTACCATTATGAATAGGGAGACATTCTAAAAAAAATCCAAGCTGTAAAAAGATGACACCTTTTAATATAGTATATCACTTAAACATTTGCAGTCATAAAACTTGAAATTTCCAGAATACTGAGAGGGTCCATGCAAGCCCACTCCTCTCCACCTCTTCCCTCCTTATCTCTCTCTCTTCCTCCTCCCACTCTCTCTTGCCTCCTCTCACCCTCCCTCCTCCTCCTCCTCCCATCCTCCCTCCTCCTCTCATTTTGTCTCCCCACCCTCCCATCTTGTTTCTTCCTCCTTTCATCTTATCTGTTCCTCCTGTAATCCTGTCTTCTTCCATCCATCCATCCTCTCTCTTCCTCTGACCATCCTCTGTCTTCTTCTCCCATCCTCTCTCTTCTTCCTTCCATCCTCACTCTTCCTCTTCCCATCCTCTCTTTTCTTCCTCCCACCCTCACTCGTCCTCTTCCCATCCTCTCTCTTCTTCCTCACCTCTTACCATATTATCTCTTCCTCCCATCTTATCTCTTCCTCCTTCTAACCTCCATGTCACCACCAGGAGGAGCAGAGGGCAGCAGAGGAGGCAGAAGCAGGGGATTCAGGTTCAGAGGAGGACTTGACACCTGCAGCAGATGTATCACCCTGTGGGTTCTCTGGCCAACCCATGGTGCTGCCCCTCAATGGTGATGAACCCATGGAACCCATAGAAGAGGAGAGGACCCCTGCCTCCATCTCCTCCTCCCGTAGCTTCAGTTTTGTAAGTCATTGTCATTATCCTCTAACTAAAACATGGTGTGAGTGTTGTTCCCAGGCTAATGTTGTCTCATAGCAAGAGACATGTTACTTGTTCCTCTTGAAATACTTTCTCTTGTAACAAGTGACATGTTTGTTATTTGTTCCTACTTTGACATATTAACTCCTTATAACAGATGATATTTATTTGCGATTTATTCCTGCCTTAATGAACTTACTCATGATGTAAGGAACATGTTTATGTATTTGTTCCAACATATTTTTTTATGTAATGTGCTCCTGCATTGACACATTATATTTTGCAGCTTTTTTTTTTAGGTTGGGGTAAATTTAGCGAGACTAGATCAAAGGAATTGTGCAGTATAAACCAGTTTAGTTTCCAAATAACAGTATAAGTTGAGATTTTTTATTTTTTACTTATTACAATTATTTACAGTACTTTAACTGCAATAGTTATGTAGTAAAAGTCAACTAATTTGGTATACCCGGTAAGTGTTTGTTTAGGCCTAAGTCACAGAGCCAGAGAATGGTAGGGTTGATGTCTCAGCTGACCTGGCCTCCGACCTCAGCTGCACCCGTTAGCTAACTCTCCACATACTTCCAGTATGTACCCTCCCTCCATCCCTTGTCTTCTATAGAGCCTCCTTGTGAGGCACAATGGTAAACTGGGCCTATACAGATCCATGCTAAACTGTTCATGATATCAAACCAGGTTGGAAGTGCAGATGTGCTATTAACTTGGCAGGTGGACATGCCCTGGCATTCGATCTATTCATCCCAGGCAGATGGGGCATGGGATCCTTGGTAGGTAGCCCACCTAGGAAAGGGTAACTCTGATGACAGTACACACTTAAATGGGAAAGGATAGGAGAAGGATAGCCCATAAGACAAACTCACTACATGGGTCAGCCAAGGAAGGCACAGAGGGCTAACAAGTACAGTATGGGGTAATTGATGCACCAGGACCCTGGTACTGTATTAGCAAAAAGTGAGCAAAGTCCAGGAAATATCTACAATAAAACCTCCATTTAATGCACATCAATCTAATGGGTATAATCCAATGTATGGAAGTTTCACATTTAACAAACCTTGATATAACAGACTACACTTTCCCACATAGTTCATTAAATAGAGGTCTCGCTGTATTGCTAATTGGGGGACTAATGTGCTAGGATACAGGCACCAGTGATAATTGAGTGTAGGCCTACTGTATAGATGGCTTCATTAATTATGGGAACAATGACAGGATGGAAGGTGGAGATGGTAGAAATGATAGAGAGGAGAAGTATGAAGGTACTCTCTGTACAGGAGACGGAGTTGGAAAATAATTAGGAAAGAAATCATAATTGAGAGACAGGAAGGAAGGATACTTGCAGTGTGGAAATCCGTCAGAGACCAGGTTATGGGATACTGCCAGGGTATGAACCACAGGCTGGAAGACCACAGTAGGAGAAAGAAGTACAGGATGAGCATGCAGTATGTATTGATAGCATTGAGATTATTGAGATCCCCATGAGTGGATAGGACAGATTGGAGAGGAAAAGCCAATGGGCATTTATGGACGAGGCACTGGAAATAGAATATGGGAAAGAACTAGTAGAAATGCTGTCAGGGAAAAACTTGGCAGTGACAAACTCCTTCCCAAAACAAAAATCACATAAGATGCCATATAAAGGTGGCAACAGTAGGACTGATATTGATTTGCTGGTTGTTGAGAGCCAGTAATGGAGGAAGAGGGTTTACAAGGCCACTGAAGGGAAGTACAGTATAATGCACTCCAGCAAAAGCTATTGATATTTTATTTGTTAATTTGAAGAAAAAAAAAACAAGGATGAGAAGGAGGGTAATTAGTTGGTGGAAGTGAATTGGGGATGATAGAGACAGGAATGGGGAAGAAGTTAGGAAAACTCTAGAGAACTGTAGAAAGATAGATTGGAAGTATAGTAGTGAGAAAACCCATGGAAGAGGGAAATAGAGAATGATAGTACCTGTAATGAAATAAGGAATCACAGCTTACAGTAAGGGAGAACAATGAAGCTAGGGAAAAAATGGAGGTGGAAATGGGCGGTACTGAGACGGAGAAAAATAATGAAGCAAGGAGGGCCGTAGAAGAGAAACAGAATTGTATGAAGAAATTGAAGATAATGTACAGGTAGGAAGAAGGTCCTAAAACTAGCAAGAAGCAGGGATAAGGATTGTAAAGATACATCTCAAACAACATCAGTAAAGAACAATGTGTGGATAATAGTTTCAGGAGTGGAGATCTTGGGTGTGTGGGAGAAATGTCTTGAAGATCTGTTGAACCCACAAGGGCAAAAGGAGGATGAGATATCACACACAGTAAGGAGGGAGTTGGAGGTGATGGAAATAACAGGAAAGGAAAGGTAAAGAGTAATTTTAAGAACGTAGTGCTAGAAGGCAGCTGGAAGTGGATGGACTGACTGTGGAAATGATGCAAACAGCTGGACAGACACGAATGATGTGAATTAATTAGCTGTTTAGTTTGTTTTAAGATGGGAAATAATGCCAGAGTGATAATTCTATGAAGGAGAGGTACAGGAGATATTGGAGAATCAGAAATACATTCAGAGATATCCCTCAACTCAGTCAAATATTGAAATTGTTGGAGAGGATCTTAGATGCAAGAATTAGAAAAGGTGTAGAGAGTAATATAGGAGAGAACCAACAAGGATTTAGAAGGGAAGGGTTGTAGATGATAAGCTATACTGTATATCGGAAGACAGAGTAGAAAAGAGAGAAGAGAAAGGATTTAAAGAGATGTGGCTTTTAGGATTCATAGTCCTTAAAAAGCCATGTGATACTGAGGAATAATGAGGTGGAGGTGACCTTGGTTGAGGGAGTATATGAAGAGACATTGGTGGTCATGAGAAACTTTTGAATAATTTGAGGTAAAAACGAACTTTCGACAGAATTATTTTACCCCTGTTCGTGTTTATAATGGTTATGGAATAAATCTGTAGGAAGGTGATAGAACAGGAAATGAAGAAGAAAATATTGAATGTAGTCAGCTTGGCAGTCGGGGTGGAGAACAGAATACTAGTGGAATGATATGATGTCTTTGAAATATTGTACATGGACTGAAAATGAGCTTTGATGAAGTAAATGGTGGTGTGTGTAGGGAAGGATGATTTAAATTTGCAATTAACAGTGAATGACAGTGTTCTAAAACAAGTTGATATCTTTATGAATGGGGATGGTGACAATAAATGGGAGGCACAGAGGAAGATATAACCAGGAACATTAGTAGCATGTAAAAGAGTAAGAGGGAATAAAATATAAGGTAAATAAAAAGGAAAAGTACTGAAGATGTGTGACATTAGGAGACGTGTGACAATGGCTTGCAGTAATGGATTAAGAACAATAGTACAGTACTGATAAAGATGCTAGAGGAAAAGCTGTAGGTTGTAGAAAACACCTGAATTCGAAAAAATATGTGAATAAAAATAGAGGAAAGAAGAAGGTTCTCAGAGGTTCAAGATGAGAATCATTTCAGAAGACAGCTAGTTGGTAGTACTGTACGTTAATTTAGGCAGGGCTTACACAACATATGGCGGAGGAGAGGCTGGTGATGTGAGTTTAAAAGGTAGCAGAGGAGTGGCCAAGATGGAGGAGGATTGTGGTGCAGGTAGGGATCAGTCTGTGACATACCAGTAGACCTCAACCCCCAAAGGGAAACGAGGGGAAGAAGTTTCGCAGTCTTAAGGAAGTTAGGTTTAGTTGATTCAAGTTAGGTTAAGTTGGGATCAGTTAGGTTAGGCTGTTGGAACCAAATAACAGGCTACATTAATTCTTATATTTTTTATACATGGAGTCATCTCAAGAAGTCCTTCGGTAGTGAATTTGCATTCCCGTATATCCTTTGTAGTATGGAGTGCAATGGGCGAGTGGATATAGCATTCACCTTTTATCCTTAGGGTCATCGTTTTGATGATAGGGTGCTCCCATCCACTCAGGAGCCGGTGCATGCCCAGTACTTGACAACAGTGCATAACAGAGACGTGACCGATCGCCCAAGCGGCTAACGTGCCGATCAGTGGTGAAGAGGATAAAAGTAATAAATGGGTACCTAACTATACAGGTTGGGGCGGTGACAACAATCGACTGCAACACTGGCCATGCTACTTCCTTACAAACTGAAGGCCTAATATATATTGTGCTGAATCCACACTGTCCTTAACAGGCAGTCATGCCTATTGGACCCTTTTTCTTTTCCTTTGTAGTTTACAAATAGTTGAAGACTCAGGAGTTCTTGCATGAAGAGATATGTATGGCCTAGTTAGAGTTGCAAAAATGGATGTTGGTTGTATGAGAATCAAAGTCTTTTCAGTTCCTAATAAGCTTCTGGTTGTTTCTGCATGTATAATATATTGTTGTACAGTATCAATTTGTTGAATTTCTTACCTGTCTCACATACTGATAAATTTTGTTTTCTTCCCACAGGAAAAAGAAGATTCAAAACTTTGATGCCCGGCCTGTGTCATAGTCTAAATAGTTAGATTCTTCCAATATTATTATTAGACTATTGATACAGCATAATATAGAAATTTTATGAATTTTTTGACTATATAACTGAGCTGCTGGTATCAGCCAGGCAATGGAGTGATGGACCGTGGTGGACCTGCCGGGGACCCGGGGATGACCCAGGCCCCCGGAAGGTATGAGTTGATCCCTGAAACTTAAGGTCAGGAACCTGGTTTGGATTCTGTCTGGAGCTAAGATATGACTTTGTCTGTAGCTAAGGTCTGGACTTTGCATGGAGCTAAGGTCTGGAATTAAAGACTGGACTTTGCATGCGTTTTGAGGTCCTGGACCTTGTCTGGAGTTTGGTCTAGACATAATTGGAATTGAGGTTTGAACTTTGCATGGATATTGGCTTGAACCTTGCCTGGAATTGAGCAATGCACCTTGCATGGAGAAGTCGAGACTTTTCCTGGAGTTCAGATCTGGAGTTTACCCAGAGTAGCGATGCAGAGCTTGCGTGAGGAGCCGAGATAGAGACTTGGCAAGAGCTTCGTGCGTCGAATTCCTCCTTAATTATATGATAAGCCAAGAGGTGTTGGCCTCTTACCACAAGGCGGTAGCAGCCACCCCCAGGAACCTCAAGGAATAGGACTTCCTGCAGAATGGGCTGGACCTCCAGGAACCTGTGAAGGGCAACAAGGTGGTGCCTCTAGATTTACCCTTCAGGAACCTCCCGGGAAAGACGCTGCTGGTAGCGTCCCCCAATACGCCGGTGGTGGACTTAAAGTTTGTGAAGTATGTCCAAAAGGTTGATTATGCAGACCCCAAAGAATCAAAGCTTTGTTGATCCATTGGCAGCAGATTCTTATATATATGCGTTGTTCATACTTATTTCGTGTTATATATTGGCATAATCTATGGTGATAGTAAATATTTTTGCGGCATAATTTCAGAATTTGGTGTCGTGGATCATCCAAGTTCATGGTAATTCAGTGTTCTGGGTAATTGAGGTTTGGTGTGCCAGTAAGCAGGCGAGCAGAGGGTCTATGACCTCTGCCTTGATGCCGTAACATAGGACTCATTTACCTGTGTTTCCATGGGATTTAGAATCACTTGTGAGTGTTCAGGACAATATTTTATATTTGGTCACAATTGATTTTAATCTGATTATATTTCATAGACCGGCCACCAAACTTATTTTAAGGTCTGTATCATACAGAAAGTGACAGAGAACTAAAGAATCTAAGGATTTAATCCAAGAAAATACTCAGTATTTATAAATCAAGGAACTGAACAAGTTATTTGTCAATGTCCAAATGCCAATATGAAAATAGTCATCTAGCCCACCCTTGTGGCTAGCATTCAGTTATCTTTGCAAATCAGAAGTAAAGATTTACAAGCCTTTCAGCATCTTACTCATCTTCATCTCAAGTTCTGGTTCATACATTTAATAAGTGTACAGCCCGTGAAGACATCCCTCACAGTTTATTTTATCATTAGGTATGTGTGATCCAAAGAAGATTATTAAATAAGGAATTCTGTATTTTTACCAACCCGTAGCATCTTATAGGTCATTCATAATTTTATTGTTCTAATGACTTAATTATCCTTGTAATGTAGAACACGGTACTTGGCATGTGAATGTGATCTTCCACAATCTTACGCGATATTTTGCCATATGAATGTGATCTTCCAAAAGTCTTGTCCACGTAAACAGGCGGTAAATTCCTACTTGGCTGCCACCAACTGCTCCTCCAGGGGGTGGTGGGGCTGAAGGCTTCCAGCTTCGTCTCCAGCCGTCTAGTCTTCAGGAACTTAAGTGTTCAATGGACGGTCGAAGCCAAAACTGATACTTGTGGTGAGTGTCTCGTTGAGGTTGACACTAAGAGAACCAAAGGGGTTGTGCTATTGAGCTTCGTATGTGCCAAAGACTGAAACCTAATTATCCCTAAGTTCGTCCAGAGTACAGTATTCGGTCTTAATTAACATTCATGCCTAAGGCTATCAGTCTAAAGAAAACAACAGAAAAATGCTCTTGGTAGGAAAGTGATAACAGAATTAGAGTGATAGAGTTGCGATGCTGAACTAAGTGTTTTAGCGAGGCACTGACCAAAGTAATGTACACATGGCTCGATCATTCACCATCAAACATGATGAGGCTATAGGACCTTGAGATGACTCGGTCGTCTGCAGGTGGAGGAAAGACGAGCCAATGTGAGAATGGTGCTCCCGTCGACAGTGTCTCTGGTGTGTAGGTGTTCCTGAGGTGCTCTTGCTGGTGTAAGAGTGTCTGAGTCAGTCTCACCTTTGTAAGGGTGCTCTTGAGTCAGTCCCTCCTGCGTGAGAGGAGTCTGATATCGGTCCTCCAAGATGCACAGATGCTTCTCAGTCAGTCATCAATGTCATCAGACGCAAGGGGTGAAGTTGGGCCTTGAGAGCCTTTTGACATGAGGGGGTGTAGCAGTCGTCTTTCCTATGTACAAGTGCTTCTGTTGTCTCTGTTTATGATGAGAATTTGTCTATAAAGGTTTGATGAAAAGTGTAATAGTCTCTCTCTCTGAGATGGGGAAGACACGAGTCAAGTCATATGATATATAGATGAATCTTCACAGTCTTTCCTCTGTACTAATGGAACTGTGCTCCTTAAACTCTATTTATGTCCGGTGCATGTCTCCTTCATATGAGGCAATTTCTCTGATCTGTATGATAATTGTCACATATTGTCAAAGTTTCTCGACTTTACCCTTAGACCGTGATGGTGCCTCGGTGAGTGGCAACAGTGTCAAAGTGATGTTTGCTACACATTGATCATCTTTATTGAACCAAATTTGATAAAAGTATTCGAATCGGTGTTATAATTTCTCATCGCAAACATGAAGACAATAGCTTGTGGATAGACTGAGATAATAGATTAAAATTAATTTGAAGCCTTGAGGTAGGATTTTTCTTGTCTTATTGTAAAGAAAGTAAGGGAGACATAGCAGGTTGCCATGATTCAGCATGTTTCACCCCATGACACCATGGAGAGCAGCGATCATGTGATGGCTACTGAGAGCATCTGGGTAAAGGGATACCGGGCTAGTATGTTTTTGTACATGGATAGAAGTGTTGAGATTCCTCTCTCCTCAAGATTATTTTGTGATTCTTTATGCCGCCAGTATAGCCACCTGTTACAGCTGACTGCAAGGTAAACAGCACCTGGTCACACCTGTGTATGAGCTGATTGCATATGTTTTAAATGATTTACATGTGTGTGTCACCTAATCACTAAGTATACATAAATTGAACATCAGCAGTGACCACCTTTTATATATTAGCTGTGACAACACTATGTACATCAGCAATGACTGCCTTATGTATATCATCTGCGACCACTGTATACATCAGCTATGACTATCTTACGTATATTAGCTGTGACCACCTCGTGTATGTCACATGCGACCTCTTTATGTACATCAGTTTTGACCAGCTTGTGTACATCAGCTGTAACCATTGTGTACATCAACTGTAACCATTGTGTTCATTAGCTGTAACATTGTGTACATCAGTTATGATCATTTTGCATACATCACTTGTGACCACCTCATGTACATCAGCTCTGACCACCTTATGTATGTCAGCTACGACTACCGCGTGTAAATCAGTTGATTGATTACCTTGTGCATGTCAGCTGATCCATGTAAACAAACCTGTTGAAACTTTTTCCGCCATATGCGTCACAATAAACAAAATCTCTGTGCCAATACATCTTCATCTTCCTCTTATCTGTTGATTATGTAAATGCGGGAAGCCCAGACCAGAGGAGGAAGCTTTAGAGGTACGTACTGTAATAATAGTGATGTTGTGGATGTTATGAGTCATGGTGAATTTTTATATGGATTTGTATTTTTATCTTATTTATTTATTTATTTATTTATTTATTTTTTTTTTTTATTGGGGGGGGGGGGAGTTCAAGGTAGGCTATAGACTTTTAGATGATGTCCTCATTGAGAATATTAAACAGATTATGCAGAGTTCAATCATGGAGAAGTCTTACTGCAGAGAGTTCACTCGTGGAGAGAACTTTCAGCACAAAGAGATCACGTGTGAAGACAATTTACAGTGCAGGGTTCACTCTTGGAAGGAACTTACGGTGGTGGGAACTTACACATGGAGTAAACTTTCTGCATATATAAATGAAAATAAGTTTGAAAGTTGGTCAAATAACACACATAACTTACATGTACTAAAATCATACTGATAAATATACATACAGTACTGACACTAACACAAGTACAAAAAAGGTATAAACACTATGCTTGTATGTACTGTATAGGTATCCCTCGATATATGAATGGGTTAGGGTCCTAAAAAAACATTTTTAAGTGAATTTTTTAATAAGAATATAAGAATACAGGTATCCTGTGATTTACAATCTCCCAATTACAATACTGTATTTTGCTTTAGCGATAGTATTGATGTTTTATGACCACCTCCCTATACAGTACAGTATATGATAAAAAAATACCATGAACAATAGCCGTCATCCAGCCAAACTTACAGAAGCATGGAATACTGTGCAGGTATCCCATTTTTAATAATTGGGGTGCGTTCCTGAAAACCCATCATTAATGCAAAATGATCAGTAAACGAGGGATAACAAGAAATAATATCTTAAATGAGGAATAATATCTGTCTCTCTCTCTCCACACTAGAGGCAACGCTTATATAAAGTGTGGTGAAAGTAGAAGCAGCTAGACCAAGATCCTTCTTAATCTTTGCAGGGTCATCACCACATTCATGACATTTACCTCCAGCCGTGTCTTAAGAGTCAGTCTTTCGTACTTTCTTCGGTGCAGTATGGGTAGCCGAAGAATCCGCAGAACGTTTGGATTCCATAACGAAAGGATGGCACGAATACACCCGTATAAAGAGATATCACTGCACACACAAAATGAATGGTGGAAGGAAAGACACAGGCTTGTGGGAGATGCAGGAGGGGGGGGGGGGGGGTATGATCAGTGAGGGAGAATACGTCTGTGTATCTCTTCCCCCAAGATAGCCACCCCAGATGACTTTCGGGACCCAAATTCGTATAAGCAGGGGAAGCTTTCATATCTCGAAACAGTGGTGTCAATTTAGGACATTTGTATAAACGAATATTTGTATCTCAACGTTCGTATAGCGAGGGATACCTACAGGTATATAAACCAATGTATCAAGTACTCACAAGCTGATACTTCTTCACATAAATTAACACACACACTGTACTGGCATATGAATATACTCACACACACACACATACATATACTGAACAGTAATACACTTGTAAACACAGAAATACACTCACAAGTTTACACACAAATCCACATAAATTCAGATACTGTATATACACTCAATTGCACACACACACACACTTGTTTACACAGTAAACCACACACACACACACACTTGTTTACACAGTAAACCACACACACACTACACACTTTCTCACATATCAATATAAATTAAGATATACATACAAGCACATGCACCAGCTTCACTTAGTAATGTGAAACAAAAAAAGTTGGGATATGACAAAATTCTACCCTCAAAATTTTAAAATGTCAACATATAAAGAAGTTTGAGCTGTGTATAGTTAGGGCAATATACACGAGTATTATTGTTTTGATTGAAGATTATGAAAGAGAATGTACAGTATTGTATTACTGGGATTTTTAGTATTACCGGTTCTTAAAGATTTTTCAATGCAATTATCGACTGGTATGAAGTTAATAAGGAGTATTGAATGAGTAGGAGAAACATGGTGTGTGTGTGCGCGCGCGCGCGTTTGTGTGATGGATGTGGTGGTGGTGGTGTGTGTGTGGACAACTAGTGCTGTAGTGGCAGGATAAGCTACCTCATAATATGGTCAGTGACAACCCGTTCTCTCTCTTCTCTCTCTCTCCAATTTTATTTGATGTGTCAGAATATCACCACCCGGGACAGGTGCCTCTTCTTCCTGGCGCTGGGACATATTTTTGTTGATCCAGTTGTATTTATGTATGAAAGTGTTAGCCATAACTATTATAATCAGGTGGAAACTAAGAAAAGTTTATATTTTCATGTAGTTTGAGATGTCCATGTACTGCATTTTCGGTATCTGTGTGATGTAAATGGCTCATCGTTGGCCCCTCCCCCCCGTGGTGGCGTGTCCATCCTCCCCTTCCCCTCCCTCCTGTGCGCCCTCTCCCTGATGAGGGTGTTGAAGGAGAGGGGTAGGGAGGGGTGGACCCCTCCACCAGGGGAGACCTGTGTACGTGTCATGTAATAAAGGAGAAATGAAGATTTGTCTTGTTATTTACCCTTGATGAATAACCTAAAGTAGATTTATAGGACATATACATACACCTGAGTGTGTATGGGAGTCTGCAGGGGCTTGCAATGAAAAATTATCTTTTCCACAGTTCATGTTTACTATGTGTATGATAAAAAATTTTAAGTGAACTGTTTGGTCGTGAACGTTCCCACAACGGACCCTTGTGGTAAGATGGTACTTTTGACAATTCCTCTGGTGGTTAATTAAATTAAAATAAATATAATGTAGAATATACAGTAATGTAATAGTTATCGGAAATGGGTTCAATTTTCAAAGTAATGTGCAGGTACAGTATTTCTTTCTCTCTCTATTATGCATCAGCCAATAAGCAGCAAGGCGGCGAGAAGTCATTTGCACGTGGCACAGTGGCAGCTATGATCAGCGTCAGTGATTACCCAATTATAGGCGAGTTACATAATGCTTATTAGTTGTCTTAGAGACATGGATTTGAATATCACAGAGGCTCGTTTTAGAACCAAACCGTTTACTACTAACAAATAGGTTTCCCTAGTGTATTTTGTGTTGTTTCAAACTAATCAAAGTGCTGCTGAGCTCACCCACTGGCTAAGCTTTACCCGTGCGTTCCCTCACTATTTTAGCTAGGACTACACCACTTTTACTTACTCTTTCTTTTATCCTCTTCACCACTTATCGATTTGTTAGCCGCTTGGGCGATCGGTCACGTCTCTGTTACGCACTGTTGGCAAGTACTGGGCATGCACCGGCTCCTGAATGTATCTGAACCTGCTCCAGTGTTGGTCAAGTGTGGTCTTGAAAGAGTTCACACTCGGTGCCATCACCCCACACTCTGGCAGATTGTTCCAGGAGTTCACAACTCACTCCGAAAAAGTTACACCTCACAGTTATCCGGACTTGCTGCTTCTTTAACCTTGAGTTGTACCCCCATGTGGGGCAAGCGTCCGCCAGCTCCAAGTAACGACACTCGGCTGAGATGCTTATACACCTCAAATCACATCTCCCCTTGCCCGTCTGTAGTACAAGCTCGGCAAGTTCAGGCGCTCCAATCTCTCCGGGTAGCTGAGGTGCCGCAGTGCAGGCACCAATCTGGTGGCCCTCCTTTGGACGTTTTCAATTAGCTGACAGTCCCTAGCATATCTCGGGGACCAGACAAGATGACAATACTCCAGGCGGGGAAGTACTTCACTCTTGAAGATCGTTAGGAGGAACGGCACATCTTGATATCTAAACGACCTTCTTATAAGACCAAATAACTTAGGTGCCAGTTTTACCTTTTTCTCGCAATGGCCCGAGAACTTCAGTTCATTGTCAACGTACACACCCAGGTCCTTTTCACAATCCGTCTCAGTTAATGCAGTCTCTTCGTCCCGTTGGGACATATGATATGCCTCCTTACCGTTGGTGCGTCCCAGGTGCATCCTCTTACACTTCGTGACATTGAATCTGAGCAGCCATTTCTTCGACCATTCTTGAAGCTCACAGAGATCCTTCTGCAGCTTTTGACGGTCCGCTTGGTTCTTAATTTCTCGAAATAACCTGCGTTTGCCAATCCTCTCTCTCCCTGAGGTTTGCACGGTTCCATAACAAAACCCCAACGGGGTTGTCATTTGTCAACACTAACCTAACCTAAACATAAAGGTGTTTCATTTTTTTATATATGCGACTGGGGTTTTGTCCGTTGGGGTTTTATCCGGTCACCGGTCTGAACCCCGAACTCAGAAATGTGAATTCAAAGCATTTGTGAGATAGCGGGAGGGAGGGCGGAGGGGTGTGTCGGGGTTGGTGTGACGGACGGTGTCTCGGCGGGGAGGAGACCGGGTACTAGTGAAGGGATGAGGACGGAAACTGTATATCAGTTGGGAGAGATTGCATTGCAGGATAACGTTTTGACAATGTTGGGAGTAATCGTCTAGACTCTAGTACTAGCCAGATGAGTATACTAAAATTACAATAGCATGAGAGGGGGATGAAATCATATTCTAAGTAAGTTGTTACTTTTCAAAAGGGGATATTAATGAGCAAATGGATTATGGACATGTTTGAATATCTATCCTGTAGAAGCAGCAAAGCTTTGTTGAACCCCTTGACTACGAGATGGAACCTCCCCAGCCAGAATAAAATAGGTAAAAAGACATCGTAGTGAAGGAATTCATTAGCAATCATAGGATAATCCTGGTCATGGTCGCGGAGTGTTGCGCACACCGTCTGAACTATCAAATCAACTACCATTGAATGGTTTGGGGAGGAGGGAGGGAGGGGAGGGGTGTCCGATCACAGGACTCTAATGAATCCCCGGCTTCGACAAGGCCAGGATACAAACTTCGGATCGCGACTGTGCATTATATTGACATATTTGGTACTCGGTTATTATTTATATTACTGTATTTATATTTTTAGTACATTGTTTTAAAATCCTGGATCCACCCCATGCGGTTTGGAAGGTTGAACTGCGCTTCACTTCACATGATTCGAACCAATTTTAGTTGACAAAGGCCGCCAGGGCCAGACGTTAGTTTGTATTCACAAGTCGGTGGGGTCGGTTGTTGGCGTTTGGTGCTAGATAATTATGATATTTAATCGCTGACAGGAACAGCCACGGACGTCAACAGCCACGGGCATCAACAGACGACAGCCACGGGCGTCTACAGACGGTGGCCACGCCACGGATGGGAATAACTGCCTGGCACAGATTATTGTGGTACAGTGAGATTTGTTTGTAGGTGATGTGTTGCGCGAGGACGTAAAGGTGTACAGTACTGGACTAAAGGTCATACAGTACACATTGACAAAAACAGGTATTAACAGTGAGCTCAGGTTTGTAGGACTTGGATTGTACTGTACTTGCGTTAGTTGACTGAATTGGAAAATTAAGCCCGCGAATTAGGTGTCCCAATAATCTTGAAACTGAAAAATATACGTCAGTTATCCATAAGCTTCGCAGGTGTGTAAATATTGACGACTTGTAACGTAAAGTCGATTCATATGTTATTGGTTTAAGCTGTGGCTTCTTTGTTGTTATAATGTTATTACTGCGCTTCAACGACTAAGGTCTTTTAGCTCGTAACGAGTAGTAATTCCCCAATTTTATCAACAACCCCTTCGATAAATTGAGGTCATAGGTTATGGACGTATTCCGTTAAATAATGGCATTCATTTTTGTGTGCTCGTTGTTTGTAAATATTTCTAAATAAATAAGTTTAGGGAAAAAATATTGCTACATTATTGCTACATTATTGATTCTTCAAATATCTTTTAATGATTCTTTTCACCCACTTAAGTACTTCTATTATATCTCCCCGCACTCTCTGTCTTTCTAGGGAATGCAAGTTTAGTTTCTTTAATCTATCATTTTCGTCATTCTTCGCTGCACCAAATCCAGTGAATTGATATCCATTCTATAATAAGGGCACCAGAACTGAATAGCACAATCGAGGTGCGGCCTGACTAGCGCAAGATATAGTTGCAATATGACCTCTGCACTCTCTTATTACTTACTCTTCTAGATATAAAACCCAATACTCTGTTTGCCTTATTTCGAACATTAACGCACTATTTTCTAGGCCGTAGGTCCGGGCTTACAAGTACCCCTAAATCTCTTTCACAAGTCGACTTCTCTAGGTTGATGTTGTTAAGGCTGTATACATTGACAGTATTTGTTAAGGGCCGCCCCCTCACTACAGCTGCAGATGTTTGGCTCATCCACCACGTGGTCCGGGTAGGTCCTCCAGCTCACACAGGGTGTTGGAGATGGTTCTTGTTCCTCATGTGATGTAGTTGGGAATTGATAATTGGAAGAGGTGGGTGTGCGGCAGACCCTGGGTGCGTCAGGTCTACGTCGAGTTGAAATTGTCACTTTCGTATACCAGTTGTGGGATGATCGTCAATCTTTGCACTGTATTGTTGGTGGAGGGTTGTTTATAAATCCTGGTGGGGAGGAGGAGTTGGGGAAGGAGGAAGTAAATAAATAAAATACATAAATAATGAAGTTATAACTGTGGAAACATTCTGTTATGTTGTAGTGGACGTCTCCCCTACAAACTGTGTATCGCATTCCAATGTGCCGCCTTCCCTAGCAACCAACCAGATGTTGCCGTATCTTAGCAACGGAACCAGTCACCGGCGACTTTCTGGGTTTTCCCAACATGACTCATAGCGGCTGCTGCTGGGTATATAAGCTCTGTCTCTCCATTGAGATTCATTCTGACCATTCTTCTTCAACAAGCAACAGCTCCTCCTCCGCCGCTGCCTGGCAGCCTTTCCTCCTCCTCGCCTGCCTGGCGGCCCTCGCTCCCGCCAGCGAGCATGGCGACCCACCAGCTGTCCTTCTCTGAGCTTCCCCACCAACCAACTCTCATTCTGCACCTCCAGCACCAGACTGTCTATCATATAACTTATATTATACAAAAAAACCACATTAGAGTTTCCTTCCATCCCGAGTGCTAGACAACATTAATATCTCTATACCCCTACAATGGTGACCCCGGAGATTAGCACTCACACAGGATGGAGGAGACACTGATCACGCTCCCAGTCTTCAAGCAGACACCGGCTCCTCTTCCTGCCCCAAGCACCACATCCCACGACCCCAGCACACCCGTCCTGCCTCAGACGCCGACCCAGGCCCCGACCCAGGCCCACACACCCCAGCAGGCGCATCTGACGACTCAGTACCTGCCGTGAGGGAAGCACACAACATCCATCGCCTCCACACCCCCTCTTTTCTCCCTCAGGTACTCCCTGCTAATGTCCTGCACCCTGCTGCTGTCGTGGACCCAGCTGCTGTCACGAGCCCTAATCCGCTTCTGCTGACGCAGCCCCTGCTCCTGACCCAGGCCCACACACACCCCAGCAGGCGCATCTGACGACCCTGTACCTGTCGTGAGGGAAGCACACCAATCATCGCCTCCACACACCCTTTTTCTCCCTTCTCCCACAGATAGTGTGTATCTAGGCAGTTGTATTTCAGCGATCGGCTCATCACGCCATCGCCGTTGTCTCACACGAGGCATGCACCGCCTGGTCTGCCTCACATGTGCTAAGCAACTCTACAATCAACAAGTCTCCTACACCGCCTGGAGGGGAGGGGGAGTATTGTAGTGGACGTCTCCCCTACAAACTGCGTAGCTGCACACCGCCTGCTACCGTCTTCCCTAGCAACCAAGCGTATCCGCATTCCAATGCCCGCCGTATCCTAGCAACCGAGCCAAAAGGCCGGCGACTTCTCGGGTTTTCCCAACATGACTCATAGCGGCTGCTGGGTATATAAGCTCTGTCTCTCCATTGAGAATTCATTCTGACCATTCTTCTTGAACAAGCAACACCTCCTCCACCGCTGCCTGGCTGCCTTAGCTCCTCGCCTGCCTGGCGGTCCTCGCTCCCGCCAGCGAGCATGGCGACCCACCAGCTGCAGGTTGGCTGGCATCTCTCTCCTGGCCGCCTTAACGGAGAGAGAGAGAACGCGCGCGCGTGCGTTTGGGATGTGTACGTTTGTCAGTGTGTGTCCGACTTTTGGTACACGGTGATAACCCAAACTAAACTCGAGTATAGTTATACGGTGGATAATTAGAAATAGACCACAAAAAGACGTCACAAGAGCTCGATAACCAGAATTGTTTTTCTTGGCTGGGGTTGGCCTCTGGCTCAGTAGCTGACGTGGCTTACCTTACTCACCCTTTTTTGCATGTAAAAACCTGTACGCGTGTGTTTCCTGCACGATATTACTTTTGTGTTTTTTATGATTCTTGTGTGTTTTTTTGTTCTTGTGTGTTTTTTGTTCTTGTATGATTTTTGTTCTTGTGTGTTTTTTGTTCTAGGTGTGTTTTTTGTTCTGTGCTTTTTGTTCTTGTGTGTTTTGTTCTGTTTTTCGTTCTTGTGTGTTTTTTTGTGTGTATGTGTGTGTGTTATGTGCTGTATATGGTTGCTTGTGTTTGCTGCATTGTGTTGTATAATTATGAGTGGATATTCTTATTGTATAATATATTAAATGTGTTGTCTAATGATAGACCCTGCTGCCATATGGCAACACGAAAATTGTGACAAAAATCCCAGGTTGCTGATCTGACTTTCTGCCTCATTTACACACAATTGCAGGGTCTCAATTGATTCGCTTTCTTTGAGAACACAACATACTGTACATACAGTATATCGTTTCTCACTATTGATCTTTTTTTAAAAAATTATTTATGGTTTACTACTACTACTACTACTACTTTTTTTTTTTTTTTTTTTTTTTTAAACGTGGCCTCCAGCCTCCCCCAATAGCCACACCTTCGCCACCATTTATTTACCTTAATATTAAATATCCTAATACATAAGAAGCTATCCTATCTGTGTTAAATTAGTTGAGCCGCAGATCCATGCGGCATTCAGTGACTGTAGCCTCATAGTCAATATCTGCAGCAGTTGTCGGAGTAGGGGCAGAAGCTCTCGTTCCCCTGAGGCAGAGCAAAGCCGACCGAAGGAGAGAGAAGGACAGTCGACATCTCATCCAGGCTGTGACATAACTTCTGGGCTGCTGCTTCTGTTCGGAGATCAGCTCCGCGAGTCTGGCGTAGAAACATCTTGCACTTGGGCCCATCCCACCAGAGGTTGTGAACACTAGAGGAGTGAAGCTGCCTTGATCGACGTTTTGAATTCTCTCCCCATATGCCCTTCTCTTGTCGTTCTCGTTCCTCCTATGTGCAGCATCGAGAGCTAGGTTACGGTGACAAGTGGCCATGGGATCAAAAATCCTGATGTCGAAGAAAGCTCGCTGTCCCCGCGTCCAGAATCCTCGAGCACTGACGTCCACACGGGCTTCGTTAGATGTGTTTGAAGTCCTGTGTTGGAAGATCTCACCATTCAGTGGAAGGAGGGTCGGTTCTACCATGACGTCCCGGCAGATTTCCTTCAACATATTTGCTGTGAGATCCCTTACCTCGTCATGCCTCATGCATATGAAGCCCCCCTTCTTGCAGACCATGGCGTGATCGCCGTCGTAGGAAGAGCCACACACGCATTGGGAGGGCAAACCATCTACTGGCCAACCGTACCTTAGAGCAATGGCATCTGTAAATTCTTGTTTGTTAAGGCTGAAACCATTTGCCCTTATCGGTAACGTAGTTAACCAGTTCGAGGCGCCCACCTCCTGCGCTATCGCTACTTTTTTTGTCAAATTTTCTGGAACCTGCAACAATAGTTGCTGCAACATGTCATTTTGGCAGTGCTGCCGATCTGTTGTAATGGCCCTACGGATCTTATTTACTTCGCTGGTGTCCACTTCCCCTGTTGCATTCTGGGCTATTATGTGGTCAGTGAGGGCTGCCGTGAGCTTAAGTGAATTTTGATGTTCAGTGTCAGCAATCTCCTCTGGATTAGTTAGTCCCATCCCTCCCAGTCTTGGTGGAAGTGCAAGAAGTGTTCTTTCTGCTGGGGTTAAGTCAGGGTGTTTCACTAGTTTGGGAATGAACTTGACACTGATGGCTTCTTCCAGAGGGTGGATGAGGGGTCCGATCTCAGGGATGGTACGCATCAGGTAGTTCCAGCGATGCTTGACTCCATGGGTGAATGCTGCAAAGGCCGCATGTGGCTCTGTGTTAGCAATCTCAGATAGGGCTTGGATTTCGCTAACCCACTCATTCACCTTTCCAGCTACGTACTCGGTCTTGAAGTCCGTAGTGCCAATTACTGCGCCTAGATGTCTTTGGCCGTCCTTAGTTACTTTGACCTCACTTCCGCAAAAAACCTCCAAAGCCCGTTCATAATGTTCTGGCTTCACGATGAGGAAGGACTTGCTAGCGTTTGGGTGGTACCCTATTTGTGGACCTCGCGATGTTACCAGGTCCCACCACTTTTTGATGTCCTCCACTTTTCCTGCTCCTGTAAGGTCATCAGCATATGCCACTTGTTTGACCCCGGTTGTTTCAAATTTTATTTCTTGTTGGAGCACTGATAGGCCAATTGCATACATTGCCATTGCAACGGGGTCCCCCTGTGTTGTTTCCTCGGTCGACTGTAGGATGGTATCACCTCGTAGAGCCTTGTTGTTTACTAAGTAGAGGTCTGAAGGATTCCTATACGAATTTTCAACATACATCGCAAAGCTAGGACACTTGATCTTGATGTTGTGCAGTGCAGGCCCCGATGTGGGTCAGTGACCTGTGCCCGGGTGGGGTAATCCCCGTTATCTAAAAATTAATAAAAATAAAAATTAAAGATAATCAACAAGACAGATGGACCGATCTTCATGAAACTTGTTTAGTGTGTTGGGACTCACATGGGCCATTTTCTAATCACTGGGGACCATTTGCTTGTCCAGGCATTTACAGAACAGGAGCTCAGCAAACCCGTTGCACAACCCTCATAGCACTCGGGGATGCACCATGTCAGGGCCGGGACTCTTATGAACTTTTAGCTTTGACAATTTATATCTTTAACCTCTTCTGAGAACACAATGTGGGTCAGTGCTGTGTAACCATCTGTTCTCAATCACAGGAAGATTGTTTGCATCCTCCCTTGTGAACAGCGCCTCTGCTTTGTCCTGGTCAGAATCTTCAAAACTACCATCTTCAAGCCTCAGGTCTGATTCACCTACTCACGATTTTAATTTTGACTTGGCATTGTGGTTAAAAGCCTTCGGGTTTAACTTGACCTCACTTGCAATCAGCCTCTTAAACTTCATTTCAGCCCTTCTCCACTCTGACTTTGCTTGGTTCCTGGATCTGGTATACATCCTCCTGTACTGTTCATCGTTTGTCCTAACCCACGTTTTGAGTTTCTTGGTTTTCTTCTTAACTTTGTCGACCACCGCATGGTTCATGTGTAGCGGTCTCCTTATATTCCTGGAGGCACTGGGTTTGGTCTTGGGTATATATTCTCGATCAAATGGTTCACTTCACTGGTTATAATATTCAGCGTTGTGTCTGCATTCATATACCCTAGTGAGTCAGGCCAATGGATACCCCTCATCATCTCCCTCCTGCCGTCATAATTTCCATTGTAATATTTGAAACCTTGGCCTGGTTTTGTCATGAACCAAGTAACAGTTAAATCTGATGGACAACATTATGTGGTGGCTGGTTCCAACGGGGCTAGCTGTTCCAGCTTAGCCACCATACCCTCCTCATTTATTACGATGAAGTTCAGTGGCATGGGTGTTTGCTCCCCTCTGTAATGAATTAGGTCTTTAATACAGGTATGATGGAACAGAAAATTATCTCCGAGTTTCTACAAAAAGAGTAACGGGGTTATTTAAGTCATTTGGTGTGGTCGATGTTGTCATAGTTAAAGTCCACCATTACATGGAGGTGGCTAGGGTTGAGCACCGTTGCATTTTATGAAATCTGACCAATATCATGGGCATTTTGAAGCCATGTGCATATGATATTAGGAGATATTCTTAAGTCAATGATAATTATCTCTTATTAAACAAAAATGCCGGAGTACAATACAGTACAGCATTAAAGAAAAAAAATTGCAATTTTCTGAAAGGGGAGGGGGGGGGGGTCCAGACCCCATGAGTTCATTAAGTTTTATGGATACAACATCAGAAACAAACACGAAAATGTTTTAAATCTTTTATTCTGCTTCCAAAGAATGAAGTACAGGCATCCCCCGCATTACGGAACCCCGGGTTTCGGAATTTGTAGATTATGACCAATAATTTTGCGATACAGCCCGTCAATCCGCCTTTACGTAAATTGGGGTAAATTTTAACAATTAAAAAAATCACTATATGAAATTAAAAATTTTTGTTAAAAATTATTATTTGTTTGGTGTGGATGTCTTGGCGTTTGCTACTGCCGAGAGTGACTCCATTGTTTACATCCAGTGTGTGTGCATGTTTCTCGCCCCAGCAGTTGAATTTAACTTTTACAAACATACAGTAAGTACAGTAAAGTGCATTACCCTTATTCAAGATGACTGGAAAGAGGCCATCAAGTGGAAGTGACCGCAGTAGTGCAAAAAGAAGCCGCAAAGGCATTACAGTACATTGGATATTAAACTTGATGTTTTTTGGGGCCGAAAAAAAAAATCCTTAGGAACGCATCTCCAGTTTTATAATGGAAGTCAATGGGAAAATAGGTTTCGCGTTACGGAATTTCGCGATACGGTCAATTTTCCAGGGACGGAACCCTTCTGTAACGCGGGGGATGCCTGTACAGCAAAATGGAAATAATAACATAGACAATAGTTACAATACACCGGTAATGCAATTCATTTTGATTATACTGTAGATTTTAAATCTCAAACTCTTCCTAAGTAGAATTTGATTTTAGAAAAATGTGGGTAAATAATGCCTAGAAGGAAAAATGTAGAAAACGCTTCTTAACTAGATAAAGGAATTAGCTGAAGAATTTTTAAATATCATATCTTGAGCCAGACAATTAACAAATTGGTATTATGGGAAACTTAAGCTCCTAACTTGAACCTTGAGCTCTTTGGATTTAAACCTGACATTTGAAACTGGCATATTATACTTTAGAATCATTCACAATTATGAAATACAGTACTACAACTTAATACAAGAAACAAATATAATTGACTAATTTTATGATAAAGCATAGCACCATGTTTTTTCACACATAAAACATTTTTCTTATAATCTAATACTTTTCCTATAAAAATGCTACTTACTGTAAGATTATTACATAAATACACTAAAGACTTCAATTCCTACTAAGTGGGTATTCTATGACTTATTCTCCATTGGTCTCATTTTCCCATCAGGTTCTTTTAATTACTGTATCAATTTCTTCCTCAAAATAATCTGTGAATATTAGTAATTTCATTATAAAACTAACTTTTATGGCTCAAACCTTTCTTACCTCAAACAAAAGCCAAAATAGCTCGTCTTTCCACGTGTCTGATCTCGCTTGCCTTCTCTCGCCATTGTTCCCTGTTCCTACTCATGAGGAAAGCATCAGTCGTAGATGAAAAATGGACCAACTGCTCACTCTGTTAAAAATTAAGTACCGACAAATCTAGATATCCCGTATCACATACCGTACTTTGTCTCTTCAGTGATGACCATGTAAGTGAAATTCTTAATCACTTACATTGAAACCTCTATATAACAGCCTCCTATCTCCATACAATTCATTAGGTGGGGGATTCATATCTAATTGAACTTTATACAGTATATATATATATATATATATATATATATATATATAATATATATATATATATATATATACAGTAGGTAGTCTTTTAGATGGAGGTTTCATATCTTGATGTAATTGACTTTCCTCTCCATATAGTATTAAATAGAGATTTCACTGTAGTTAATTTTACTTATACAGTGGTCCCTCGGTTAACGAACTGCCTCCCATGAGATTCTTAAATTCGGTTAACGAATTTCTTACGAACCGACCTCAACATGTTTTCACTTGCACTGGCCGGTCAACCAGCTTTAGTATTAGTCCGCCAATACATTAATCGGTTCTAGGGCTTAAATTCCTTACTATTTTAGTAAATATCAAGAAGTTTATACTATTCAATAATTTTAAAAGTTTAATATTCAATTTTTTAGTCATTTTAACAATTATTGAACATAGTTGAAGGTAAAGTGACTAGTTTAATGCGCGGCATCCAGCCTCTTAACACAGCAAACAGGCGTTAGTCTCTCTGTTTTCACTGGAGGTAACATCTTGCTTGAGACTCTCTTCAACTAAATGCTTTTTTTTCTGTGTTTCCAAGCAAATTATTGGTCATTTTGAAATATATTTTACATATTGACAATATATAATGCAGTGCAGTGTTGATTTAAAGAAAATAATCTTGAAATACACCAAGAGAACGAAAATTTTATGGGTGAAATGGTGCCATGGGGTGCCTTCTCTTCTTCCTTCTCCTCCATCCCCATTCTAATTCTCATCATCATCATCATCATCCAGGAGCCTTCTACATACACACTTCAAAGTAAGTGAACTTTTCTATCATTTTTGTTGAATTTAGGCAATTTTCGGTGAGCTGGAACCAATTACCCAAAAACCCATTGAAACAATGGTTTCGGTTAACGAATTTTTCGGTTAACGAACAACCTGCTGGAACGGATTGTGTTCATTAACCGAGGGACCACTGTATACAGTACTGTACTTGTGTACTAAACATACCCGGTACCTCAATCCTTATTCAATTGCACAACATAATTACGAAGACATATTTACCATAATAAACTAACTAAACATAAACATCTCTTATTGTGTAAAGAAATTTGTACTGTACAGTATTTGTAAAACTAGAAGAAAAATTACACAAGTTTTGTTTTCTTATCTTTGATGACGTACTTGTAATAATCTAAATTGTACAACTGACATTCATTCACCTTCGGGGGAAAACAGAAAAGGCATGACATACACTATTTTCCCATTGATATTTGAGCATGAATAGCTAAATTAACACCTGTCACAATCAAGGCACTATATTAGTAATTGCACTACTGTAGTCCATCAACAATAAATACATACAGACAGTATATGCAAAGGTAACTCACAGCATAATTTTAATAGGAATGTAATTGTATAGCTAATGGAATGTGAGCACCTAAAACAATAAGCACTGTATATATTGTACAGTATAAAGAACAGGAATGCAGTGAGTAGAAACTAAAACTCTTAAGAACATGAGTGCAAATGTAATACTGTACTGTTAATTAAGAAGTTTTGCATGAGCAGCTATAGTGCACAATACATAGAATACAAAGAAGACAGAAGTGAATATATATATATAAGAGAAACCTGTCTCTGAGAGATTATATCAGCTTGGACAATATGATGATAAAAAAAAAAAGTCAGTGGAGTACAGTCTCTGTATAACTAAATTTGCAGTCTACACACAGCATTATATATTGAGACACCTGTTCAATGAGGAATAGAGCACATACAGGCAAAATACATTAAAATATAACCAGGTTAGAAAACTCAGTTAAAATGAGTGCCTGTAGGGTAACTTTGCAAAACTACAGTACACATATAGTCATATTGGCCACAGTACTGTACTGTATAAGTATGTTTGATAAATTTAAAATTTGTTTAAATACACTAGGATGATTGAACACTTTGGTGAGTTCTGATATTAGACAAAATATATGGACTTAAATATCAGTACAGTGTACCTTGCCTTTAGTTTCACAAACAAATTTTTCCTTTTTGAAGAAAATACAACTGCATATTTTTTTTTTACAAATTCATAATTCATTCTTCTTCGTGTACTTGGGTTGAGACTATTTCCCTTTTTTTCTCTACGAGCAACCATCTGTAAAAAGAAAAAAATCATGATTTTAACTTCATGGCTGACATACCTACCCTGGGCACAATTTAAAGTAGCCGTGTTTTGTACAGTATTTGTTAAGTATCTATGTGGAGCCTTCTGTCGACTGTCCCAAAGGTTGTATAGGCCTCTTGTATTGATGTTTTTGGAAGTTTTCACTTAATAATAAAAAAAAAAAAAAAAAAATGCGCCCGATTTTCAATCTCAGAAACTCGTTCACAGATCCAGAATTCAGAGGATTTTTCCAGAAATTCTACAAATGGCTACAGAAAACACTAAATTGTGATTTACACAAAGGGTACAAACCGAGCTAATAGGTAGGTACAAAATACCATTTTTTATTTACTTTTTTTTTTTCTTATTGTGAATAATGTGAAATCTTGGGTATGATGTGATATAACACTCCAAATCCTGTGGTGTTAGCTCATAGAGTGTTGATACAATGTTACTCATTGGTTACCAGGGTTGTAATCTGTTAATCTGATGTGGTGAGTAAGGTTGAATCAGCTGCTAGGAGTCAGCTATCTAATTTTATATAGCATCTTTGATCAAACAGTTCCCTAATTATTATATAATGAAAGATTATGAGCTGGATAATCAATATCGGTGAGAGGAGATACTGTAATTTAGGTGTAATTTTATTTTGTTCTGCTTAATTACAAGAGGTAGGTCTTAGATGAGCCTATAAAGTTTCATCAGTTCATTGTTAATAATATGTAATATAATGAAAAAGTATTCATTTAATTATATGTTCAATACTTGCACCTAAATATTAAGCGTACTGTACTCTGGTTGTCAAGGGAGTGTGTGGTGACAAGGATATTGTTCTAAGTACAGTATATATCTGTACTGTATTGTACTTTGAAAGCATGCCAAGATAATCATTGAAATCAATAATGATGACAAAAGTAAACTCTGTGATTGACCCTGGCCCACATGCTGCTTTTGTGTATAACATGATAAACATCCATACTACATCAATTAATCTATGAGAGCATGAAAAGTATCAACATTTGCCAGACCAAGTAATGAGTAAAATTTTATCAGGTTGCTTTAAAACATTCTGGTCCCAGGCTGCCGTGTGGGTGCACCTCAAGTCTCGCCAAAGTAACTCGGAGGTTTCAAATTCACGAGTCGATACTCTCGGGCCTTACACCTCACAGAGAGAGGGTGGATTGACAACTGTATTGTACTACCATCCTATCTATTTTACTCTTCAGTTCTATATACAAAACCTAAATCAGCATGCAGGAAGAGAGTACTGTACCAGTACATCCTTGCTATTGCACTCATCTTTGTGGCAATTAGCACAAAGCACTACACAATCATACTTTTCTAGTGTGCAATTTTTCAAATCTGCAGCAGTTGATTAGATTAGATGCTATTATCATGACAAAGTATGCATTTTAATAAAATTCCAGTAAATGAAACCCTACTTAGGATGTGAGAAAAATATTACAAAGTATAAAAATCATATATGTACTGTACTTACATAAAAATAACAGTAGTAACCCCAAAGAAGGTGGCACTCAGGAAGTATATAGTACCAGGGTAATCCTCTATGGTGGCATTATAAATAGCTGTATACATTGGGTGTGACACCAGAGGTAAGGTGGATTCCCAAAAGGCCAGCATAGAGAAAACTTTGCCTAGTTCATCTCGAGGAACGATCTTGCTGATTATGGACCGAGAAACAACCACTGCCAATCCTCCTACAGATGAAACAACACTTGCTGCAAAAGAAAGTTACGTGTAATCTCAGGCAACAAATGTCTTCATTTATACGTATTACGGTTCCTGAAGAAGAATGCAACTGCAAACCAGTATTAATAAGGAGTTTCCTGTCCTGCCTGTGGGTAGTGAATTTTATGCAGTGCCAATTGTAATAATTGCAAACCCGACGAAAGACCGACTCGCAAGATGAAGCAGAAATACTGTACAGTACAGTATATGCACTGGAACCTACTCAGTAGCTAAAGAGTGTTGTGTACAGGTGCTTTCCTCTCCTAGGTTGAGCCTTGTGGTTTCTAAAATGGTGTGAGGTTTATACTGTACTTGGGGCGGGGGTGTCATGTGAATTACATACACTGTACATTGGCATTCTGTTTTCTTTATTAGTAAATTTTTAATAGAATTGTGTTAAGAGTGCCAACCTGGGGGATAATTAAAGGCTACATCCAAAGTCTGTTCATTAGCAATGGTGACAAGGGGGGGGGGGGGGACAGACACGTTCACACGGCGTGGCTTCTGAGCCGGAACAGACTCCCGTCGTTGGCGGATCCATACACTCTTGCCAAACCGGCACATACCCCAACAAATAGTGTAAGATTAATCTTTCTTTCTTAGTATATAAAGGGATTTCAGTCTTCCCCATATGCATGAGATACTGTACATGGATATAATAATTACTGTACAAGTTAATTGATCTTGAAGTAAAATAAATACGAGTACTAGGTGTAAAATCTGTCAATTTGTGGCATTTCTCTTGAACGACGGTGATGTTTTAAGACCACCTCCTCATTTACGATAAAAAATATTCGCACGAACAATGGTCATCATCTGGCTGAAGTGCAAAATGCTACTGTACAGGTATCCCTTGTTTAACAATTGGGATGCGTTCCCGAAAAACCCATCAATGCGAAAGAATCGATTAACGAGGGATAACGAGAAATACGGTACGGGTAATAACGTAAATGAGAAATAACGGGGGATATATCTGTGGAGATGGTAAATAATTGTGTAGCAGTTTTCGACTCTCCACCCAGTAGCACTCGGAGTGGATGAGGCCGAGATGTGAGCTATGTTATTGTTCAATACATAATTTCGTGTACAGGTAGATGAAAATTTTTTTGCTCTGTTACAGGCACACACAATTGTTCAAACAGAATGTGCATAAAAAAATAATAATAATTATGATACTGTACAGTCAAAAACATAGAGAATAAAATTTATCATGTCTGCGGAAGTTAGTGTTGGACCCTGGAATGGGAAGGGAGGGAGCAGAAATGGGATGCAGTATCAGGGGAACTCGGCCTCCCCCAATCAGGTCAAGCTGCGAGTTGCATTATTGTTCTTTTTCAACTCGTAGCTTGGGTCGAGTTTTTTTTTAGTTACATGCATATGCAATCGTTCATACATACTGTGGAATAAAAATGATAAAATTATCATGACATAAAATGAATGGACATTTCTTACAGGCACTGGAGTTAGCCTTCAGAGTTTAGGGGTAGTGGGGATGGAGGATCTCTCAGTTGTTCTCTGTCTCGTGAAACGATTGCCGTGTGGCAATGCAGTATTTTTCTATTTTATTTATTACAGTGTATTTCTTTTTTATTCGTCACATTTACTGTGATTGTGAAATGCTGCTGTTCTTTTTTTTTTGTGAAAAGTGGATTTGCTGTTTTTGTGACCGTGAAGCGAGCGGTGTACAGTAATTTGAAAATGTGTAGCAAGCTGATGCTGAAGACTCCTGCATATGAGAAGGCAAAGGCACTCAAGAAAAGCATCTCTGGAGTTGAAGCTTGACATTGTCAAGCCGCCAGGCTTGTTCTCAATGGTGTGGCGAGTGTTGTTTAATTGTTTTGTTTTTATTTTATTAGTGTGGAATTTTTTTCAATATATATGTGGGTGATGAACTGGCCTGGCAAGTGTCTCATTGAACCTCATGTTATAATGATCTCGATTTACAGTATTTTGACTTGTGATGGGGTTTTCAGGAAAATATCCCCGTATCCTAAATCAGGGGATACCTGCACGGTATATTATTACAAGTATTATTAATTCCTTGCAGTGATGTTAAATTCTAATTGTACTCAATGACTGATGAGGAATCCCTATTACTGTACAAAGAAGTTGAGTTTAATTGACGAATCATATTTACTAGAGCTCGAGGGAATTATAGCACGGGACCTCAAATTCTGCATGTTTAACTTCCCTGCTGTGAATATCATCACTGTTCAGTTTTGTGTTCAGTATAGTCTTAAACAGATGAATATATTAATTTAATTCACTTTGTCACTTCCATCCTACCTGGGTACATGAGAAGATGCATTTCCTTACCTAAATAGAGAAACCAAGAGTAAGGTGCACACCCTTCTAGAATGTGGCGGACAACTTCTGACGCACAACCCACAATTCCCAATGTGGCGTCACTAACTTTAAGCCGGTAACTGAGCAGTGGTGGAAAGACAGCCATTGCTGAAAGAAATAAAGAGATATTATTTATTACACCATTGTGATTAAAAAGTGGGGTTTGGGGTTGGAGATCCCTTCTCCGAGTACGGAACGGAAACCTTCGGCACGGGTAAAATTTCCGTAGTTGCCGTCGGAAAACCAAGTGGATGTTGCGAATGCGAGTGAAATGTAAAAGCTGTGACTGAGGAATGCAACAGAATAAACGAGGCAGAGGCATGCAAGAATATGTAAAACAAAGTAGAGTACAGTAATACAAACTTTGTATGGAATGAAATAAAGGGTAAGAGGTTTACTTCACATGATGGGGGGGGGAGTGGTACCATGAATGAAATAAAAATATGAAAGAGTTAGCTTGTTGGTATGTGCTTTTTTGAGCAACTTATGAGATTCACAGTGGATCAGTAATATTGTGTAACTGTCATAATTATGTAAACCATATGATGATACAGTGGCATCAAAGAAAGATTATGGAATAAGAGATAAAAAACATTGCGAGTATAAATGTAAGAGAGAGATGACAGAAAGGTTCCATCTGAAAGCACATTTGACTTAAGGCAAAATAATGTGAATCAAACCAATGATAGAGGTTTAGCTGCTCATATACAGTATTGTTAGCATACTAGATACAAATCAAGTCACAGTGGTTTGGAACAAGAAGCATAGATGAAAAACAATTACACTGAGACTTGTTAATTTATAGGATAATTGTATGAAATTTTATTTTCGAGGGAAGCTGGGCAAGAAAATGATTATTACAAAATGTAACTAAATAAACCATACAGTGTATATTGCCAGGACTTATCCATAACAGGCACACTGCAATACACTATCTAGACTTAACCAAAACATATAAACTCTAATTCTTGTATACTGCCTGGACTTCACCACATGAAACACTGTAGAATTGCATGCAGCTCGGTCTTACCTGCAAGGCTCGTGAGTTTTCCGACAACTTTTAGGTGGGTATACTCTGTGTACTCCCAGCCAAATTTGAGCTTTATATACAAGAAATCCAAATTCCTGGAACCTGCAAGAATGCCATAACTTTATATAAATTTGTATGACTGTACAAAAATAAAAGCAACACAATTTATTTCAATGTAAAGTAAATGGGAAGTGAGGGATTAATCTCCAGCAAACAATACTACGTACGAATAGGGGCTCGGGGAAAGAAAATGCTGCCGGTGGATGACGTCGGCTCGAGTAAAGTGACACGGGTAAACCGAATTTGGAGCACGGTTATAGATGGGAGGTACAGTTGCGGAAATGCGTTCCCACACCCCCGCGGTATCTCGTCTCTCTAAACGGCACCGTCTCGGATGCAGTATCGCTATTTATGAATGAATGGCCATAGGTCATATAGGTTGGCCGTTTGGAAACGCGGGGTTACCACGGGGGGGGGGTAGGAACGCACTTCCGCAACCGTGCCGTAGTAATCTGCGGACTTGTCTTCTACAATAGTAACAGTGATGGGAAAGACTGTTTGTTAATGTGGGGGGAGTGGTGTGACCTCTCTCCATTGGTCAAAAATGGAGAGAGAGGGTTAATAAAATAGTTCCACTATCCTGGTAGAGAATGAATATTATATATTAATAGTTGTACTTATAAGAATTAGATATGAAATTATATATCACAGGATGAGTAAACTCATGCAAAACTATCTACATTAAATAAAGGACTAAAATAAATAATTGAAAAGTACAGTACAGTATTGGCAAAAGCTATTCAAAAGTAAATGACAAGAGTATATTCTAGTTCAAATTTTAGAGATTATTCTTTAGAAGGCATAGTAATTGGTGGTCAGTTGTATTTGCAAAATAATGTACTCTAAATACTGTTGAGATAAAGATACAGTACTGTAGTCTCTCTTAACCAGACATGTCTTAATAGAAAATCTGCAATCTACTACATGTAATAAATAATGTCCAGCACAAGGTGTTTTCTGTACAATTTCACTTCTATATTTTCTTCTGGTTTCACCTCTGCAGATTTTATTCCTTATCAATTGTAGGGCAGAGGTTTTTTGGCTGAACGAAATTGTCAGGTGTCAGCTAGAATAATACAGCATACCTATAAGTGCACTGCTGCCCTCTAATGGGTTAATATCTAGTGGTTTGGTTTTGATTATTTTGACAATTGCCTAATTAAAATCTGGAAAATATCCAGTTGTGAGACTTGTTCGGTTAAGGAAGCTTTCTAAAGTACAGTAACCATAATTCTCACTTAATCAGACTGAATGCTCACTAATTAATGTACAGTACTATAGTTAAGGGAGACTTCAATGTGTATGAAAATTTAAAACTGGAAAAAGACTTATCAACATACCAAAAACACTCTGAAAAATACACAAGGTTCCCATCATCAGAATTATTTTTCCCCGTCCTTTGTTAGGTCGTAACTTCTTGACAACAAGAGCTGTATCTTTGACATTCTTCATATCAAAGAGACCACTGCACATATTCCTTGGTAAAGGAACTAGCTCATTGCATTTTGAGAATGGACCACGAGTATCTTCAATTCGAATAATAGCGTATATAATTGCAATTAAGAGAAACAGTGCACTGACACCAAAGTTTCCGAGATATCCAGCATGATCGAAGAGGATTCCACCAAGGAAGAATCCAAGTGGAGACCCTAAGCTGAAGCCTACGTTTAAAAATGCCATTCGCATTGTTCTTGTCCGTTCTCTGGTCAGATCAGACATGTATGCATAACATGCCATGAAGTAGGTAGTGGTGCCACCAGTTAAAGATATTGGAATACTAGCAAACAAGATGTACATTGCAGGAAGTTCAATCCAGTATGCATTTATCTGCAATATAAAGAGATTACTGTATTAAATTCTGGAAAAAAAGTTCCAACAATATTCTGAACTTTACTATAACCACCTCTCAAGCTGACAGGATATATAATCAAGTTTGAAGACACAGTAAAAATAATGCGATACATTTCATAAAACAGATACCCCGTACAGTGGTCCCCCGGTTGATCTCAAGATGTAGCAGAAATGGATCAGAACTTGATTTATGATGGAATGAAGTCGTCTAGGGGAAATAATAACTCCATTTTCCTTGAAAATAGAAGAAAACAATGGCTGCAAGAATTCAATTGACTGAAATACACTGCAACATGGGTGGATCCGTGGGGCTCTGGGGGTCCGACACCCCCCCCCTCAAAAAAAAAAATTACAATACTTTTCTTTAGTGCAGTTCTGTATTGTACTCAGGCATTTTTGTATAGTTAAAAGTTATTCCTCTTGACTTCAAAATGGCCTCGAAATGCCGCCTTAACATAAAGTTCCAAATTTATGAAAGTATAATGGTCCGAGTTGACGTCGAGGGATGATTTGAACACGGGTAGTTATTAAGCGAATCGTATCCATTTGGGGATCACTGTAAAATTGACACGCGAAGAGCTGCAGAAGGATCTCCGTGAGCTCCAAGAATGGTCGAAGAAATGGCAGCCGAGATTCAATGTTACGAATTGTAAGAGGATGCTCCTGGGGCGTACCAACGGTGAGGAGGCGTATCATATGTGAAGAAACTGCATTATTTGAATGTGAGAAGGACCTAGGTGTGTATGCCGACAACGAGCTGAAGTTCTCGGGCCATTGCGAGAAGAACGTAAATCGGGCAAATACATTATTGGGTCTTATAAGAAGGTCGTTCAGATATCTAGACTGTCCGTTCCTCGTAACGATCTTTAAGAGTGAAGTGCTTCCCCATCTGGAGTACTGGTCCCCGAGATATGTTAGGGACTGTCGGTTAGTTGAAAATGTTCAAAGGAGGGCCACCAGACTGGTGCCTGCACTTCGGCACCTCAACTACCCCGAGAGATTGGAGCGCCCGAACTTGCCTAGCTTATACTACAGACGGACAAGGGGCGACCTAATTGAGGTGTATAAGCATCTCGAGGGGCACTACACCACTCGGTCGAGTGTCTCGGAGCCGGCGGACGCTCGGCCCACGAGGGGTCACGGCTCGAGATCGAAGAAGCCGCAGGTCCGGAAAACTGCGAGGGCCAACTTTTTCGGAGTGAGAGTCGTGAACTCTTGGAACAATCTACCAGAAAGTGTTGTGACGGCACCGAGTGTGAGCTCTTTCAAGACCAGACTCGACCAACACTGGAGCAGGTTCAGGTACATTCAGGAGCCGGTGCATGCCCAGTACTTGCCAACAGTGCGTAACGGAGACGCGACCGATCGCCCGAGCGGCTAACGAGCCGATCGGCGGCGAGGAGGATAAGAGTAAATGTATTTATCTATGAAGAACTAATACATTACAATGAAATAATGAATTCAAAGATATATAATGAATAGAACAAGCCTAAAATTACAATAATAATAACGATACAAAAATCGAATAGAATGTGTTAATAGCTCACCATTTTTATCAATGTGCCAAGGAAAGTCCCAAATAAAGGGAGAATCATAGGTATTTTCCGTCCATGCTTATCACTCCATGACCCCAAGAAGAGTACAAAGATCACAGTTGGGATGCCGGTCAGAAGTCGTTCATACATTTTGATAGTAGAGACTACCTTTTGGGCGGCGGCATTTTCTTCAGCATGAGACGTCAAATTGGCACATATCTCGGTATCATTCTGCTGTTCTCGGCATACCTGTGGAATGGCGAGCGTGTACAAATGAGATGTACAGTGAAATTCCTGTACTTGTACAGTATTTCAAAATATTAGTCCAGTAACCCCAATCCACTACTGTACTTACCCGGTATATCTGTGTCGGGCAAGGTGAAATTGTAGGAAATAGCGTAAATAAAGAATTAATGGGTGAAGATCGGCATCATAGATGGAAAAATCATTATGGAATGAATCTCTTCTTTTAACATGGGATCATATGGGAAAACGGCTCCCTTTTAATGATATTTCACCTTACAAACACTTTGTCATGGACACATCATATACAGTCAGACACACACACATCATTACGTACCTTAGTGAGCAACAAGTTGGTTCCAAGGGATGACTGGATGGCCCAGGCCATAATACTGAAGAACATCATGGGCTCTATGGTGATCTCCTGCAAAATTTGTCCCACTTTGCTGCTGCATTTTGTCATCTGGTTGTCTTCCTCCTCTTCAATTATAGGTTCATCATCTCTGTATTCCATCTCGCATAAGTCTAAGATGAAAATAATTTATTCATTTCCGAATTAAGTTATTTCAGTATTTAATGCCGTTGTTCTTTTAGTTAAGCAAAACAGTGTGGTCTTATTTTCTTATCTAGTCCTTATACAAGTGTGCAGTAGCTACTGTAATAATTTAGCACATTAAATGGTGTTTCAGATTTCCACTTCTGTAAAGAAAAAAAATAGATTTTACACAGTATTCTTTATATAATTACACACACACACACACACGTGGAATCCATGACAAAACCCCAACGGGGTTGTCATTTGTCAACACTAACCTAACGTAAACATTAAAGTGTTTTATTTTACATTTTATATACGAGACTGGGGATTTGTCCGTTGGGGTTTTATCCGGTCACCATGTGTTTATGTACAGTATATGTATGTAGTATGTATGTATGCAATTGCAAAACAATATTTTATTGAACAACATAATGGTAATAACCCAAAGAAAGGTTGTTTGTGTTAATTACAGTACTGTATATTTTATCGGTGGTGTTCATATACAATATTAAACTGTAATTACAATATTCACTAAATGAAAAAAAAAGTTTGTTATTAAAACACACTTTGGTTTCTTATAAAATAGCATTATTCGACTCCCATTCTTCCAATTATTTCAAGCTATCAAGGTTCTACTGTGTGTGTGCACGCGCGTGTGTGCTGCTGTAGTTCTTCCAGTGTTTTTTTTTTTAGGGGATTAGCCCACCTGGGCACAGGTCACTGACCCACATCGGGGCCTGGGGGCGAAAATTTAAGAATAATAATAGTAATTCATAGTAAATAAAATTTATAATAAAAAGTAAAATAAAATAAGAATAACAACACTGTAATGATGATAATAAAGAAAAAATAATAATAATCAATAGTTAGAAACGCGATATGTACAGTATGTTGTCTTGTCAATAGTAAGAGAAACAATTGAGACCCTGAAATTGTGTGTAAATGAGGCAGAAAGACAGATGAGCAACCTGGGACTCGGTCACAATATTCGTGATGCCATGTGGCAGCAGGGTCTACCATTAGACAACACATTATGCTTCCACATTTGCTATAATTGGACTCTGTGTACATGTTGACGAATGTGAACTTGCAAGACATTTATACTGAATAAATATTTAGCGTATCTCGTTTGGTGGTGTAGTTTAGGGGTGTTGGCGGCACAGCGGTAACGCGCACAAATTCGTGCGTGTGGGTCCGGATTCAGGAACAGAGGCCGCGTCAGGGGTTATTGCTGGGCCGAGGTCGGCGTCTGAGGCATGACGGGTGTGCTGGGGTCGTCAGAATGTGGTGCGTGAGGCAGGAAGAGGAGCCGGTGTCTGCTTGAAGACTGGGAGCGTGATCAGCGTCTCCTCCATCCTGTGTGAGTGCTAATCTCCGGGAGTCGCCATTGTAGGGGTATGGAGATATTAATGTTGTGTAGCACTCGGGATGGAAGGGAACTCTAATGTAGTTTTCTTGTATAATATATAAGTTATATGAAGACAGTCTGGTGCTGGAGATGCCGTGTGGTGGGGAGCTGCTCAGTAGAAGACGTTCGGTGAGTAGAGTGTTGAAGGAGGTAGATGTGCAGGAGCATCGTTAGAGAAGATGTTGCCTGTTGCTGGCCTCCTGGTTGAATAAATGTGAACAGCTAGGAGCATGCTGGAGGAGGTGTTGCTTGTTCAGGAAAATGGACAGAATGAGAGTTGGTTGGTGAGGAAGCTCAGAGAAGGACAGCTGGCGGGAGCGAGGAGAAGCGAAGGGAGCCAGGCAGCGGCGAAGGAGGTGGTGTTGCTTGTTCAAGAAGAATGGTCAGAATGAATCTCGAGTACGAAGTCTTTAGTTAAGAGGTGAAAGAAGATTATTAGGGGTTGAGGAAAAAGTGGTGAAACTTAAATACAGCAGGAGTAGAAAGAATCTGGGCTCAACCAGATCGCTTCATCTTTCTTATTGGTGTTTTATCTTTGTTCTGCTCCCTTGGGTCGTCAGACCTTTGTATTAATATTGGTTTATTTATATAATGCTGCTTATTGTTATTATTTTTATTATTGTTGGAGTTAGTGAACTCACCCAGGTCCTTGTGTAACTGGGAGGGTAGTCACTTTTTTTTTTTTTATGGAGAGACAGAGCTTATATACCCAGCAGCAGCCGCTATGAGTCATGTTGGGAAAACCCAGAAAGTCGCCGGTGACATCTGGTTGGTTGTTAGGGAAGGCGGCACATTGGAATGCGATACGCAGTTTGTAGGGGAGACGTCCACTACAACATCCTTCGAGAGACATCGTGCCCATAGGCGGCTCCCGAACTTCAGGAGTGTTGCTAACCCCCACAACAGCGTCTGGAGACGTGGAGAAGAAATCACAGAGGGGGCGTGAATATTTAACTTCACTATACAAAACATACGTCTGGCACCGGTCCAGACGATAGCTAGATCTCCACTTTACTCGACTCAATTGGCACGGAAGTTACCACGTTAAAACACGAACACTGATATTCACAAAATTGACTAAGTTAAACTGAATTAATATGGCGGCGTGGAACACACGTGAACATACCTGGAGACGTGGAGGAGAAATCACAGAGGGAGTGATTTTTCCTCGCGCGCCGGCATATATATGGGCCCGAGGGCATATTCCTACTGGAAAGACTAATTTTACTAACAATAGGCCCTCTATTCAAAGTAGTCGTTGGACACCTAGCTGTGACCGTCAGTGCCTCAGATCAGGCTAATTATCTACATCTATATTATGATCTAATGAGAGATTGAGTTTGTGAGTAAAGAGGTGAAATGGAGTTATATATGCGTTCACAACTCTATTGGCCTGACCGCAAACCACATCCCAGGTCAAGCGGCCGTTAAGTCTTGGAGAATTTTGAGTTTGACAGGAACTGTTCAGGAGATTAATGACTTTCTTAAATAAACAACTGACACTAACTAAACTATAAACACCAGATTCTCTGATGTCGGGACGACAAAATAATATAACTTCAGTAGCGATCAGAAACTCGTGGGTATCCCCACGGACCACATAAAATACGCCACTCTAGCTGGCAAACTCTACATCTTACTAGCAATAAGTACAGTTGAAGCGGTCAACACGACTCACAATGGATATTGACTGTTCCAACTGTAAACAGACATATCTAAGTAGACTCAAAACAAGGGGGTTCTCTCTCACATTCAAATTCATTTTAAAGAGAGATTGGTTTCGGTAAGTCAGAGAAAATGGGATAACGGAGGACTGAGGTGTCTTGAAGTGATGAGAAAACGGACTCCTCAGATGGAGGACTCAAAATAAAAGCAGAGATACATGTTTTGTGGGCTATTGAGCGTAATATGAATCATTTGATTTTGGCGTTAACTGGCGTGTATGACCGTGGTCGTTACAATGGTAGCTGCCTACTACTATTAATGACAAAACTGTTCTAATACTGTAGTCTGTCTGAGAGCGACAGTTGGTGAATCTTCAATCCTGTATCATTGTAATTTAACTTGAAACATATGAAACTTGGTGCAAGTGCAAAATCTATAATGGTGTAAATTGCTTACAAAGAGGTGGTTTTTTGGGGGACGGAAATAACGTCCACAGGAAAAAGTCACATGACAACACAATAAATATATATATATATATATATATATATATATATATATATATATATATATATATATATATATTTGATGGTATTGCACGTATTTTAGGTTAGGTTAGGTTTTTTCCGTGCTTTTTTATCTGACTTTCTTGTGACCTTTTTCCTGGATTCGGTTTTTCAATGCATCAACGATAAGACGAAAATCAGCGGTTGCAAAACTTTTTCTGGAGGACTTTCCTAATGCAACTTTTTGGCACTGTGCCAGTCACAGGCTGAGCTTAGATATTTGGTGATAAATTGTATTCTCTACATCATAGGTCTCCCAGATGAGTTAATTGCATGCGCCGAGGCTCTTCACTGTTGAAAATTGTTACGTCTTGCCGAACTGTAAAGGCAATATAACAGTCTTATAAAGCTATTTGGGAACAGTTTTGAAGCGCAACCGTGAAATAAGATGATGCTGGAGAGAAGAGCATAGGGCAGAGATAATCAGTTTTACAGTAGCTTGAACATCGTGAAGTGAATGTAGAATGAAAGATCGGTCACTGTAGTGAGTAGTGTAGGTGTTGGTAGAAGAGGTTAAAGGGTGGACCGGAGGAAGCAGTGGTAAGGAGGGGGAGAGGCATCCATGTAGGAGTGGTGGGTGTGCATAATTGATCACGTGGATATCATGCGACTTGTTTATGTGGTTGCACGAGCTGGGTGGCAGTGACCGGTGGTCTGCATAATGACAAAGTAGAAAATCATGTGCCGTGTTGTGGGAGAGAACACCACCATCGTTAAATGAACTTTAAACCTAAACAGAACGGTGTGCATAAAAAAAATACACAGATGTAAATGACATTTAAATAACCTTAAATTATTACCCTGTAGGGCAACAACTGTGATTTTTATAACTAAAATACACTTGGGGATTGTCAACGAAATAGTCTGCAAACAATTATCATTTAACCACGAAACGGTTAATTATCATTAGTGTCATCGAAATGGTTATACAGTACAGGTGTATATGTAAATTTAAAATAACACCATTGGCATTAGATAAATGAGTTGCCGTTACAAGACCATCACCAAGGAGCGTGTGGACTTCCCCTCCACCCCGCAAGGAGTTTTCCTTGGGGATTTCCCTTGTCGAATAGGGTCTCGTATCTTTATTTACATTGTCTCGACATATTCATTTCAGTATAAAAAGAAGCAAATACTCTGAGAATTTTGAATGAAAAACGTTATCAACCAAAGTTGCGGCCCAACCCAAAAACGCAAAAGCAGCAAATTAAATGACCGAATAAAATACGATAATAAGGCTTTCTGGATATCCGGAATCGGTAGTTTACACCATGCACACTGTTACTCGACATACTGTGTATATATATACTGTACTGTACTGTGTGTTTGTGCGGATGCCGGGGTAATGAATATGACTGCCTATAAAAATACTGTGCTCGAGTGATGATGGTAGTGTATCTGTACATGACACGGTTGACTCCATTATATAAATACACTTTATAACGTGTGAGTGTTGGGGTAGGCGCGGTGAGGGGCAGTAAATAGTGGGGGTTTCCAGAATACGTAAAGCTTACTACAGGAGGAGTTCCTTGTCAGACAGATGACCCGTAAATCCACGGTACAATTGGTTACCTTCTTTTTCCTATAGCTTAACGTTAACATATTGCATTTAAATTATCGCACGGGATATAGATAGCGTGCGAACCTTTGAAATTCAGATCCTGGATGTTTAGAAATATGCACAACATACCTAAGTCGGAGCCGAGTCGGAGCCACTTTCTCCCGCGTGTAACACGTACGCCTGCCTCCTTCGTACTGAGTCAGCTGCCACTCCTATACTCTGGGTGGCCCACTAGCAGGATGTGGGGGTGAAGCAACTGCAATAATGACTTTTTATCATAGTGACGAAAGCAACGCAGTGTTGCCTTTTCGTAGTTTGAAAATTTAATATATATATATATATATATATATATATATAATGTGTATGCATTTTTTCAAACTACGATTTTGTTTACTGCCGTTCCCTCACTCGCCCCAACCCTACTGTAGAGAGAATAGTCGTGGACCCGTGGCTGGAACTTGGCTAGGTCGACCTCGAGCCTTTGCGATCATGTTGGTGATGCTCCACGCAGTGGCGACGAACCTCGGATCATGAGACAAATTGCTAGAACCACCTATTATTAGTATTACATGTTTTATTTACTCTATTAGTATGATTAATCTAGCCAGCAACAAACACAAGTGAATTAAGAATCACTGCAATTAACTTTAAACCTCCTCTTGTTCACACTTAGGCCAAAGTTTAACATGAACAGTATGAATGTTATCTGCATAATATAACACGAGGAAAATAATAGATATAAACTTAAGCTTCCCTCCTTGCTGCCCGCCTTCCCACCCCGCATTCTCCTTACATGACATCACTTCGCCTCGCCTCACCAAAGACTACTCGGCAAAAGATGCGAGTTAATAGAAGTAACAGGGTCGGATTAATAAGGGTCTCGTGGGCCTAGGGATAATTAAGTCAAGAGGGCCTATCTCAGGCTATTAGTATAAGCTGAAGTATATAGGCTAATACGTTATGTATGTATGTATGCATGCATATTATATATGTGTATGAATATATGCTTGTATGCATGTTTTATAGTTAGTTTATTAGGCTACGAAACCAAGTAGTGTCAATATTATCACCGATTATAACACTAGCTTATTTACATGTACTGTATATAATTATGGCAGTAATTGATTTTTAGTTTACATATCTATTACAATCCCTTCAGTACATATACACTATCATTAGCAAGTGTCATCAGTTATAAACTTGTTTAGTTTTTTGTTGCACCTTTTCTACGGTTCTTGAATTCTGGGATGACGTTAACTACTGTATTTCCAGACCCTTGGTCTGTGCTGCGTCTACTCCGGGAGCTTTGATTTTTTTTTTTTTTTTTTTTTTTTTTTTTGTTCAGGCAAGCTATTTTCTTTTTGATGATGTCTGTGATGCTACTATATTTCTTGGTTCATTTTCCACCTTCGAAGTATAGACATTGCCCTGGGTACTGGGATGGTATCCATCGTATCTTGTTTGAACCCTGATGCCAAATAATCGTTTAGGGCATCTGTCACGTTGTTTTCGTCCTTTAGAGGGCCAACAGTTTCTTCTGTTTCGTTTTGCTTCTGGTATATGCATAAAAGGACAGGGGATATTTCTTTATATTTTGGGCTAATTTCATCTAGAAACGTCATTCTGTTTTAAGTCTTAATCGGATTAGATTAGCGTCTTTATTCAGCGTTCTGACATCCCAAGCACACTTTACACTGTTAGCCACGACCTTGGCATTTAAACCCGCGTATCCTGACTGTACGAGTTGCAAAACGTGGTTATTTTTTTAATGTTTTTATCACAGGCTCATTCATAAGTCGTTTAAATATAATTACATTCGTGGTTTTACATATCAATTTATAGCAACAACAACTTGATGTGTTATAGTTTTTTTCTAGAGAGAGAACAACAAAGGAACACCCGTCGTCGGATGCACTCTGCGCCTGCCAGTTAACGGAAGCTCTAAACGTTTCACGCCAGATGAAGTAACATTAAGCAACTGAGATATTACTCTTGTATATAATTATTCCCAGACAAATTCACTGTATGAAATATATAATTACGAATGGTTCCTCAATAATTTACTCGAGGGAAAAAATGCATATTTAACAAATTTCATACGTGTACAACCGTTATCCTATTTGACATTTATAATTATTGTTTAGTGTCAAGTGCTTCAACTATCCAAGAACATTTACTCGTTTTCCATTTTTTTTTTACCCCAACTGCATTTTTGATTGTCCAGTGTGAGGGTGTACAGTACTGTCACGTGGTCTCTCAGCGTGACGACAAAGAAAACATTTAACGCTGGTTTTGCTTGGGCTTGTCTTTGACATCTATCAGTCTTCAGTTTCCCCAGAGAATATTGTAGCAGATGTTTTTAACCTTGTCGTGACACACACAGGCATTGTCTTGAATGTTGGGCTATGGCTATTATTGTGGAATGCATTTTTCTGCTTTAGGACTTTCATCTTCCATACATTATCTTATTGAGGTTGTGGAAATGTGTTGTCTGTCATGGTAGCATGATAGTCTGCAGCACAGTACTTTGGTGTTTGTTACTTTATTGAATACTAAAATATAATAATACATATTACTAATTAGAATTAATTTTATATATAATATGCATGCTTTAGCAGTATTATTATTTTTACATATAAATTATTTTTAAACATTAACATTGATAGAAAAAGTTATATATTTTGTTACAGTTTTAATAGTGCAGTGGGTCAATCTCTTGTCCAACACACACATATATTGTTCAGCTTGTGCCACACTTTTCTTGAAGTTGTAGTTAGAGTCTGGTCAATACATACGACATATTGAGAGATTATTTGCACCTAGGCCAAACTTACTCCTCACTCTGTAGTGACTCCCACCGAGTCTGTTGTTGTCACCAGGATCCCGTGTAAATTCTCACAGTACTGTCATCCGCAGGTTCTACTGAAGAAGGCACTGTTGGAGAAATAAGCATTCAAGTGGACCTGGGGAACAAAGGCTCAATGTCAAGGGCAAGCGACCATTTCAGTGTTGTCAATGGCCAAGAATCCGAGGACTTATTTGCTGATTATGATGAAGAAGCAGGCAGTAATGAGGCACAGCAGAACAGTGAAAGTGAGACAGACTATGATGATAATGAGCCAGAAAATGACAATGATGAAAGTGAGACCATGATTAACACGCATTGTCGTTAGGAAGAAGTATTGCCTGGTTCAATCATTAATGCTTTTAAGAGTGATGTCGAAGTAAATGACTTTATAGATAAGATTGAAAACAAGATTGTTCCGTACATAATCGATTTGGACGACGCTGTACAGGTATTAGGCAGCGTGCAGGATAAACGCAACTTTTATTTCTTGACCGTGGCAGGAATCATAAAAGCAAGATTATAAACTCGACGTATACAGGTGAGAATGTTGATCACACAATACTCTAATAACAATTTGTTTGCAAAACATTAGTCATACATGGTTCTCGACAATACCAAGTCAGTATTATACCAATAAGGCAACAGAAAGGGAATGTTTCTTTTTGTGTGGGGGGGGGGGGGGGGATACTGTTATAACAAAATTATTTTTAACACTCACCAAACTAATGATGATGATTGAAGAGTAATCCTGTAGCCGTAGTCCAGGGTTGTGTCCTTTGGCTCGTCCACCAGTTGCTCCTGAGGCACCAGGTGAAGCGACCAAGGTAGGTAGATAACAGGTAGCCAGCCTTACGCAGGCCCATAGGAATTCGCTAATTGGCAACTCTACTCTCGAGATCGCCAAGCCACGCCCCTTTTGCCAATTATTATCTGTATAGATCGTTTCTCTAATCAAAATATACTAGAATAAAATGGTATTAATCAGATCTATATTTAATAATATGTAATATAGTGTATTTTGCCATGTAAATTATACAATAAGAAAATGTTTGACGAAATTTACAATAAAACGGGAACTCTGGTTGAATTGTAAAATATTCAATACATTTCTTCCTATTTTAAATATCCCGCTTCTACTGTTTGATGTAACTGAGTGGGCGGAGCTTAATAAGTGATGTCATTGCTAGTCAATCAGCGACGTTGGATGAAATCCAGCGGTCGCAAGTAAGATATTTACATTTCTTTTATATATTTAATCAGTGGCTCCAATTAAATTAAAACAAAAAATCTCCATTCCATACATTTATTGTACAACTTTAATACCATCATAAGGCTTCAAAAATACGTAAATAAAATTGTCATTTTTATTTTCATTAACGTAGATCCTACGGGAGCGAGGCTACCTCTTATCTACGTACCTTGGAAGTGACCCTCTCGGCTCGTCTTGCTTGCTGCATACCCCCTCGGGCCACCTTTTTGAGACGTCATCAAGGAGGCTTCGAAGGTCATTCACCTTATCGGGGGCAAAAAGCCTTTCGTGGGGGGTACTTTTGGGCGAGCACCACCTTGGAGAATTCAAACTTATCCTCGGTCCAGCGTCCCTCTCCCCTTCATCAAGCGGACTGTAGGAATTCGTGGTATAATGTTGTCTAGCACTCAGGATGGATGGAAACTCTAAGGAGCTGCTCGGTAGAGACGTTCGGTGAGTAGCGTGTCGAAGGAGGTAGATGTGCAGGAGCTTCGTTAGAGAAGATGTTGCCTGTTGCTAGCTCCTGGTTGAATGAATGCTGACAGCGTGGAGCTTGCTGGAGGAGGTGTTGCTTGTTCAAGAAGAGAGACCAGAATGAATCTCGATGGAGAGACAGAGCTTATATACCCAGCAGCCGCGAGTCCTCTACGAGTCGTGTTGGGAAAACCCGAGAAAGTCGCCGGTCTCTAGTTTCGTCGCTAGGTTACCGTACCATCCGGTGTCGTCGCAGGTGGGATGCAGCTATGCAGTTTGTAGGGGAGACGTCCACTACAGGACCTCGGCGATGCTCGCGGCCACGTCGTGCGGGGAGTGGTCTTTCTTGACGACGAACCCCTCGCGGTAGTTGACGTTTACGACAAGCTGGGTGGCCCGGGCGAAGCGCCGTGTAGCATGCTCGTTGACGTGCCCGAGGCGGTCACGCACGTTCAAAAATTCCTGACGCACCACAACGATCGTCGGGAAACCTTTATTGACGGCATAAGCAATCGAGGTCGCGTAGTGCTTGGTAGTATTGACGAAAGGGCACTTCCGGATCTTCTTTTCGATGTTGCCGAAGGGCCGTTCCCAGGGAAGGTAGGAGTGGCCGCTCTTCAAAAAAATAAACTCGATCCGGGCGAGGCGTTTGGCGTGAACCAGCTGCAGGGCTAATCGGGACGACGACGATGTTCTTGTTCTGGCCGCCACAGTTGTCGCAAAAGACCCTGAGCTTGGTGAAGGCCTTGCCTCACGGTCTGTACAGACTTGCAGCCACTTCGACAGCCCCTCGTCCGACACAAACATGTTTCCATCATGCCGGTTCATGTCGTAAAATGCAGTAGTTGTAGACCCACAGCTTCCTCTTGTCGCGATTTGTCGGGGCAGTCACCTCAGTCTGGCGGAGAAAGTCTCGAAGCACCTGTGCGACAACCTTATGCTCCCTCCTGGCGTCTTGCAGGAGTGTTGTGTCATGGCCGTCATCCTGGGAGCGCTCACAGGTTGTGTACACGTCGATCTTTGGTGCATCAAAAACGATGTTGAAGTCCCTGGTGAACACGGTGTAGTAGAACCGCTGGGCGACTTGTTCCTCTTGAGGGTAATGTTCATTCATCCATAGGCTGTAGCTGCCTTGGAGGTCAGAGATGGAACCCCGCTCTCCATGTACCGCCTGTGGGGACTGTGTGCACGGCTATAATGACTGGCTGTCACCGGCAGAGACAGTATGTGGTCGTGCACACGCTGCAAGGTGGTACCAGTGATGGCCTTACTGGAGGGGTGGTGTTCTCTCCTGTAGAGGACAGGAGTGGCACGCAGGGATTGCTTCCTCTTCCGAAGTAGTACGATCATCTTCCTCTCGAGGCCACGATTGGATGCAAATGCTTGCCGGCAGACTTTCAACTCGTGCTGATGCGAACATAGAATTTGTACAGCACAGGTCTTTTGCTCACAGCAGCAGTCATCTTCCTATTTGCGGGCGCTTCCCTGATAAGTGACTGCAGGTAAGCATTCTGGTTATTGTAGTCACCAATAGCCGAGAAATTGTTGAAGATGACGTTTACGTCGTCTCTGCCGAGCTTGTGGAAGCATCCATCTTTGCACTCGGGGCCTACCTGCCTGGCCGTCACCACCTTCTTGGTCCAGTAACTGATGTACTCTTGGCCGAGGTTTCGCTTCTTCTTGGCCACATTCTGCGTCCACTCTTTAACATCCCTACCTTGTTTTTTAATGTGGATACGCGTCTGGGGTTGCGTCACATTCACCACGTGGTGCCTACAAAACCTGTAAGTAATGTACACAGGATTAATTCTACTGCCAGGCACGGATTTGAACCTTATGCTTTCTATGACAGAGCTGAAGGCTCTGGTAACCCTCCACAAATATTTGGATGCAATTTGAAAAGATGTTTACCTTAGTTACCTGTACAGGTATTTGAAAATCATTGTGTCAAGTCAGTTAATACACGTGTTTTATATAGTAAGGTACAGTAGTAATTATGCATAATAATTGACAATTATCATCCTGTTTTCAGCTTGGGGAGTGAGGAAGGTCCAAAGAGGTTTGAGCTTCACATCTGTGCGAAGGACTACTGCTTTGCCAGTGATGACCAGCACGTTGGTGTGGCTGTGCTTCAGCTTAGATATATTGTTGACCAGGTATCATTATTTCTCACTTTGTTTTATTTGAACACTTGAATATTACATAAATAAGTCATTTATATCTGTGTTAGTACAGTATGTGACAAACTTAGGGACACTTGAATTTTCAAAACACTAGTGAAAACATTTTTTGTTGGGTAGTCATGTAATAAGCATTTTGTTATATATAACATAACATTTAAATTATTGTCTTAGTCTGCCAGTGGCAGATACTCTTATGTGCGATGTGATTTGTCATTTTCTGAGAGGTGTTTGGCGTTTCTTCAGGGCTCCTGCGCGACATGGCTTTTCCTGGATAAGCGATGAGACTGGATGGACAGTGGTGAGAATTCCGAGTCGACGCACCAACGACGAGGTAGCCAAAAAATTCATCAGGCTCAACCACCCATGACCCAGTAGACAGATTGAAGAGGAAGCTTTATGTTCTTGTGCAAAGTTTGCCTCCATTATCCAGTGATGGATGACAATAGTCAGGTTGTGTAAGCTATCAGTAAAAGGGGAGGTAACTCTGGTTATTCTAGTGAGGGGCTCCCGTTAAAGGACACACGAACACTGGAATAGCCATCACAGGATCATTGGAGGGCCCTTCGTCCCCAAGTGGCCAATTGCAGAGGTGACCACTAACGTCCAAGGAAACTCATTCCGTGTGAAGTTTAATTTAGGGATTTAATCCAACTTTAGACCAAAAGGTGGATTCCGTCAGAACGTCGCATCGAAAGTAAAAGTTATCCAAAAGAAAGACACGCAGAATGACCCCGGTATGACGCGGCCACGAACGACTACGGGAGGGAATGTGCGATACGGTATTGTGAATGATTACCCTGGTCTACATGTGTGTTCTCATTTCAGTGGACTACAAGTTCTCTGCTCTTCGAAAACCTTATTTAAAAGTTTGTAAAATAGTATTTTGGGTCATTTAAAGATGATGGTGTTCATTCTGTATAATAAACTACTGGTAAGATGTACACCAGTTGCAGTAATATATTATTAAGAAGGAAGTGTCCCAGTAGCTTCGATTCTGACCGCGGTTTAATGTCGCATTACTGTCCCATTTTCTGTGGTGGTGTGAAAGAAAACAACTGAACCGTAAGGGATATTTTCCCATTTTCTGTTAAATGGTCATAGGATAAGTCTACTGTTTTGTGCTCTTTAAGCGAGAAAGTAATGGATATTTGAATTAATCACATGATTTAAGTTGTGAGCACTAACTCTTATTTTTGTATGTGATATTGGCACATATTATCAAAAGGTGCATATTCATATTTCGCCTTTGACCTCAGATTGAATAAGCAATCCATTGTACATATCATTTTACCATTAGGTTAGTCCTCGTCTGTAATAATGAATAATTAGGTGATTGTTATGTTTTTTCGTTTTACTTTAACTGGGTCAGGTCCACTACGCTGGAGTGGGAATCCTGAGGATACGGTGCATTTATTTGTCTCGAAATTGGCAAGAGTAAGCCTAAATTGGTTCGTAATTAAAGCCCATTTTCCTAATCTGAGCGAAGAGAAAATGTCTTTTAGTTGCGGGCTTTCTTAGGCTGTGGCATTTGTTGCAGGTGTGTGTGTACGCGCGCGCGCATTTCGTCTGTACTATCGGTATGTTTTCTTAACAAACGGGCCCACATTTTGCCTGTTAAATATTGGAATGTTTGAACTTTTGCAGTGATAGGTAACCAGTATACTGATGACTGGGTAGCTGTAGGTATCCATGGATATTTTATACAAGGTGTAGAGCATAGCAGAGCAAAAGAGGTTACTGAGCGTAGGTCAAAATGATGTCCAAATGTTTTGTAAAATGATAATTGTAAGCATTATTAGTTAAATTGTTATAATAGGAATTGGTCACTCGTTTGTTCATAATTACTGTATAAGAAAACAATCATTTATTCACAAAACTGTAATGAGAACTTTATAAAGGGAAGAAAATATATTAATGTGAAAGAGTAGCTTAAATTTAGGGGATGACATATTTGGTTGTTGGTAAAAATTAAATCGAAATCATATGAAATATATTCATTGTTTGTAAATATTTCATAAAAAAATAGATTTAGAAATTGAAGCGAGTGGGATTTTACAATTAGTCAATAATCCTCAGTAACGATGTTGTCCGCTGCTCCTAGGCGTTGAGAAACTAATGGGGAGGCCAACGGTAAGGTGAGGCAAAATAGAGAACCGGCAAAGGCGAGGGACTTGAGCGGGGGACGAGATGTGCCCTTATAGGCCACTGAAGGAGAAAGTCTTGTTTGTGGAAGTATATAGCCATGATAGAGGAAAGATATGTCAGGGATATTTGAAGGAAGGGGGACTACTTAAACATAGGAATTTGTTAAGGTCTTTAGTTCATTTCCACGGTGGTCCCTTGATAATTTGTTGACTTGACTATGGGAGAACCACGATCCCATTTTTGACAACTTCCTGTGCCCATAACAGGTCCTGCGGGGTCCACGATGCTTTAGTCGAATCACCACAGATCCGGCCCGGACGGTGGTGTGCAGACTTTAATGTGAATATAGACCAGTTTTCTCTTGCCCTCTCGAATTGTCATATATAACTGGGTATACAGTATACCGTCTCTCCGAGCTTCGTACCACTGCACTGCCAAATCAGATGTTTTATTTTTCACTTAGTATCACAATATAGATACTGTCCTCTTGTTAATGCGAGTGGGGTCAAAGACGAAATTGTTTTGGTTTTTGTTGGTAGATGTGAATGAAACATCGTTGTTTTGTTTTTCCTGTTTTGGTACAGCTCAGATTAGTCTTGTATCCTAGTGGTGAATGGTTATTGGCATTCATATTTTTATATATTAATTTCTAAGTGAATCGTAGTTTGTGTAATTGGTTTTGTTAATATTATTCCTCCGTCTGAAAATAAAGGCCGTTTGAATAAATTCTGTTTCCTTCTTAACCTGTATCATTCAATAAGATGTTTTTCAGACTTGTCTACTTCACGTTTAAACTTGACTCTGCTTTAATGAAAAAAAAAGTATTGAATGTGTAATGGACAAGAAATACTCTCTGCCACGTTCGTAGTGTGATACGGTATACATAATGTGTAATGAAAGTTTAAAGTCGTGCTTACAGTAGTCGAGCTAAGTTTATTTCTCGGGAAACGGGGCCGCACCACCTTCCCGGCAGATGACGTTTTCCAACAAACTCACCGCTGCAGCCGGAGGTAGTACAAAGGATGGCCCCCTGAAACCCCTAATGGCACATTCAGGTAAGTTTTAAGGGTGTTTTTTATGGTCTGTCATGTAAATTTCGTAAGTGAAGAAATGTGCCGTGAAGAGCAGATTATGGACATAAACAAAACTCCCATGTTGACACCAGCTCAGCTGTTATGTATTCTTACCCGGTATACTTTTCCAGTGCATTTACGCAGTGTATCAGTACTAGATGGAGATACGAATCAATTTAGAAGTAATGACAGTGTCTGGACTTTTCTTTGAGAATACATTGGGTTATATCATTTATATTCATGAATGGGTAAAATTTAACTTTAACCATCGTCAGTTTGGGTAAATTTAAAGTTTTGGTCATCTGTATTTAAATATGTACAGTGTTTATCTGATGGTTTGCGAGGCGTTACGATTCGACCTTCATTTGCATCAGAAATCACAAGTTTTGAGTGACTACCCCCTCTCCTTACTGGTGTATGTTAAGCTAATCATACCGTAACCTAACCTATAATATGACCTGTATTTTGTTATGCGATCGAGAAAAAATGCATTATTGTTTAAAGTACTTAATCCCATAGTTAGAATCTTAAGGCTCCCCAGATGACCAAAACTCCAATAATACCAATGTTGTTTCGAATGGTTATACTATGAAATTTGTAGTAGGAGTAGCTAATATCCATTGAATTATATAGTGATTAGTTGCAGAAAGCACAATTAATTATCTAATATTTATTTACAATGCCGAGAAGATTGGACAACTACTTCTAGGGTTCATCAAGGCAGATGAAAGTGACCGAGAGCAGGTGCACAGGGGTACTATCGTGACAGCACTAGGATCCTTCAAGGAATAAAATATTGAAAAGGTGCAGTATTCTGAAATGGGAAGTGTTATCGAGCAGCAAGGCACCATATCTTTCCTGGTACCGTGATGAATATTTTGCCTGGTGAAGATTAGTCGGTACTTTGGCACAAAGCACGAACGACTCTGTCCTTTCCTTGAACATAGTGGTATATGGCCACAAGTCACGTATTTCTGCTGGTAACAACAATACTGGCTCCCTCTAGTCTGACTTCACAGCTTCTCGCAGTCACGTGACTTTAGCTACTTTAACCCCCTTTGTTTTTTTTGGCCCAATTTATTGAAGATTATTATTACCAAAGTGAATTTAAGCATTTTCTTCACCCATTGACCAGCCATCTTACGAAAAAATTCCGACCGACAACTCGTCTAAAGTCTTCTGAGAACTGCTAGTAACTCCCTGCAATAGCAACAAAGACACTTGTTCAGTGGGGTGACTATTAAATGTAAAATTACCACAATAGGAGGAGGAGTACCACACCTACGGTTATCAGTACCCATTAGAAAACCAAATCCCTTTAACCAGCAAGTAAACCTCCACTGGTTGGAACAGGAGATGTATCGTCACTCACAAATGTCAGTGGAACCATCAATACCTTTTACCACAACACACACGCCTACATCTCTCAAGACTCATAGGTCCATTACTTTATTCGTTTTATCATCTGGGAGATAAGTCACCTATTATGCGCCGTTGGCACTTACTAGGCTAAACCGATTCTATAATGTATGAAAATTTGCAAGTTTTGTTCAAATCTGGTCTGCAATGTATTCACACATGGTGCTGCCTAACACCGGCTGGTTGTCCAGGTCACAAATCTCATTCCCATAAAAGTTTCCCCCTGACGTTTTTGAACTTAGAGTTTCTTGAACCCGAGGTTAGTTTTGTTTTTATCGCACATTTTCTCTCAACTTGAGCCATGTCCACTGTAGACTAGTAATGTTTGGCGTTTCTATCTATTCAAATACTCTAAAAACATTTCCGATGATAACGCTATAGAAAAGGGGTCTTAGAATTGTCGGAATACCCGAATCCCAAATTTAAAATCCCGAAATACGCTATGTGAATGGAACGATAATTTTACCACAATTTTGATTCTCATTAAATTGAGACTCGATCAATATTTAGCTCTGTAATAGCCCATTAACACTTGGGTCAGAGAGGTTATTTCATATTTGTATTTATAGGTTAGGTTTCCCATGGTCTTGTCTGGTATTATACCGCTGCTGGTGGCAGGGAGTTTCAGATATTACCAAGACAAAACTAGATCACTAGTCGTTTTTCGCCCATTTTTTTTGACTAAATTCACTATTTTACGATCAGGTATTAGAAAAGTAAAAACCCGCGCTTAATGTATTTATTTGTCCATTGCCAGTGGGTCATGTTGTGAAGATGTCCATCATTTAAAAAAAAAAAAAAAAAGACTGGTATTTCCATAAAGGTAGAAGCGTTTAATACCACTAAATATTTATAATATTTTGTGAGAAACGTTTAATAGGGGACGTAATCCAGGTTTTATTGTACTCAAAGTTTTGATATAAGTAGAAAATAAAGATTTGTCATTTCATACGACACAACTGGAATATAATATAAAAATAATTTTATTTTTTATTGGTTACATATGTAATTATATATATTCAGTACGTACTTAAACGGTAAACACAATTCACTTAACTTTCGCATAAAATGGAACATACCATTTTACGGGGAATAGTCCACCTGGGGGGGGGGGGGGGGGGATGAGGAAAAAAATGACTACATTAATATACACAGCGAAGAATACGGAAAACCAGCTTTTTGAAGCCAAAATTGTTTGTAGTTAAACACCTATGTAGTTGCCCGGATTACTAGGAAACAATCCCATTCTATAGCTGTGTAGAAGATCCACTTGTCACGAACTGCGGTAGAGCGATTCTTGCGATGGTGTGCTTCATTCAGAAAGGCAACTCTTGAAGCATCTCAATTGTCCTCTTAAGTTGTAAAGGTCACACGGCAGCTTGCTTGGTCAGCTCAAGGGGTCTCAAGTTAACGTAACCAGCGTGTTCTAGACGTTTCGAAGATAAAAGGAATGGTGGAATGGCCTTAACGTAAAGATCTCACTAAAAGGTTACAGTTTCTTAATACTCAAAGACTAATGAAATTGAGTCTACATATTCACAATCAATCAAAAAACTTAAAACAAAAATCGATACAAGACCGAGCAGAGTTTGACACTACAGCAGTACTTACACCAGTAGTTGTATCCCCGTCGTGCACCAGAGTTCTGTGTTCACGTTCGTGTACCAGGCTTTATATACAGGCGGCCCACACTCCCTGACCAATGAGAAGCCACTTTGTACCGGTAAGTTTTACCCAATGGAAACATTACCTTGTCATGACGTCAGGGTCACATCAGGCCGGGGCGAATCGGCCAACGCCGGCAGGTTTTTCAACCCGGCGGTAACAAATGACTGATGCCAAGTAAATGATTGAAAGTTTATTGTGATATAAAAGTAGTGTATAAGTTGATAACCAAGTATTATGAAAACGTATTTACAGCCATTTATAGTTACAGGTCTCAAAATGTATTCGCTGTCTTACTTATGTTGGTAAAGAAATTGTGAATGTATTACAACAGCAATATTGGTCTCACTTTAAGTGTGAGATCATTGTTAAGAGATACATACATCCAATTAGTAGTTGTAATATGAAAAAGTCATCCAATTAAATTGAAAAGCATAAAAAACTAAAATGACGATTAAAACAAGATAAATAAATCAGTGAGTACAATGAGAGAGAGAAAAAAAAACAACAAACCATTGTGAGTTGTTAATTATTAGTCTTTACTTGAAAATAAGCATACAGCAGAAACACTATAAATGACAAAAGCTTTTAAGTACTACAGGTGAGTATATAAAGATACGCACTATATGTTACAACAATGAAGAAAAAGACATAGTGGTTAAAAGAAAGTATATACACTAATGAAGTTGAGTCGTGAGTGTTGTTAGTCCTCGGCCGATGAATACAATCGACTATACTCGTAAGTTCCCCCCGAGGGGAGTTAATTACACCAGTTATAGGCTAGGAGCGTATTGTTACCTCTTTCAATTACATATACCAGTTTCGAGTTCACATAGCAATGGTTAGAGAGATATTGACTATTACTGATAAAGTTAAAACATGTACAATTTGATAATGATTCATATGGTGAGGGCTCACCCACTACCTTGAAGAGTAAATGTGGCACCTGAATATACTTGACATTTATATCAAGGAAGTATTTATATAACATTTAGTATCATCTGGATTAGTGCACGTAACATGGTGTTAGTAAATACATATGGAAATGTTTCCATGATTTGCCCCTTTTTTTTTTTTACATGTTATAAATATATACGTACAGTATTTTATGGGTAGTTAATTACAGTGCCCAGCTCCTGATTTTAGTAAATTCATTGTTCATATTTCCTATAAATGAATGGAAATGTGAGTGACTGGCAGAGAGACTATTATCGTCTGCCAATAAGTAGTATATTACGAGTTAGCTGGAGCGGACTAGAATATCATTTATGTACAACAACTGAAGAAGAGTGAGGCTGTGGTGATAATTATAACAGGCAAACACACTGTGCGTTTGGGTATATTATGGTTATTTCCACCTAAGGAAAGTTTATTGACTAGGCTGCTGACACTGTGACTTGCTATTATAATTTTTTCGTCCCTTTACTTATCACAAATTCTGTGTTTCACTTATGTTTACGGCGTTGTTCAATGTGAATACCCAACAAAGCAGTTTAACCTCGGATTGTTGTAGAGGGGTATGCTCCTAGTTTGGTTGTTACGGTGTTGGGGTCTCGAAGATTCACAAACCACGAATCTGGTGGTTTTGAGAGCCAGAAATTGACCCAATATTGAATGAAATCGATTTTCTTCGACTTTGTTTTAATAATAGTGAATATTACACCAGAGTTCTCAATGTCCTCTCATACTTTGACTTGAAGGTGTGGACTAAAATCTTGAAAATTTAAAGTTTTTCGAACGAACGGATTCAGTGAGCAGAGAGCGAATGATTTAAGGGTTCACCGGCGAGTCGGTGGCAAGCGAGGGTAACTCGGAGGTACAACCAAGCGGGCTCTTTAATTGTCGTCGGATCTTTGAGCGTGGTGGTGGGTGAAATACGCGTCTTTTGTTGTTATTGAAAGAACTATATATAGCAAATTGTGTTTGGACGTTCTGTTATTCGTGTTTGTTCTTCAAAATGTGCTTATCCCATTCGAACACTGACCCACAGCAGGGCTTAAGGTGGGGAAGTAATAATAAAAATTCTGACCTAATAATTACTAGAAATAATATTAAATGAATAGAAACGTAAACATAAAGCAAGAGTGAGAAACGATATACAGTATGTATGTGGTTTGTTAATAGAGTTGAAATTGTGTGTACAGTAAATGGGGCATTAAGTCAGATGAGCCACCTGGGACTTGGTGACAATTTTCGTGATGCCATATGGCAGCAGGGTCTGCCATAATATCACGTTGTGTTTACAATATGTTCCCAGGCAGTAGTACCTTCCTGTTTGATAGCTTGCTACTACCTCCTACACGTGAATGGGTTTGTTAAACTCTTTTCCGAGGCTTCTTAACACTAGTGTGACTTGTGTAAGAGGCCTCTGAAATGCATTTAGGAAACCCAAGTTATGTGTGGGGAGGTAGGTAGCTGTTGAACGAGTTCACAATTCATTGAACCTCCCCTCTAAGTACAGTAGTTTTGTTCATTGAAATTTTAAGTGATTTTATTTTTAAGTGCTAGTGTATTTGATTAAATTGTTGGGTCGTGTTGCGTATCTCCAACTAAGCGTGTTGACACTTAGGCCTTCGCTGAGTGACAAATAGTACAATGAATTTATAGAGCCAAAAGATAGTGTTGATGTGAATGTAAGTCGATGAAGTGACTTTGTTATTCGCGATTAAAGATAGAAATATTGTTTCGCAATTTGCCTGGAGGAATAGGCTGTAGTGCGTGTGGTACGTACGTAAAACCACTATGTAGCAAGATTTATTCAGAAAATATAAATTATGCCTGTTGATGATTGCGATTGAACGCCCATAGAACGATGAGAGTATTGGTGTTCCTTCAGCTAGGACATTTCGGTGATAAGTGAGCGCTGTGGAAAATCGGAAATAATTGGACAAGATTGGAAGCTGCAGGTATGAGTGGAGAAGTAATGCCACAGTTTTTGTGTATATTCGAAAGGATTGGTTTTGCATATGATCCACCATATGTGTATATAGTGATAACCGTGATACCAAGAACCCGTTGAGAAAAAGTGGGTCAGAAAAAAGTGAAAATTGTTCGACGGACTCGAGATAACGAGGGTGCCAGCGAGGTGAAGACCAGCAGGACAGGTAAGTGATTTGTTGAGAAAGTGTTAGAAATTTTATACAGATTTGACACTAAGTACAATATTGACACGGCACTTGATGTTGTATATGTTTATCTCGAGGAATTATAACATTTAGTATCCGCTGGTATAGTACACGTAATTTGGTGTTTCCTCGACAATTCATTTTTTTTACTGTAAAGATATTTTAGTAGAGTTCATAATTATACAGTACGTCCTGGGATAAATGGGGAAGCCTTTGAACATGGCTTGTTAGCGTGAAAAAAGGAATCGGGATAGTGTTTGAAGAGCAAATAGGTTTTGAGGGGAAGTTACCGAAATATCTTGAGTGATATTTTTGGGCGACATTTAAGGGGAGCGTGGTATTTGGTGGGATAGGATCATAGGTGGTGTGAAGATGTTCCGCACGTGTACACATTTTATAGAGGTCTGGGGATAGTGTGAATAGTGTTAGTGTTGGTGTTGTGTTAATAGTGTTAGTGTTGTGTTAATAGTGTTAGTGTTGGTGTTGTGTTAATAGTGTTAGTGTTGTGTTAATAGTGTTAGTGTTGGTGTTGTGTTAATAGTGTTAGTGTTGGTGTTGTGTTAATGGTGTTGGCGTTGTTAATGGTGTTGGCGTTGTTAATGGTGTTGGCGTTGTGTTAATGGTGTTGGCGTTGTGTTAATGGTGTTGGCGTTGTGTTAATGGTGTTGGCGTTGTGTTAATGGTGTTGGCGTTGTGTTAATGGTGTTGGCGTTGTGTTAATGGTGTTGGCGTTGTGTTAATGGTGTTGGCGTTGTGTTAATGGTGTTGGCGTTGTGTTAATGGTGTTGGCGTTGTGTTAATGGTGTTGGCGTTGTGTTAATGGTGTTGGCGTTGTGTTAATGGTGTTGGCGTTGTGTTAATGGTGTTGGCGTTGTGTTAATGGTGTTGGCGTTGTGTTAATGGTGTTGGCGTTGTGTTAATGGTGTTGGCGTTGTGTTAATGGTGTTGGCGTTGTGTTAATGGTGTTAGCGTTGTGTTAATGGTGTTAGCGTTGTGTTAATGGTGTTAGCGTTGTGTTAATAGTGTTAGCGTTGTGTTAATAGTGTTAGTGTTGTGTTAATAGTGTTAGTGTTGTGTTTTGTTAATAGTGTTAGTGTTGTGTTAATAGTGTTAGTGTTGTGTTAATAGTGTTAGTGTTGTGTTAATAGTGTTAGTGTTGTGTTAATAGTGTTTGTGTTGTGTTAATAGTGTTTGTGTTGTGTTAATAGTGTTAGCGTTGTGTTAATGGTGTTAGCGTTGTGTTAATGATGTTAGCGTTGTGTTAATAGTGTTGGTGTTGTGTTAATAGTGTTGGTGTTGTGTTAGTGTTGGTGTTGTGTTGTGTTAAGTGTTGGTGTTGGTGTTGTGTTAATGGTGTTAGTGTTGTGTTAATGGTGTTAGTGTTGTGTTAATAGTGTTGTGTTAAAAGTGTTGGTGTTGTGTTAAAAGTGTTGGTGTTGTGTTAAAAGTGTTGGTGTTGTGTTAAAAGTGTTGGTGTCTGTGTTAAAAGTGTTGGTGTCTGTGTTAAAAGTGTTGGTGTTGTCTTAATGGTGTTGGCGTTGTGTAAATAGTGTTGGCGTTGTGTAAATAGTGTTGGCGTTGTGTAAATAGTGTTGGCGTTGTGTAAATAGTGTTGGCGTTGTGTTAATAGTGTTGGCGTTGTGTTAATAGTGTTGGTGTTGTGTTAATAGTGTTGTGTTAAGTGTTGGTGTTGTGTTAATGGTGTTGGTGTTGTGTTAATGGTGTTAGTGGTTGTGTTGTGTTAATAGTGTTAGTGTTGTGTTAATAGTGTTAGTGTTGTGTTAATTGTGTTAGTGTTGTGTTAATAGTGTGTGATAGTGTTGTGTTAATAGTGTGATAGTGTTGTGTTAATAGTGTTGGTGTTGTGTTAATAGTGTTTGTGTGTTAATAGTGTTGGTGTGTTGATGGTGTTGGTGTTGATGGTGTTGGTGTTGATGGTGTTGGTGTTGATGGTGTTGGTGTTGATGGTGTTGGTGTTGATGGTGTTGTGTTGTGTTGATGGTGTTGGTGTTGTGTTGTGTTGATGGTGTTGTGTTGATGGTGTTGGTGTTAGTGTTATTATTCTTCTTCTTATATTAGTGTTATTGTTTGTTAGTATTGTTAGTCTTATATTAGTGTTATTATTGTGTTGGTGTTAATAGTGTTATGTTAATGTTATTGTTGTGAGGCTTGTATTCGTGTTATTATTGTGTTAGTGTTATGTTAGTGTTATGTTATTGTTATGTTAGTGTTATTATTGTTAGTGTTATATTCGTGTTATTGTGTTATTATTGTTCGTCTGATAATAGTGTTATTGTGTTAGTATGTTGGTGTTAATATTGTGCTAGTGTTATTATTGTGTTAGTGTTAAGCGTTAGTGTTATGTTAATGCTATTATTGTTATTCTTATATTTGTGTTATTGTGTTAGTGTTAGTGTTATGTTAATGTTATTATTGTTATTCTTATATTTGTGTTATGTTATTGTGTTAGTGTTGTGTTAGTGTTGTGTTAATGTTATTATTGTGTTAGTGTTATGTGTTAGTGTTATGTTAATGTTATTATTGTTATTCTTATATTTGTTATTGTGTTATGTTATTGTGTGTTAGTGTTAGTGTTATGTTTGTTATTATTGTTATTCTTATATTTGTGTTGTTGTGTTAGTGTTATGTTAATGTTATTATTGTTATTTTTATATGTGTTATTGTGTTATGTTATTGTGTTTTGTTATTGTGTTAGTGTTATGTGTTAAGTGTTAGTGTTGTTAATGCTATTATTGTTATTTTTTATTTGTGTTATTGTGTTGCTATTGTGTTATGTTATTGTGTGTTAGTGTTATGTGTTAGTGTTATGTTAATGTTATTATTGTTTTTTTTTTATTTGTGTTGTTGTTATTGTGTGTTAGTGTTATGTTAATGTTATTATTTTTTTGTGTTATTGTGTTAGTGTTATTCTTATGTTATTGTTATATTAGCGTTATTATTGTGTTAGTGTTATTATTTTTCGTGTTATATGAGAGTTATTGTGTTAGTGTTTGTGTGCGTGTCTTTGTGTTGTGTTAGTGTTATTGTTAGGTTAGTGTTATTATTGTTAGTGTCATATTTGTGTCAATATCGTGTTGGTGTTATGTTAGTGTTATTGTTAGTGTTAATATAGTGTTATTATTGTTTGTGTTATGTTATAGTGTTGGTGTTGTTAGTGTTGTTTTGGTGTTGTGTTAGTAATGTGTTATTATTATTAGTATTTTATTTTAAATTTTGTATTTGTTAAAATTTGTATTTAGTATGAATAATTTGTACTTATTGAAATGGTTTCTTATTACATTTTGGCCCCCCAGCCTTTGATGTGGGTGAGGTAATCTCCGTTAAAAAAAGAAAAGAAAGTTAGTCCATAGAGCAATAGGAAAATATAATGTTGGTTTTTCGAGAAAGTGGTATGGATGTTTGAACTAATGTTAACGCTTGTAGATTTGAATGTGCAAATTTTGAGTGTGTAAATGGCCTAATTTAATTTGGTGAAAGTTCATACCACCACTTGGCAGACTGGTGTAGCAAGAAGTGTAACTTTCCTCGCACTGTTCGGTTCGGTGGAATTGATAACAGTAAGTTGTATAACGATGAAGAAAAAGGGAAATGTGTATGGAAGTGGAAAAGTGGTTAATGCAAGGTGGGTTTTTGCGAAATTGAATTGAAAGATGAACCCTAATGACCTTCATTGCAGGTGGTAGATGTATGGAACATGTTTAGCTTAAACTGTGGACTGAAGAAGAGTATGTTGCAGATATTTTGATGTGTCGCCGAGCGCGTGGAAAACTTGTTACGGCGATGTTAAATTTTGTAATGAAAATGGTACGTGTTAAGAAGTTTGTTTTTAGTTAATTTGAAAGACGTGGCTCATTGCTAAGAATAATTGTATTGTCAAGTCAGTGATATTTGTAACCGTTTGATAAGATATGAATTTTTGTTTGCAGGTTGAGGTGTTAAGAGAGCGGGTATTTTTTGAGGTGGAGTTAAGGGCGTCTACTGATGGGTAAGTATTGACTTGTAGTAGAATTGCGTTAGTTTTATTTGAAAGTTTAGAATTGGCACTGGGTAGTTATTATAATGTTGTTATAGTAGTATTTTTTTTCAGGTTGGTGGTGGAGGAATATGGCAGGATTGTTGACCCTAGAGCCAGCGTGTCGACACTCGATAGGGCGTTGTTAAATTTTGCAATAGTATATTTGGAATAGTTAATTTGAATGTTGTAGGTGGTGTTTGTAGAGAGCGGAAATGTGTTGGTACCACCCCACGGTATCTCGGTTCTGGAAACAGCCAACCTATTCGCCACAAGTAGAAGTGGAACATTGCCATTTAGAGACGCGGAGGTGTAGGAGCATGTGTACGTGTAATTGAATATTGTGGAAGTTGTTGGTGGCTATTAAAATTTAGTTGTACGTATTGGCAGTTAAGTCACGGAGAGTTGTGAAAGTTTGGTTGGTGAGTAATAATTGAAATTTTGTTTGCAGGTTGTTGCCGAGGACGGGAAAAGAAAAGCAAGTAGTGTTTGAGGTGGAGCAGGACTAGTGAATGGTAAGTGTTGACGAGATGGTTTATAGGAAATTTTGAATGGGGTATTTGTAGTGGGTCTCTGTTGTAGTGTAATAGAAAGGTTAAAAGCAATGTGTGTTATGGTAGTTGTTTAGTATGTGTTTTGTGGTGTAGGTGGAGAGATGAGGTACAGTACTGTATTTCGGGTAAGGTTAAGTTGAAAATGTAAAGTTGGATGAATTGTAAGTAGAGTATGTAGTTTGTACCCAAGTTGTCGGCCTCGGTTGTACGTAAAGATGTGGCTAAATAAATATTATACATTAAGCCGGAACGTATCGACTTATTTCAGGTTGGTGTGTGGCGGTGACGGTATATGGAAGAATTGTTGAGCCCAGAGACAGCGCGTCGGCACTACAGTGGAATACCGGATTTAAAATGGAAGGGGTTAGCAATAGTTAATTTGAAAGGTGTAGCTCGTGTTTATAGTTAGGGAAATGTACTTGTTCCACCCCGTGGTAGCCCTCGTCTCCAAATAGGGAACGTACCTGACTTGTATGATGTTGTTTATTACACCAGTTGGGATTCGCTCATGAATTGTTACTGTACGTGGATTGGAAATGGGTAACGGAGGGCTACCAGACTGGTAGTTGCACCTCAGTTACCAAAGGGATCCACTGACAAGTGAAGTGTTTTTGAAAGTTGTATTATATGGTTGAAAAGAATGCCGTTATACTTTGAGTGGAGTGCGTGAAAGTTGTTAATATTTGGTAATAATTGGATAATTGTTTGCAGGTTGTGGAGGTGAAAAAAGAAGAGGCGTTTGTTGCAGTAGAGACTAGGTTACTACTGATGGATTTGCGTGTTCCTATTTGAAAGTTTAGCAAATAGTTTATAAGTAATTTTAAAAGTTGTGGTTGTTATTTGTAGAGTAAAGGTGTTCGTTTTATTTTATAGTTTGTGGTGATGAGGAAGAGGAAATGCAGCCGATGTAGTGTACGGAACCGCATCCTATCAGAGGTGGAATCGTGTGCGTCGTCTGAGGTCGGCTAGAAAATGTAGGTACGTGTGAATACTGAAGTTAAACGTTGAAAGAGCACTAAGCATTTGTGTATTATGGAAGTTGTGTGAAACGTTTATTTTTCAGGGTTCGGGATGTGGCGTGGGTGGCGACGACGTGATCGGGAAGTGTCGTGTTGGGAAATGCCGTAACTTGATTCCGTGAAGGCTCTAGGACTCGTATTTGGTAGTAATAATAGATAACTGATGTTTTTGTATTGATTTATATTTTAGGCCTGTAACGAGAGCCGTGTATGTTGATTGCCTTGTGAATTATAGTGTAAAATTTTTGGCAATTTCGAGTTTTTGAAATTTTGAGGCCAAGGTCGGAATAGCATATAATGGGAAGAAATGTTTTTTAGAGCATTTGTGAAAAGAGATGGGGAACCTGTATTTGTTTGAAATGTTTAATAATGGAGTTAATTTTTGATGTTTTGTGTGGATCGTTTGAAATAGATTAGTGAAATGATTGTTCATTATAATATATGAATTGGAAGGAATAATGCAAATGGTTTTGTATTTTGTAAATGTATGTTTATTATTATTGGTATTAACCATTTTGTATATATTGAAGAGGAGACGGGTGTTGTCCATAACGCCCGATTGTGGGCAGTGGACCCTGGACCGATGTGGCCGATAATAAGAGCCAGGAAAGCGAATTATTGTTTGAGGAAGAGCGATGAAATTGTTAGGCATGGTGTATTGTAGAAGTTGTTTGAAATGTTTATTTTTGAGGCTTTAGAATGCCGGGTCATCGTTTGGGAAAAAAGTGTGAATATTTGTGATAAGACACTGGACCTGTTTAATGTACTGTTGTTGGAAAAGTGAGACTAGTGTAGAATATTTGATGTAGGTTTTGATATGTATTTATGTTTGAAATAATGTATGATTTGGTGTATGGTTTGGAATAGGAGAGTTTTGTTAATGCATTGTAAGTTAAGGAAGTGTTGAAATGGTGTGTTATTAAGATATGATTTTTTGTTTTTAAAGTTGTATATATTGTAGTCGTCGCTGCAGTAAGTGGATTGTTGTTGAGCCTCCATGGAAGGTGTGGGTAATAAGAGTCGGTAAAGGCGTATGTATTTAATATTGAGGAAGGATTTATTTGTTAGGCTTGACCAGTATTGAAAAATAATTGTAAGGCTAGAGTATTGTTAACGTGTACGTTCCTCATGATGTACAGTATAGGGAATGTGGTTGTTTTATTGTCGATATTCAATAGTACCAAGTTGTTTATTTTGTTAGAATGTAAAGTTGGAGTGGATTGTAGTTTTTGGAAGATGTATGCGTACTGGAGTACTGTAACCCCATGTGGTCCTCGAGATATGCTAGGGACTGTGAGTTGGTTGAAAATGTTCGAAGGAGGGCCACCAAATTGGTTCCTGCACTTCGGCACCTCAGCTACCCTGAGAGATTGGAGCGCCTGAACTTGCCTAGCTTATACTACAGACGGGCAAGGGGGACCTAGTTGAGGTGCATAAGCATCTTAGGGGGCACTACTCAGTTGAGTGTCCTTACTTGGAGTTGGCGGACGCTCGCCCCACAAGGGGTCACAGTTGAAGATTGAAGAAGCCGCAAGTGCAGAAAACCGTGAGGGCCAACTTTTTCGGAGTGAGGGTTGTGAACTCTTGGAAGAATCTACCAGTGTTGTGACGGCACCGAGTGTGAGCTCTTTCAAGAGAAGATTTGATCAACAATGGAGCGGGTTGAGGTACATTCAGGAGCCGGTGCATGCCCAGTATTTGCCAACAGTGCGTGACTGAGACGTGACCGGGCGGCTAGTGAGCCGATCTTTTGGTGAAGAATATAAAGGAAAAAGAGACGTGACCGATAGGCCAAGCGGCTATGAAGCCGATCAGTGGCGAAGAGGATAAAAGTAAAAGGTAAAAAAATACTAATAATTTAAGTTTATTATTAATGTTAGGGTAGTGTAGGATAGAATAGGCTTAATAGTTTAGTGCATGCAATGTGTGTATAAAATGTTTCAAGATTGGAGGGTAGCAGTGTATTTAAACGAGAATATTGTGCAGTCGTAAATTGTTGTTATTTTATGCAAGGACTTTTTTGTTGCAGGTAAGAGTGGATTTATGTTAAGGACGTTGGTGGCGGCGGCGGCTTGACGTGAGCGACGACTACATGAATGCAGTGTGGCCCTAGTGGTGGTTAACATATTTGTTACTTGATTGAAATTGGCATGATTTGTTTGTGGAGTGGGCGATTATAAATGGTGTGCCCTATTGTTGACATTTTGAATGAAAAAAAGTATGAGTGCTAGAACGATAAGGAAGGTAGTGTATGTTAGGAGTTGAAAAAGAGTTGATTTGTGGGTGTACCTAAATGAGTGTTATGGTTTGTTTTGTTAACCGTAAGAAAGGGTTAAGATTTGATTGGTTTTGTTATAAGATAAAATTGAGTTAGTATGCGACTTTTGTGAAATGAATAGTGTATAGCTTTACGATTTATATATAATTTGTTAAATGTTAGTGTATTGAATAGGGCGTGTTGAGTTTTGGTTTTAAATGTGTAAAGTTGCTGGTGGTATTTGTGTGTATACTAGTTAATTAAGTAGGATGAAGTAGAGAGGGAGGGAAGTAGCGTTTTTATTTGACTATCCACGAATGTTAAAGCGACTGTTGAAGATGTAAAGTTTTGAATATTATGTCATTGACCAGTGAGGATGTAGAGTTGGGTTATGTTAGTTTAGTAATAGGTGGTGTGTTGTGAAGGTTAATGAGGTGTGATTAAATTTGTGAGTTAAGAATGGATTTGGAGTGTGTAGAGACGAGGAGTTTTGTGCCGGAGTGGGTTTGGGCGACTAGGTACAGTAAGGTGTTTTAATGTTGATTAAAGTAAATGTTTAAGGTAAAGGTATTTTTATTAGGAGAAAATGGGCGAAGAAATTGTTGATAATTTAAAATAATGTAAAGGAAGCACTCGTTATTTTTGGTGATAGTATTTAGGGAGTAATATGTATAGATGTATTGTGAAAAAAGGGAGTATTGGTAAATGTGTATAAGAAATGTAAGTAATGAAAAAGAAAAGTGTATTGCAAAAGTAAATAAATGTGAAATGAAAATTGAAGTTGGTACCTTTGGCGGTTGATTGAATAATTGTTTGTGTAGGCTGAAGCGAGTGCAATGAGAGTAAAGTAGGGATGTTTTTTGTAAATTTTGAAGGTGGGTTATTGTGTATGTAAAGTATGATGATTATTTGTGGAGGCCAAGTGGAGCGAAGTATGGGATCGGTTATTAATTGTTGGAATGGCTATTTTGGGTGGAAGTTGAAATAAATATTGAAATAGTAAAAGATGGTTTGCATTTAGAAGAAATATATAAAGGGAGTAAAATGAAATGGTTCGAATATAAGTGAGTTAGTTGGACTAATTTGTGGTTGTTGTTAAAAAGTGTGATCGTTAATGGTCACTTAAAGGTGTACTGGACGTATATGGGAAATGTGAATTTTGTATGTTATGGTAAGTGTGGAGAAAGGAGACATTAGATTGTTGTAATTGTGCATAAATGGCTATTTGTGGGGGTATTGAAAAGTTTTGTATATAGGAAAAGTGCTAAATGTTGATGGGAATGAAGTTGTGGGTAGCATAATAGAGTTTGTTAATGTTTAAAAATTTGGAAGTGCATTAATTAGGTGTTAAAATGCAAGTACCCTGTAGTGTAAATTTGACTGAGTTTAAAGGTTGTTATAGTTGGAAAAAGGTGTAAGTTATAAGAATGAATGTAAATAAGAAATGAAGTAATATATGTGGATAAAGAAGAGTGTAAGAAAGATAGTAAGGTTTAGTAATGTTATTTCCTTTGTTTCCACAACTTTTTTCGTTCGTCCTCTCTACAACGTATTCCTCTTGTTCCCCTTTCCTACAACGTGTTTCGTCTCCCCTTCCTGTACAATGTTTTTTTATCCCTCCCCTACAACGTGTTGAGCTCCCACAGCGTTTTGCATTTCTCGTCCCCTACAACGTATTTCTCGTAACATACAACGTCTTCCTCTCCCCTCGTCGTAGAACGTGTTCAGCTTCCACAGCGTTTTCCATTCCTCCTTCCCTACAACTTCGAACGTTTTTTTTTCCCCCCCGTCCGAGAACGTGTTCCTCTTTCCCCCTGGGCCCCTTAATGTGTTTAGCTCCCACAGTGTTTTCCATTCCTCTTCCCTTACAATGTATTTCTCCCAACGTACAATGTTTTCCTGTCTCCCGCTTCCCCTGTGCCCCACAACGTGTTTAGGTCCTCAGCGTATTCCATTTTTCGTCCCCTACAACGTCTTCAGGTCCGTGTTTTCTATTTCTCGTGTCGTACAATGTATTCTTGCCATTATACAACGTCTTCTCTTCCTCTCCCCCTCCCCATTCCCATAACGTATTTGTAAGTGGGAGTGTGAGAGACCCGTTAATGTTGTGTAAGGACTTTACCACTGGGTGCACTAGTTGCAGCGATGGTGTTTGGGTGGGTGGGGGTTGAATGATTATAGTGTGAAGTGGAAGACTAATTTGGGAAAGGTGAATCTATGGTCGAGGTCCGTGCAATATATTTTGTTAGTCACGAGCGTGGTGTGTAGTACGGAGACGGGTAGGTATTATTTTTGAGCGGAGGGTGTTTGAAATGTAATTTTGTGGAGGTTAAATGTTAGTTTGGCAAGGTGGTTAATTTGGATGTTATGTTTGTGAGGTGGGACGGAGTGGTGTTGTCGAGAATGGGTGGAAAGGAGTAGCTTGAAGGAAAGACGTTTGTTAGGCTTAAAGACATGGTAAAGTAGTAAAAATTGTCTAAGGATGCATTTAAGAATGTGTTTTTGAGTGTAATGTAATATTTTGTGTATTTATTTTCAGGGAGAGAAGTCGAAAATGTGCACATTCTCCGTGAGAAGCAGAAGGGTAAGGCGAGTATCGGCACGATGCAGTGGAGGCGAGTTATGCCGGGCTGCAGAAGAAGATCGCGGTGTCCGTTTTGTTATTAAGTATTGCAGAAGGAGGCCGTACATGAGTTTCTGGAAGTAAAAGGGCGAGGTAATATGAATTGTATATGGAGGTGTATTTTTGTGGGCGTGAAAATAAAAGTCGAAAATGTAGGTTGTATTCATTGACAAATGCGTGGCGGAGTCGCCGAAGGGAAATGTAAAGCGGTGGTTAGAGAAAAGGAAAGAGATGGTGGGTTTTTTACAAGTGTGTGAGTGACAGGAGTTGGCGCTTGGCTGCAGTAGAAGAATGGAAAGGAGTTGCCGTCTGTCTCGAGGATCGCCGGGAGTTTGGGAGGTAAGCCGAGAATTGTTTTTAAGATAGGAAATTGTAGTGCGTGTGGCTGAAGTAGAAGAATGCAAGGGAGTTGCCGTGAGAGTAGGAAGTAAGATGTGTATATTACTAAAGTGTCGTGTTCTTTTTCTCTTTTCTCTTTTTGTTGCAGGTACACGGGAACACACGTGGTGTTGTAGGTACACGGGAACACATGTGGTGTTGGTTTATTGGGCTAGAGAAACTTGAGAAAAGATTTGTCAAGGGGGAGTGGTTCTGGCTGGCGAGTTGGTGTTCCGATGCGTTTGCGAGTCTAAGAATTGCGCGTTGGTCACTTGGTGCATCACTAAGCTCTAGAGAAGAAATGGCACATGAGAATCTCTCAATATCCTCTGTCCATTTATTCTCCTCAGAGCAAAGTGAAGCATCACATTGACTGATGTGGTATGCTTAGTCTTGCTACAAAATGCATAAGAACAACAACCAAAACAGCTTAGAACCAAACCCCCTTGACAAATTTTTTTTTGAGTTTAAGTCCAATAAACACTTATATACAATAAGGAAAGTGGGTGGAGGGGGCCGGGCCTATCTTAATAAGATAGCAAATTGAACCTTACTGCAATTCTCATTTTCTGTTCACCTTTACCCCGTTTTCTGTTCACTAAAAATTCCCATTTTCCACAGCTTACAAGACTCCCGTTTTCTGCTGCATCAAGTTTGTCTTCAGCGGACACCGTCTCATACTTCACCCTCTCCAACAATAGCTGTAACTCCACTCGGCAATAATAAAAAACATTTACATCTATAACCGTTTATTATTACTTGCATTGAAAATATTCCTACGTACAACATTGACTTTGAAAAAATTCCTCACGCTTGATACAGTCCAAGTCCACACAAAATAAACTAAGTCCACACAAGAGTAAAAGAATCTAAGTCCACACATGAGTACAATAACCTGAGTCCACACAAGAGTACAATAACCTGAGTCCACACAGGAGTACAATAAACTCACTCCACACAGGAGTAAAAGAATCAAAGTCCACACAGGAGTAAAAGAAACTAAGTCCACACAGGAGTAAAAGAAACTAAGTCCACACAGGAGTAAAATAAACTAAGTCCACACAGGAGTAAAATAAACTAAGTCCACACAGGAGTAAAATAAACTAAGTCCACACAGGAGAACAATAAACTAAGTCCACACAGGAGTAAAGAAACTAAGTCCACACAGGAGTAAAAGAAACTAAGTCCCCACAGGAACAAAAGAATCTAAGTCCACACAGGATTAAAGAATCTAAGTCCACACAGGAGGAAAATAAACTAAGTCCACACAAGAATAAAATAAACTGAGTCAATACAAAAACAAAATATTCTACGACAACACAACAACAAAAGATTCTAAGGCAACACAAGAGTACATGAAACTAAATCAACACAACAACAAAATAATCTAAGTCAAAACATTCTAAGACAACATAAGAGTAAAAGAAACTAAGACCACACAGGAGTAAAAGAATCTAAGTCCACACAGGAGTACAATAAACTGAGTCAATACAAAAACAAAATATTCTACAACAACAAAAGATTCTAAGGCAACACAAGAGTACATGAAACTAAATCGACACAACAACAAAATAATCTAAGTCAATACATTCTAAGACCACACAGGAGTAAAACAAACTAAGACCACACAGGAGTAAAACAAACAAAGTCCACACAGGAGTAAAACAAACAAAGTCCACACAAGAACAAAAGAAACCAAGTCCACACAAGAACAAAATAATCTAAGACAACACAAGAGTAAAAGAAACTAAATCCACACAACAACAAAAGATTCTATATCAACACAAGAGTAAAAGAAACTAAGTCAATACAACAACAAATGATTCTATATCCACACAACAGTAAAATAATCCAAGTCCACACGGAAGAAAAATAAACCGAGTCCGCACGAATAAAATAGGAGTCCGCGCAAGGAGAAAACGAAACTAATCTAAATCCACAAGAACAAATGATTCTAAATACACACAAGGATAAAAATTCCACAAAAGACAAATATTTAAGGTCCACACATTCTAATTCCACAACATTAAAATATTACATCACACAAAAATAACATATTCTAAGTCCACATGAATAAACTATTCAAAGTCAACAACAATAAATGATTCAAACTCTACACAAAAATACAAAATTCTAAAACCACAACAATAATATATTCAAACACAACAAAAAATCGAACATTACAAGTCCACGACAATTATACACTCTCGGACGTCGACAATAATATAATCTAACTCGACGACAATAAAGGATTACGAGTCCACGCAAGAGTAAAAAATTCAAAGTCGACAAAATACTCTAAATTCACACAAGAGGAAAAGAAACTAAGTCCACACAAGAACAAATCATTCTAGGTCCACACAAGGATAAAACATTCAAAGTCAGTCAACAACAAAAATTGATACAAATTCCACAATAATATATTCTATGAGCACACAAGAATAAGTTAACAACATTAAATGTCCACAACAACAATCTACTCTAAGACCACACCAATAAAAGATTCAAACTCAACAACAATAATATATTCCAAGAGCACACAAAAATACGACGTTCGAATCCGCACGAGGATGCGCAATTACAACTCCAAAACATTAATATATTATAATTCAACACACAAACAAAATCTTCTCAGTCCACAACAATAAAAGATATCATTCCAAAACAATAATATATTTTATATCAAAAACATTCAAATTCACAAAATTAATATATTCAAATTCCACAACATCAAAAGATTATAAGTAAGTCCACAAAAGAATAAAACATTCAAAGTGACCATACAACAAACTCTTCCAAGTCAACAAGAACATATTCTGTCCAAAACAACAACAATAATATATTCTATGTCCACATCAACTAAACATTCAAACAATAATATATTCTATATCCACAACAACAATAATAATCAAAGTCCACACAAATTCCAAATATTCTACACTAAGTCAACATAAATAATTTATTCCAAACATCAAAACATTCAAACTAACGCCAAACAAAAATCTATTCAAATTACACCAAACATTTCAAAGTCCAAAAATAAACATACAATATATTCAAACTCCACAACTAACAAATATATATTCCAATTCCACAAACTATCACACACAAAATCAACAACATACACACCATAACACTAATCAAAATCAACAAATATTCAATATCTTAGAATACATTCCCCGGGATTCGTCGCGCGGTCCGAATGAGACGACAATTCGGACCGCCTCCACTTACGTCACTCTTCTCTTCAGATGCGTATTACCTTTGCGCTCTCCGCGGACTCCTCCCTCCGTCGTTAACTTTGAATTTCTTTCGCCAATTCCACAAATGCATTCCTAATGAATTCCACCCCCGTAATAACTTTCACGCTATTTCTTAAACATAAATTTATTCGGTCTCCACAAATTCAACACTATAAACTTACATTCACACTCAAAACATCCCTACAAAACAAATTTTCCATCCGGACGACACGCTCCGTAAAGCTATCTCCACAAATTCCATTATACAAATATCTTACAATTCAAAACATCATTACAAAAATCAATAACGTCACTAACTCGTTACATTTATTTACACTATTTAAACTTACATTACAGCTATTCAAACCAATATCAAAACATTAATAACTATTTCATACTACATAACATTTTAGTCACAAACAAATTATACAACTCCAATATTACCTTACACATTAACAAACAAACTAGTACAATTAAAATCTACATTTTACAACTTCCACAAACACAACGTACCATTACGGAGTCGCCGACGCAATGACGTACGGGGAAAAATGCGCCGCCGCACGAGAGGTGTGCAACGACCCCGCGACGGACGATTGCGATCGCACGCTCTACCGAAACAAACGGATAGTGACAATAAAACACGACATAAAATAATATCAAAACAGACACCGCGACAGACGCGCATACAAAAGTAAACAAATGCGTCGTTACGGTTAACGCTACGTGCCGTACGATACAAAACACGTGCAATTAAAACACACCCTGCAAATACCACGACAACTACTACTGCAAAATCTAACGCTCATAAATAATTACCCTTTTGTAGCCACTTTCGACCTATTCCTAACAGCAATGGGTCCAAACTGCCTTCTCCCGCCTCTATTTACACTTCCGTGTATACGCAAAACTCTAGTACCGGCCTCTTAATAATTTCCCATTTTACACCTCTCCTAAAACTTCCCGACAGCCGCAATCGCCCTCGTAACCTGCCTCTCCGCAATTCACGCCCGTCGTCTGCCCCTGGGCAAATCCCTCGCCCGAGATTCCACCCCAAAATACCAGCCGTCTCGCAAATTATACTCGACTTAAACGATACCCTCCTCCAAACTCCACTCTTATATCAACCAATTTACTTTCATTCCTTGCCATTCCCACCCCCTCCCCCTCCCACACACACCTTTGCATTCTTCAGCCGGATTCTTTTATACGCCTATAACCGTATAACAAATAGTAATAGTCCCTTAATGCCAACCCATTCATTCCTAACCTATAACCACACTTTTACCCAATTTCAATTATATCCTGCAATCCCATAACCCATTACTTCTCCTCACAAATCTCCGGCGACTCTCACTTTTAGAACTTTCCCATTAACGCACAAAATCTCGCATTGCTGCCATTTCCCTACCGTCCGTCTCCGCCTATCTCCTTCGCCGGGTGACCCGGCTACGATCTTCTAATTTTCCCTTTTCGTCACCGACTCGTGCAGTGTCTCTTAGAAATAACGCGCTCTTCTCTGTCGTCGCTCTACGACGCTCCCGTCTTCTGTCCCTTTCCTTTCCGCACTCTCGGGATTGCGTGTCTCGGAGTCGCCCCTCCCCGTCGCATTTCGTTTCCGCTCGCACGGTTTAAACGTAACTGCGATTTGTGCCATTTGCCGACGGCGATGCCTCTGCCCGTTACGCTCGCTCTCCCGAATCTTGTGACGTCTTTTTAAACGCCGTTATGTCGATTATCTCCTATTTAGTATTAACAGTTGCTATGCTCTTCCTTATCCACAAAAATATTCTCATACAGTATAAACTCTACATCATATTAACATAAATCAATACATCATATACCTTATAGTCTTCAAACAAACCATTTCAACAAATTAACACACATTTCCCTATAAACTCTACAATAACGATACGACGCTTCTTTTTTCCCGAGCCGGCGCTACGCACTCGACCCTCCGACGCCAGACGCCGCGTGCAAACCAATTAAAATGTCGCCTCGTCCCTTCCCACTTTCGACCTCACCTTTTTTTTTTTCCTACAGCCAACATTTTCTGCAAACCCCATGGAAATGACTCCCTCCCCCCCCCCCCCCCCCACCAAATTTTCTATTCCGACCGACCGCGATGGCACCGTATCGCTTTAACCGAACTGTAACTATGCGCCAGTACTTTCACAAATAATCCTGGCTAAAATGAGCCATCCAAATTATGTGGTCTTGTGTCCCCTAAAATATTTTACCATTTTTTGGGATAAAATTTTTACGCGTTTCCCGCATTCCCCACGCCGTATCGGCGATCGCCTCATCCGCCTATTACTTATGAACCATTCTTAGCATCATTACCGACGTCGACGAGGCTCGCGAACGATGGCGCATTGCGGTTGTTCTTAACGCGCGTTCCTTCCCCAATTACTCTGCGCATCGCCCGCAAGTGCAAAGATTTACCACTCTCATGTTATAACGCTCCATTCACAAGTATTGCAATTAAACATCGACATTACAAGCACATCACAACACGATGACAATGAACGTCTTCTTCCGCCTAGGCGACGCGTCTCCGTGGGAATCTTGATCCGGCGTCGAGAACCGTCTTCGTCGCGTGTCGACGAGCGTCTTCGTCCCGTCCCCGAGTGTGTCCTCGTCCGGAGAGCCGTAAAATTACGACCGTGGTGTCCATCTCCAATGATGCCTCTAACTTACATCACATCACTGACAAATCTGAAACAAACAAATTCGGTCAAAATATTTCAAACATTAATACTGCAAACTAGACACACACACTTCCAAAACCACATCTGTCTTCGTTCTCCGTACGCCTACGACGCGAGCCCGAGACGGAGAGACGTTTCCGCCCCAATTTACGCGCTGCGATACTCCGTTGCCCCGCGACGGTATCCGCCGCCAATTACTTCCGCTTTGCGCGCCCCCACCGACGTAACGGCGTTCCGAGTCTCCAAATATCCGCGCCGACCGTATCGCTTACGCACGACCTACGAACAAATCCGAGCGATCGCCAAAAAACCACGAATGCTCCTCCCCCCCTTTCCGGAAAACGAGAACGCGCCGACGCGAGACCTCCGTGCCGCTTCCGATGATACGCGTTTGCAAAAATCGACGAATGCGCTTTCGGCTAATAATAAACCGCGGCAAAATTACGTTCGACGCCGCGGTGACGTTAAACTGTCGTCGTCGAAGCGAGAGGGCGTCCAAAAAAAAAACCTGCTCGATACCCTTCCGAGTAACGGACGGACGGACTTATTTACGCCCCCGACGCCGCCTGCACTTCCTCTGTCTGACGCGAGCCACTCCTTACGATACTTCGCTCACTTCAAAACGTTACGCTAAATGCACGGCTACTGCGCGCTCTTCGGACGTGCTATCGACGACACGACCGACTTACACAAAACAATTACGCCGCGCATAAAACGGCTTCAATTACACTACGCTGACCGACTCCCTCATAAATAAAAACACCACCCAAAAATACAAATGTCATTCACCTCCTATAGGATGCTAACAAATCACTCGACAGTCTAGCGAGTAGTGGGTATGCTATAACGAACGCATCCTACTGTGAATATTCCTATAACAAATGGTTATACCTATAAAATGGAGAATGCTATAATGAACGAAACTCCTACAACAAATATTAATTTCTTTTTTTTTATACTAATTTACTGTTTTTTTATTACAAGTATTAATGATATTCTTTATTTCAGGGGTTTCGATGCATATTTATGCACTTTTTTACAATTTTATATTATATTTTTCAGTATTAAGTGCTTGTATATGGGGGCCCGGAACGGATTAATCCCATAACGAACGAGGTTCTACAACCAATTACATTCGTTATAGCGTACCCCACTGTACATCGAAAATATAAAATCGTTTAGTTAAATTTTCCTTTCCTATTATACATTAAACACCTTTCCACAAAACTTACAAATATAGACCATTTTTGGCTATAGCCGGCAATGGCACGGCCGGTCTACGTCGAACCCGACGATTCGTATTACGCTCCGCACCCACGAAACGTGTGAGACGCCGGCGAGTTAGCCCCGGGAACGACCGCGTCTTCCCTGCCGTCCATTTTCTCGAAATTCCCAAAACGGATCTCTCTCTATAAACTAAATAGCAATGTCGCACAAAACGCCGCCGTTTTCCGTCGACTTCAATGTGTCTCGTTACGTACGATGTGAAAGGTGTAGGGGGGGAGAGAGAGGTGGTAGGTGGAGGGAGAGACGAACAGATGGTAAGTAGAGACAGGGGAAAGTGCTACATAAACGGTGGAACAAAGGAAGACAGGGAAGGAAAGATATTATGTGGAGGGAGGAAAAATATTAGGTGAAGGGGAAAACCGGTACACGGAGGGAAGGAGAGGCGGTACGTCGAAAGTAGACGGCGGAAGAGAGGGGTGCCATATAGAGGAAGGGAGATGTAATATGTGGACAAAAGGAGAGAGAGGTGGTAGATGGAGCGAAGGAGAGGTGGAGGGAGGAAAGGTGGAAGGACGGGAGATACGAATAACAAAGGACAGGTGATATATGGAAAGAACAAGGGAAAAGTGATAGGTGCGACTTGTAAAGAGGGAAAGGTGACAGGCAGAAGTGGAAGGGAGAAGAGGTAACTAGTAGTAGGAGGGAAAACAGGGTGTCTAGCAGCCACACATGTAAATTTGAAACATTACAGGCACATTAATTCCACATTTATTACGACAAAATTACAACATTACCAGTTTTAAACAATATTTTTTAACTATTGCTAAATATACAGATGACAATTCCCACTAGCAATCAGAATGACCATTTTATTTAATAAGCTACAATCAACATCATTATTAAGCCTACATTATACACCTTGACCCGACCCTTCTACACATTGTTTGCCTCGGATTTGCACAATTCACGCGAGTTAACCCAAACGTCCTCCCCCCCCAAACCAAAAAATAAAAATTTCCGGCAAAATCCAAACAATAACACTCCAGACACACCTGTCTGACTCTTGGTAAATATGTACAATAGCCCACTTGAGTAAAGAAACTTAATTATCAGAACAACTCATCTCTGACAATATTCATTCCACAATTAGTTGGTATAACCTGTAATATTTGCTTATTTCATCACTAACATCAAATATGATGCTTACAAACATATCAGTTATTCAAGTACACTATTTACTGCTATGTCTTCCCAAAACTTCAATTATTTACATCATTAGTTTATGCTAACATTGCTGCCAAAAAACAGCATTTTCAAAATCAACTCAATTCATAGCAAAATATACATATTTACAACATTCCTTGACTTTTCAAGGTTTTCCACACCAATGGACACCCAAGAGAGGTAGTTGAACTTTAATACCATTAAATTATTTCAACTACTCGACATGTCGCCGGTGTTACCTACCCTAACGGATGGACTCGACGGAGTCGACCGCTGCCGTGACCCGACTTGTCGGTCTCGTCCGAGGTGTTCGGAAGTCGCCGTCGTCGGTAATCGTCTGTAAATGCAACGGTCCGTCAGTCGCGGCAATAATCCGCAGATGCCGTACCGAGTCTGCGTTACCTTTCGTACAAGACGACTGCCGTGCATATTTTCCCCTTTTCGAAATGAACACAAAAAAACAATAGTCATACATACACTACAATATAATCATCAGAAAACCTGTTAATCTTTAACATACTCTACCGTATGGAGAGAGCTTTCGTCTTCTCCGGTGCTGGAGCACGTCGGCGTCGGGCAAATTTTATGCTTCTTACTTGTTGAAAAAAAATACGCTACAAATACGCGCATCCCGTGAAATACGCTCGAATGTCCGGCATTTCACTCGCTGCGGCTACGGCGGACCTCGACGACCCAACTCTATTTGCAAAATTTAAAAACACAAATAATTATCATGCTAATATACTGTACAACTACAGCACTACCGACACAATTCCTTATCCCCATTCAATAATAAGGACGAACACCAACTGACATTCAAACGCTATTTAACACTTCTAAATGTTGCCTTACAAACACCACCACCTCCACTAACACACAATTCATTCTATATTATTCTCATTTTCTTTCATCTCTCTATCTTCACATACGATGCAGGGAGATGGATATTGTCGGACGTGTCTCTAGTCGATACGCTATACAGTATTTGTATGGAGTTTGATCGAGTAGTTCTCCACGTTTTAAAAAAGGCGGAGCTCCAAAAACTTACGGCGGTGCGGACGGCTACTCTGCACGATGGGTCCCGTTAGCGCGGGAAATATAGTTATAGCCACTTCCCTACTTTATAGTAATGTAAAACACACTTCAGCTGAAAAGGAGCCACCAAATTACAGCTTCACATGATAATAGGAGTGTTATGCACCAATTACAATAAATGAGTTAGACGAGATGGGCATTGTTTGGTGGTAGGAGAGAGAGAGAGAGCTCCTAGGTGGAATGATTAATGGGTAAAGTGTGGACGAAGGGAAAGGTGTATGTGAAGGGATGAAAGGAAGGGTGGTATGAGGAGGGAGGCAAAGATGGTAGGTGGAAGGAGGGGAAAATCCAAGGTGCAAAAAAGGAGGGAGACAGAGAGAAGCTGAAGGTGAAAAGAGGGAGAAGTGCTACATGGAAGGAAGAAAAGAAAGAAACGGAGGGAGGAGAGAAAGAGGTGGAACGGAGAGGCGGAAGAGTGGATGGAGAGGAGGGGAAAGAGGGAGGGAGAGAAGTGGAAATTGGAGGGAGGCAGGGAGAAGCGAAAAGTAGGAGAGAGAGGTGAATGACGAAGGGATAAACAGGTGGTAAGTGGAGGGAGAGGGGGGGTGGTAGATGAATGGAGGGAGGGAGGGAGAGAGAGGGAGGGGGAGAGAGAGAGAGGGAGGAAAGGAGGTAGTAGATGGATGGATGGAGGAAAGGAAAGACGGAGGAAGAGTGGGAGAAAGGAAGTGGGAGAGGTGGAAGGTGGAGGTAGGTAAACGTGGAAGGATGGAGAGACGAAAGAGTGGAAGGAGAACCAGAAAGTGGAGGGAGGGAGAGGTAGAAGGTGAAGGGATCAAGAGGTGGAAGATAGATGGAAGGGGAGGTGGTACATGAAGAGAGACAGAATGGTAGATGGAGAGAGAGACAAAAAGTAGAGGGAGGAAGAAAAGGGTAGTATGTGGAGGGAAGAAGGTACAGGTGGTAAATGGAGGGAAGGGAATATGGTAGGTGGAAGGAGGGAAGGGAAGGAAAGAAGGAAGGAAGAAAGAGAGGGAAGGAGAAGTGGTAGGACAAAGGGAGAGAGGGAGGGTAGGAAGGAGGGGAGGGAGGGAGGAAGGAAGGGAGGGGGAAGGGAGAGGTGATATGTGGAAAGAGGGAGAAATAATAGGTGGAGGGAGGGAGGGTACATGGAAGAAAAAAGAGGGGGAGGGAGGGAGGGAGGGGTAGAAGAAGGGAAGGGTGGTATGTGGAGAAAGAGAAAGGTGCTACATAAAAGAAGGAGGAGAGAGCTGGTAGATGGAGGGAAGGAGAGGTAGAAGGAGGGAGGGAGGGGAGATATGGAGAAAGGAGAGGTGGTATGTGGAAGCTGGAGGGCAGAAGGGAGGGAGGGTAATGTGGTAGACAGTGATGGTAGGAAGGAGAGGTAATTGGTAGTAGGAGGGAGAGCAAGGTGCCGACTGGCCACACAAATCTAAATTCATTAATTTTTTCACGTTTCTCACTTGTAAATTTGATAAATTACGGGTACATTCATTCCCTAATCGTTACCACAAAAAAAAAAAAAACTCAAATTTTTCAACAATATCCATTTACTATTGCGAAATATAAACAAGATAATTGCCACTACCTATTAGACTGACTATTTTATTTAACAAACTACAATCAACATAATTATTAAGCCTACATTATAAGGCAAACACCTTGACCCGTCTCCACATCTTTATCCTCAAATTTACACAATGCGCGTGGGTCGACCCAAACATTCCCCCCCCCCCCCAAAAAAAAAATCAAACAAAATTAAAAAAATAGCACTCGTGAAACCCCTCGTGAGACTCTTGATAAATATGTACAATAAACCACTTAAATCAAATAGCTTAATTATAACAACAACAACACATCTATGACAATACTCATTGCCCAATCATAGTACAGAACTTGGTATAACCTGTAATATTTAATTATTTCATCACTAACATCAAATATGATACTTACAAACAAGTCAGTTATTGAAATGGACTATTTAATGAAATATCTTCTCAAAAGTTTAATCATTTACCTATTATATAGTGCATCATTCATTTATGCTAACATTGCTGTCAAAATAACAATATTTTCAATATGAACTAAATTCATATAAAATTATAGCAATATTTACAAAATTTGCTGACTTTTCCAGACCAATACGCACCCTGGAGACGAGGTGGTGATAGGTAAACATTACTACCGTTAAATTATTTCAACTACTTCACACGTCACCGGTTTTCCCTACCCTTAGGGACGGACGCGACAAAGCCGACCTCCGCAGAGACGGCCGCAGCCGTCGCCTGCATTTCCCGACTTGCGAGTCTTGTCCGAGGTGTTGCGGAGTCGCCCTTACAACAATCGTCTGTCAATGCAATCGTCCATTAATGTACTAGTCGTACTCGAGAAATATTCCCGGGAATAATACAAAAATACTGTACGAGGTCTCCATTAATTTTCGTGCGAACCGACCGTGTACGTTTTGCCCTTTTCGAAGGGACGCGCACACAAAAAAAAATATTCATACATAGAGTACAATATAATCATCAAAAAACCTGTTAATCTTTAAGATCCTCTATTGTACGGAGAGAGCTTTCGTCTACTCCGGTGCTGGAGCGCGTCGTCGTCGGGCAAATTATATACTTCTTACTTATTGAAAAAACTACGGTACAAATATTCGCGTGCCGTGAAATACGCTCAAATGTCCCGCATTTCACTCGCTACGGCTACGGCGGACCGCGACGCCTCGACGGCCGAACGCTATTTGCAAAATTTAACCTGCAAAAACAAATGATTATTATGCTAATATGCTCTACAACTACAGCACTACCGAAACAATTTCTTATCTCCATTCAATAATAAAAACGAACACCAATTGACATTCAAATGGTATTTAACACTTCTAAATGTTGCCTTACAAACACAACACCACCTCCACTAACACGCAATTCATTCTATATTATTCTCATTTTCTTTCATCTCTCATCTGATGCAGGGAGATGGATATTGTCGGACGTGTGTCTAGTCGATACGCTATACAGTGACCCATCCGTTAACGAACTCGATCCGTTCCGGAAGGTCGTTCGTTAACCGAAACCATTGTTTCAATGGGTTTTTGAGTAATTGGTTCCAGCTCACTGAAAATTTCCTAAATTCAACAAAAATGGTAGAAAAGTTCACTTACTTTGAGGTGTGTATGTAGAAGGCTCCTGGATGATGATGATGATAGGATTTAGAATGGGGGTGGAGGAGAAGGAAGAAGAGAAGGCATTGGGATGGAAGAGAAGTCACCCCATGGCGCCATTTCACCCATAAAATTTTAGCTCTCTTGGTGTAATTCAAGATTATTTTCTTTAAATCAACACTGCACTGCATTATATATTGTCAATATGTAAAATATATTTCAAAATGACCAATAATTTGCTTGGAAACAGAAAAAAACCGTTTAGTTGAAGAGAGTCTCAAGCAAGATGTTACCTCCAGTGAAAACAGAGAGACTAACTCCTGTTTGCTGTGTTAAGAGGCTGGATGCCGCGCATTGAACTAGTCACTTTACCTTCAATTATGTTCAATAATTGTTAAAATGACTAAAAAATTGAACATTAAACTTTTAAAATTCTTGAATAGTATAAACTTCTTAATATTTACTAAAATATTAAGGAACTTAAGCCCTAGAACCGATTAATGTATTGGCGGACTGACACTAAAGTTGGTTGCCTGGTCAGTGCAAGTGAAAACGTGTTGAGGTCGGTTCGTAAGAACTTCGTTAACCGAATTGAAGATCCTTATGGAAGGCAGTTCGTTAATCGAAATTACATTGACCGAGGTCGCTGTACTGTATTTGTATGGAGTTTGATCGAGTCGTTCTCGATGTTTTAAAAATTGCGGCGAGCTCGAAAAACTTTACGGCCGTACCGACGACTCCTCCGAGTCGTGCGTCCCGTTAAGACGGGTCGTGTCGTTAGAGCCACTTCCCTACTTTATAGTAATGCAAAACACACTTCAACTGAAAAGGAGGCACCAAATCACAGCTTCACATGATAATGGGAGTGTTATGCACCAATTACAACAAATGAGTTAGAGGGGGTGGGGTGGGAGGAAAGAGAGAGCTCCAAGGTGGAATGATTAATGGGTAATATGTGGACGAAGGGAAGGGACGAAAGGAAGGGTGGTATGTGGAGGGAGGCAAAGATGGTAGGTGGAAGGAGAGGAAAGTCCAAGGTGCAAAAAAGGACGGAGGGAGGAGGGAGAGAGAAGCTGAAGGTGGAAAGAGGGAGAAGTGCTACATGGAAAGAAGAAAAGAAAGAAGGAAAATAAAGAAGAAAGGAAGGGAGGGAGGGAGGGCGGGAAGGAGGGGAGAAAAATAGTTGGAAGGAGGTACAGGCGGAAGGAAGAGGCAGAAGAATGGATGGAGGGGAGGGGGAGAAACAATTGGAGGGAGATAAAGGTGGGAGGCAGGGAGAAGCAAAAACTAGAAGGAGACAGAAGTGAATGAAGAAGGGATGAAGAGGTGTAAGTGGAGGGAGTGGGGGTGGTGGATGGATGGATGGATGGAGGGAGGGAGGGAGGGAGGGTGGGTGGGAGAGATGGAAGGTGGAGGATGGTAAAGGTGGAAGGAGAACCAGAAAGTGGAGGAAAGGAGAGGTAGAAGGTGAAGGGATCAAGAGGTGGAAGATAGAGGTAAGGGGAGGTGGTACATGAAGGGAGACAGAATGGTAGATGGAGAGAGAGACAAAAAGTAGACGGAGGAAGAAAAGGGTAGTATGTGGAGGGAAGGAGGTAAAGGTGGTAAAAGGAGAGAAGGGAAAATGGTAGGTGGAAGGAGGGAAGGAAAAGAGGAAGGGAAGGTGAAGTGGTAGGACAAAAGTGGAGGGAGAGGTGATATATGGACAAAGGTAGAAATGATAGGTGGAGGGAGGGAGAGAGAAGAGGTGATACATGAAGGGAAGGAGAGACATAACGTAGAGGGAGGGAGAGGAGAGAGAGAGGGGTAGGAGGAGGGAAGGATGGTATGTGGAGGGAGAGAAAGGTGCTAGATAAAACAAGGAAAAGACAGCTGGTAGATGGAGGGAAGGAGAGGTGGAGGGGAGATAAGTAGAATGAACAAGAGGTGGTATGTGGAAGCTGGAGGGAAGAAGGGAGAGGTGATAGGTGGAACTTGGAGGGAGGGAAACATGGTAGACAGTGGTGGTAGGAAGGAGAGGTAATTGGTAGTAGGAGGGAGAGCAAGGTGTCTACTGGCCACACAAATCTAAATTCATTAATTTTTTCACATTTCTCACATGTAAATTTAATAAATTAAGGGTACATTCATTCCCTAATCGTTACCACAAAATAACAGCACTCAAATTTTTCAACATTATTCATTTACTATTGAGAAATATAAACAAGATAATTGCCACTACCTATTAAACTGACTATTTTATTTGACAAACTACGACCAACATGATTATTAAGCCTACATTATAAGGCAAACACCTTGACCCCTCCCAACATCTTTTTCCTCAGATTTACACAATGCGAGTGGGTTGACCCAAACGTTCCCCCAACCCCCAAAAAATCGAACAAAATCCAAAAAATAGCACTCCGGAAACCCCTCGTGAGACTCTCGAAAAATATGTACAATAAACCACTTAAATCAAGTAACTTAATTATAACAACAACTCATCTATGACAATACTCATTGCCCAATTATAGTACAGAACTTGGTATAACCTGTAATATTGGGATACTTCATCACTAACATCAAATATGATACTTACAAACAAGTTAGTTATTGAAGTGGACTATTTAATGAAATGTCTTCTCAAAAGTTTAATTATTTACCTATTATATGGTGCATCATTCATTTATGCTAACATTGCTGTCAAAATAACAATATTTTCAATATGAACTAAATTCATATAAAATTATAGCAATATTTACAAAATTCCCTGACTTTTCCAGACCAATACACACCTTGGAGACTAGTTGGTGATAGGTAAACATTACTACCATTAAATTATTTCAACTACTTCACACGTCACCGGTTTTCCCTACCCTTAGACGGACGCGACGAAGCCGACCTCCGCGGAGACGACCGCTGCCGTCGCCTGCGTTTCCCGACTTGCGAGTCTTGTCCGTGGTGTTGCGGAGTCGCCCTTCCAACAATCGTCTGTAAATGCAATCGTCCATTAATGTACTAGTCGTACTCGAGAAATATTCCCGGGAATATTACAAAAATACTGTACGAGGTCTGCATTAATTTTCGTGCGAACCGACCGTCACGACGACCGTGTACGTTTTGCCCTTTTCGATGACATAAAAAAAAAAAAAAAAATACTCATACATACAGTACAATATAATCATCAAAAAACCTGTTAATCTTTAAGATCCTCTACTGTATGGAGAGAGCTTTTGTCTTCTGCAGTACTGGAGCACGTCGTCGTCGGGCAAATTATATGCTTCGACTTATTGAAAAAACTACGTTACAAATACTCGCGTGCCGTGAAATACGCTCAAATGTCCCGCATTTCACTCGCTACGGCTACGGCGGACCGCGACGCCTCGACGGACCGAACGCCATTTAGCAAAATTTAACCTGCAAAAAAAAATACATTATTTATGCTAATATACAAGTACAGTACTACTGAACAACAATTTCTTATCCCCATTCATAAAGACGAACACCAACTGACATTCAAACGCTATTTAACACTTCTAAATGTTGCCTTACAAACACACCACCACCTCCACTAACACACAATTCATTCTATATTATTCTCATTTTCTTTCATCTCTCATGCAGGGAGATGGATATTGTCGGACGTGTGTCTAGTCGATACGCCATACTGTATTTGTAGCTAGTTTGATCGAGTCGTTCTCGATGTTTTAAAAATTGTGGAGAGCTCCAACAACTTACGGCTGTGCGGACGGCTACTCTGCACGATGCGTCCCGTTAACGCGGGAAATATCGTTATAGCCACTTCCCTACTTTATAGTAATGTAAAACACACTTCAACTGAAAAGGAGGCACCAAATCAGAGCTTCAAATGATAATGGGAGTGTTATGCACCAATTACAACAAATGAGTTAGAGAAGGTGGGCATTGTTAGGTGGTAGGAGAGAGAGAGCTCCTAGGAGGAATGATTAATGGGTAATATGTGGACGAAGGGAAGGGTGTATATGAAGGGACGAAAGGAAGGGTGGTATGAGGAGGGAGGCAAAGATGGTAGGTGGAAGGAGGGGAAAGTCCAAGGTGCAAAAAAGGAGGGAGGGAGAGAGAAGCTGAAGGTGGAAAGAGGGAGAAGTGCTACATGGAAGGAAAGAGAGAAAGAAAGAAGAAAGGGAGGGAGGGAGGGGAGAGAAAGAGGTGGAAGGGAGAGGCGGAAGAGTGGATGGAGGGGACGGGAGTGAGGGAGAGAGAGAGAGAGAAAGAAGTGGAAAGTGGAGGGAGGCAGGGAGAAGCAAACACTAGAAGAGAGAGGTGAATGACGAAGGGATAAACAGGTGGTAAGTGGAGGGAGGGAGGGAGGAAGGAAAGAAGGGAGGGAGGGAGGGAGGGAGAGAGGGAGGGAGGGAGGAAAGAAGGGAGGGTGGAGGGAGGGTGGGAGAGGTGAAGGGAGGGTGGGAGAAGGAGAGGTGGAAGGTGGAGGTAGGTAAAGGTGGAAGGTTGGAGAGACGAAAGAGTGGAAAGAGAACCAGAAAGTGGAGGGAGGGAGAGGTAGAAGGTGAAGGGATCAAGAGGTGGAAGATAGATGGAAGGGGTGGTGGTACATGAAGGGAGACATAATGGTAGATGGAGAGAGAGACGAAAAGTAGAGGGAGGAAGAAAGGGTAGTATGTGGAGGGAAGGAGGTAAAGGTGGTAAGTGGAGAGAAGGGAAAATGGTAGGTGGAAGGGAGGAAGGAAGAGAGGAAGGGAAGGAGAAGGGGTAGGACAAAGGAAGAGAGAGAGGGTAGGAAGGAGGGGGAGGGAGGAAGGGAGGGGGAAGGGAGAGGTGATATATGGACAGAGGGAGAAATAATAGGTGGAGGGAGGGAGAGAAAGGTGATACATGAAGGGAAGTAGAGACAAAACGTAGAGGAAGGGAGAGGTGGTACATGGAGGGAAAAAGAGGGGGAGGGAGGGAGGGAAGGGTGGTATGTGGAGAGAGAGAAATGTGCTAGATAAAAGAAAGGAAACAGAGCTGGTAGATGGAGGGAGGGGAGATATGGAGAAAGGAGGAGAGGTGGTATGTGGAAGCTGGATGGAAAAAGGGAGGGAGAGAGGGAAACGATGGTAGGCAGTGGTGGTAGGAAGGAGAGGTAATTGGCAGTAGGAGGGGATAAAGTGTCGAATGGCCACACAAATCTAAACTCATTAATTTTTTTTAACGTTTCTCACATGTACATTTGAAAAATTACGGGTACATTCATTCCCTATTCGTTACCACAAAATAACAACATTCATATTTTTCAACATTATTCATTTACTATTGAGAAATATAAACAAGATAATTGCCACTACCTATCGGACTGACTATTTTATTAATGAAGCTACGATCAATATGATTATTAAGCCTACATTATAAGGCAAACACCTTGACCCGTCTCCACGTCTTTTTCCTCAGATTTGCGCAATGCGCGTGGGTCGACCCAAACGTCCCCCCCCCCCCCCCCCCCCAAAAGAAATCTAACAAAATCCAAAAAATAGCACTCGTGAAACCCCTCGTGAGACTCGTGATAAATATGTACAATAAACCACTTAAATCAAGTAACTTAATTATAACAACAACTCATCTATGACAATATTCATTACCCAATTATAGTACAGAACTTGGTATAACCTGTAATATTGGGTTATTTCATCACTAACATCAAATGTAATAGTTACAAACAAATCAGTTATTAAAGTGGACTATTCAATGAAATGTCTTCTCAAAAGTGTAATTATTTACCTATTATATTGTGCATCATTCATTTATGCTAACATTGCTGTCAAAATAACAATATTTTCAATATGAACTAAATTTATATAAAATTATAGCAATATTTACAAAATTTCCTGACTTTTCCAGACCAATACACACCTTGGAGACTAGATGGTGATAGGTGAACATTACTACCATTAAATTATTTCAACTACTTGACACGTCACCGGTGTTACCTACCCTTACGGACGGACGGACGCGACGACCTCCGCCGCCGTCGCCTGCGTTTCCCGACTCGCGAGTCTTGTCCGAGGTGCTGCGCAGTCGCCCTTCACGCAATCGTCTGTAAATGCAATCGTCCATTAATGTACTAATCGTACTCGAGAAATATTCCCGGGAATAATACAAAAATACTGTACGAGGTCTGCATTAATTTTCGTGCAAACCGACCGGCACGACGACCGTGTACGTTTTGCCCTTTTCGAAGGGACACCCACAAAACAAAAAAAATATTCATACACACAGTGCAATATAATCATCATATAACCTGTTAATCTTTAACATCCTCTACTGTATGGTGGGAGTTTTCATCTTCTCAAGTGCTGGACCACATAGTCGTCGAGCAAGTTTTGTGCTTTTTACTCGATTAAAAACGCTACGATACGGATACGGACGTGCTACGAAATGCGGTTGAAGTGTCCGGCATTTCACTCGCTACGGTTTGAGCGGACCGCGACGCCTCGACGGCCGAACGCCATTTAGAAAATTTAACCTGAAAAAAAAAAATTACATTTTTTATGCTAATATACAAGTACAGTACTACTGAAAACAATTTCTTATCCCTATTCAATAACAACACCATCTGATATTCAAACACTGAATAACAGTTCTAAATGTTGCCTTACAAACACAACAGCAAATTCACTGACACACAATACATCAATCATAACAATTCAAAAGTGCTATTTAGATGCATTCTTGGAGAATAATTTCAAAATAGATTCTATGTTATTTTCATTTTCTTTCATCTGTCATCTTCACGTCTCGTGTGGGGATGTGGACGTCGTCGACGGTGCGTCTACTCTTTACGCTATATTTTTGTCGAGTCGTTCTCGACGGTTTAAACTTTACGGCCGTACCGACGACTCCTCTGCGTCGTGCGTCCCGTTAAGACGGGTCGTGTCGTTATAGCCACTTCCCTATTCTATAATACTGTAAAACACACTTCAACTGAAAAGGAGGCACCAAATGAGAGCTTCACATGATAATGGGAGTGTTATGCACCAATTACAACAAATGAGTTACAAATTACAAAGGGGATGAGCATTGCTAGGGAGACAGTGGAGGCGGGTGTACAAGAGAGGCGATCGCATTAACTTTCGTTTGCCGCTTGTTTACTTGCCTTGCCTCCATTTTTTACCTTAATTGTGCAACAATTTTGTTTGAAGTACCACAATTGTTAAATAACATAAGCAAGTTAGGTAATATGATTCATGAATGCTGGGAAAACAGGTAAAGGGAGTTGAGAGTTTCATTCAGCCTTTAGACTTACCATATAGGCCATTACTTTACATCATTGATAATATTCCTTAATTTTTTTTTTAAACTCCTTGTTCAGTATTTTATATTTGCTATATTAACACAAGACTCACCACTATAGCCACACCCTCCTAGCCTTCCCCTACTACTCCAGGCCAAGCTGTGAACTATGTATAAAAATGATAATTACTTTGTACTTATTTACTCCTCGTTCCCAAAATGTAACTCCCCGGACGCGTGTGCTCTTTGGCGGAAACTGTACGATTTTCTGCTCGTTAAACAAAAACTAAAGTCGACCTGTTGTTCCATTACCATCTAATGACGATAATTCAAAATCCGGACGGAGAGATTCCCTAGTGCCTCGAGCAGGGCTGTGGAGTCGAAGACAAAACCTTCGACTCCGACTCCGAGGCCTATTTGTAACAACTATTTCTACCATCCTCCAATAAAGTTATATAAAGTAAGGGTTGCCATTTCTGGTTAGTAAAATACCGTGCTCCTCAACGGACAGTATTGCGGTCCCTATCTCTGCCTATCTATCTATCTACCTACCTATCTAAGCAATGCACCACTTTATCTATCTATCTACGTTAGATATATATAGGTAGATAGATAAAATTGTGTAATAGTACTGCACTGTACACATGATAATTTGAAAATAGATTTAGTATATATAATTTGCACATGAATAAAACTCTTCCAATCCTTATCTATAGAGAAAGCTCCCACTGAAGTTCTGAACCATCTTAGAGGTTGTATGATAGAATAATAGATGTAAAAATGTGAAGTAAGTCAGAGGAAATTGCTAAGCTACAAATTACTCTGATTTTTATTAGCATTACATTTTCAAACTACACGCAGGATGGCAACTGTTCCTGCAGTTGACTAAATAAAACCATAAGTTTCATTTTTTTTCTATCAACCCTCTTATAGTGGGCTGAAGGGATTTAATATAATTAAATAATGGAGGGAAATACTCAGATACTAATACTATTACTAAGCTCGTGAAGAAAATGGCAATTCAGTGCAATCAAGATTCAGCTGGAGTCGGAGTCTGGACAATTTTACCCACTCCGACTCCACAAGCCGAAATTTCCTCCGACTCCACAGCCCTGGCCTCGAGACGGACACAAACTCCCCCACCGCTCTCGAGGAGTGGCTCCGCCGGCACCGCACTTTCGACAATTTCTCCGCTGCACTTCGTCGTACTGCCGAAGGTTTCGATATTTCGGACTTACTCGCAACCTACGTCATTCCCCGGATATACCGCGACGTAGCCGAGCGCACGACGCGCCGTCCGCGCGCTCCAAAATTTAATCTCCGTGAGACACGTACTAGCCGCTGTTCCCCAAGAAACGGGCGAGACCCCGGATCGGCAATTACGAGTACCGTATTAAAATTCCTTGCCAGACGCTGTAATTTCAAACGCGTAACCGGTGCTCGGGCGTGTGACGATTACGTTAGAGATGCCCTCGTAAATGGCTCGGCCCGTCGTGCTATAAGAAGGCGTCTCTTCCAAAATAAAACTTGAGATTTGCCTACTGCCTATGAGCAGACATTAAGCCTCGAAATGGCCCACGGACACTCGGCGTCAATTATACGACCCGCTTCTTTAGTTACCGCTGCAGTACGCGAGCCCCAGAAACTGCCCGATAAACCCTCGCCCACCCCTTGCGAGTCTGATTTACTGAAGGTTTTTCGGGAACACAACTGTACAACCTTCCTAATATTCCAAGTACAAAAACAATAACAAATCAAATACCACACAATACTTCACGTCCACTTAACTCGAGGTCCAATTCCCTCGACGTTCGGTTCCCTCGAGGCCGGGTTAGCTTCGGGTCTACTTCGCCGCAGATCCGGTTAACGTCCGACCCGCTTCGCTTCGGGTCCACTTCTGGCATTGAGAGAGAGTGCCTGAAAATATCACTCGAGATAAAGTACGGCACTGTTACGATATAAAATTAAAATGTGTACAGAGTGGTAGTCTTCAAAACTACTTTAATAAAAGGTTAATTAACTGAACTGAAACATACAAGGAGAAAAAGGTATAAAAAGAAATAAAGTATTATAATTGATAAACAATGACGTTATAATTTGAAAACCAAGCTAAAACTTATTAATACACTTTAAAGAAAAACAAAATACACACATTCAACAATTTTTATTCGACGGAAAAGGTGAATCGGGGCCACGTTTTGAGATGTCACGTACCACCGACACGACTTTAGACACAAAAACATTCACACGTGCACACTATGTCAATACTACTAAACAATTGCACATAAACACGATTAATGAACAACAACTTGAAGTCGAGTAACAGACTAAGTCTACCTCCTATGGGTCGACGCTGATTCGCCGGTTGCCGTCGCGTGCGAAATTGGACAGTCTGTACGGTAGAGTCCGAACTTGTCGTACTCGGATGTCTTGTTCGTCCTCGAAACTTCCTTCCTGGAAATGTGACCAATAGCTATATAATGCACAATACTGCATAACTGTTATATTACAGGCAAGGATTATTTCGTCGGTATCCGACAGAATAACCGCTCGCTATTTGACCGGGATCTAAAATCAAACTATATACTTTGGCCCACAGAAAACTCGACAATTAAATAATAGTGCAATGACTAGTTTAATGCCCACAATCATCCAGACTATACTCCCATTAAAATCGGCAACAATCCCAGCAGGTACCGGTCAAATAGCCGATGGTCATTTGGCCTGGAATCCGGATCAAATAACAACTTTGTATATGTATAATAATGGTTACTTATTTGTTTTATATCCCATGGAAAAATTAATTACTCAAATAGGCTTTTCAGTATTATTATCGTTTTGGTCGTGCAGTGTCGCTAGGTTAGGTTGATATTATGTTGTTCCAATGGACTTTAATGTAGCTTCTGACCTTCGGAAAATAGGTGCATGACCGAAATGATAATTTTACCTTTTTTTTCGTACTATTTCCTAATACATCGACATGACCTTTACTTCCTTCAACAACAATGAATCTTCCAAAGAAGGTTAGACTTTGAACACAAAGTTAAAAAAAAAAAAAAAAACATTAAAACCCTACCTAACTTTTTGTGATACACGTGCCAAAACAAAAATGATTCGGTATACCGTACCCGGTTTCACACACAACCAATCGTGTTTACATTTCCTGGACATGACCAACATGGGTTGAAGCTACACCAACATTGATATTCTTATTGTGCTACTGAGGGAAACGCACTTTTGTGGCATTTAATATTTCAATCTCTTTCACTTCAATTGCACATAATCTGCTGTAACCAATCAGTGGGCGGTTCAAATATACTGGGGGATTTATGCATGCACAAACATTTTTTCTACGCGTGTTCAAAGCCTCCCTCGTAAACTAAATGCTGAACACAAAATAACACTAGCTACCAAAACATTGAAACCACAAAAAATAATTACTAAAATAACTTCATCTCGGATCACTAATTACCTGTGGGCAGGGCATGAAGGTTGAGGGTAAAACACAGGGAAAAACTCATCGTATCACACTAAAATGATGTCTCTCTGCTCTAAAAGTATGCGAAGAAATTACTTATTTACCGTAAGCACCCCTCCGAAAAATCTGCCGATTCGCCAAATCGCGTTTCTTTGTAACCGACCCTCCGAGTCCGAGAGTACTATCGCATCCACACAAAAGGCAACGCAAAATTACAACACGACACTTCAACAGAGTTACTTTCATTGGAACCAAATATCAAAATAAATACTCTGTTTAATATGGCACGTCCCGTCCCGTGTCGGAAGTTAGGTAGGTCTCTTTGGTTGGTTATAATAGATCAGATTATACAGTATTAGCTTCTAGTAAATGTCACATCTTACAATACATACTACTGTATATTGAAAATAACACCTATGGAAAATGTGAACAAAATCAAACTACTACTCTCAAAGACAAACCCCAAAGGATTCTACCAAATGCATCAAACTAAAACACGAGATAAGATTGGACCAATACGGTCAGATACCGGCGAGCTAACCGATAACGACGGAGAAATGAGCAATAATGTCGATAAATATTTTTCAACGGTTTTCGCCACCGAAAATTTAAACATGATATCCGAGGCCCTGACTATTCAGAGATAGTGAAGAAAACAAATTAAGCGAGATAGTAGTGACTAGTAATGATGCTTATATCTAGCGCTTGTGAAACCTCACCTGGATTACGCAGTTCAGTTCTGGTCACCGTATTACAGAATGGATATAAAATCCTTGGAAAGAATCCAGAGGAGAATGACAAGACTAATCCCGGGCATTAGGAACCTCGAGTACAGAGATAGGTTAAAGCGTCTTAATTTGCACTCCCTCGAGAGACGTAGAGTGAGGGGCGATATGATAGGTGTATAAGTGGAAGTCAGGGTTAAACAAAGGGGACATTACAATGGTACTCAAACTATCCAGCCAGGAGCAAACTCGTAACAATGGTTTTAAATTAAGACAAATTTAGATTTCGGCGTGAAATAGGTAAACACTGGTTCGGAAACAGTGTGGTGGATGAATGGAACAAATGACCAAATACCACCATTAACTCGAATATGCTGGATAGCTTCAAACATAGGTTGGATGCTTACACAAGCAATAGGAATTGGGTATAAACGGGACTGCCCAGTATGGGTCAATAGGCCCGCTGCAGTTTCCTCCATTCTTATGTTCTTAATGGCTCTGACAGAAATGAAGGTCAGAAACATTAACACAAAATACACTAGGAAAACATTCTTGGTATGTCACTTGTTGCCACTAAACGAATCTCGAGAATTTTATAGTTACAGTCAGTAGTTTTGACAATTCTAACCACTTTTCATTAATGGCATTTCTGGCGCAAATTACGTTTAAGCGAGATATTTAACATTTTATTATTTATGTTCGTATGTGACGGTACACATCCTGATTAGGTTCAATGCTGTTTTTCCGATGGGTCTTTATGTTTTGAACACTCTCAACTTGATTTTTATAGCAAATATCTAAATTCTGAGATTGGGGGCAGTCCGACTAATTACCCAAATGTAGCCAAATATAGCCGGAATGAAGTCAAATAATGGTCCTAGATGAATACATCGGACTGCCAATCACTTCTCGACTAGTATTTGGTGTCAGAAAGTCACAAAAAATTGGAAAATTTACTTTAATCTGAGTTAATAGATCACGTGCATGTACCGACGGAGCGAGGAATTACCCAAATGTAGCCGCAATGAAGTCAAATGATGGTCGTACAAGCGTAATTCGGGCTGTGAACCACTTCTCGATTATTATTTGGTGTCAAAGTCAAAAATAAATGGTAAACTTAATTTAATCTGATTTGTGTTGTTAGGTTAGATTAGATTAGGTTAGGTACATGCACTCGATCTATTAACTCAGATTAAATTAAGTTTACCATTTTTTTGTGACTGACACCAAATACTAGTCGAGGTTAGGTTAGGTTAGGTACATGCACTCGATCTATTAACTCAGATTAAATTAAGTTTACCATTTTTTTGTGACTGTGACACCAAATACTAGTCAAGAAGTGATAAGCAGTCCGATTTATTCATGTAGGACCATTATTTGACTTCATTCCGGCTATATTTGGGTAATTAGTCGAACCCATTGGGGAGGAGGGGGGGGGGGGGGAGGACTTACATCAAAACTATTGACTTGTGACACAAATGGAGCTCAAATTCGTACATAACACATCAAAAACCATCGAAAAAACATAGATTCAACTTTGATTTCGTATAATAACCACAAGTGAAAATTTACAGATACGCCACCACCTCCATGAACAACCCAACACAATGGATTAAATTAACCATTAAATACACTTAGTCACATCATAATAATAACCCAACAACTGCTCACTATTATTAATGATATATATCTTATATAATATTATTAATATATGTCTTACCGATGCCTCAGGCGAATATTTTCAGGGCTGTCAAGTAGTCGTACACCCCGACCGTCCTCCATCTTGGTTCTCTGTCTAGTGGCTGTTGGTGTTGGTGACGGATCCCAGAATAAACAGACGAGAAACTCTCCTCTGTACCCCGTGATGAAGGTTTAGTAGCGCTGTTAACTCCTAGATGGCGTTCACCTCCATATATCAACCTTTATTATCTTATTACTTTTTTAAGTTGAAAATATAAAACCAACACTTACATATTCATTTATTTACATCTAAATCAAACTATATTAGCATGTAATACAGTTCATAAAGATAAAATGAGTTTTTGGTGTGAAATAACTGAAAAACGTACAGAATTCAGGAATTTAACAAGAAAGAAAATGTGACTTCTTTCTTGGCCACTAAAGAAAATTTCATAAATTGGGGGAACTAAAGAAAATTATAGATCAATTACATAACTGCAAACTTTGAAGTATTCTCACTATCTCTATAAACAATACTGTGCACTAGCAAAGCCTATATGTTGCTGGTACTTACAGACTACCTGGAGTACTTAATAACTACCTGGTTTATTTTAAGGGTGTGAAACTTATATTTAGATTGTGTGTTAAGTTGAACCAATTTTATTGTTTCTTTTCTTTTACCAATACTTGTCACGATGTTGTCAAATAAAGCCACTGATAATAATTTGTAGTTTTCTCGAAAGGATAAAGGCCGTTGCTTACACTGTTAAAAAGGCAAATAAATTCTATAGTATATTTACGAATGCATAGATGGAACCCAGCCAGACATATATTGAATACATTCATTTTATTTCAAACCTTAAAGACTTTTCAAAATGTCAATACCCTAATTTAGTGAACATTACCTAGAGATTCAGATGTATATTTGTGTGAAATAAGTGACAAGTGTAGAGAAACTTAAAACTTTCATAATTATTTTTATCCATAATCTTTCAAATAAAATTCAATTGTGATATAGCTATTGAAGTTGGGAAAAATATAGCATGATAATTTCTACGGCTTTCTAATGGCTGCCAGACACCACCGCCCGACTCTCATTAAAGCCGCTAATGGTTATTACGCCTGTTTGACCCCTTGTAAAACCACATTCATTCATCTCTATAGTCATAAGTTAAAAAAATTATACATAGACAAACAGTAACATCAGCAATAGCAAGGCGATAACCAAGACATATTGAAGTTTTATAGAAAAAATAAATAAAAATGAAATGTCTTAAACACTTGTAATTCGGTGGTTAGCCTAGTTACGATATTCCAGCTTAAAACCAAGCCCCCCACCCACCCACCACCCCACCCAACGCTCGTCTTTAAATACTCTGAAGGCTGGGCCACAAGGTCAGTTCTGATCGTAACCACGGTTAGAACAGAGCTCCGTAACCCGAGGATATACTTGTCTTTTTCTTCAATTGCTGTTATTAATTCATTTGAGTTTAATTCTTGTTTTACATAGTTAAAGGTAAGTGTTGTTAATTTATTATAATTATTTTGATACAACTTTGTTATATATTTGTTATTACGAATTTTCGTTTGTTGTGACTTTAACATTCTGCTTACTTCAGACATTTGTGATCTACCTACACTTGAGATCTATGTGGTAACTACTATCTATGTCAAAACGGTTGGATGTAGTCTGGTTTTTGGTCAAAACCAGCTCCAGTCTAAACCCATGAAGGCATTTACTTTCATCCAGTGTACGGCGAAGGACGAACGACGAACCCTGTTGAAAGTGGGATAAAATTCGGGAAACTTTAAATTAATCTTTTGTAAGAGTCTGTACTTTTAAGAAGGTTTGATTTTGTTTAAAAAACTGAAATGTAAACTTGACATGGCTTATTTTATTCCCTCCCGACAACAGGTAATTTTGTGGATTCAACGGACCACGGCTTAAGTTTTTAGTAGTGTCGAAACGATGTTATAGACCTTAACCTAACGTATCCCTCTTTAATGACACGAGTAGTGTACCAGGTTATTTATGTTAAGCATCCTTTAACACTAGAGATTTTCTCTAAAGGTATATGTCGAAACTAACTATTCGGTAGTTCCCTCGCTCAATCATTAATTACGCAAGTATTAAATTATGAAATACTTTAACAATCAAACTATAACCTCATAAGGACAGGGTAGTATGCTCTTCCTACCCACCTATGCCATTCACTGCTGGGATTTAGTTATAATAATTGAAGACACAATATTTTTATAACCAAGAAATAGATGTGTCGTGTAAATTGATTGTGGACTAAGGCTACGTTCCCCCCCAATATAAGTATAACCAAACGAGTAATCATTTAGCTAGATTCCGTTCACAGAAGTAGTCACTTTTGTCGGTGTCCTGGCAGATAACAAGGGTATAAACCTTCTTTGACGGCCTATAAAGCAATTGTGAATTCGGTGGCATAGGAGGAAGTCGAACCGAGTTTGGGTGCATAAACTCTAAATCTGTTTAGTGCCTTGTCATGTTTAGGGACTTGCTGAATCACCCAGGCATATTCTACTAGTTTCTTCATAACGACAATGGTAAACTAGATGAAAATGGTTAAAATGACATATCTGAAAAAAGACATTAAACATGCTATTGGAGTTGAAAGAATAGCCATATTTTTAAAGTAAGCTCTGTATTAGAGTTGAAACCCACTGTTGAACTAAGTAACACTAGAAGGTTAACATTGACAAATTATGAGTTAGAAAAATATTCAGATACAACTCGATGGATTCGCAATAATTGACGAAAAAATGGGGGCGGACTGTATTCATGACTTGACTAAGACTCCCTTGGTGTGAATACTTTGTTAAATTCCAAATGTCTTCTTCATTGGCGAGTCCAGACTCGATGCGACTCGACTTTTCTAGTTTCCTCGACTCTCAAAATCGACAGGCGTCTTGAATTTTGTATCCCTTCACAATCTGTATAAATGAACTCGCCTAATTAAATACCCTAGGTTGGCTCAATTTTGTATGTGGGGCCTGATTCCTGCAACCACTTGGTAGAATTTGAGGGGGGGGGGGGAAACTTGGTTCATAAAATGCATATATTAAAACCAAATCTCAATTCAACAAAGTAAATATTCACGGGAGAGGTCAGCAGTTCCCCTTGTCTGGCCACTGAGATGTCTGCCGCACACCTACACGTTCCCCAACCACTTGGCGCCTGTACTGGTAACTCCTGAATCTGTAAGCGGCAGCATTTATAGAACAGTCCACTACTCCTGCAGTTATTCGAACTCCATTAGCCAACACGGAAAAGTTCACTCGTCTTGGGTGGTAAGATTCACAGGGTTTAACTGCTAATCTTGGTACTATACTGCAGTATTTCTATTACTACATATCTTATTACCCTAATACTACTGCACCCACTACTACTACTACTATACTCATTGCAGTACTACCACGACAGTAATAAACTCCCCACCACCATTACTGTACCTTTTTATAATTACCTTTTATTTTCATTTTTACGTAACTATACACGATGAAAGGAGTTATACAAAATACTATGTTCTTGTTTAACCCTTTACTAATATTCGTCACTACACGATATATCTCCCTACAGTAACATACCTCGGTACTCTCAGTAGGTAACTACACAAAGGGATAAAAGATACAGCCGGGATATACTAGGTAACACTATATTTAGTAGAAAATATAACAGTAACACTAAAACACCCCCACTAAATTACAACTGACATGGGACAAGTTTTGTTGCTCTACAGAAGTTGTACAGTTTGGTCCCCCCCTCCCTCTATATATAAGTCAAGGAAATTAATGGAAAGTGAAGCAAACCGTAAGTTGTAATTAAGCGTTATAACAAATAAAAATCCGGGGAACAAGAACAAGTCGTGAATATAAACTTGTAATAATACAGACGTAACTAAAATAACCACTATATTAACTACATTTCACATGCAAACGTACACTTGGAAAATTATAGTCAAATGCGAGACTATGGGTAAGTTAGGCATTATGTTTTCTCAATGTATTGAAATATACAACTGTTACATAACCCTCCACTTATCCTGTTCTAGCCCTTTAACCGTTGATTACGTCTGGGTTGATGAGGCTGGAACTTGTATACTAAAGGGTTTTAGTAGCGAAATCCAGTTGTCTTGTCTATTTATTTAGGAACTATCACGGATACAGTTCCAAGTGTACATCACCTTAACTTAATCACTGTAGCTATGAGTGTGAAGAGGAGGATGGCGGCTATGTCATATAGCTCTGCTAAATACGTCTGGTTGGTTTGAGGTGTTGAGTAACAATGAGTAGGGACCCATCGAGGGAGAAGGGAAATATATCCGACGTCCTCCCTCGAGGGAAGATGGAACCATCCACGATGGCTCTCGGTAACATCTTCCTCTAGTCGAGGATATCGAACTACTGCCGCACGAGGTGGCCAGAGCCGGCTACTTATTTTGTTAGCTCGGCACTAAGTGACGCAACTTCCCGCGGGCACACCTTATCACGTGCTCTGAACGTGCTACCTCATAGCTAGTGGAAAGTTACAGAAGGTGATAGAGTATATAAATCAAATGTAGTTAACCCATTTATATAATACTTCTGCCTATAAGACAGGAGCTATTACAGTCCCAACTTTGACACTCGTCCCGGAGGCTCGACTCTGGACCTGTTACTGCTGGTGCTCTCGCTCCCTTCCAGATTGTTCACATTACCTGAGATTTCTATCATTATTTACAGAAGCTGGTCAGGCTACAATGATTCACATTATACATACCAGGTTTGTTTCCACTTCTATATGTACAAACGTGTAAATACATTAAGTATTTTTTTGTAAGTTTCCGTTCATTGCGCTGTCAATGGCGACTTGTTGCAATTCTTTACTGCAAGAATGATCTTAATAATACGATAGTGCACACAATTCTATGATATCCGACAAGTCGCAGCGTCGGGGCTGAACGCCGAGCGTGTGCATCGCAGCGGTGACTACGCCGGCCAGGTTGGTGGCCCGAGTCTTGAGGGTGTTCGTGAAAGGACGGTCCTTCCCGCGGCCCACACGGTGGATTGGTAGGAAGTGGCCACATCCCTCGCCTTCACTGCCACATTCCAAGTCTCGAGAGGCGTGGTTGTGTGCCGTACCACCTGCTGAAACACGTCCACCGTGCTGCATCGGCGTTATACGCGTCGATGGACGCTTTAACAGAGTGTCTTGGGATTCTGTGGCCGACTTGACAAATGATTTTGAGGTTGTTACAAACTGTCTTGATTCACTGGTAAGAGCCTCTCTGGCCTCCTGGAGCTTTGCTTTGTTTTGAGTGGCAGTGCCGCCATAAACGCCGAGTTTCTGCACAAGTTGCTGCCATCTCTGCAGATTTTGACATGTTTTGGACGATTCAAATTTTACCTAACCTACCTTAAACAACCTAACCTAGCCACAAAACCCATGAATTATATTATCTAACCTAACCTAAATTCCTAAGTTTCCCCGGATAACCGAAACAATAAAAATACCCAGGCCCTTCTTATAACAAAATACCCAGGCCAATACCCGCTTCCAGGGTTAGCAAATGTGTAGTTCTTCCTTTTCTTTATCAATATTAACACTATTTAGGCTGGGAGACTTGAGTTAATATTCGACTATTGACGAGTCGTATCAAAATCAAATCAATTCCTAATTTAGTTTTCCTTTTCATCTGGTGTTTATCTTATGTTTATAATTTTGATATTTTGTACCATTTATCCAAAGTGAGTGTTGCTAACAACTTTATATTATTATTATTATTTATTTATTGTAAAAAATATATATATACTGTATAATGCTTGATTATATATATATATGTATAATTTATTTTTTTATTGGGCACCCCCTTACATCCTTGTGTAAGGTGAAGCGCAGAAGCGTTTACAGCGCCCAACAGGGAAGCATGCTAAGTTCATGCTTGCCTTATGTCTCATGAGTTAAGGGCGTAGAAGCCTGAAGAGTCAAGGGTTTATGTTTAAGCAAATTATTGGAAGCTCCAACAACTTGTCCCTGAATACAAATTTGCAACTTTCGATTTATAGCAGGTACCTACTTTGCTGCTAGGTGAACAGAGACCAAGGGGACTAGGAAGAGTGTCCAAACAACTTCCGCTGGCCTGGGAATCGAACCCGTGACATCTTGTTTGCGAGGCAAGAGCGGTACCGCTCCGCTGGCGCCCCGTTAAGGGGTATAGGGAGGGTAAAGCAGTTTTAATGGGTATAGGAGGTACAGATGTGCCTATCAACTAACAAAGAGGTGTGTCAAGTGTATATATTAAATACACTCGACACAAAACACCGTCACAAATACGTATACTGTACTATATTCTTCAATCCAACATTTTATATTGTTGCACATCAAATCATCACATAATGCTGGAGGAGGAGTAAGAGGGGGAAGGTTCGGGAACGGTTGGTGGAGGAGACGTGTAAGAGAAGTTAGGTATGGAACAGCAGGTCTTGGTGCATGAGGAACATTTGCTGCAGGAGGTAGTATTAGTGGAGGAGGAGGTGTTAGTAGAAGAGGTGGTGTTGGTGTTAAAGAGAGAGAGTTGTTAGTATAGGAGAAGGTGTTAGAAGAGGAGGGGGTGTTAGTATAGGAGGAGGTGTTAGAAGAGGAGGGGGTGTTAGTATAGGAGGTATTAAGATAGTAGGAGGTATTAGTATAGGAGTTGGTGTTACTGGAGGAGGTGGAGGAGTGGCTATTCGGCTGTTTTGGGTGTCGTCTCGAAATAGAGTTACCGGATATAAATAATTCTAACGTTACTTAAGAGGAACCGTATTAACTATACTGTAGTGTACGCTGTGTATCTAACATACGTACTCTACACTATCTTTCTATTTACTCTTCGCCACTGGTCAGCTCTAGCCAGATGGGTGGTTGGTTATTTGTTACACACTTGGCAAGTACCGATAGCTGAGCATGTACTGTACGACATCTACAATGTGCTTTGGTCAAGTCTGCTGGTCTTACGAGCTCGCCCTCGGTGCTATTACTACTTTCTCTGGCAGGTTAATCACAGATCACAACTCGCTACAAACACGTTTACCCTGGAAATATCCAGTACTTTTGGCTTCTTTGAGTCATAAATTATAGTGGAGTGGCTATCACCTAGCTCCAGAAATGAATGCTTAACTATGAAATGAACTTATTAACTGCTTATGAACTTCTATTAAATCATTCCTTGCCCATCTATAATTACAAACTAGGCAGTTGAAGCTGTTCTTACTTCAAATGGGCCTCCTGTACACATTACAAACCAACTGCCAGCCTTTAATAGATCTGTAACCAATGGAAATGACAGTGCAGTGCAGTACTGTTTTATGAAGGACAGATCATCTACTATAGGTATGTGAATGCTCTTCATATAAATATCACTAAGTTTTACGATTTGACATACAGTATTATGCTGGTCAGACTTGCCAGCCTGTATCTACCATTTTCAATCTATCTACCTATCCAATGTGTAAATGGGTAGCTTATAGCTAGTAGTGACTATGAAGGCAGTCACTCTGCATAACAAATAAAGCCTGCAAGACCAACCCAGTGGCATGCTTATAAGATATTAGTTATTCTTTGATTTGTTAATTTTTTCTTACGGGGAATAGCCCACCCGGGCATGGGTAGTTGACCCACAACGGGTCCTAGGGGGGGGGGGGGGGGGGAAATAAGGGTTAAAAAGAAATTAAAACTTATTCTTTCTTGTTTACAGTAAAATTAATCACAGGAGCCCACAATGTGTGCTTGGAGGCTACAAACACCAGCACTCAACACTTATTAGATTACAGATTTAAAGATTGTTCAGGACTGATTCTTGTGCTGGTGTTGGTGCTGCTGGTGATGTTGGTGCTGTGGTGATGATGATGCTGGTGCTGCTGCTGATGTTGCTTTTGTTGCTGCTGGGGTTAAGGGTTGAGGATGGTGTGAAGAGGTGAAGTGTAGGTTCAGGATGGCAAGTGGAGTTATGGGTTGAGGTAGGGTGTGCATGTAGAGGGTGGGGGTGGCTGGCTGGCTGGGTGCAGAGGTGGACTGATGTTGAGGGTGGAGTTTGAGTGTAGGACATTTTGTATGCATAACACTTTGATGCTACATACTAACAATCTTAAAAGATTTTCCCACATCATAATAATAATGTAAATAAGCCCCACGGGGCAGGGTTCCAAAGGTCGGCACTCGCATCTCTCGCGCAGTGGCAGAGATTGACACGGACTTTCATCTCTTAGGCGCTCTGGACGCGGGCTCGCGGCTCTAAATCTGACCCTTGGGTGTGGTTTGGAGGTGGAAGTTGAGGGCGAGGTGTGCGAGTTGATGATGGAGTGTAGAGGTATGAACACGATAACTAATGTTACGTGAAATTGTCTTTACCTCGGTTCGCACGCGGAGGTCAATTAAACACGCGGGAACATCATAGCCGCTTTTATTTGTTAATTCTAAGCAATAGTCAAATATTAAGAATTGATTAAGGAGCAAACAACCTGACCATGATTTATCCACTTCAAAACTAAATTAAAAACTCAATTGATTGCAACATAAAGTAATGTAGCTAAGAAGTGTCTCAGCCACAAGTACAGAGAATAAGGCATCAATGTAATTAATAACAAGCATAACAACTGGAAAACAGGTTCATAAAATCTAGATCTATAGCATTCTGACTTTGATATATCTATGATATGTACACATATGGTCACTTGAGTCAGCATTCGAAGGCTGATTTAACATTGGTAGATTGTGACGGCCCTTCACTAAAAGAAGAAACTAAATGAAAACAAATAATTGGCTTCATTGAATGACACTTTTAACTTTAATTGGGGGTACTTATCACATTTAGGGTTTTTCATTTTGCACCATTGACACATGACTACAACGCTTATGCTCATTTTATATGCAAGCTGAAAAAGAAGTTTTATGATACATCATCTATACAAATTTGTCTAACCACACAACTTGAAACCGAATCCCGTTTTTGATTCGGACGTTCGCCGCTACGTTGACGCGGAGCGGTTCGTCGGCGGTCCCGAGATGTGACGTCCCGTTCGTTTCTCCCTACCCGAATAGTGCACGGTCGATCTGAGCGAGAGACGTGCTAATTTTTCTTTCTTCCAAAGGATGATGTACAGAATAATCTATCAGGAGCGTATAAAAACTGATATGGATGTAACGCAGGACGAAACATAAATTAGCACGTCCTCGCTTCCTAGAATTAACATTACATATATTAGAATTGCCAGAGTAAAAAAATTTCCCATTTTCGTCTTGGCCGTTTCTTCCCCCGCCTGCGGCCCACAGCTTCGGCCAAACGTCGGTAGTTACACAGCCTTGGACTCCCCGGTACGAGAAGCGTCGGAATCCTCGTCGTCCTCATCGCTAGGCGAGTCGCTCTCCCCCTCGTGGGTCATTGTGGCCACCAGAGTGCCAACTGCCTTCCCCAGGTCGCCTGTAACAATATTTTTGAAAATTAAATTACACCCAATATTGAGAGAAATGCATGCTAATCATTATGATCAAGTTATATACCCACTGTTAGTACACGTGCAACACACTCTTAGAACGAGAGAACTCACCATCCCGAGCCTCTACTGTATGGGGCTGCATGTTTAAAGAAAAAAATATATAGATTTAATTCTTAATTTTACTTTTCATTTTTTTTATCTGTCATTCATGAGGCTACACTTCTATAAATAACTTCAAAGTCAATTTTACTGTCTTAAATCACAATTAACTTCATTTGTTTTTACAATGTAGTACTTTAAAGTTAATGTACTATCTTAATTTTTTTAGATTTAATGCTTGGCACTGAGAAAAAATTGCCTTTTCTGATATTCCTCTCAATATAAAAAAGACCTCTCCCCATCAACCGGACAACACGGTCTTTCTATTCCGTCGCTGTAAATGCCGGGGTAATCTTCCGGTTGGCTGGAATCTCCGGTCCGCAGAACTCTCCCATAGCTGGAATGAATGTTGAACCTTCCGGGATAACTCTCTCCGTTATGGGCGCGAAATCGCTCGCGTTTCTCGGAAAAATACGGAGAAAATCTCTCCGTTCCCAGCGTGGAAGCAAATAATTTTCGGGGAGTTATCGGAGATTGTGCCGTGCTCCGACGCGTCCGCGCGTTCCTTGCGTCGAGGGTGTGTGGGTGGGCCGGTTGCTTGGGTAACGTAGGCCGTGGGCTCGCGTGCTTAGTTTGTGCTGCCGTTGTGCGAGGTCTTTCCCTCGTCGAGTTTGCGCAAATTGGCGTTGTGCAGTACTGTACATTACTGTACCGGGAAACACTCGGCCCAAAATACAGCATTTAAGACATAAAAAGTGATTACAGTTGTGTACATTTGCTAGAGTGGACAGTGTTGCTTACTGTAGGCTAGTGTATAGGTGTGTACATTCCATCCTGCTACAGTAGATGGTAGAGGACAGAGGTAGGCCGTCCGGTATCATCATATTACCATTTGGCCTGCCTGCATCGCAACCTCAAGACGGCAGCATCTGCTGGCGAGTACGGTACGGGGGTCCCCGGGTTACGAACGGGATCCGTTCCCGAGGACGTTCGCAAGTCGGGTACGCCTGCCATGTGCATACCGTACTTACAAAACAACGTTTAAAATCTCACTATATTATAGCCCAAGTCTTTATATACTGTACATCTAAAATCACTTAATTTCAGACAAAAGAAGAAATAGAATAACAAAATACGGTAAATGAAAGTAAAAAATTAGTCGTCGAGTAAATGAAATACTGTAAATTTCAAGTATAACCCAGTTCCTATCGGCATTCGTTTGTAAGTCGTGGACTTTCCGTAGTAATGTACTGACATTATTTTGTTTATTTACATTATAATGTACGTATACAACAGTGTTTGTGTAAATAAATACAGTGACCCCTCGGTTAACGAACTCAATCCGTTCGTTAACCGAAACCATTGTTTCAATGGGTTTTTGGGTAATTGGTTCCAGCTCACCGAAAATTTCCTAAATTCAACAAAAATGGTAGAAAAGTTCACTTATTTTGAGGTGTGTATGTAGAAGGCTCCTGGATGATGATGGGAATTAGAATGGGGGTGGAGGAGAAGGAAGAAGAAAAGGCATTGGGGTGGAAGAGAAGACACCCCATGGCACCATTTCATCCATAAAATTTTAGTTCTCTTGGTGTATTTCAAGATTATTTTCTTTAAATCAACACTGCACTGCATTATATATTGTCAATATGTAAAATATATTTCAAAATGACCAATAATTTGCTTGGAAACACAGAAAAAAAGCGTTTAGTTGAAGAGTCTCAAGCAAGATGTTACCTCCACTGAAAACAGAGAGAGACTAACGCCTGTCTGGTGTGTTAACAGGCTGGATGGCACGCCAGAAACTAGTTTCTTTACCTTCAATTATGTTCAATAATTGTTAAAATGACTAAAAAAGTTAATATTAAACTTTTAAAATTATTGAATAGTATAAACTTCTTGATATTGACTAAAATAGTAAGGAATTTAAGCCCTAGAACTGATTAATGTATTGGCGGACTGATACTAAAGCTGGTTGCCCGGTGAGTGCAAGCGAAAACATGTTGAGCTCGGCTCGTAAGAAATTCGTTAACCGAATTGAAGATCCTTATGGAAGGCAGTTCGTTAACCGAAATTTTGTTAACCGAGGCGTTCGTTAAACGAGGGGTCACTGTACAGCTCTCTGTCCGTTCGAGATGTGTACTTTTTACTCTCGGAATACTTTCCCCAGTACGGGGGTGCAAAATCCCACGGTCGGTCGTCGCTGCTCCCTTCATGCCACGCGCCCCCAAAATCTCTCCGTTTCGTGGCCCGTATCGCGGATGTTTTGTATATACGTGTACTGTATAGATTTTTTGAAGAAAGTTATAAAGTATTCAATAATATTTTAGTAAAAAAAATGCCTTTCTATCTGAATTAGAATGATTTTATAAACTCAAGTACGAACGTTTCTAATGTTTTTTCGAAAAAGCCTCGAGTCGGCGTAGTGTCGCGTTGAAATATTGTACACTTTTATACTAGCCGTAAACATTTTCGCTCGTGACTGCAGCCTAAATGCGACGGGAGAGCGTGTCTCCGTACGAGACGTGCAGTTTAGAATCTCGCAAACCTTTCCCGGCGAGTGGATGAATTCCGCTGGACGAGAAATTCGATGCATCGATGCCCGGGAATCTGCCGTTTGGAAGAACGCGTCGCCGATTACGTGTATTCTGAGCTATGGGGACGTCGCCGTATTTGTTAATTTGGCGGTTACGTCTCTTCTGATAATGCCAAATACTAAAAATATAAAATAAATATTATTTTTGGGACACCGAATTTAGTCTACTACTAAATCTTTATAATTTCATCCATATTTACTCAATTTTGTGAAAATATCCAGAGATCACCTCATTCTCATTTATCTAGCACAAAATAAAATAAGGGTCCGTGCAATGATTTGTTACAATTAAATTTTTCGCATAACAAAACACTACAATTAATCATATCATCATGCATGTTATTGTCTACAAATTCTTAACATACATTTCATGCTCACTTGACAAGTGTTTAACAAGCACTCAATTTATGACAATACAGGTAATTAAATAATTTGTACCGACTAGATTCTTACAAACAAAAAAAAGCGACACCTACAACATTATATTTCAATGCATTTCAATCCAGGCAATGTCAGTGCATTAATAATACATGGTCAATTAATCAATCCCCCACTACTGTGCACCTTCACAATCTCCCTCGTCTTACCTGGGATTGTAAAGGGTTCGTAGTAGATAAAACACTTAAGCGTCGTACACTAATCAACAGAAAAACAACAAATTATTTGAAAGTTCATTCTCAGAGTCAATTCCGATCATGCAGTGGTGCCAATTGTACCTGCACGTGAGAAGAGGTTCCCCACATGGGCCACACTTCCCATAGGAGGTGGTGGCGGTCGCACATACTCGCTCATTTGCTCTAACCCATCGTAAGCACTGCTGGCACCCACTGTGCCAACGCATCAGATAAAGAAATTCCAACACCGGGTTAGTACGATGCACTGTCATATTCTTATAAGGCTACATCACTATGTAGAGACAAAACAGACACCCTCCATACAATATTTACAAACACTTTTCTGATCCTTTGTACTGTATTTAAGAAAAATCAATTAACTCTACAGAAAAAAAAGAAATTCGGTTTCCCATAAATCTTATTTCCGACTAATAAACGTAAGCGATTCTTACCTTGGTTTGAGTGTCCGTTGACTTTAGCGGGAGAATCCATGGCCAACTGACTAGCGGTGACCGACTTGGTCTGCAGAGTCCCCGATTTGTTGGGTGAACTCATGCCACCGGGCTGAAAATATTGCATCTTTCAATTCTTTTATTTGTACTAAACAGTATATGTATTTCTTTATGCAAGAAAATTTTCCAAAACTTCAAGACCGGTTTACTATCCACACGGAGTAACCGACGACTCGACCGTCTTCAGCGGTCTGCGGTACGAGACGAGTCTCGGTTTTAAAAATTATTACGTCAAATGCGTTTTCGTGCATTCGTCTCACCTCTCCTAATAGTTGCCGCAGTCGATGGAGTTGAGCCTCGAGCTGCCTGTTGTGCTCTTCCAAGATGCCCATTCGAGCCTCGAGGCGTCCCTTGTGCTGACGGAGAAGCTTTGCCTCTGCCAGCATTTCTGCTTCCGAACGCTGCCCTCCTAGACCGTCGTCGGGAGGAGATCCCACTGGTTGCTGAGATTTGAGGCGATCGTATTCTGCCTGAAGCACGCTATTCTCTTCCTCGAGTGCCCTGTTTATAATGAAAGGGTTTAAAAAAATTGACACTGCATTAAACCATCACACCTTTTCTCCACCGATCCGACCCGATTATTCTACGTTCTCTCTTCAAACATTGTACTCTTTGGCATTAAATTGTGGCTGTATGAAATTATTATTATTTTACTCGCCTGTTCCTATGAAATAAAAATGTTACTTTGGAGGTAAAGTACATACTGTACTAATTCTCAAAATGAGGAATCTGTGTTTGTAAATCACATACGTCTTTATGGTTTGGTATTCCAAAAACTACAAAAATATATACAGTTTATTCCTCTGTTAACATACTGCAATATCTTGCAAATTATTGTGCCAAGAGAAATTGTGTAATGTAGTGTTAGTAATAAACCCAGAGGAAAAGACGAAACAAATATTGTGCACCGAGTACAGTACGGTAATATACTGTACCTGAACTGTATGTATACGTGAAGGATGAGAATGTATTTGTAAAGTCAATCAGGGGTTAGTAGTGAGAATGATAAGTCTGTAATATTAAAAGAGTAATGTAAAAATGCTCACGGGGTGAATACTTTCCGTAATCATTTCCTGTAGACGGGCAGTCTTTGATTACCTCGGGGAATTACCACGTTCCCTTGCTAGCGGCTGTTCCCACCTCGTGGGTTGGCGTTAGGAAGGGCATCCGCCCCATAAAACTTTGCTTGAACGTGCCTGATGGCAGCCGGGTTACCAGAACTGTGACCGGTCTTTGCTGCATTTTCTGGGCTGGTGCCCTGGGTTTATTGTTCTGGTTTTACCCAACATCTGCCATCAGATAATCAATGCAAACCCACACATTAATGAAGAGGAGGATGATGATGCTTAAGGTAAATAATATAATTATTAATGTAATTAAGTCAAATCTCAACAATCCAAAGTCCATAATGCTCAAGAATCTGCCCGGTTTCAGATTTAAAGTGTGCACCAAGATTCAAGCATAAGTTTGCCAGTCTGTCCTCTTTGTGCTCTGCTGTCACCCACGTCTGGTGGTGTTTATTTTTATATAAACTGTTTGGTACACATTTCATTCTTAAAAAAAAAAATGGTTGCATAGAGATTAACTGTGTATGTGAATGATGGCATTGTGGTGAAGTGTGTGGCTCTCTGCTATTAATAATCTTTTGGCAGTCAGAATGCAAACAGGTGCCTTCTGAAACTGCTCTCATTCTTCACCAGTTCAATTTCATTTTCACCTCTAATATAATAGATTTCCTTTGACTTTTTCGTCACAGAAGCACTCAATACTCACTTTGACCCAAGATTGTAAAGGGTGCAACTGGTAAATCATGAAAAAACAGCAAAGTTTATAAAGTCAATGTGACATGCGTATGAGGTGGATGGGACAGAACCGAGTACCGCATTGTCACGTGGAATCTAGGACACATTCATTTATCGATTGTGTTAAACTGGAAAACATTGTGTTTTGTGAGGAGTATTCCCCAATTGGCTTTGTGTAAATACGAAATTGTGTTGTGCAAATGTTATGTTAACAGAGGATACCTGTACAGAATATGGAAAGATAAAAATTATACGATATAATTGGATATTCTAAAGATGTTTATAACATGCCTACATAATTACATTAATTTGCTGAATATTTCTGTATATCCTGCTAATGGATGGAATGAAAGTACTGTATGCTAGTATGAAAGGACAAGTTTAAATTGATTTGTATCCCTTATAAGTCTTCCCTTGAGAAGATTCAATACTTTCTTAAGGTTTTAAACTGAGGCTGTGGCTAATAAGCCATTATCGGTTGAATGGCCCGGTAGTCGACGCAGCCGAGACGGCTATTCGGCCGTCCTGACTGCGTGCGCTGTTTTGCTGGTCCGTTAAATTTAGTGACGACCAATTAAATTAGTAAAGTAAAGTGCACTATACCTATACAGTATATGCTAAAATTCAAATTTAATTATTGGTTCTTTTATTTTTGCACCATTACATTTAAAAAATACTAAACATATGACCAACCTGATCATTTGCTCCAATTCGTCCTTTTGTTCGGCATCGACTGCAGCCATTATTTGCAATGGGGATCGTGGCACTGGCAGTGGGGCATCAGAAGAGCTAAGTGACTGACAGTACTGTGCAATCAACCCATGCTCATCCTCACTATAAAAACAAGTGCAAGTTTTTCAGTTTGGCAGACAATTATTTTTCAACAATTTTGTATACAGTACAGTATTACTATTTCACTTAATACAGTAATATACATTTTTTTCATAAGAACTTCAAACGCCAAGTCCACACCTGTCGGGTGTAGAATTGGAGTTTGTTCTCAGTTCGACCTCGGCCAGCCGAGAAGCGTACAGCTCTAAACGCGAGTGCATATCTTGACTGGTGACATTGTGCTGTGGGGATGGTGAAGGTGACTCTAAAGGATCACCCTACACAAATATAAAAGTATTAATTACAATAGTAATTATCTACCATGAATGACAAGGATGAAACATTACAAGCTATTTAATGTACAAATATACTGTACATTACTAGCATCAATACAGTACAGTTATACCATCTTTCCAAAGTTGATTATGAATGTCATGCAACAAATTTAAAAATAATCTTTGCGATATTATAAGGTAACTAAATTATGTTCAACATTCCGGTAGTACTGTACTGTACTTACAATCAGAACTTGCAAAAATATAAAGGCTCATATCTATAAAATGAACACTGAAACAACACAATACAGTATAGTCTTCTTACCTCCAATACAGTCTGAACTGGGAGGTAGCCCTTCTTTGTATGCTTCTGAAGAGATCGTTTTGATTTGAATTTATTCTTGAGGGCCTTAGTAAAATCTTTTACATCTTCACCAGCAGTTGTCTGGAAATGATTAAAAGATAATTTGTTTAGTTTTGTTTTAAACAGTGATATTGAAATTCATTTGTAAACCAAATTCATCTTTTATACAAATATTTTTCCTTAGTAATTTTTATACCGGTATTTCACAAACAAATTACATTAGTTCAGTATGAAGAGTAGAATACTCACGGCTGTACAATACTCGTGCATGGGATGCGTAATTTTATGGCTTTTGCCACTTCGACCGTCAAAGAAGCACCGTTGGCACATGTCAAAACTCAGGCACTTGAGACAACGATATCTCAGGCCCACGATTGGGTAAGCTTTGCAGATGTTGCATTTCACCTGGAAAATAAACAGTCTACTGTATTATACAAATCTTTTTTTAACTTTTAGAATTTCCTTTAGACCCCCTGATATTTCAACAATGTTGTCATAAAAAAATTACCCTGCAACTGTTTTTCATGTTTCTGCACCACTGCCATTGAAAATAAATGATATATTGGACTGAAAATGTAAATATCATAAACTACAAACTTTTAATCACCTTATTTCTATCAACATATACATTTCTTAAATATTTTCTATTTTCTATTTTTCTTTCTCTCCCATAGTTGTCACCATGAAAGAATCTCAAGGCTATCCTACCACTATAAATTTATTTTGTCCACCATTCCCTCTATAATATTGTTCCAAAATAAAGGCTGCCTTCTATAACCAGCACACCCACTCCACACCACCATATCTCCTTTGCATAAATAACTCATGACACTGGGGCTATGGCAAAAGGTGTTTTCCACTTTGTACAGGGAAACTTAAAATTACATTCATACCTGATGCTGAATGCTCTCTGAAGCAGCAACACGGTGTAGCACAGCCAGCCAAACAAGGGATTGAGGTTCTTGCTGTACCCATGTCAGGAAGTGCACAGCCTAAAAAAAAATATATATTTTTTTTAACATCTTATTCAAACACAATTAACGTTTTTCTCATTTAAAAAAGTTTCCGGTGCTACACAGTATACCGTACATCATTGGTAGACCTACTGTATGTATAATTTTGGTAGAAACAAGAAGGAAACTATTGGTAGACACAGTGCAGTACTTATGAAATGTAGTGAAACTGGAGTACTGTATATTAAAGATAAACTATACTGACAATAAAAAAGAACAAGTACTAAGACCAGCTACAGCTATGACATATAAATTAATTTTATAGGATAAGGAAAAATGATAATATGTACAGAACTTAATAATCCGTTTGGGTATGGTGTCACCTTGGAGGTGAATAAAATTGGCTGGCAGTAACTGTGCCAAATGAAATATTACATGTGGCATCCCAGGAGTGATGGGGTTAACTAACTGTATAATTAGAAGTGAAGGGATTATGACAAAGATATTAATAAGAAAACTTAAGTCTTGGAGGGCCAAAGAAAGGCAGAGACTGGGATAGAAGAAGAACATTTAAGGTTAGATCCCCTACGAAAAAGTAAACTAAAAAAAAATAAATACTGTTAATAAAAAATAAAGGGCATGGCACCCTGAAGGTTCAATTTTTAAAGTGTACAAATATTTCCAATCTCATGTATTACATCTTATTTACAAATTCTACCTCAATTGTTTCCCTGTCTTTGCCAGCCTTAGTAAAGCAGCTGCGCACAGATGGTTCAATGTTGGATCCGCCAAAGGCAGCCACCTCCCCCAGCTGCCGAGGAACTTGCACGCAGTCGTGCAGCAAGAGACCCAGCTTCCTCTGGTCCACGAGGCGGTTAGGATCCGCAATCAGACGGAACATATCTGGAAAGTGGTTTTAGGTTTTACCCAACTTCTATTAATACACCTTTTTAATCCTTAAACTGCTATCCATCACAGTAGACAATGCAGCTTCACTGTTAGCCACGTCAATAGAAGTTTCATATTTTTGTGCCACTATTTAAACTCTGGGTGATGAACAACAATAATTAGTTGGGTAGCCCCGAGTGGGTACCTCCTTCCGTTCTCGATCGGTGCAAAATTTTACTCGTGGATATCGGAGAGTTCCGGTTAAGAGGGATTCCTGCTAATGGACATATTACTACCGTAGTCACTTTTTACATACTATTTTAATTATATTCATTCATTACCGTCATTTCAACTCTTTTGCCATAAATAATATAAGAATTCTTTGCATCACACAAAAAAGAAATGTAGACTATAAAAAGGAAGACATTGAACAAGAGTGATGACAATACTGTACCACTCTGACCCTAAGACAGCAGAGAGTTATTAATCTCGGATATACTTACATCTGTACTTTTCTTCCAGGTGTCCCCTGCAGAGACATACGAGTCCAATCTTGAAAGACAGGACTCTCATCTGCCCTGTTCTCTGGCTATCATAAACATTTAGGAGCCAATTAAGACACAGGTCCATTGCCAGTGTCGTGTTGACGTCGGGATGATCGGCTGATATGTTGGCATAGAGGGCAGACAGCACCACTACCATGTCGCCGACGTCGATCAATCTGTCATTCTGGCCTCGTAAGCCGTGTTCGTCGAATATATCTGTGGCCATCTGCATTTTGGCACGATCCACTGCAAATGCAAAGAATTTTATTAGAAAGACTTAAAATTTTCTTTCTAAAAATTTCAATGCCGATTTTTCATAAACATGAACTACATTACTACAGTACTACTACTATTTCCACAAATAACTTACATGCTAGTTTCTTCTGGAGCATCCGGAGTTTTGTGGCCGTACGATAAGCCGAGAACTTGATGTGGTTAAACTCTGTGAGAGAGTCTAGCAAGTCCATCATGACAGGATGGTCCCAGTGTGTACTCTCCTGGTCATGGCTGAAAGATTTGTGAATAAAAGCTTATTACCTGTACCAGTACTTTACAACATGTACAGTTCCAAAATTTTTTTAAACATTTCCTAAATTCATATCAGAACTATGTTTGTTATATCCTTCTTATAGTGTGTCTCCAAATGAAGATACTGTATTAAGAGATTAGACCATTTGTTAAGTAGATATAACAACAATTGCACAAATCTGCACTTAAAACCTTATTTTTCAAGAATTAAAACACTCCTTATTAATTTTAAAAATCTTTTCAGTATTTTTTCTTCCTTGTACAAAATGGTTACTGCAGTATACAGTATTGTACTCAAGTTCTTTCACCCACTTGATGTAATAAGGCACTTTGTTGCTGGTGGTGGCTCTCTCCCAGGGTGGTGAGACTGAGGATGCCAGCTGGGCCGGGGTGAGTGGTGTAACCTCCCTCGACCTGCCAGCCACTTTCCGCCACCTATCGTTTACTGCCGTCTCCAATGTCTTCCATCTACGATCACGAAAGGATTTATACATACTAAAGTAGAAGTTGTGGACTTATACTCTATTAATTTTTAAATAATCTCTAAATTAAAAATATTCCATTTAAATTAAAATTTCAATACTCCATTAAACAGTAAAACAGGAAATTTCCTTTTTACAAGCGAGTTTTTATTTTTTTAATTCATTATTACAGTACAATTTCTTTGCCCCCACTCATTAAAATTATTGCAACATTATAAAGTATATTGACCAATTATTTCTTATTTTACCAAAGCCAAGCCTGAGTACTGTAATTATTTACAAAGTAAAATTGTTCCTACCTGTTATTGAGGTCATGAAGCTTGGCAGAGTTTGCTGGAGTCAGAGGTACATTGTGAGCAGAGAAGCGGGCAGCTTGATCATTGACGTCATCAATACCCCTTTGCAACTCGGCTAATCCTTCACGGAATTTCTGAAAAGAATACTAATTGTTAGTCTCTACATGTCTGCTTATTAGTTACCGATTCATTCTTGTTTTAATCCATACGAGTAATTACGAAAAGGAAAACAATAAATAAAAAAATCCATCTTGCAAAACATGCCAAATGTGCAACACCAAAGGTCAAAAGTAAAGCCAGCAACAATTACAACCTGTACTCTGTGTCTTCATGACACAGTATAAGTATCTACGTGTTAAATTTTAATCAAGAGAGATAAATAGTACCTAAGCATACAGAGTGCGGTATCTAAGAAAAATATACCTGTTAATTCCTTACTGTGAATTGTTCAGAGCCAAAACAACTGATCCATTTTTTGATGGACTACTCTACTTGTACAGTTCCTCGTACGTATATGAATTACACATGGGGGTTTGCCATAACAATGAGACCTAACTCAAGAGCCAAGCTTTCATAATACACACTGGATTATTAATAAAAAAAACAAAAAAGCAAACAATATGTTGTCTGTGTGAAGGCCTGGCATCAAACAGATTGATATAGGATGGGTACTGTACATTATCTCCCCCTATGGCAGGGGCGGACCCAGGCATTGTTGTAAGGAAAAAGTAACTACTATTGACCACGAAATATCTCCTGATATCAAATGCACATGGCTTGAAAATGGCCTCAAAATGCCCTGATATTGGTGAAATAAAATAAAAAATTGGGAGAGGGGGGGTGGGGTTGGGGGCTTACAGCGCCCCTCCTCAAACCCCACAGCTTGCTGTGCTCGCCATGTTCCCCCACCAACGAATTCTTGGACCCCTCTTCCCAGATTCCTGGATCCGCCCTAATGGTCTAGAACTCTTGATTATGGGGCCCGCAAGGGTTTATTAGAAAATTGTGAAGTATTTGGGATTCTTTAGGAGAGTGAAATTAATGAAAATAGTAACAACCTCAATTACTCGATACAACTTTATAGTTTGAGAAAGGGGGGGCACTGCGCCGCGTTTGTCCCGAGTCTGTCGTGTACAGGACGTGTATTTATCACAGACTGGGCCCAGAGAGAGAGCCAGCCTTCTCAGTGGGTGGAAATACACACGTCCTGTCCAAGAGTAAATGGGAAAATTATGTAACTGGTAACAGTTAAACGTGTAAAACTGCAAATAACTGTGCAGTATATATGTGATTTTCTTTCTGTAATGTACTGTAGATCCTATGTTTTGGAGCCCTCGACTATATTTACAATGATAAATGTGGCCCAGAGCCTACAAATGGCTAGGGACCACTGATCTAGATACTTGATACTTCCGAGTCATTTGGATGCGATCGGTAAAACATTATTACCTGTAATACAATTAACAATTCAACCCCACTTAGATTTCTACTTGCTTTCAATAATGTAGGTCACTCATAATTACTTATCTGTAAAGGGACCTGGCTTTCCATCTGCGTCCCCAAGAGAGGTTAAATCCAAGTTGAAATTATGGAGGAGACCTTGGTGCTGAACTCCTAATTAGGGACAAGGTAGAACTTATTGTATAACCGAGAGCAAGGCTATAACTTGGTGACCTGTAACCTGTACTAGGTTTCAAAGCAACCACCGTTTCAGGAGTTTGAAGCTTTCCTTAACACTGGTTCACTAGGTGTAAGCAGCACTTACACTATTAAATCAGACAGTAACTTGCCATAAGTGCATGCCAAGCCACCTGGCTTGGCATGCCTTCAGTGAGATAGCCAAAGAATTGATCTTTTTCTCAGCTATAAAATGAGAGTTCAAACTTCAATCTAATATTTTAGCAAAAGGTAGCCGAATATCTCTGAACAACTTGATATATTGGTAAAGTTTATTTTCGCACAACGTGGGAGTCTTAGTAATTTTCTCTGCAATCAACAATTTAGACAACTCTAAGACACTTCTTCAATAACGTTTCCCTCGCAAATTACCTAGACTAACCCCCCCCCCCCCCACCATTTACAAGTCATTTGTGAGGAAAACGTCGTAAATGTAAAATGTCTAATTCTAAGATTCGCGTGTTGTCTTGATGTAAAATAAAGATATAATTGTAAACTTCCATTATACTGGCACAGTATAGTATTAGAAACACTGAAGTACTATGGAACTGAATATATGACAGACAGACTGATGGAACCCAATTTTACATCCCCTAGGGCTTTGGGGAGTAGGGTATTAAAATAATTCTATAAATGTAATTAAGCACTAAACAAAATCATTTACATTCTTTCCTCCTCCGCATGAATTAACGACATTAAAAAGCACTAACCCTGACATTATGAGCATGTTGGTCTGCGAGGTTAGGATCATGGGGCACAGGTCCCCAGGACTCTGCAGTCTTTTCCGCATCCTCCAGGCGACCATTTACGTCTTCCACCGTCTTCTGCAGAACCCCGAGTTTCTGTAAATATAAAGAATATAATGTACATTACATTTCAATTTATACACTTATTCAAAATTAGTTTTGTTGTATTTTATCTACTTGGGTTTAGATCCATCGTAAACGTGCTGTTGGGGGTCCAGAAAAATAAAATAAATAAGGAAAATAAGTTTCAGGCAGACAAACCAACGATGTCAGCTACCTAGAGCTGACGGCCAACATCAACACCTTTTTTTTTTCACATGATATACAGTACTAGATTTTCCTCAAGTGCTGACCTGAAAGTCTACCATTTCATGGAATAAACTGCACGTACATGAAAAAAATACTGAACAAATGGAAATAGCCGAGTTCTATGTATGTCCTATTTAAACTAAAAATAACTACGCATTAAACAAAAACCTTGAAACCTGAGTTAAAACTGACATAATCGCACTCACGTGTGTTGCTTACGTATACCTGTACTGTACAGTCACACAAAAAAGTCCTGTCGCGAACTACGAACCCCGAGATTCAGACTCGTGAACCCGAAGCAGTAGACACTGATACATTATTCTGTCCATAAATGCTTAAGGGTTTCAAGAGTCTGAATCTCGGAGTTCATGGTTCGCGACAGGACTTTTTTGGGTGACTGTACAGGTACAATGTTCAAGGCGTACCAACACTACCTTTCATTTACACAGCTTATCAACATTCTATTATGCGATAAGCGGATGTCACTCCCAGAGTCAGAAACATGTGACGATCTGGATACCCAAATCCCGATGATTATTGTAGATAGTGTAATTTAAAAGGTTAATTTAAACAATTTCCTTAGTGGTGCAAGTAGTGATTTTTTAAAACAAAGACTAAACTTTAAACTTACTCGTCAAACCATGATATGCACAGCACCTTCTGCAGCAGCACAAGATCCTAGATTCTCCTATACCAGTTATGGCCTCGAAATAATACCTTAGGAACTATAATTTGTTAACTATTTTAACTCCGTGTAGGGACCTGGGCTAATCAATTATGCAATGCAAATATTGTATTGTAAAACCGAGCACTGATGTTAGTCTAAGCTTTGTGTACTATACATACTTGACTATGTTTATTATCTTACACTTCATTATGAGAAACACGTGTTACAAAATCTAATTTTCTTGTTACAAACCCTGATACTTTACACCAGTGGATTTGAACTTTGGTGACAATGAGAGATGTCATTTTTATTTAAATCTCTATGATAAAATATACGCATCGTCAAAAAAAATAAAGGTACATATGACATCTACAGTTTTCTGAATACGCCCAATATACTTTTGGCTCCTGGAAATGTATCTCATTTTCCCCCGATGCTGCTGCTTCGTGGAGGGTCCAGCACAGAACCTCTACTTTACACTAATGAGTTTGGTAGTTCGTCTCATTCGTTATTTTCAGCCATTCAACAATATTTAAATGGTGTTTGTATTGTCGTGGCAACTCTAAATATTTGTATATCTGTCTTTTGATTTTCATAAGTTATGATACTAGGGCAACTTTTTGAGGTTTGATCATTATAAACCAACATTTCAAACAGTAAAATTAAAACAACAAAAATCACTAAGGTGTGCTGAAATGTATCATCTCCGATTATGTAACCAACAACTGAATATGCGCCTGTAGGGTTATATAAAGATTTTCCAGGATTAAACACATTTTCTAAATATCAACTTCAGTTAGAAGTAAATGAGATAAACCTAACATTACTGGTTTCTTAACTCAGTTATAAAACCTCTAAAGACATACCCCGATAACTGATGGTGTTCTAATCCAGCAACCCAGAGGGGACAACATGGGTGATCACAGGGACCTCCTCTACATCCTGACGACCTTGAGGCAAGTCAGGCAACCTTACTTCCACGCCACCTGGCTCTCTTTCCTTCACACATGTGCCACCTAACCTACCTCACACACACAGGAAACAACCCAGCCTCTATAAACACATCCTATTCTAACACTCACGATGTCAACCAAATACCGTACAGTACAGTATACTGAAAACCTAACAGTGTAAGAAATCCACTCAGCCAAGTCGACTCTGATTTACGGAGAGAAACAAAAGACCGTTTTCTCTTTATTTACAACACACCAATGGCACAATCACCCATTAAGCAGAGAACAATGGGGAGGAGGGGAGGGGGTTCCAATATGGCAACTTATCTCTCGAATATCTGGAGTACGTCTAATGTTGTGGCGATACCCTTGTTGCTACTGTTTAAATGAACGAATAATAGCAACGACGAGACGTGTAAACAGCAGAAGCTTATGTGTAGTGTTAAATTATACCCAGTGATCGCGTGAGGATGATGGTTGATCCGTGGACAAGGGTGTAGCACCTAGCGTGGGTGTATTAATTGTGACAAGTGTAGTGAGAGTGGGGAGCCTACGCCTGAGTGTGGGCGACATGTTGGCAGGCTGGGATGATTAAATGACCGGAACACCCCACCCCCCCCACACACACTTAAACTCTTTGAATAAATTGAACCACTTGACTTATTACTGCAAAAATAAGCTGTGAAGACGTCAGAAAATTCACACTACCACAAGAACCTATCCCAAATCGGTTGTTTTTGTTGATGCACCGCCTTCATTCAAGTTTTTAACAAGCTAATACACAAATAAATGAAGTGACGATATTGGCTTTAGTAACGAGAAAAAATAAACAAGTGATAGATTAAAAGGAAACAATTGGGACACTTATATAAAAGGAGATAATTATAACAATTTTAGAAGGTTAAATGAGGGACTGTGGTAGCCAACCCTCAGTCTTCACGATGGTATAGTACCTCGAAGACTGGCGATGGTGATGACTTGTGCTGCAGGTATATTACGCTTATTTTTTTTGGAATTAGGGGTCAAGATCGCCACAATTCGAGTAGCATTGGAGAGTCACATTGATAGTATTTTGTTATTGTTTTTTTGTCCCCACTACACAATCTGGGGCAGAGTGATTTTAACCAACCACTAGCCTTGTCATCTGTTTGTTGGTCCCATCTAGTTTTGAAAAAGGAGTTAGCAAAGGTTATCCAAGGTTGAGGAATGAGATGTGATATATAAGAACAGTTAGCGAGGTAGGCCATGTTATATGCGGTTATCTAATGGAATATAGTGCCGAAAAGCCTCCCGTATGTAATGTTAAATTGTCTTCCCTTTCTTTAACCACGTCTTTCTACCTCCCTCCCTCCTTCCCTCTTCTCACTCCTCCATCACTTTAAAATCCCCATCCCTCTCATCCCTCTTACCACCTCCCTCCGTCTTCACCAGGTCGTGTGTAAAAAGGTCAAGGCTTAGAGCAGGAGAGTGCCATCCTAGACCCGAGTCACAAACCTGCCGCCCACACGCCGCCTCCTGTTAAGGTGTAGCCATGGAACCCCGCCAGTTGCCTAGAGCAGCCACCACGAGGATGCTGCCCCGATATGCCCAAGATGAGATCACCCTCAAGTTAATCTTCCTATACCAAACTACTAGAGGGTTCAAGTAGTCATAAATAATGTAACGAGGAACTGCTATGTTAAGGGTTATGAAGAGAAACATTTACAAGATGTGTTAGGAGGGTAGCATCGGCCCTTGTGTACACCAGTGGAAAACAAACAATCCTCACATGTTTCCTCCCTGCTGCTGCTGCTGCTTCAACTCTTAACCGTAACACAATCTAAATCAAGAGACACTACCATAACCTTGTAAACGCCTCTTTATTTAAGACACATTATAAATCCAAGGTCAGTAATGTCAGGATATGCCCTTGATACAAAGCCCATTACTGGAGAACCAAACTGTACGACCTGTATTTACATATTTTGACATACTAAAGAACCTATATTCATGCATAAAATTTTGTATATTATCTTAAATCCCGCTAGAACAAAGACTCCAGCTTGATAACTTGAGAGGAGCAAATGGTGGGCGGTAATGAAGACGACCTTGCTAGGCTACCCCGGTACACCTGGTCAGCGAGGCCATACGGGTGGCTGACAGCGTTGCGTACTGGTGATGTAACTTTACTTGAAACTGTAAATTTGCCTGACTTACCAATATTAGTATATCCAAAATAAGAGAAAAACACAATATAATCAGCATGACAAAATATACTTAGCGATTAATTACGGCTAAATGGTTAATACAAGAAGCTGTAGTATAGATATCAAACCGCAATAAATCTTCATAATAAAAAACTTGGGTTGCATTTTGTTTATCTGGGGGAGTCTTTAAATAAGGTCTTCTTGGCGTGTGGTCACTGCATTGCTGGGTGTGGTGGTCTGCTAAGGAAATGTACTAGTGTGTGTGTGTGGGGGGGCCTCAGGCGTGGGGTGAGAGGACTGCATGCACGTGGGTGGGCGTATATGTGTGTGTGTGCGTGCAAGGGGCGGCGACAGACTGCATGAGGCAAGCACCCACTCAGGCAGTGGTGGGCGTGGGTGGTTTAAATAAGAAGATCAAAACCACCATACCAACGTCACTACTTTGCTTCTTTCTACCATTCCTCTAGAGTTTCGTTATCAACCATCGTCAAACAGACTTTAAATAAGAAACAAAATGAATATCGACAATAAAGACAAATCCTAACCAGTAAGCTTATCAACATCATCGTTCCTTTAGGGTTTGCTGTGAATTTCGTAACATCTGTTCATGCAATCAGCAACTCTCATAAGGCTGCAATTCCCACAATAGAAAATTTCACTTTTCCTTTTTTTTTCACACAAGCCCCAAGTTGTCTCAGAGTGTTGTAATGCCTGGAATGTGATACAATATACGATATAAACTGAGGTATCCCAACGTAGCATACAATATGATGAGAAGAAATCTGTCGACAACCACACCAGCGTGTTAATAAACAACTGAAATACCTACCCATCAATAATATCGTCTACCTTCTTATTTCCTATGAGAGAACAATGGTATCACAACAATAATCGAGCAGTTGAAACATTTTCGTCATCAGCTGAAGGCAATGTACATGAAAGCAACACCGACACTAACCCCAAAATTGTCTGTATCAACTCTATCTTGATTCAGGCCGCTACAAACACGGCTGCCTCCTTCCCTTCCCTCATCACCACCAGCTCACCAAGTTTAGGTTAAGTGGAGGGGAGGAAAAAGTGGCTTTCGAGGTATGTGCGATAATAAAACCTACTGATAAGTGTTTTTGTTGTTGTGTGGAGGAGGGGAAAGAATGGAACATTTGAGAGGAAGAATAAATGTTAAGATGAGGGAAGGGGGTAAGAGAGAAGAGGAGGAATATACAGTATGTAAGAGGAATCAGAAGCAAGTTCGAGTAGCAAGTCTCAAATGACGAAGTGATATAGGGGAGGGGAGGGGAAGGAAAGGGAGGGTAGGGGAAGGGAAGGGAGGGTAGGGTAGGGGAGGGTAGGGGAAGGGAGGGGAGGGGAGGGGAAGGGAGGGGGAGGACAGGCTACGGTAGGGCAGGGCAGGTGGTGGGTGAGATTAATAAGTCTGGGGCAAAAATAACTGACGAAAAACAGTAAGAGAGAAGGAGAATTAAGCATGGGTAAGAATAGCAGGTGTCAGGCAGGACCAGCAGGTGAGGATGTAATATAGATAAGGATATAAGCAGAGGAGGAGGGCAAGTACGTGTCCAGCAGGTAAGGAGGAAGAAGAAGAGCACGTGAGGGAGGAGGAGGAGGGGGGCAAGTACGTGTCCAGCAGGTGAGGAGGAAGAAGAAGAGCACGTGAGGGAGGAGGAGGAGGGCAAGTACGTGTCCAGCAGGTAAGGAGGAAGAGGAAGAGCACGTGAGGGGGGAAGGAGGAGGAGGAGGGCAAGTACGTGTCCAGTAGGTAAGGAGGAAGAAGAAGAGCACGTGAGGGAGGAGGAGGAGGAGGAGGAGTACGTGTCCAGAAGGTGAGGAGGAAAAAGAAGAGCACGTAAGGGAGGAGGAAGAGGAGGGCAAGTACGTGTCCAGCAGGTAAGGAGGAAGTAGAAGAGCACGTGAGGGAGGAGGAGGAGGAGGAGGGGGGCAAGTACGTGTCCAGTAGGTGAGGAGGAAGAAGAAGAGCACGTGAGGGAGGAGGAGGAGGGCAAGTACGTGTCCAGCAGGTAAGGAGGAAGAAGAAGAGCACGTGAGGGAGGAGGAGGAGGGGGGCAAGTACGTGTCCAGCAGGTGAGGAGGAAGAAGAAGAGCACGTGAGGGAGGATGAGGAGGGCAAGTACGTGTCCAGCAGGTGAGGAGGAAGAAGAAGAGCACGTGAGGGAGGAGGAGGAGGGCAAGTACGTGTCCAGCAGGTGAGGAGGAAGAAGAAGAGCACGTGAGGGAGGAGGAGGATGGTAAGTACGTGTCCAGCAGGTAAGGAGGAGGAAGAAGAGCACGTGAGGGAGGAGGAGGATGGTAAGTACGTGTCCAGCAGGTAAGGAGGAAGAAGAAGAGCACGTGAGGGAGGAGGAGGAGGAGGGCAAGTACGTGTCCAGCAGGTAAGGAGGAAGAAGAAGAGCACGTGAGGGAGGAGGAGGAGGGCAAGTACGTGTCCAGCAGGTGAGGAGGAAGAAGAAGAGCACGTGAGGGAGGAGGAGGAGGAGGGCAAGTACGTGTCCAGCAGGTGAGGAGGAAGAAGAAGAGCACGTGAGGGAGGAGGAGGAGGAGGGCAAGTACGTGTCCAGCAGGTGAGGAGGAAGAAGAAGAGCACGTGAGGGAGGAGGAGGAGGAGGGCAAGTACGTGTCCAGCAGGTGAGGAGGAAGAAGAAGAGCACGTGAGGGAGGAGGAGGGCAAGAACAGCAGGTGTGTCTTAGAAGCAGATGTTGGACGCACACAATATAGGTGGGGAGGGGACCCGTCAGCTGCCTCACGCCACAAAACTCTATTTACGGCACACACACGCCTCTGACCTCCCCCCCCCCTCCCTCCCTCCCTCCTTCCTTCACCCAACACCACACCTGGTTCCTTCCTCCTTCACTCATCTCCTCTCCCCATTCGTTACTATCTGAAGACGGTAAGATTTCTTTTATAAGGGTACAATTCTACATATCTCAATAGGATGTTTACCGCACCTCAGAAGTTCTTTGTATAATACTCTTACCGTATTATGATTAAAACAAATAGATTCTAGGGTTTGTATGACCATTAAGAGATAAAGTTTTTAAAGCATGTTTACTCTATATGCTATGACTGCCTTTACTTTGACTCTGTTCATGGTTTACACGGGTCTATATCACCTATTACTGCAAGTTGGTCAGGTGTGGTGAAAACCCTGAATTATTATCCAAACGAATCCTGCAGATACGATATCGATGTCAAGAGCACCCTCAGTAGAATTCATTATACACATTCAGTACGAGAACAAGGTATCATACTTTTAGATCAAGTTACAGAAAGTCAAGCTATTGTAGGTGTTCAATTTTCATCCTCAGGTCACCGTGTTGTTGTCATCAAGGCCTTAATGTTGTCGTACTTATGTGGTGGCATTAACAGATTCGTCAGGTAAACACTACAAAAGATACTGCAACACCTCCATTCGTGCAATAAAGCGACATCATCACAACAAGAGTAATTGGGGATTTCTTTATTAAGGTTGTGCCGTGAGCAGACAACCCATAAATGTAACCGATATTTAGTGAACGAATAAAGTACAGATAATGACAGCATCGAGACAATGGGTAATTACCTCGCTACTGAAGGTGCACGGCAGGTGTGTTGAACGTACGTAAACAACCGCAGGTGTTACAAAACTCCTCACCACAGCTGTGAGATAAGGTAAGTAGGATGATAAAACAAAACAACAGGTGTGGGACGATAGGTGTGAGACGGCAGGTGTGTGAGGCATGATTTAATACCCCCCCCCAAAAAAAAATCCTCCCGTGTGATTGCAGGCTGCATCAAACAAAGTAAACAGTCGAGTTTATTTACTTGGCATTAACAACCGCGAGTAAGTAGACCAGTCACTCACAGCCCCAAAGCAGTCGAGATAATTATCAGGTGGTGTATTTTCAATCAAGCCATTATCCCATGAGAACAAAAGACCACTATCAACCACACCACCAACTCACCCATTCAAGTAAACATTATCAACTACAGAAACACCAACCAAACTCCCCCCTCCCCTCATAACACCACCTGCAAGTGCTTCGGGGTGACTTCTAAGACCCTTTCAGCTTCACTTATCCCGGCAACGGTGCATGAAGCAGAGAGAGAGAGAGAGAGATTTCACACGCCACTAACATAATTTACCCAGAAGTGGATGATGTAGGCAGTGAGTCACTAGTGTTCCGTGTTAATGTCAAGGCGAGTTACACCAACGCCACTCACTGGTCATGAATGGGGCTCTGGGACACCATCTCTCTCTCTCTCTCTCCACCTCCCTTATTTATTTTTTTTTTTACATGTAGAATTTATCAAACTTAAGGTGTGGTACTGGAGGAGGAAGAAGAGAGGAAGAAGAGGAGAGGAGCAATACAGGTTAACAAATGACATGAAGAGGAGGGTGGGTCTGTGGCGAAAGGGAGGACTGTAAGGTATATGGAGGAGGAAAGTGAGAGAATGGTGTAGGTGGGTCTGTGGAGTGAGGACCTAACATGATAAAGAGGGTGCTGTGTGGAGATAACCTAGATTGAAGGAGGGAAGGAAGGAAGTTGGGAGAGAAGGGGGGGGGGGGAGGGAGTCAGCCTGGCGATAGAGGGGGGGGGGGGACTCAGGTAAGGAGGCATCGCGGTGGTCGGGCTGACGCGAACAAACGAGTCAAGAGAGGTATTGAGATGACGTGATAGAGAGGAACTGGAACTGAAGATGTGGGCTGAATGGGTTATGAGACCACGAGAACACACACGAGAACACGACTTTGTTATCAGAGGCGATGAGCTGAGGGAGGAATGTAAAGAAGAAAATATGAGGATGATGAATAGGTGAAGAAGAGAGTGTAAACGTTGATAAATAAGGGCCCATAAGACGAGGCGTGGAATGAGAAACAGGTGATGCGAATCGTAAGGAAGGGGGATGTAAGGTAGGTGTGGAATGAGGTAAAGCACAGAGGTAGAAACAAGGTAGAGGGTAAATGAGGGAGGAATTTGAGGTGCGATCAATGAGGTAAAAAAAACCCCAAAGGGATGAGACCAAAAAAAAATAATAATTGTTAAGTTATGCAAGGCACGTGGTGAGTGTGACCTAGCAACATAAACACACTGACCAGTAGTGGTTCATATCCTCCTCCTCCCCCCCCCCCCCGGGCTAGTGCTAATGACTGTACCCTCTGTTAGCTCGTCTTCTACACTCTCATTAAAAAATAAATACTTAAACAGACAAGCCCTTCAAACACTGCCTTATAAGACGACCTTCTTAGGCAATAGCTTATAAATTCTATCACTAACCGTAGACTCGCTAACATAACGCGGAATGTTTGCATCGTCAACATAAGCAATGGCTCAAAAATACAAATAAACACAACCCTTTTATGTAATAACCTAAGTGATGTGTTCCAGCAACTCAATTCATTAGATGTTTTAATATTTATATAAAAATAGTATTAAAGAACTTGTGATGATTGTAAAGTTTGTCAATAGGTATTCAACAGTTTATAATATCAATAAACATATATTTTACCTATAATGTAATTTTATAAAGGATTCAATACCTGTTAATTAAGGGAGTATAATTGTTGCTATATTTTTCTCAACACGAATACCTGACCATAATAACGGATGGAAGTCTGGGAGTAAACAAAACCCAGGCACTAACGCACCACCCAGGCACTAACGCACTACTCTTCCTTTACCACACCGTCTTTGTCTTACCTCTTCAAACCTGCCCACTCAAGTGAATTCTCTCTCTCATCTTGCTACCCATAACCTCCATCCCAGCAGGGTTAAGAGTCACCTCCCTAAATCCTCACGATCTTATTTCGACAGACACTACCTCATAGCCCCTCCCTCCCTCACTCGGCCGATCTCGTGAAGTGTCGGAGGGAGTTGTTTTGCCACGCTACCTGATGAGTTTATCCTAACGGGGAGTCAAAGGGCGTTCCTCCTCGGCACCCTCCGGCAGATTAAGGGTCATGTGGGGAGCCGCTAGCGTTGACCTTTCATGCCCTACGAAGTCGTGCAAGGTAGGGCCACGGAACTCACGTATCTCATGCCATAGGGATGTGACCCACCTGGATGGTAGGAAGTTTGCGGTATTGTGAGTAGAATGTGATTGGGGGAAGATAGAGCGGGCAGTGGAGACGTGTATGGTGGAAGGAAGGATAGAGAGGGCCAATGAGAGCTTAGCTGATATCATTTACTCCAATCCAACCGTATGGGACTTGTCTATAAATAACAACCCAAGTTAATATTAGCCTATAACGTAGCGATAATGTAACAAAACGAGAACATGAACAAAAATATAAAGTAATTCCAAAAATTCTCAAGTGTTTTTGTTTAAGGGAAAACTAAAATGGTTTATAGAATACCTAATGCCAAACTGTATAAAGTAACGAACCTCCAGAAACTTACAGGATATTTTCTGAAATTGATATGTATTACACAAACTGGTATTATTAAAACTTACATAAAAATAATAACTCAAAACATAAGCTGCAGAATAATAAAATAAATCTCAGCATTAATATGAAGCCAAACTAGTGAATATGTCATCTATACATTATAATAAACCTATATAGGCATAATCATATACGGCGTAAAAACAAACTACTCACAATTTACACCTGAAAACGAGGCTCCACACACACAGTCATTACGAGAAAAATGGGGAAGAGGTTAAAATACAATTAGCCATATATGCATTACTAGAACAATATTTACAATACTGTACAGTTAATAATAATACACTTACTGGGTGCAATATTATAAAATGCAGTGAACTTATAATGATTCTCACAAGATAAACATATATTATTTTATTTTAAGTTTCTCCTTTTTAATGAGGGTTGACATTCATCTATGATCTTTCCCAATAAAATGTGACACTGCAGGATTGTGCTGTCACTGTGCGCGCATGACACGGGTGCAAGTGGCGACTGAGCATCGATAACACTGACTGACTGACATATCCGGGTACGTGGATGTCACATCTTTTTCCCCTGTGGATAATCAACTAATAGTCACTTACATATACGAGTGTTTATTTTGGCAGGACAGCTTCCAGTCTATATTAGTAAGGCCTGGTCTGATCACTCGCTGGACACAACATTTTCAACCATGTAATGATTGCATCTAATCTGACAAGCTAACAATGAAATACAGTGCAGTACCATGAAACTTTACATTATCATATATATATTTACTGAATATTCTCATAAACTATTTTACACAACAGTATTACTGAGTTATTTATCCGGGTAGGTGATCACGTGTTGTCAACGTCACAGTGACAGCGGCGGGAGTGGCTTCAATAGCCTACTTGTTACCCAGCTTAGAATACTCACCTACAGCATCACACACCTTAGATAAATAAACTTGACCTCGGTGAGCGGCGTGTATCACCAACTTCATAAACATGATGTCAGTATTTCTCTTAACATAACAAGCCGAGTCGGAAAACAAATAAACAATTAAAATCTATTGGCTTTCTGAACATAAGACGGTTATTTTGACACAAAAGAGCTGACAATTGTGAAGTACTTTTACTGTTTCTTATTTGAATACATACATATAGTTTATTGACTCGGATATTGGAGAACTTATCACATATAAACAAGGTTGAAGGATTATCCGTCATTCGGTTAAAGAAAGAGCTCCAAATGTCTTTAGGAACTGTTCATTCACACAAAAAATTCAGTAGACCTTCACGATAATTACAAATTCTAAACCAGACCACTGTAGTTAATATTTGTACTCGAAGTGTATCACTGACAAATATTGAAGTGTTAGTTGGTCTGTTGACACAACTGATGCAATTTACCACACAAAATACCAAACCGGTTCAAGCCCTGACACATTTTCCTTGAGAACTAATAACAACTAAAAATAAACATATCTTTGATTTCTATTTTGTTTTTCTACTGCGTCACGCACATCCGACTCTGCAAGTTTAAAATCCAGGGCAGCCTCGCCTAACGAGTAGAGCTGCTGGTGGAGAATGAGGGCACCTCCTTAACGTCAGATACTAAGTCCAGCCAGACAAGAAGGCAAACATTACCACCTGCTACTCCACTTACTATTTTGTTTTTCAGTCAAAATTTTTCACCTCTGATATTATTACTGAAACTGGCCTGAGTCACAATATCGTTTAACATATTAATGCACTTGAATGATAAATGTTTGGGTTATTCAGAAATGTGATACTCTGTTTAATTACATTTTGTTTGTTTTTGCATCCCTCACACACAATAATAATAATAATAATAATAATAATAATAATAATAATAATAATAAAAATAATAAAAGCTTCCTTCACGCAGTTACATCTTGATCACTTTAAGAAAAACACGCGCGTCATTCATTAAAATCAAGACCAAAAAACGCTACAATTACACTGCTTTCGAAAGAGTTAGTCTAAACACAGTTATCTCGAGTTTCCTTTCAGTCACAATAAAAACTTTATGATACAATTAACCGCGTTTACAGAGTATTAAAAGTGCTGACTGAGCCTTTTTTTGTAACGCTGCACTGCTATCTATTTTTATCCCAGGACACACGTATAGTCTCTTAAGGAACCACAAAGATTTAAATTAATATTAAACCCTGCACATCGTATCTAATATACTATAGGACTAGCCGTGTGTCTGTCTGTCTGTCTGTCTGTATGTCTGTCTGTGTGTGTGTGTCTGTTCTGGGCAGCCGAAACGGCACAATCGTTTTTCATCAAACTTGGTGGAAAAATCGCAAAAAATTCGTAGAGTAGAACAAACCTGGTCCCATATCGATGGTTTCTTTAGGAAGCCATTAATTAACCATTTTATTTAAGCTGGAAAACGATGCAAGTCTACGGACTTGGAACACCCTCATTCGCTGTAAGCCCACGATTGCAGTTATCGTACAGCTCCCTCCTCCTCCCCCCCCACTTTTTTCTTAGCCTACTTTTTTTTTAATGTTGTTTGGATTAGTAAAGGAAGGAAGACGAGTAAATAGAAGAATAAAGAAGGGGAAACAGAAAATAGTTAGATATAACAGGTGGGGGGAGCTGAGTTTCATCATGCGTCAACGAACTATAAATATTTGTAAGAAAAAAACATAATTATATAAACATGTAAGACTCACAACTTGATAAGATATCCGTAAGACATTAGCTATTGGAAATGTGATATAATGTTTTGTTATTAATCCAGTGTGAAATGTATCGGTATTGGTGGTACAATCCTAATGGTCTCTAATCCTGTTGATTAGGTGAGGTTAATCTGGGTTTATTAAGATTAAAGATTAGGTGTGGGGTTTATTTTACCTGTGTTAATCTCAGGTACGACCCTTATTGTAACAATCACGACCATGATTATAACAACCAGGACCATGATTATAACAACCACGACCATGATTATAACAACCACGACCATGATTATAACAACCACGACCATGATTATGACAACCACAACCATGAATATAACCACGACCATGATTATAATAACCACGACCATGATTATAACAACCACGACCATGATTATAACAACCATGACCATGATTATAACAACCACGACCATGATTATAAGAAGACCATTATTATAACAACCACGATCATGATTATAACAAACACGACCATGATTATAACAACCACGACCATGATTATAACAACCACGACCATGATTATAACAACCACGACCATCTGGAAAACGATGTCGCTGTACGCTGTCAGCAGGACGGCGGTTGCGCGCTAGCCAAGCAAGAGCGTTGGAACTTTCACGCCTCGGAAAATTGTACCACCGGACTCGCCACCGGGCACGAAGGGCCCACGATCACGTGTTTTTAATCTATTCTACCTAAGTCACTTCCCATCCCAATAAGCATGACTTCTGTTTTGATCAATTCATAAGCGAGTTCTGATACTCCACGTTCACCTAAAATGACGACAATATTATTTGATCGAATGTAATAATTTCATGCAGAGAAGACCAGAAACTTTCTTATAATTTTATATACATATATTTTTTTTAGGGGGGGGGGGGGGAGGGGAGAGTAAATTCGTGATAATTCTAAAGTACAAAAACAACCCCAAGCGGCAGACTCGTGAACTTACCACCACCACTGCGCCACCAACACCCGCATTAATAAACACCACACGACTCTCGCCAGCACATCACTTCCACATGCAACATTCTCTCGCGGCCCTCCACATTACCCTGGGTGCCAAGATGACTCTATAATGTACAGAATATAATGAGAGGCAAGGGTGCACGATGTGGCGCCTCCTTGCTGAATTATTCATTAGTTGCAGAGACCAAGAAACCGAGGGTAATAATGATTATGCAAGATACGAAGACGGGTGAGGTCCCTGACTTTATGCTTCCCAAATTATTTTCCCAAGGATGAAGAGGCATGGACATACTTACGACTATTGGACTTCCTGTTATAAATAATGCCAAACGTTACTCAACCACAGTACAGTACAAGTTTACGCGGGCTAACAAGTTACAACCGATTCACTTTCGGTATTCTAGCTAAAATGTAAATATTTTATTTTTTTGTTTTCGGACTTACTTTAGCTTGTACTGTAATACTAAAAAAAACAGACGCATAAAATAAACTATAATCTTACCTACCAAACTGTGGATCTATTTTCGGCTGTATTACTGTCAGGATAAATATATATAAACAAACCAAAGGCAGAATTTTTATAATAATAAACCATTCATTGTTATTTAAGATCACGAGAAGTATCCAAATGTTCGTATATTTGCTTAAATAATGAAACAATTATATTAATGAAGAGGTAACTCAATTACAACGAGGGCTGTCACAAGATTCTTGCATCAAATTTTCTTCGTTATTTATACAAATATAAGAACTTTTGGAAACTTCTCATGATCTTAAATAACAATGAATAGTTTATTATTATAAAAATTCGGCCTTTGGATTGTTTAATATTTATCCCGACAGTAATACAGCCGAAAATAGATCCACTAATCACTATCACCTTTACATACAGCCTTACTTTACCCAGGTACTGCCAGGTAAAATTGCCAGTAGGAGACCCAGGGTGCGGTCGCTGGATCTTTTTGTTGACTGTACCAGTTGTGTTTTATATTTACCCGCGTCACATGGGTATCCTAATATGACATTACAAAAAATTACAAAATAAATACTCTGCGTCGCTTCTTCTGGGCACTGTACTCAAAAGCATTATCTCCTCTCTAGAGTATAGCTGCAGTGGCTAATTATATTTTAATGACATCTTGTTTTGGCTTTATATTAACTAAAACTTTTTACAACCCCAAATTAAGAGCTGTTTCATACACATAAAAATGCAGTCAAAAGTCTCCCCCCCCCCCTTTTCACTTTCTCCTTACCCAACACAATTATTTTTTGTGCGTCTGGTAGTACATAGACGGAATAATTCAGGGAAAATTATATAAAATTAAAGTAATATATAAGGTAAAGACATGGCAGAGGACAAGGCACATGGCTGCCACTGTTTATGGTTCCCGGAGCCGCTGACACACAACTCAGCAGTATTGTAGAGCGGTCAACTTTTTTACAGAAGGCGTGGCTCTGGCAACACACGTCTGAATACCAGGAGCTTTATGCTCACCGCCGGCGAACCGACTTATGACGACACTTCTTATGTATGTAAACATTCTACGGAGTATTCTACAAAACTGCTGAATATAATGAGGAGGGCAGACGGCGGGACGCCAAGATCTGTTATGACGTACAGTATGTGGCAAATTACCACAAGCAGGCTAGAAAAACGAATCATTCCTCGTCTTGAAAACAGACTACTTAAATCAAATAGAAAATTTTGCAACGACAATAAATTTATATTTTTTGGCTTTAAATGGAAAACTTACACTGATGTCTAGTTGTACAAAAGATATCTTGCAGTATGGATGCTTTTATCATTGACAATACGAAATTAATTAAATTTATGGTTACGATTCGAGATCGTTTCACAAGATTACTAAGATTTATATTAAAACGATAAATTCTAATACTGTACTTTATTTAGATACTAAGCTCAAGACACTGACCAATTGTTACAAACTGGTACAAAAAATTATTACGAGAATGTGTACAGTGTACACGGTACTCCATCTCCTCGACACTGGACAAACGCGCCAGCCAGTGTTCCCCGCTTCTAGTGTGTCCTCTTTTTCCGCACGTCATTACCCAGAGTGTGTGTGTGTGTGTGTGAGTATATTGCGACAAGTGCGGGTCGGCCCCAGCATCTGAGTCACAATGCAGAGATGATCCGCAGGCAAGCTTGGTGCATGACCTCAGCCCACATCTTATACTGCCCTGTATGTATGACACGCCATCTGTAATGTAATACCAACTGTTTTACCTCAAAAGACTAGTTTATCCGAGGAGGGCAGCGTCTTTTGGGATAATAAAATCGTCCTAGGTATGATTTCAAGTCTAGTTACTTGTTCAACTACACAAACCATTGCAAAATGAATATGTAGATAGATGCACTTTGGCACATTACGTAATAGTGCCTACACTATCATTACAGCGGCAATATAATCTGCATGATCACCGACTAAAAACAAGACTTACCAGGTATAAATTCAACATGAAGCAACAACTACCACCACCCACAGGTAACATTTGACAGTGACAACTCGTACAGTCGTCTGGCATAACCAGTAATATATTCGCGGCTGACCCACCACCACTACCGCCTCACTCTCCCTCCACCAAATTAGGGAGATCGGCTTCTGGCGTCTAACTTTTCGAGAAGTGAGAGTGAAAGGTACACAAGCTTGGAATACTTCTACCTGACCAGGCGGCTTCCTCTCCTCTATGATCCTCCTATCTCTAGTCTAGTGACACGTAAATTAACACTTCGTTGGGCATGACTACCCACCAAGGTTTAAGACAAGTGGGTAAAGGAGGAGCACCTGACGAAGACCTGCGTAAACGAGGCTTACACGAAAAAGTGAACCCAGGAGAATACCTAAACGACCATCTCGTCTGACTTTTGCAGTGTGTAGCCGGCGGTTCTGGCCGGTTATCAGTGCGTGAATGGTGCTCTCAGTATGTGGACGGTTTTATGTGGACAGTTCTGTGACTGTGAGGAATGTTCCAGAAGCTAAGTTTTTTCTTTCCTGGCAGCTAGGTGTAAAAAAATGTCAAAACAGTTGCCATTTTAGCTTTTTTTCCGATTAATTCTAGCGAATTTGACCTGCAAGCTAGTGGGTAAAATGTCATGTAGAGACTAGTTGGTTTTAAACGGTTTTATAAGTTGTCTGGCGGTTATCTAATGCTTTGGCTTGAAAGTGAATCTTAAGTTAAGAAAACCTGCGGAAGTATTATATGACTATACAGTACAGTAATTACAGTATCAATGAGTTCTGTACTTGGTAGGTATATATATATATATATACAGATGTCTACAGATGATATTTTTAATTTAATGTCAGTTTTACAAAAACATTATACTGATAGACAATCCAGGTTTTCCTTAACAAAAGTTCTGGCAACATGTTGCCATGCTGGCGGACTTTCTCAGGCCATGGGTAGACCAGGACTCATGTGGTTGGGTCCTGGGGTAGACCATGGTTTCATCGGTATGTGGACGGAACCTCAAAGCGTCTTACAGTAGAGAGGATGTCTTGGTGATGATAATGTGAACATGAGCAAGGAAATACTTTAAGGGAACTCGGGTGTCGGAGGAGATTTTCTTCTTAGCAAGAGAAAGAAGGAAGTAAATAAGAACTAAGTGTAAGATGGTGGCAGGGAGGATCCACAACACGTGGAGACGCTCAAGTCTACTCAAGGATTCCTCGTCACGCCGGGAATGTGAATTCAGACTATTTAAACTTCCGCTTCCTTAAACTAAGACTGTATCAAGTATTCCTGTTACGTGGTGATACAGGTTTAAACTGTGACGCTCCACCCTGGGAGTTGGGTTGCGGGAGGGACTTGTAAGCTAGTTATTCAAAGATGTCGGCAGCTTCTGTCCAATGCTTGCTGGTACCTGTACAGTTACTGGTAACACGCACCTCACCCTAGCTAGCCAAGCCCTAAAGGTAAACAGAATCCACATTGCCTCACAGTGACGGCCCCGGTAACCACACACGGTAAAGCCAACAATAGTCTCCAAAGGTCACATCACCACACCACCAGAGAAAGAGAGATAAAAAATATATATCCCTGGCCAATCCTCGTCTGACTGTGAAGCGCAGCAAAACGTCCACCAATAACAGTCACCTTCCTCGACCCTCTCTGAGCCCCACCCTACCCAGTCGTCTCCATTAATTATCCCGGACTTGGCTTGTGTTGCACCCCTCCCCTCCAACCCTCCCACCCTCCCCTATCCAACCACTAAATCCCATCTGTAAATAAGAAATTTTCCTACTTCATTTAAATAAATCTCCATTTCTTTCTCTTCCACTACTGCCTAAAAAAAAAATGTTTCGTGCTCCAGATCTGTCTAGACGTCACCGGTAGCGGCTAGTGTTTATGACGTGAGACGCTTTTTTTAAATATCTTGTTTAAACTGACGGGAAGGAGATCTAGAGGCCTGGGGAACATTCGCGAAAAGGTCCTGTCTGGCGGCGGCGTTGACGGTGGTGATGGTGGTGGTCAAGATGTGGTTACGCTGGGGAGAGGGCAAGAGGAACGATGGAGGGGCAAAACAGGAGAATAATAAAAGGCGATTCAAAGAACAGGAAGGACATGTGTCAAAAGGTGGAAAGAGGGAAGGGAAGAAAGATGATATGGGTGAGGGAGGGGATAGGGACACTGAACTTTTTAAAAGGGAAGGCATGACGAACAGATGGAGAGGATAAGAGAGGGGAGGGAGGGAAAGGGAAGGAGGTATGTGAAGGAGCAAGAAGAAGGAGAAGAAGAAAACACTGATCCTTCTAGTAGTGGCAAGACGGCGGTGGCTCAGACCAAGTGTGTCAGGGACTCTTTTAAGGATCAGGGCGTCAGTCTCTCAATGGCTCGGGGATGTTGCGAGAGCTTTGCGGACCCTGAATAGCAACAAGGGTGAGCGCCAGATGTGAAATCAAACACACACACACACACCAAAAGAAAAAAAATATCAGAACGGACAGAGGGGTTGGGAAGAGGGCGGAGTCGTTTTCACCCTGTTGATGGGGACAATGGCGACCTTTTGAACACAACCCCAGTGCAGGATAGGGATAAAGGTTACTGTAGAAGGAGAAGAAGGAGGGGTGGTCCTCAAGCTGGTTGGTTGGTGTGGCAGGCAGGGGAACGTCCTGGTTAAGGTGATAAGAAGAAAAAAGATTGAGATGGGGGGGCTGGTGCAAGAAGCAGTGGGGACGTGTGGGGAATGTGGTAGTGGTGGTGAGGAGATGAGGAATGGATGTGGAAGTTGTGAGGAAGAGGAGAGAGAGAGAGAGAGAGCGAAACCTTCAGAATAAATGTACGTATGGGTGGAGGGGGGGGGGGAACAGAAGACACACAAAGAGAGAGAAGAAAAGAGGAAGAGAAGAGGAAGATAAGAAGAGAGAGTCCAAGTGGCCGGGTGTGGTCCAGAGATGACCCCTCCCTCCACCTCCTCCCTCCCAGTACCCAGTTGGTGTCATATAAGGGAAAACACACACACACTGCCTCACTACACACACCTGTCCATCTCTAACTCTCCTACCATGTTGTATTATGTCTTTACCTGTCTTATGTCTCACTGCATGTTTGGTCTCTATCCTTCACACCTGTCTAAACTAAATATCTCCTCCTAGCTCTTACGTCTCTATCTCTCAAATGTCTCTCTTTACTCTTCTCCTGTCCGTCTGTCTCTCTACCACACCGTCTCATATCTGTCTCAACCTATATCCACCTCTCACTATGGAGATTCCCCCCCCCCCCAGTATCTGTTTCCAATTTTTGTAACTAATTGACATTTAACGCCACCTTCTTACACCTCCACCTCTTAACTATTACCATGCTACTTTATCACCCATCACTATGACGCCAGCACCCATCACTATCACGCCAGCACCCATCACTATCACGCCAGCACCCATCACTATCACGCCAGCACCCAACATTATCACGTCAACATCCATCACTATCTCGCCAGCAGCACCCATCACTATCTCGACACCAGCACCCAAAACTATCTCACCTGCACCCATCACTATCATGCCAACACCCATCGCTATCATGCCAACACCCATCGCCAGCCATCACCATCAATGTCGCATGAATCTTGACCCTTAACTATGCAAATCGTATCATGTCACATCCATCACACCTTGAATGCCTCTTCAACAACCTCGCCTACGTGTCACCTCTCTCCTCCCACGATCTGAAGGAGGGCGAGGGGGGGGGGGGGTACACACGCTATCTACAGCCTGAAGGAGGGAGAGGGGGGGTACACACGACTATCTACAGCCTATGTATCATCCCCTACAGCCTGAAGGAGGGAGGGTGGGGGAGGGGGGTACACACGAGTATCTACAGTTTATGTATCACCCCCACAGCCTGAAGGAAGGAGGGGGGGGGGGTGGGGGAGGGTACTTCCGTTGTTTTTGGACACCAGTTCCTCAACCTCTGCAATGCGACTAGGTTTTATTGCCTTCTACTTTTAAGGTTATGGGGGGAAGGGAATGGGAAAGATGAGAGGGGTGAGAGGGAGGGTACAGTAGCTAGCGAGATATGACAGGAGAAAAAGATAATGGGAAAGAACGAGATGAGGGATGGAAAGGGGAGGAGGAAGATAACATAGGAGTGAAGAGGCAAATGATGGAAGGGAAAAGAGAAAGGGAGTAAGTGTAGAGGTACGAGAGGAGACCCAACCCCCACTCAGGGATGGATGTTAGAGTAATAGCATCGAGTATGTGGCTTCGAGTCGAGGACAGGTTAAAAGGGAGAGGGTGAGTGAGATAAGATGCTAGTTACCATACAGTAGACTGATATACGAAGCAGAGAGAGAGAGAGAGAGAGAGAGAGAGAGAGAGAGAGAGAGAGAGAGAGAGAGAGAGAGAGAGAATACCAACGAACGAGGTTGAGTATATCACTGGTGAAGGAGGGTGTCAGGAGGGTGTCAGGAGGGTAATGATAGCTGCTGTAAATAAACTAAAAGAAAAATAATACAGAATATGACGTAGGAATATGAAAAAAAATATATAACGAAGGTATATATATCAGAAGAAAGTATCATGTCACCACTCACTCCCTCCTGACACACGTAGACCAACCCATCCGACAGCTATACCTCCACATCTTCCCGTTCAACCTTTCCACCCGACATATCTTCCCCATAAAGCCGTGAGATAGAAGACCATTACTCCCTGTAACAACACAAAGAGCTTCCCTTACCCACTGTGGAACGAGGATCAGGCAACGTAATAAATAAGGAAAAATCTCACAAGACCACATCACCTAACTCGTCCTTAAGAAAATTACTAATCACATATTGGAGGGAATACTTCTTGTTAGTCGTTAATTCTCTAAGAACAAATAGTTATAACCTGTAAACAAGATACACTAGAGATGTAGCTATGGCGGACATCTTGACGCAACAGCTGACATCATCACAATGTTTTCTCAAAGTCATTGTACAATTTATCTCACGGGACAAACACTCACCACCACCACATTCAACAAACTATACGTCATCGTGGAATACTTCCCACCACAGCATCTTTCCATACCTTATGACACAACATGACACCATATGGCATTTTACGACACCACATAACACCTTACGACACCCCCATGACAGCTTGTGACACTACATGCCATTTTACGACACCACATGGCACCATATGACAGCTTAAGACACCAGGTGACAAACTTGCGTCGCAGCAATCAAGAAGTTCATTCACTCCAGCTTTCATGACTTCACAAATTCACTGTCCTCAGGCGGCCCAGACAACACCTTAAAGCGTCTGACGTAAACACAATGGACAACATAAAACCCCAAAAGAAACGTACCTTTAAAGGCCTTACAACGTACACAAAGTACATGGTCCGTGGTACATTTATTTACACAAAAATCCTCCCGGTGTTTAGTTTACATAATCCCGTCGTTTAGACTTCTAAATCTTTTTTCAATACAACGTAAAATTTTCTTGACGTAAGCACCTGACGCGGCACCACCACCACCACGCCAAGGACGGCAGGGAGTAAAAAAAAAATACAGTTTCTTAGAAGTTGTGCCAAGTGGAACAGCTGACGGCACCTTCTCCTCCTCCACCAGGCGGGCCCTCCGGATTCTCAGATATTCGTGGATTGAATTTTTCTCATAACTGGTGATGCGAGAATGTATCTAAGCGGGATTATTAAAATTACAGTAAAAGGTAATCTACATAACACCGACTCTCTACCGTAACTAATTGCGGTCTTCTATTCCCTGTCAGGAGGAGACAATTAACGATTGAGTCTGATAACATGGGAGCGGCTTTATAAAGGTTTGTAAGACTCCACCTAAGTGTTTGACTTGAGCTGAGACTGCACCAGTGTTTGACTTGGGCTACAGAACAAAAACTTAGTCCGTCCAAAAATAGCAAATTAAACAAACTTTAGGTTAACTAGATACGTTCACTCAGCACCAATTGGTAAAAAAGAAAAGATAGGATATTTGCTAAAACGTTTCTCTACCGAATCTTCTTGTCTTAACAGCTGCTACGTAATGTTATCTAGTTAAGAGTCTCAGTATAATTTCAAATATAATTTTAAATGTCTGTTTTTGTACTTTATCTTAAGCCGAAAAGATAAGTGCATTCTTACATCTTCAGAAACGAGAAACATTCATCGTAGGAATCTTTGTTGATCCGACCTCTGGGCCCTGACAGGTACCCCCACCAGGGTGTTACCAACATAAACACCGACACACAGATTAAGACACGCACATAGTAACAAGGCGAGGGGAGGAACCTTGTGCCATATTGACGACGAGGCCAGAGGAAAAAAAATCACAAGAATTTGCATATAAACCCTTTTATTACACCCAAGATTACCGACAACATTAAAATATGAATAAGAAAACTTGCGTAGGTGGAGACTTTGCTCGATACACAACACCCGGGGTATAAATGTTACAATGGCCCAGCAAGAGGATGCGGCCAGGATGACGGGGTACGCCCAGCACCTCAAAGGAGTGAAAACATCACACGATTTTTCTTTTCTTGCTGAGGGAGGAGATAAACGTTCCTGAGGGGTAAGTAAACAACATTGGAGCCTTGAAGAATAGGTAAATATTAGGTTTTTTAAGGGAAGATCAGCAATATTGTTAATGAAGGTATTGTATTATGTAAGCTCGGGATTTATCAACGTTAACATCATTTCTGAATATGTGTAAACAATAGTATAACTTAAGGAAGAGATCCGTAAATAAGTAATCAAGATTTCTCTACAAGGTAAACAATATGACTAACAGTGTCCACGGCAGGATTTATGATGTAAACAACAGGACTCCTGGAAAGCCATAACTCTGAGGATATGACACCCGATATCCTTTAGAAGTTTAGGATGAAGACAACACAACACAATACAACCTTCACTGTGAGGAGAGAACACGAGAGAGGAGACAGGCGGCAGTAAGGCCGAGGGAGTGCATTAGACAGGCCGATACTCTGAGGACCTCACATCGCCTTAGTTACGAGGGGACCTCCCGGTGCACCAGACCTGCTCCCGGGGGCCTCTGTCTACCGGAGTCTTTGGTCGTGTCGTTGCTCTTACAATCTACGACCCACTTATCCTATCCCTGGCCAGGCTACCAATGTAGTATCTCAACTGCCTGAGACTATTCTTTCTTATATATGTATTAGTTTGTTATTTTTACTGGTGGTGGGGCGAGCTGGTGGGAGGGAGGGAGGGAGGGTGGGGCGAGCTGGTGGGAGGGAGGGAGGGTGGGGCGAGCTGGTAAGAGGGAGAATGTGGCGAGCTGGTGGGAGGGAGGGTGGGTCGAGGGGGGTTTACAAGACCTAATACAGTAGTCTGTGTCTGTCTTATACTTGTCGTGGAAATTCACAAACAGTTTCGTCAAAATTTAAGTTTTTAAGCAGCTTTGTCTTTTGGATCTTAATGATCAATCTTGACAGAATATGACAGTGGGTCCCACAGGAATGACTACCCCGCCAGAGACAGTTTAGATACACTAGTCTGTATTGAAACGGTTTATAACACGTTGTGCTGGAGAAAAGGACAATAAATGGATTCGAAACCAAAGAGGGAAATTGTGATCCGACTCCTATTGATTTGGGAGGTTCGAACCGACATACCGAGGCCACTGACAACTCTCATCTCGTCAACATTTCACAGACGGTCTGACAACTGCTAATAATTTGCTTTACGAGGGGAGAGGACCTCAACGGGGGAAGAGGGAGAGAGAGGAGGAAAGAAGTGGGAGGGGGAGGAGAGGGAATCAATGACAACAACACCCAAGATAACATGAGGTGAAGGGTGAGGTCATCTACCACAAAGTTCATGAGTTAAGGACGGCTGGGGTGAGAGGGAAGTACATAAGCATGACCTAGGCTATCCTGTTGGGGGAAGGGGAAGGGAGGGGAGGAGGGGGGGAAGTCGTAGTACTGATCACGGATATCAAGGGAGAAAAAGTTGGGAGGCCGGGACTACTTAAGAGCTCAGAACATGATTGCAGGAACTAGGATGAGATTAGCGTTTGGAGGTGATGATGAAACGGATTTTTATAAACCCTAAGTGCATGATGGAAAGGAACAGGAGGAGGAGGAGGAGGAGAAAAAGAAGGAGATAGAGAATTCCAATAAATGGGACAGAAGTTGAAATTGGTAGCCTATAAAATCCTGAAAGTGATGGGAAGGATTTGAGGATGGCCCAGTTTTCCCCTCCAAAATAGAGACTATTAGGGACTAGACTAGAGGATGAGAGTTACAGTCAAGAGAGATTACGATGACGAGGATTAGGAAAGGGTGGAATTAGGGAGGAAATTAGAAAGATGGGAGAGAAAGTGAGAAGAGAGGAAGATGGGAGAGAAAGTGAGAAGAGAGGAAGATGGGAGAGAAAGTGAGAAGAGAGGAAGATGTGTAAAGAAAGGAGGATGAAAGTGAAGAAAATAAAATGAGAAAAGCACATAAATGGAGAGACAGAAAGACGTGACAATATGAAGAGAGGAAGAAACGTAGAGAAGGAAAATAGATCAGAATAAATGGGAGTGAGAGAAAAGATTAGATAAATGGTGATAAGAAAACAAGAAGTGAGGAAAGATAGAAGAATAAGGAGGAAAAGGGCGAAAACAAAGATGAAAAAAGGAAGACAAAATCCTCCCCCCCCCCCCCCGTGAACAATGCATCTGAGACAAGCATACAAACAGACCGAACAGACTAGACCCGTTGGAGTTTAAAGCAGCCTGACCCATAAGCATTAACTATCCACACAGATCATACGCACCAAATAGCGTAAAAAAATCCACTGAAAAGTCTCTTGATTACCGATACAGACAGAAAGACACACCGATCGCTATACCCTCCTCCTCTTTTCGCACCAGGGAATAAAAAAGGGAGAGGAAACATAATAAAAGATGATGAGAGAGAGAGAGAGATATATAAACCTTAGGTACACAGCTATATTAAATATCTACCCCTCCCCCCCCCACCTCTCACCCTAGTAACTCTCTCTCCCTCCCTCTTACCTACCATGTGTGGCGGGGGCAGGTTGGGTCACGGCCCCCTGATGTTGCCTCCTCTTCCACCTGTTCCACCTCTACTTGCTCCTCTACCTGCTCCACCCTCTCCTCTACCTGCTCCACCCTCTACTCTACCTGCTCCACCCTCTCCTCTACCTGCTCCACCCTCTCCTTCACCTGCTCTTCCACCACCTCTTCTTCGTCAACCTCCCCCACCTCCTCTTCAACCACGACTACCTTCACTACCTCTGGTATCTAAATTTAACGCCGCTTTGAGCCACAGGGCCTCCTCTTCTATGTCCAGGTTCTATTAAGGCGTCACAGTCCCTCCCTCCCCCCCCCCCCCACACACACACTCAAGAGTTTCGTCAGGGCTGCAAGATGGCTGAAAACTCTTACACTTTTGGAAAGGAATTCTCGAGATTTTCATACTCGAATATTTTTTTTTTATGCAAATACGATACATCATGATGATTTGTGTGTTATGTTGAAAGCGTTTTGATTGTTTACACACACACACAGACACACACACACACACACACACACACGACTATCAATAGGGGATTTCTCTACCCAAGACGTGTACACGGAACCCACAATCAAAAAATCTCATTTAGTTGTCGTGTCGTAACCTCACACGACATGGGTCTGTCTGTGTGTGTGTGGTAACTTTACACTACAGAGGAAGACAATTTTATCCCAAGCTTACACTACACAGAGGAACTTGTTGTGAGGTAAGTTCACACCAGACCAGAGGTTTTGGAAATACGACTTAGCTTAACCATGACATCACAAACCTGGCCTCACCACCCACCTACCACCACACTACACCACACCACCACCCTCCAATAACCTGTTTTACACAACACCTACACCAGGCTCTTGTTACCTATCCACCTCTGTACTTCAGCGTTACATCACACAACAAACGAACTATCCGAATTTTTGCCGCTACTTCACGCTCCTACACGAGACAAAATTATAGACTTGGAGAAATAAAGTATAGTGTGAAAATTTACCTCTTTACTCTTCCTTATTACACTATTCGACTAAGCGACCTAACAAGACATATGGATGAATGATAGACTAAGCGATCTGTGTTGAGGTGTTGTTGATACAAACTCCTAATTTTATCACAGTGGTATTTGGGTAAGTAAAAGGATGTGGTATTATTTATACACACTTAGACAGATAGACAGAGACACACACAGGGACAAACAAGTGTTACACGTAGGCACACACACACACACACACCCACACCCACCCACACACACACACACACTCCTGAAGATTTTATCACCCGATTTGAGTCATCTCCTGAATAGAGGAAGGTTGTCATGAATGGGTGCTTGGGTGTGCGTGTGGGCGTGTAATGAGAGTAAGTGGAGGTACGTGGGTGTGGCGGCAAGAAATATGTGGGTATATACTAGAGTGAGTGCGTGAGTGAGTGCGTGAGTGAGTGAATGTGAGTGCGTGAGTGAGTGTAATAATGTTAGAATTCTGAGAAAATGCAATGAATGTGTATGTGGGAGTGGCAAGTGAGACCACCTCCCTCGCCACCTTCCCTCCCTCACGCCCACACACCTCCCTCCCTCACGCCCACACACAGTTAAACTCTCTTGCCTGTTTACACACTTAATCTCCAGGTCTGATTTGTGGAGACCTCCCTGCTCTCTGTCCCCAATACATACCAGAAATTGTCAAGTTTCTCCAGTAAAAAATAAAATCCCGAGGTTTTTAAGAATTATTGGTTTTTCCTTCTATTTATGTGTTTTCAAGTAAATATGTAATAGTTGATGAAGTAAGTAACATTAAATTGTATACATGAACAGATAAACACAACACAAGGGGGCCTTTATATGACTACTCAAGTAAGCGTTGGGAGTGACGGCAAATAGTTTTTAATTTTTTTTTTTTTAATTCCAGATAAACATCATTGTTGGCTGTTGCCGAGGGTCAGGGAGGACTTACGTCACCCTTAAATCTAAGTTCATGACTTAATTGTCGACCCCACAAAGTTCACCGACCCATAATGGCTACAGGGACTAAACTGTTGGTAATGATGGCGGGTAAATCCTCCCATCGTGCAGCAGCTTAGAGCAAGAGGCTGTAGTGAAACTGAACAATCATAACACAAAATTATAATCACCGAACTCAGTCAGAAATCATGTTGGGATTCTCCTACAAAACAATTCTGATTACGATACATTGTAATTTGTTCGAGTTACTGTGTTTACAAACTTTCAGGTAGTTGGTCTCACACACACACACTGGCAGAACAAGCACCATTCCCATCCCCCTTGTGAACGGCGAGACAAAAGCATGTTATATTATCATTATTTCTACCATTCCTTATAAAATCCTGTAATTAAGTTCAGCCGTCAGAGTATAAGATAAAATATAAAGATAAAATTCATGATCATTATCTGAACTGAGATGAAATAACGCAATATGAAGTAGTCTCTTTCCACTGTCAGCACCTTGTTACATTTACTTTCAAACAATGGTGGGTGTGGGTGTTGGTGTGTGTGGGGGTGTTGGGTGTGGTGTGTGTGGGTGTGGGTGTTGGTGTGTGTGGGTGTGGGTGTGTGTGTCTGTGTGTGGGTGTCTGTGTGTGTGTGGGTGTGTCCGCCAATTCAACCTCACAATATCTGCTGGTTAAGTCGGTCAAATTGTAAATAAACTTGAGTGTATGTAATGTTTGTACCCTAGACCGGGTTTTCTATTTGTTATGAGGTCAATTGGTGATAGGTCAAGGTCACTGTTGGAAAGAGACATCCCCCAGGCCGCCGTAACACCACTGGCGGACGCACGAGAGTCTATTCAGCCCTGCCTACGTCACGAGAGGGGGCAGGGGTCGGCTTCCTAACAAAGGCAAACTGTGTTTTTCTACTACACTAATGATGAAATATTCTTACTAATAATCCATAACTCCAGTACAAGGGCTCGCTACAAGACGTGAACCAGGAGCAAGATTCTCAAAGAGTCTTATGTTATTTTTTCCTCTAGAATGGAACAAGAATGAACACGACCTTACTAAAGACGCGTTGTCAAACCTCCAATAAAAAATAATAATTATCGTATAAACTTTAAAAGAGTATTTGGAGATCTGAAGGACACTTGATTAAGAAAAATATTTACTCAAAATTCTTTACATTGTCTCTTAAACAGTTCCTTAGTGCTATTTAAACCACTTTATAGAAGATTAAGTATGCAAGAATGTGGTATGTAAATAAGTTAAACACAGTTACAAGTTTACTACACTCTTGGGCTGTTTACCGGCTTGAGGTATGTTGTTCCCTCTCTTCTTCTTGTTCCCTCTTGCTGGTACAATGGCAGGCACTCCATGGACAAGCTCACCCATCACTATTTTGGTTAGGTTAGGTTAGTTTTTTTTATTTTCCAGTTGGTGAAAAAAATACAACGTTTGGTGATTTTCAGGGACGCTCATCTTTCCGACTGCTGATGGTAATATCTGGTATCTATTTTAACTTGGGTTATGTAGGGGGAAGTTGAGGGTGAGAGGAAGGAGGGGGGAAGTTGGGGGTGAGAGGAAGGAGGGGGGAAGTTGTGGGAGGGGGGAAGTTGAGGGAAGTTGTGGGAGGGGGTAGGGGGGGAAGTGGGGTGGGTGGGTGGTATTCGAGTTATTCTGACAATCTATTGAATCTGATTATCGAGGAGCGGCAGCGTTCACTGTATCTATTGACTGACTAACCCCACAAGATGTTTCATACTCCCAAGGTGTGAGTGTTCTGATTTACCCCCATCGTTACTGACCCATATTATTATACATACCTCAAAACACAAGATCCTCAACTGCTCTGTGCACACAATAGACGTGTGGTTCTCTAAAGTTTTGAGAACGAATTAAATTTTAGAAGTTTGGAGATACAAATGTTTTAAAACTTCTTACGTTCACATAAACCATGTCCGTGTGTGTGTGTGAGGGTGCCAAGAACGTGTGCCTGGAGTGACTGATAAATGAACGAAAGAGAGAGAGAGAGAGAGAGAGAGAGAGAGAGAGAGAGAGAGAGAGAGAGAGAGAGAGATATGCGCTAGGGTGTAAAACTGTTTTTTTAAAGGTGAGTTTATTTGCGTTTGTGTGCCTGTATGCGGGTGTCTGTCGGAGTGCACACCTGTAATTGTCACACACCCACCACCACCCATACGCACACAGTTCAGAGGTTCTTTATACCGCCCCTCCCTCACTCCACCTTCCTGACGAGGCGCCATCATGGTGCCTCATCATGGAGTCGCTAGCTCCTTCCCCCCCCCCCTCCCATCCTCCTACCTTCCCCTTCCCTCCTCTCCTACCACCACCATTCTCCTCCTCCCTCCCATCTGCTCTCTCCGCCGCTCTCCTTCCTCTTCCTCTCTCTAACCTCCCCCACTCCTTCCTCATCCACTCTCCTTCCTCTTCCTCTCTTTCACATCCTTCCTGCTCCCTTCCCTTCCACACTTCCTTCCCCTTTCTCCATAACCTTTGCCCCTCTCCCTTTCATACCTGCCCCCCCCCTTTCTCTTTACATGTCTTCCTTCCTTCCTTCTCTCTGCCAGCCATCCTCTTCCTCAATCTTTGTTCCTCTCTCCTGCAACACCATTATCTCGCCCACATCCTGTCTCAACCTTTCCCTTTTATCATCTCCTATCTTCCCTTCCCCCTCTTCACCAAATTGCCCCCCCCCCTCTCCTACACTCTTACCTCCAGCACCCCCCTTCCTTCTCCTCCGCTCAGAATCTTCCATGGACTTTATGAACCCAACCTGATGCTTAAACAATCAATAGTATTCTCAACAGCAATGACTTAATAACACATACATTAACATGACAAATTGAATTAAAATCAACAATAAGTACTTACCGTATCAGAGGGTCGAGTAATGTATTTAGCAAATTATAGAACAAATTTTATAAACTTTTACTGTTAAATTCAGTGACAATTTTTGATACTATTTTGTAGGTAATGTTCGGTGCTATAAAGTGGCTGGCCTTTACATGGAAGGGGTGTTGAGTCGCTGTTTAAAGGTTTCAGGGTTGTGTTGACCCAGGACACTCACCCACTACCTGCTGGAGGAGTGAGATCACCTCAACAGGACCATACAGCCTTCACACTGGTCATTGTCGAGATAAAAAAACGACTAGACCTATACATTGTATACATGGGAAACTAAATATACATTTAATAGGGGGTTATAATAATTAAGAGAGTGTGAGTGTGTACTAACCCAGGTGAGCCAGTAGGGGTCGACAGGTGATCCGGGCAGCAGGTGGTAGCCCTTCTCGGCCACCTCCCGGTACACACTCTCGTGCCTCGTGATGGTCACATGCCGCCTCCCGCCTGTCCATCGCCCGCCGCCCTCGTCATCGCTGATTGAGAAGTTACGGGTGACCAGTGCCCCCGCCCGGCTATTGATGCGGGGAGACGCCGGGGGAGCTCCCTCGCTGGTCCCGGGGGAAGGCGTGGTCCGTCCTGCGGGTCCTGGGCTGCCAGGACACAGGAGGGCCGACCCACCCGTCGGGAAACCATACGGAGGGTTGGGGTTGCTGGGGCTGCGGGGGGCCACGGTGCGTGGCGCCACAGGCAGACCAGAGACATGCAGTGCTCGAGGTGTCCCCGGTGACCGCTGCTGCTGCTGCTGCAGACTCTGCACACCCATGGCTGGACGAGGGCTGTTGGGGGAGGCAGGGGGCAGCGCACCACCCCCTCCCGGTGGGCTGGGGGTTAGAGGAGGCCGCATGCGAGGAGCGCGAGGTGGTCGAGGTGGCAGACGAGGGAGGGACCCATGTGAGCCAGACTCATCTTCAGAGGTGGAGATCTGTCTCAGAGTCATCATACTACCTAGTGCTTGTCTCACTGTCAGTTCACTCGCTAAGGACCGGGAATTCGCTCCAGGTAGAGAGTTAGACTTTTCTTTATGCCTATGTCTCTCTTTAACCGTTGGTAAAGACGAGGAGCTTTTTTCACTACGGACACTGCGGAGGGTAGAGTCTCTGGACACTGTCATGTCACGACACAGACCATACCGCCAGCTACTAGAAATGTCACAATTGCTTCCGTCGTTGGAACGTTCCTCCTCGGACTCCGGAAGCTCGTCACTCGTAATACTGGACTCTCGAATAGCTACAAGTCCTTGACGCGTGAGTCGACGACGCTGTATGGCGGCCTGCAGGGCCAGAGACCTCTGGCGGGGTACTCGTACAGCCTCCTTCTCGTGCGACCGTCGCACACTGAGCGACTTGAGAATCCCGTTTGTTATGACGCCCGGATGTTTACAGACAGGACTAAGACTCTGATTGTGCTTACAGAAGTAACACGTGTCCTCCCCTTCATCCTCGGCGTCATCCCCACTGCAGTAATCACACTCCTCGCCGCAGTCATCCGTCTGGCAATAGTCGTCGTCATAATCGTTGTCATCCGACGTGGTGACAGCATCAAACTCATCAGTACGACATCCTTCCCCAGCATCTGTCCTGAAACCCTCGTCCTCCAGCTCATAATCACTCGTGTCCTGCCCACTGCCGCAGCTGTGCCGGTCCTTCTCGGTGTGCCTCTTTGCCTCCCACTTACCCAAGATCACCGGAGGCCTCTTGGATGGTCGGGTGTGATCCTCTACGTCACTAGTGTGGCAGTGACCGCAATCACACGAGCCCCCGTTCATGCCGCAGTTATCGTAGAAGCTACTCCTGCGTTCATCGTCTGAAGCCGTGCTCGTGCCAGTGCTCCGGACACTCACCTGCAACCTGTCCACCCCTGGCTGTCCCTCCGAGTCCGAGAGGTGAGCCTCCACTTCTTGGTCCCGGTACTGCAGTCTCGGGTTGGGTGGTTTGCTCGTCACCCGAACCGGAACCGAGTCTTCTTGAGGCATCGGTGCAGGGAGGGCGTTCAGAGCTCGCGCTATGTCCTTACACGCTTCACGTAACCTATTTTTCTGTTCTATATCATATTCGTTGTCACTATCAACATTGTCCCCACGCTCAAAGTTCAGATAGTCCAAACACGAACCCTCACTACAGCAAGAGTCACTTTCAAAAACATTATCATTGTCACTAGCACCACCACCACCACCTACCGCATTCTTCGTCTCACTCACTCCACTATCACAATCAGGTAAGTTGGTTGCCGGCGTCACTCCTCCATTTACTTGAGAGTTGCTTGAGGATGAGGTAGCTCTTGGTCCTGTTCTTTGGTTGTCTACAGCTACTCCACCACCACGAGAGTTTGGTGTAAAGTTTATTAAGTGTTTGGCATTCTGCCCCGCCCTGGTCACTGCGGGTCCTGACACAATGACGCTTTCATTAACATGCACACTTTCATCTGGACATTTTTCCACTCGACTATTGTATCTGGTTGGCCCGCCAGCAACGTCAGCTAGGGAGGGTGGCTCTCCGGATAATGGGATTACGAGGTAACTGCCACACCCATTGCTCTTGGATGTGTCAGATTGCTGTCCATGTGTGTCTCCCTCCGTGCCCTTAGACTGCTGGTCGTCGCCTGGGCTTCCCTCGAGTGACTGCGGAGGGTGGTGACACAACTGGTCCTCCGTTCCGCAATGAGCGTTGGCGGCGAGGCGCTGCACGTGTGGATTTCCATGTTGCCTGGGCGGTTGCGCGGGTGGCGGCGGCGTCGAGTGAAGCAAGTGCGTCTCACAGTCACTCCCCGCCTGCCACTCCGCCTCGTCCCCTCCTTCGTGCTGCAAGTTGTTGTTTATGGACGAACACACTTGGATATCAGGAGGTCGTAATCTATGTAAGCGCTTATGTTTCCTGGACTGATGCATCAACAGATTAACTAAATTTACAGATTGACCTTTCAAGCAAGTGGTTTGTAGATTAGGGTCCTCTTCAGTGTGTGGAGTGGAGAAGTGTTGAGAAGAGGGTGTGGGTGGGGAACATGGTGGAGTGGGTGGCAGCTGGGGCACAGGTGGTGGGGTGGTGTGGAGGGGGTTCACAGAGCTGGAGTTAACCGTGTCACCACTACCTTCCAGTGAGCCCCCGGCTGTAATATCACACCCGAGCCTCATGTTCCCACTCCCAGGGGCCATCGACACACCGGGGGAAACTTTAACGTCTTGTGTGGCGATCTGAATACTCCCTGGGGTGTCTGGTTCCACGGATCTTGTTTTGGAATTGTCTGTCGTCAACATTAGATGTGATTCGACACTCACCTTCCCCGCTGGTCCCACGTTCGCGATGGGAACGTCGTCCAGGGGGGTGTTCCCATGGTGTTCTTTTTCCAGACTAGATGTTCCAGGACGGTGGTGTGAGAGGTGTACCGTCACGGCCGACACAGCAGGAGCAGTAGCACTAGCTGGCTCAACCCCGGCACCTGCCTCCACCACCTCCGCCCTCTTGTTCACGGCTTCCTGCTGTAAATCACCCACATTAGCGCCGTCGCTCTCACAGCCCGGGATCTTTATTGCCTCAACGAGTCCCTCAACTCCCTCCTCACTTTTGCTTCTTCTCTCGAGGACTGAGTCTTCCTCCTCCCCTTGGAACTGACTATCAACGTGATGAGGCAAAACCACAAAGTCAGGAGGATCACAGCCATCATCATCATCTGCAGACAGCGAAGAAAGAAAATTCTGCCGAAGAATGTTAATTTTCTGCTTAGCTGCGTATATATCAATTTCTTTGTCATTTCTCATTAACTCTTCGTTTTCTCGTGAATTACACTTCACCATTCCTTCGGATTTACTTTCACTTAGTATAGATTTATCATCACTCGTGTCAATTCCTATGATTAAGGTGTTTTTCGCGTAATGTTTGTCACTATGACCTTCACCGGTATTACCTGTGCTACTTTCCCTTTCTCGTGTGCCACAAGAGTTATGTTCGCCACCTAAATTATTACCTGCGTCGCCATTAACTTCAGAAGCTCGCACATCATCATTAACCCCTCCGTCATTACCACTACGGGGGGCCCTCAAAACACCACCACAACCTCCATTCACATCTCCATTTTCACTCCACTTTTCCCTGGTTAGGGGATGGGTTGTGTCTAATGTTTCAGAGACGTCAAGACTCGTCGAACTGTTGGTGGTGGTGTTGGTGCTGCACGCCGCTGCCTGCACCAGTGGGCTGTTTGTTTGGTCTGTGTGAGGAATGCATTCACTTGGCACGTGAGGCTCGCGACACTGATTGTTTATTTGCGATGCTTGAAGAACCTCCGGGGCCGTGATGGTGGCGGGGCCCTCCAGTTCTCTCTCACAAGCGTCAACACAGTTCGGAATCGAGTCTACGCTGATTCGACACTCGTGCGTCACTCCCTCACACTGAGCTCCTGTTTCACCATTGATACCGTCCGCCCGATCCAGTATAACCTGGTCCTTATCACATTCGCTACTTCCGTTCTGGTCTGGCTCTGTTCCACCCAGACCACCCTGGTATTGCATATTTGGTTTATGTAAACTCACTGTGTGGACACGTGCGGGCGCGGTGGGCGTGGGTGTATCCTTTCCTTCCACGCCCTGACACGGCACGATATCAGGCAGGGACAGCCGCTTGAGCTGAGTGGCAAGGTAGCCTTCACTCAGGTGACGCCCCTCCTCCTTGGTTTCGTCGGGGGAGCTCGCCAGGCACCCGCTGTCGGCGTCATCACTGGTGGAGGAGAGGGCGTCCTCACCTCGCGGCACAATGAGGGTCATGGTGGTGGAGGTGGGCGGGTGTTGGGGTCACGTGACGGTGGGCGTGGATGAGGGCGCCGCCTGCCACACACATGTCACCTCACACACGTGCTCCAGCTTATCTACTACTGCACCCACACTGGGGGCGCGCCGCTGCATGCTGACCTCTGCCACCACCTGGACGACTGGCAGTGTTGTCAGTGGGTGGCCAGGGGGTGTCACAACTAGGGTCAAAACACGTAGTGGCCGCTACACCACCGAGCCATCACCTCAAGGCCGCCACTAACACCCAACAAGGTACAGTACATCAAATGTTCAGTCACTCGTAGCCTAATATTTTGAAAGTACAAATCACAAGAATTATCCAGATCTACACATCTTACGCCGCCCAACAGTCCTTGGGTCGCTCTCAACTGGTTTCTGCTAACAAATTGATCAACGTGACCCTGAAAAGTACACTCGATTATTTACCGCGGTAATGCCAGGTGCTGGATAACATGTTACACCCAACACGACACACTGTACCGGTACTGGGGACTCCTCGAGTGTTCCTACGCGTCTGTCTAGACCTTCGGAGCACTCTGTAAAGGCATTCACTTAAGAGTCAGTCTCAAGAGTTTATTCCGATTTTCTAAAACATGAAAGGGAAATCCAGTAAATATACGAGAAAGCAACTGGGAATGAATATGTTCCCGGCAGAGAGGAGAGGAGTAGAGGGGGGGGGGGGAGACGTGTGGTGGTGGTGCCCCCGTGGCGTTGGCTGGTGGCCAGGGGGCGGCGCCAACACCCCCCCTTCCCCCACCTCTAGCCCCTATATCACTACCACCTTATCCTCCTCCCTTCCCTTACACTACCAAACCTCCCTCCCATAACCCAAGCCTCCTAAACCGCCCAGGGTCAGGAACCACTTCACCGCACCACAACACTTGTATGTAAGGAAGTACAGAGATTACTGTACAGCATCTGTCCCTCCTTCATAATTTAAATACATCACAATATATCTCTATGCTTTGGGAAACTACCATTTTTTTGCAGTTTCATTTTCTAATTGGTTTCATTTTTTTTAATTATAAAAAAACCAACTTCAGTCACCATAACTGACTGACTGATCTGTACACAATACACGTGACGTCATAAGTTTAAGTCCCGTTTCACCGTATTCAATAAAGATGATTTTTTTATTTAATGTAACATAAGTATACATAAATAAAATACACCCATACAACTGTAACTATACTAAATTATTATAACAAATATACTCCAATAATCATTACAAAAATACTGTGGTGGACATTACACATCTGCTCCCTGAACCAAGGACAGGCGGTAGCAACAATCCCTTCCTTGGTTCCTGGAGATATGACGTAAGGGCCTCTAGACTAAGACACTCGAGCAGTAAGTGTTTCATAGTTAAGGGACCAGGCAGGCAGTCACCGCATATTGGTTGGGAGTATCAGGTAGTTAGGTGTCAGATTAAAGTAGCCAATGGTCAGGTGTTAGATTAAAGTGGCCAAAGGTCTTGTGTCGGATTAAAGTGACCAATGTGAAAGCCAAGCTAGGACTCCCCCCCCCCCCCCCCCCCCGCCACCTTTGACAGCTATACATTACACCGTGGCCAAACAACCTCATGACAAGACCAATACACGTTCCTAAGCTTCGAATTACACCACCATGTAGTCAACTCAGTGACGTCTTTACAACCACTATTATTCTTCCCATCTGTAAGTACGGTATAATAAATAATATGTTGATCTAATGTAAAATCATACCATGTAAGATAAGCTACCATTTTATTTATTATTATTATTATTATTATTTCTGTTATTATTAATGGTAGTAAGAGTGACGCAACCTCTTAAAGGAATATAGCTTTATGTCGTCCTTACTGGGTTCGAGTTACAGCTTAAACCGTCGTCCTCAGAAGCTTAAACTACAGCTTATAAGAGTTAACAATTCCCAACATTACTTACAATATTGTCAACCGCAAGACACAGACCCTCTCGGCCAAACGCACTCAACCACCGCCCAGAGACGTCCAGACTACAACATAATCTATCCCGTTTCAGAACACACTTATGTCTCGAGCAACTTGGAAAACATTTATGGTAAGAGCGAAGAAAATGCTGATGGAAATAATTTTTTAAACACATGTGCTGTAATATTTTGAACGGTAATCTGACAATCGTTTTCATCCTTAATTCTGACATAGATAGGCTACCCCAGTACCTGTACCGAAATAGTACGTGATAATTTTCTTGCTGCTTCCATTGTACGCTATCTTAATCGTCTCCCACCACCATTACCACAGTCGTAAAAGATAAACACGAATTCTTTTACTTCACAATCAACCTTCAGCACCACCAACACCTAGCCTAGTGGCAGGTGCTAGAGGCAAGCGATCAACACCACCACCACCGTCAGGGTGTGGCAAGACCTCCCCACGACGCCTCCCGCAGCGGTAATGGTCGCACGTCATCACACTCCCGCCAGCCTCCAAGGTCACCCACCACACTCAACCTTCATTTGCATGCTGTGAGGAACCCCGTGTCCATGGCAGGTTTATTTCCCGCACTGAGGTCACACTGAAGACTCTCAGCTTTCTACAGATTTGTCAGTTTTACCGTTGTGGTTTTTGTTTGTTAGGATTCAGCACCTTCATAAGACACTCTCTCCCCCACTCCCCTCCCCTTTGTTACCGCCTGGGTTTACCCTCGATTATGTATGCAGCGTCACCCCCCCCCCCATGTGATAAAAATAAGTTCATAATAATAAATATTTCCGAGGACAAACAAACCAATGTTCCCAGATGTCAGGAGAAGAAGTAAAAGTCCAAGTGGAGACATTAATGTTTTCAACGGGATTAACATACGAGGCGGCGTTGGACATTCCCTTGGCGTTGATATTAAAGCAAACCTTTCTTACCAGGGGTCTAAATCACGTCTGCGTCTCAAGTTATTTTAACATAGGTTTAGTCTGAGATCACATTTTAACTGAGGTGATTTGGTGACGCGAGAGTTGCTGGTTATTTCAACATGTGTTTAGTATGAGAGCCAAGTTTGGTTGGGGATGTGATTTTTACGTAATTTACACCGTCATTTACACCGTCATTTACACCGTCATCTTAACCCAATACAAGGCGGCTATTCTCACAACCACAAATTAAAAGTTACCGATGTTGAAGAAAAGTGAATAAAGGAGATAACGATGAAACAACGACTGGACTTGGACATCTGGGAGCCAAAAACCTACAGCGGTCAAAGGCCCTGCCACAGTAATTGCCACGGGATTATAACGAGGCATAGCTACTAGTATGAACTAACCTAACCTAAGCACACCCTATAATCTATACAAACTAACAAAAACAATACTTAAAAAACGACGTAAACCCATATACAATATACACAAACAAACAAACATTTTCAAGAACAAAATCAAATTCTAATTAAACATCACGAAAACAAATACACCATAAAAATCTCTCTCTATACAGCATACATAAAACCCAAGACGTAACTGAAAATATACATCACAAGAACAAGTCAAACCACAATATGAACAAGACCCTGAGGCTAGTGTTAGCACCTTGTCTACTCCGCCTGCAATTGACAAGTCACCGACGTAGGGACAAGGTAACAAAATGTGTCTGTCTGTCTGTCTTACCCTTACCACCAATGTGCACCAACCAAAGTGGCTACCGGTAATGGTTAGCGAAATGCATAGTGGGTGGGTGGGTGTGTGTGTGGCAACTAATTAATTTTATTTATTCTAATTAAAACAACGTATAATGTATTCTGCATTAGCACACCCACTTCGTTGAGTTTGTACTACACGTCGTCCACATCTATGTCTTCATATTATCATCTATTAATCTTTCCCAACAATCTCTCGGGTCACAGACGATGGTGTGTGTGTGTGTGTGTGTCTCCTGCTCTTGCTAAAGCTAAAACGTGTTCTACCAAGGAAGGTCCCAGTTCTTCCTCGTGTCACTCTCACTCAGGTCCTTACGTAACTCCCAAAGTTTATCTCCAACCACGGTTTACTCTTGTTTATTGCTCGAAGTCTCCTACGTTGAGCTTGTTTATATCCCGAGTGGAGAGAGAGAGATAAATGTGTGTGTGCGCGCGCGCATGCATGTCTGAGCGTGTACGTGCTTGTGGACAAGGATATCTGCCCGCCCCCCCTTCCTCCTGCATGAGTAGCAGCAGTGGTCAAACGTAAACAAGGCGGATCCTCCTCCCCTCTCTCTCTCTCACCAATAACACTACACTGGGTGGAGTGAGTGGGGACACGCCTGTTTATCGTTACGCACTCCTTAACCTATAAGAGCATTTGACGGTTTTAAGAGATAGTGTGCTGGACTAAGTTTCAATTAAAATACTCAAATATCTAGTAATTATACGACGACAATATAGAAATTTTATATTAATCGTAATAAAAAACTTTCCGAAATATATTTACATATCTTTTTTATACACGAATATAGTCCAAAATATCCCAATAACTATAGTAGCCTACCAAGACCCCGCAATGGCTACATCGAAAAGACTAATATTAACAAAACCTCGTACTGCACTAACACCCAAGTGCTACCCTAACTTAACACGTAATAGAGCTATAACCTAGAGGAGAAGCAAACATCCTATGAATACCCTAACCTTGTATGGCATCAAATAATACCATTCTTTTCAACGCCATATTAACACGTGGCTTTTGTACAATCATTACTCGGCGTTCCTTACACCCTACGGCTAGGTACAGAAGAGTTATCCAAATATCATGGATTCTAAAGGAAGGAAGGAAGGTCAAACTGCCACGGTCTACCACAAACAGATGACAAGCTGTTTCACCAATGGCACACACACACACAAAGTCTAGCCATCCTCTAAATGTTGATTTTGTAAAGGATAAATTCTAATTATAGGTCAATCTTAGAGGAACCACAAAAATGCATGTTTATTCTCCTGATATTAACTTTCCTGATTATTTTTAAATTCAATGACAAACCTGGTCGACAACATCACTTAAAAGACCAGGTCACTTATATTCCCGACGAAAGTATCAAAATAACCACCACACATACGAGCCTAGTGACACCTGCATTAACCTTGCATTAACATTTACGATACTGTTAGCACACACAACCACTTTATGACGTCGGGGGGGGGAAAAAGCTGAATGAGCAACGGTGTGTCCGGGGTCGAGTAGAGCTAAACCACTCCTGGCAGTGATGACGTAAGTGTGAGAAGCATGTAAAGTATATACCATAAATAAAACTGACATCAAAGTTATAAACAATGGAAAGGTCCCTCTGGTAGCGGAGGTATGAATCATCTCTATGTCCACTGTCATATGATAAAAGACGAAAACTACGAATATTTTAGTGTTTGATGATAAAGGCAAACGTTGACTATATGATCCTCGTGTTAAACGTTATTGTGGGGAGAAAAACAATACGTTGCCAGGGAGACGAAACAAACATGGATATTGAAGCAGACAGGCGCAGGATGGCCAAGCTTTAAACATTAATATTATTGCCATATATGTACAATAACTAAGCACTATAACTGAAAAGAAAAAAAATGTTTCATAAATGCTGAACAAAAATCCTTATATCGACCATAAGTGTAACCCGGCAGTCGAGAAACAGTACCCCCAGGCTACAGTTACCATGGTGTTGCTATCGGACAAGAGAACATGACCTCATACACCCACAACAAATGCTACTGTAGGCGGTGTCCTTGTTTACTCTCTTTATCTACCAGGTTTCTTGGCATTTTTCCTTCGTCTGTGTGTCTGTTTCTTTGCCTATCTCTCCTATCTCTCTAAGCCTATCCAATTACAACGTCTACAAAAGGTGGTCAGGCAGAAAGACGAGATACGTAACCAATTAAGAGACAGGTAGAGAGGTTACGTCCCCAGACAGTGAGGTAGGGGTAGAGAGGTTACGTCCCCAGACAGTGAGGTAGGGGGGAAGGGTAAGAGGCCTGGTGGAAGTTATCATTAGTATGCTCTTCAAGTCGTCAAGTCCTATGTTATTTCACCTTGAAGATACAACTTCGCTATCACCATCACCTCAACACAAGGGGACGGTGCAGACAACAGCTGATAACGCATAAGCTATAAAAATGGCAACTCCATTCTCTTCTCCTTGACTTACACAAATAAACAACATTCCCCAGGGATAAATAACTATTTCCTCTCACTTTTCGTCATTTTCATTCCCCTCAAAAAACGTGGAATATGATTTATTTATCTTAAGAGAATAACGCCCTCATGGTCTACACGTTCTCTTCGCAAATCACACCTTTTAGCTCTCTTATTTTATCATTGTCCACTAGAGTCGTGAGAAGAAAACACAGCACCGTCACCAGCCACACGACGACCCTCTCTTACTAGCCGCCATTACCACCACGCCAGGAACCACTTTCACTCGGCCAACTAACAACTCACATTACTATTTCTCTGTGAGTTCTGTGAGGCCACCATGTTTGTGACGCGGAAACCAGATCCTCCCTAAGATATAAGTGTTCCTTTTCCAACGCGTCAATTCACTTCTGTCAAGTTATATAGTAAGAGAAAGCACTTGAAAATAACAGCTGTCACATCCACTTTAATCAATCTCCTAAGTGGTGTACTGAAGGGTCCTTATGGATAATGTTCCTACCAGACTGAATAGGCCTAAGTGAGGTGTTTTATGCCAGTAGAAATTCGCTACGTCAGAGAATGATAAAAAAAGGGGATTTGAAGAGAACTCCTGGTTTAAGTAATTACCACCAGGTATCTTTGACCAACATACCTGTACAATAATTTATTTTCATGGTTTATGGTAAATTACTTCAGACGAAACGGCATTAATAACTGGGGTTTTCGATACTCTGAAACGTGAGGGTAGGCCCAAGTATTGTTTCAGCTACCTCTTTCGCAAAGCTTAACACTTTCGCCCGTTATTATTCAGACAATGAAGTAAGACTCACCAAAACACTGAACACGTAGGTACATATGTTTCTTGCTACATGTATGCAGCACCATCCTTCTCCTCCGACCTGGTGGAGTTAATCACATGACCACACCGTATATGCTGAACCAAGGCTGTGTCTGGTATACAACTATGAGCAATGAAAGCAGCACCATGGCATGACAGCTGTGTTATGCTGGTAAATAGAACGCAGTAAGTTTATTAATATGCAAATCATCTCTATAAACACATGGGGAAATATTTTAATACTTGTACATATGATATACACAAATGTCAGACGTAATTCCGGTAGCCAAGGTAAGGCGAAGTCAAGTGTCTCGCTGTCCTCTCAGCTGACACTCTTCGCCCCTCATCAAGGACAACAATCATCAGTACACAGTGACCAATAGAAAAACAAGCAGGATGGAAATGTTAGCTACAGTTCAGTGGTGGTCCTATTATACTAACTACAAGCTTTATTAATACTTGTTTTTTTGTCCACACAGGTTGTAATAAAGTGAGAGTTCGTGACTAACAAATTGCCAGAGGAGGGAGAGACTGGCAGCAGTATAATATAGTATCAAATGGAAGACTCACCCTTGACCTTTCCCTTTTATATAATACCCTAGGCATCTCAAGTCCTCCGAATGACAACCATCAGACCCTTACAGCGCTAGTGTCAGTTAAAGCTTTGGCAGAACGTCACCTGATTGGCTACACGGCCCCCACAGTCTGCAGGATGGTCCAAAAGAGACTATCTCACCATCGCCGGCCATTGGAGATCGGAAGGTTAAGAGCCAACAAATCCTAGTGCAGTCTGCGGGACCATTCTGGCTTCCGATATCCCTCAGGTCTGATTGACTCGATAACAGTGTTCCTCTTCCTTTAAACCGACCCACTCTAACGTAATCTAAGTATATGTCACTACTATATCAAACAGGTAAATAGAAAAATCTCAAAAGTAACGTCACTTTGTATGCTGATGGCTAATTCAGGGAACACGAACAGCGACAACAACAGACGATGATAAGGACACGGGAAAAGAAACACTTGATGTCTTTATGGGTAAAAGACTTGAGGAAGATGGCAGGTTAGAGTGCATATATGTGGTCTGGGGTGGGTGATGAGGCTGGGACAAGGTGCTGGTGAGTAGAAGGCAAGTGTGTGGGTGGGATGGTGAGATGCAGCACTGAGTAAGGGGGGGGGGGGGTAAAAGAGAGGTCGTGATGGGCTGAGGTATTAGGGGGGGGGGGGGAAGATAAAACAGGATATAATTAACTATTGTTCAGTTGCCGTAATTCCGACCACCATTTTTTTTTTTTTTACTATACCTGATATTACTTAAATAAGCCATTGTTACCGACTTACATTACTACCCCATTTTCCAACTCTAAAAACATTTAAAGAGATACAGAAATAACCTAAGCTGCCCCACATGTATTTCGTATCAATTAAGAGAAACTTGCTAGGGTGATGGTATGGATATGAAGTTCAGTGGAAGAGCTAATGTAGAACGAAGAGATTTGGCGCTGGGTGTAAGAAATAAATTTATGTTGATTGTGAAATGCGTAAGGTAGGTCATGAAGGAGAGGGAGTGGAGGGGATGGTATGTAAGGTGTCAAGACAGGGTAGTGGGGGGGGGGGGGGGGTTATGGCAGGATATAGGGAGGAAGGCTGGGGGAAAGGGTGTTATGGTTTGAGGGTAGAATGTTAAAAGGGGTTAAAAACACCACAGCCACCACTTGCCCGACCTGTTTTATACAACCCGTGTTTACATCAGGGTGAGGGGTCGTTATAAACCTAATCTTCTTGCCCTATCAGTAACGTTTATCTATGACGTTGTTGGCGGGCCGATTCACATTACGTCATCCAGAGACATAAACTAATAGTATAACCATTCATTTATTTACAATGTTAAAAAATAAATATATACATTCTTTATACATGTATTAAGTAACCACAAAAAAATGATTAATTACTCAACTGGATATACGTATTCAATATAGAGGAGGAAGTATGCGTGTGTGCACCGTGTGACCAACCTACTTAACACGGGGAAGAATTTATATATTATCTCTTTGACGCGAGACCCATCAGGAAGTCCACTCGCCCCACCAGCTTGGGCTTTACGGGGGGTACCAGCCGTTCCTGCCTCTCCCCAGACACGGAGTCGCCTGACCTCAGATATGAAATTCTTGCCTCCTCATATTTCACTCTCGCCAGACAACCGACTTGGAACTTTTTAATTTACAAACTCACCCTAGAGTTTATATCAAGGGACCCAAAATACACTTTTCTTTGGGGGAAGATTAATGTAACGCTTCTGCTGCTGTTTTAATCTCCCAATAAAGCTACGTCGCCGTAAATAAAAAGCGATTCAGTTTACGAGAATATTGCGTTATGAGGTTCAAGATCAAGGGACCCTAGGAGGTTCATGGGGCTGGAAATCTGAGTACTTGGACGGTGTGGCGCGGTCAATCTGAGTGATGGGTGGTGAGGTAAATCCCAGGAGTTGGAGGTATGAAGGGGCAAATCTGAAATACTGGACGGTACGAAACGATAAAACTCGAGTAGTAGAGGACATTGAAGCAAGGAGGCCGAGTATTAAGGCTGCATGGAGTTGTATCAGGAGAAAACTATATTCACGTATACCGGAAGTATAAGGTTGGTGGGTACACAGTCACTTGGCATAGTATTTTCCTAATGTCAATACCATTAATCACTAGCGAGTTATTGTGAAGGTGTGTCACCCCTTCACCTATGGTTTATTAAACAAGAAAAAATAATTCGGTATAGACGAAGTTATGACACAACTTGGTACTTGCACATCAATCAACCACATATGGTACAATTTTCACAATAAGCTTCGTGAAATTCCACTGAAAATTTGTAGGACGAACTGATCTCACAAACTTATATCAAAGAGAGACAACTTGTTTGGGCACGAACACACATTGCAGTAAAAAATTATTATTGTACTAGTTTACAAAAACTAAACATTATCATATCTAATTAAAAATGGTCACGGATGACCCTGTAACCACACTTCATATATTCAGGCCATGACCCCCCCTCCCCCACAACCCCTTCCCATGTTTACCCAACCTGGCGCTGCCCGCTGGTAATAACAGTTATGGTACACCTCGTGACAAGTCCTCCTCCTGCCCCCTCATTACAGCTGTCAGGCTAGCCAGGCGCGGAGTTGTCATAACAACGGGTTGACGCTTTCTTCGTCACACTCCACCTCCATGTTTGGCTGTCCGATTTGATGTGGTTGTTCTCTGTGAGGGGAAAGGCAACCCCCCCTCCCCCCTTGCGCTTAAAATGTTATTCAGCGAAGTCTTTACAGACCCGAACACTAAATTAGGATAAATTTCGTCGTTTTGACATTAGTTATTATTTTTAAGAACACACTAACGCCCCAAAACAGTTAAAATAAAGAAACTTTATGAAATATACCAGAAACTAACACAAAGTCAACCACGTCCCCACAACACTGTCACCGCCAGAGGTTAATGCGCCACACAAGACACGAAGGTCTCACTAATTCTCAATACGTGACAAATTACCAGCAATTCTGAGGCTGCGAGTCTTGGGGGTGACCACACGACCTCACGGCTCACACGTAACCTACCATGAGGCGTGAGGTGAAGGTACCAGCAAGAGGAGGCAGTGTGTGGTAGTGGTGGGGGGGGGGGGGGGGGGAGCGCTGTGGGCACCTTTGTGTATATTCTAATATTAATGCTCATTACTAATACTATCCATTTATAATCATTACTACTATTGTTATTATCACCAAAATAACATAATTTCAGCCAACCAGTATTATCGAATTATCAATATTTTTTTATCATTATCATTATATCAATCCAGTTAATTTGAACCTCTGAAGAGCTCCACTCAATGAAACGGATATGAAAGTTTCCTTATCTAGACCAAACAGCAATGCCACCACCACCTCTTGCACCACACAAACACCCACCCTGGGGAAGTACTCGAAGACCCCCTGGCAGGAGCCACTTGACGCACTAACAACACCCACCACCTCCTACTACTTGAGGTGTTAAAATTTTGCCCACAGCGACTCGACAAAGGCGTTTCTTGTTAAGGGAAGCTTATAATCACAGCTAAAAGTTAATTTCACTTTCAGCTGTGTGAGTCACCTCTATAAATAACCCGTCTGACTCACGGCATTACTTTTCTGGGGGGGAACTAGTCTACGTCGAAGGATCCCATTGCTACTTCCTACCCCTTCTTAGTGGCTTCAGTCAGCGCTACTGTATCCTTATCTATCCTGACTGATAAGACTCACTGGATGTTTCTTTGTCCCGCATGTACTAACACAGCATACGAGGCATTATTGGTCATGCATACTAATTAAAGGTCCGGAGACAGGTACAGAGATTTCAAGATAACAGAGCAGTCCATAAAAACTTAACCCGACCATACCTGACCACATCACCCTGTCATCCTGCAGGTACACACACACACACACACACACATTAATTCCACTCACATCGAAGCTGCACCCACTGACGTTATTTCATGCTGTCTGGTGTTGCTACCTAAAGCGTGATCTGTGTAGAAAACAGCGGTGAAGGATTGTTGTGTTTGGTGGGTAATTGCGGGAGTGCTTGTGAGCGTGAGTAGGTGGTTGGATTAGTGTGTGTGTGTGTGTGAAGTAATGTGATTGAGGAAGCTCCCACAGACGAATGACAAGTGAGTGAGGTGTGTGTGTACATACCCCCCCTCCCAAGTATACCCCAAGAGATCGAGTTCCAATGAACCATTTCCTGGGGAGTGGCATCACAGGTGTCAGGTGCCACTTGATTGGCATCCAGCCCCGCCTCAGGTGCCAAGTGGGTCCATTAACTGACCCCATTAACTATAGGAAATACTGACAGCTTCATATCACTTCCCTATTTTTGTTACCACTTAAGTGAATCTCTCAGTAACTTTTTTTTTTTTTACCAATTACCACAATTATCATGTTGAGGCTAAGTGTACGAGGCGCTGAGAGTCACTTGTCCCTGTACTAATGCACCATGACAGGAGTGGCAACAGTGAGCAAGACTTTATAACCTTTAAACGTCAGTCCGTTGGTTCGATCTCCCCGCGTGGTATTACATTAATCGTTTTTTCTATATTTATTCACTTGTAATTAACCCCTTGAATAAAGGAAGGAAGGAAGGAAGGAAGGACCCCCCCCCCCCTTCTCTCTCATGATTGCATCACCAGGTGTGTTCCCCTCCTTACACCTGTTCAAGACAAATTACCACCCCGTCACCCACCCTACTGGTCTGGGCGGTCTCGGTTCAGCATTATCTTACCCCCAATTACCGATAATTATCACGCCAGTCATTAAGGATCGCGATACAATGTCTGGGATTTATGGCGAACAGAGGGACAGGATGATAACTTGGATTAATCCCCCAAGAAGATACATGATTCTCAAAGGCGATTTCTATGTTAATCTCCGTGGGGATTTTTATCTTAATTGTGAATAATAAAACACATCTGCTTTGGTGATTAGGCAGTTAAGTCCTAATATCATCCAATCATCAGGTCTAATCATCCAACCTTAGCCTCAATAGGTCCCAATCCTAATAGTTAAGTTAGGTTAAGAGCTTAGTAGGATTGGAAGCCATTTAAGCTCCACCCTTTAATCACCGTCATCTGGCCATAAGCTTTCTATCACAGCTTGAGTGAGCCAGTTTGACGCTCTGTCGCTTTCCCATTAACCCATTGAGTACGATGACTGAGCTGCTGGTATAGTGTGTTATTTTACTGGAGGGTTTAAATCATCGTACTCAGGGGGTTAAATCGTCGTACTCAGGGGTTTAAATCATCGTACTCAGGGGGTTAAATCGTCGTACTCAGGGGGTTAAATCGTCGTACTCAGGGGGTTAAATCGTCGTACTTAGGGGGTTAAATCGTCGTACTCAGGGGGTTAAATCGTCGTACTCAGGGGGTTAAATCGTCGTACTCAGGGGGTTAAATCGTCGTACTCAGGGGTTTAAATCGTCGTACTCAGGGGTTTAAATCGTCGTACTTAGGGGTTTAAATCGTCGTACTTAGGGGTTTAAATCGTCGTACTCAGGGGTTTAAATCGTCGTACTTAGGGGTTTAAATCGTCGTAATCAATGGTTTAAATCATCGTACTCAAGGGGTAAGGAAAAAACCCCACCACCTACTGTATAACCTTTTATGGGAAGCATCCGAAACCTTGTGCTTGACGAAACCTAACCTAACCCAATCCAACGCAACCTGCCTTTACATACGATCTATATCTAGTGTTTCCTAATTTACCTTTCACATCAAACTAGTTCATGAGTTCTCCGACATCATGACTGAGAGAGTAAGTTATGTTTTTGTTTCTCGTCTTCCGGTCTGCTCATTAAGCAACCCACGCGGCATCTGTTAAGTCGGCTTCATTTCTGACCTCAATACACCCACGTATACCCTCCCTCCCTCCTTCTCTCCCCCTTCCTTCCTTCCTTCTTTCCCTCCCTCATCCTCTAGCTATACCCTCCCTCCATCACACTCCATCTACATCCACCTCTCACTTAACCACCACCACTATTCGAACACATCCATAATCCGTCATCTCACGTCTATTCCACGCCCTCCTACGCCATCCATGAGACTCGTACGCTACTGCCACAACACCCACGCCTTACCAACTCATCTAAAGCTTACTCGAACTTATTACAGATCACCGTACACTGCCTTATATACCTTCCCAAGCTACTTGTACACACCCCATCCACACTTTTACCTACACCCCATCCACACTTTTACCTACATCCCATCCACACTCTTACCTACACCCCATCCACACTCCTACTCACACTCTCTTCACTTCTTCTACACCCTTGCATGCGTCTTTCACACCCCCATCCACACCGATCCTACATCACCGACATCCCTCCTCCCACAACCCACACAAACACCATCCCCCACACCTAACCTAATCTCCAGTGGATGATTTGCTACCCAAGTTCATCATCCCCTCAAAGGTGTGCTAATGAAAGAACATGTTTTAAATCACACGGAAGCACAATTCATTATGTATCAAGGTAGTTTATAATTATCTCAGCGGTCAGTGTACGTGGCGGTGGGCTGACATGTATACTGAAAAACTTCCCAAGATAATAGCGACCAGGATCTAAGAGCTGAGTGTCTCGAGACTAAATTTTTTTTTCATGTGCTTCGGGATGATGCAGCAGACCTATCAAAGCATAGTAGAATCGCGGTGTAATTTCGACATCATCTTTGCCTTATACAGCGTCTAGGTTAATACAAATTCTCAAATATTCCTAAGACAAATTTCTCTTCCAAGCTGTGGATGATTAAGTAAATGTTTCTCAAGTTACTGGTTGGATTCCATTGCCATTTTGACTTTAAGTTCGCCAATCATCGAATCGTAGTTTAAGTGGATGATTCTGATGGGTTCTTACGTCACGGATTATGGGGGAAAGTTTAACGTAAGATCCTGTGAGAATTTGAGACCCTCGCAAGATTGTGGTCAGCTGGAGTAATTAGCAACAGCATGTGAGTGATGGCTTATGTGGTAATGCTAGGTGGCAAGTGGTGGGGGTAGTGGTGTTGGGGGTGGGGGTGGTAGGGTAGTAGGATAGTGGTTGATGGTGATAGCAGCAAATGTGGGTTGTGGTAGGAGAAATAGTTGTAGACCAGCAAATATGGATGGTAATAATAGTATAGATAGTGGTTGATGGTGATAGACTGATAGCAGTATATGGTGAAGGTAGCTAATGTAGGAGGAGGAAGAACTCGAGTACCTGGTGGTGATAATTGTAGTAGAATTCAGGGGTGTTAGTGGTGAGATATGTTGGGAGTGGTGGTGGTGGTGTAAGTGGGGTGGGTGGTTGGTTAATGGTGGGGTGGTTAGGGTGGGTGGGACAGTCGACAATTGGATGGGTGGGCGGGTGGTGTTCGTTACTGGGTGGAGGGATAAGTGAGGGTTAGAATAGATTAATGGATAGATGATCATATGGACAGCTTCGTGGTCACACCCTACACCCAAGGGCCATGTCACACCCTACACCACAAGGGCCATGTCACACCCTACACCACAAGGGCCATGTCACACCCTACACACAAAGATCAGGTCACACCCTATACCCTAGGACCCTGTCACACCCTACACCCAAGGGCCATGTCACACCCTACACCCAAGAAACATGTCACACCCTACACCCAAGGACCAGGTCCACACTCTACACCCAAGGACCATGTCACACCCTACACCCTAGAACCCTGAGACATCATACACCCTTCCAACATCAAACTCAAAACTTAATAACATCGCCATCTAATATTCTTCCCTATTCAAAATGTCACCTAAAACCAGTTCTTACAAGTAACTAAAATTATCGATAACTATTCATTCACTAAATAAACCTTTTACCTCACACACCCATATATGTAAAACGAGTAAAATATTCTTTAATACATATAATGTTTCTCGTTAAGATAACAACTGAGTGAACAAATGGATACAACGAACATTTCAGATAACACATCGACGGGTACATATTAGTTACGCTATATCTAAACTCACTAAATGTTTTAAGAGACTGTATTGTGGCGGGTCTCAAGAGGGCAAAGTCATTATATATTACAAGTGCAAATGAGGAAGGTACAGGATAAAGGCAAGAGATGATCGAGGAAGAAAGCCAACAGCAAGCTCCCCGCCGCCACATCACTCGGGAAGGCCTCCTGCCACCAGGGTGACGGGGACAAGCTGTGTATCACCTCACAAACAACTGAGAGTCACAGCAACGGAGTCCTCTTTATCTCGTAAAAGAAACGCCAGGGGATTAATTTGTCGTTAGCTAAGCTTACCGAAACGACCGTCCCACGACAAGCTCGTAAATCCTTCTACTCCCGGGATTCTCTCCTGGAGGCCACCACGACTTTACGACTACACAAACGACTAGCTACCACCTGGCAATATTTCATACAAATTGTTGCACTTCGCCGCCTCCTCCATTATGCATCCAATTACAGTTCCTTCGACTTACCCGCCGTTTCATCAGACTTCCTCCCCATTTCGTCCTAATTTTTGCTGTTATTAGCCACCATGCATCCTCCAAGACGTTTGGCACTGGTAAAAACATTAATTCCACATTTAACGAGAACGAAGCACGAACGACGACCCTCCCCCCACAAAAAATAATAAATAAATAAAATATGAGAATAAACCAAGTGTGAGTTAGTGTGTGTACTTGACCGCAATGACCAAGTGTGAGTTAGTGTGTGAACTTGACCGCAATGACTACGACTATTTACAAAGCAAGGCTCGAGGAACCAACCACTTTTAACAACTATGCTTTTAAAGATAATTTCTCTCTATCTTTTTGTTACAAGTTTTCTTTGCTCAAGCGTGAAACCCTTAAGTCTACAAATGGTCTCAAGTCTCTTTATAGGCGACGCTTGACTTTCATTTTTGTTTTTGCTACAAGACTCTTCCCCCCCCCTCCCTCCCTCTCATCACCGCCATTAGGTTCGTTCTCTCACTAAAATTTATCTGGTCTTTATATTATGGTGGATTTGACTATCGTACACAGTAGATCCTTGACTACCATACACAGTAGCTCCTTGACTACCACACAGAGTAGCTCCTTGACTACCATACACAGTAGCCTCTTAACTATCGTACACAGTAGCCCCTTGACTACCATACACAGTAGCCCCTAGACTATCATAAGTGGCGCCTTTAACACAACTGTTCTAAATAGCTACCATAAACAAACAATTTAAATGAGGTCTTTTTCCTGCCCCAGTTCTAAGCTAATGAGTCACCTCCCCCCCCCCCCCCCCCACCGACTACCCTCCCTCACACCCAACTTCCTTTAACCTCTAACCTCCAACTTCCCCTTCCTTCCTTCCTTCCCTCCCTCCTATCCTCTTGTCCTCCATCTATTCTTTTCCATCCCTAAACATCACAAATCCTCCCCCCCCCCGTCTCTCTCTCTCTCTCTGACAGATCTCACTCCCATCCTCCCTCTAACACATCCCCACTCCAATCCTCCCTCCAACTATGACTCCCGACAGACTCCCTCCAACCGTGACCTCCAAACACACTGTCATCATCCTTTCCGCGTCACAAGTTCCTTCTCCCTGTTCTAAATCTTCCTTTGTGCTATGTTCTCCTCTTCTCTTTTGTTTTCCCTAATTCCTCACCCATCGTTGCGTGCTTCTCTTTCCCACTAACTAATCTATATGAAAATTCCTCCTCTTCGCTTTTCTTCTTCCATTAGTGCCCTCCTTCCTTTCTTTATAGTCCCCCTTATTCTACTCATCCCTCCCCCCTCTCTCTCGTACATTTTTCAACACTCACTTCCTTTCTCCCTTACATCATTCATCACCTCTCTCTCTCTCTCTCTCATACCACACCCAGTAACAAGACCATCACACCTCCTCCCTTAACATTCCTAGTAGCATAAAGAACACGAGTCTCCTTACACCCCTGAATCTCTGATCTGCTGGTCTCTGCACCCATAAATGACAACCCAAGTATCTCATTTGGGTTTGGGAGTGTTTCGAGTTGGTGTAGAGAGGAGTTTTTGTTTCCTTGTTCGTGACTGTTGCTATCTCTATTAGGCAACTCCCTCCCCATTCCCTCTCCTTCTCCCCTCCCCATCCCCTACCCATCCCCACACACACACACACCTGGTTTATACAGTCACTTAAGTCACTCTTTTCCCCACCTTCACCATGACGACCCAGCTATAGCTAACACACTCACAACATTTAATTGATACACTTGAAGTAATTTTAGTGACTATTGATTACTAACCATCTACTAACCAAAGCCTGAAAACAAGTCATTTTTTCTTGGTATCCAGTTTTAGATTAAAATTCTGAAAAAAAAAAATAGCATCACGAGTAACCTTTTCTTTCCCTTTTATTCCTTCATTTTTTTCCCACACTTTTTTCCTTCCTCTTCCTCCTTAATTCCTATCTCCTGGTATCTTAATCTGTTTTAGGTGACCTTTCTGGTGTCTCAAGTTGCCACCATACCAGACCAGACATTACCTACCACGCCTCAGGAGCCAAACCTCAGAGGGAGCAGGAGAAGTTCTACCCCTATGTAGGTCAAAGTCAGACGTATCGATCACCCTCTTCAACACAAAGACTTCTTATATAACCATCACGGATCAAGAGGATTAGACACGACCCGGATTTTAAAAGGTTCTTAGTATCTTTAAGACCTCCAACCCACACAAGGGAGAATAAGTTACGGTTTAATTTCGACGTAATATTGGTCGCCCTAGCTGATGTGAGTTCGCAACACTAGAGATTAAAGAAAGGAAAATTGCGTAAAAACCTCTGAAAAAATCATCCCCTGGTGTGTGTGTGTGTGTGTGTGACGTTCGTTTTGCATTATATATTTCAAAGGTTCTTCTATCACAAAACCTTTAGCCCCACAAAAAGGTAACTATAGCTGGAAAACTCTCCCCTATAATTACAAGTGACGTGAGAATACTTGAGTAATAACTAGCCAATTCAACTTCTACTAATGACTCAATTAACTAGTTCCCGATTAGCAGTGGCTGTTAATTACCCGCGGATACAGTAACTAACTATGAGAATTAGGGTACATGACTTCTGGCCTTAGGAGCGGTGGTGGAGGAGGGTGCTGTCTTGAGGCTCGAGTTATTGTTATTAAATTGTTGTTGCAGTGCGAGTGGTGGTGGGAGGGAAGGGGGTGAAGTGGTGGTGATAGTAAGGGGTGAGGTGGTGGTAGTGGGGGTTGAAGTGGTGGTAGTGGGTGAGGTATTAGTAATAGTAAGTGGCAGCACATCATCACTATATTTAAAACGTAATGGTGTCAGCAGTGGCATTGGAGGTGAGAACAATGACAGTACTGATGATTATAATAAATAGCTGCAGTAAACATAACGTTGTGGAAGTAATGGCGGTGATAATTGTGGTTGTAGGTAATTGTGGTGTTGGTAAATGGTGTTAGTTGTAGGTATTAAAGATCCTGGTGGTGATACACGATGATAATAATACCAGTAAGTAGTGGTGATGATAGTGGTATTAAACTGAGGAAGCGATTGGTGGTTAGGATGAGTTATAACGCTCGTGGATAGATGGTGGTGATAGTGGATGGCTGGATGGTGGTGATAGTGGTGGTAATGATGTTAATTGACGGTAGTGGTGTTAATGGCTGCTGCTGGTGTAATGAGAGCGCAACAATGGAGACAAGGGACATCAATAATGGTGCCAGTAGTGGGGGGTGGGGGAGGGGGGGGGGTTAATGGTGAAGGCGGTGATGAACAACAGAGTCGGTAATGGTGGTAGACAATAATTACCAGGAGCCCCAGAGTCAAGGCCAGAGGAGTTGATGCTGGTGGCAGTCTCGTGGTGGGTGTGTGTGTGGGGGTGTGTGGGGAGGTGGTGGGGATGTGTGGGGAGGTGGTGGGGGTGTGTGGGGAGGTGGTGGGGGTGTGGTGGCGGTGTGTGGGGAGGTGGTGTGAAGGATATGGCCTAATGGTAGTGTTTTGTGGGGGGGGGGTTGAGGTATAGTGGTAGCAAGTGGTGGTGGTGGATGTGAGGGATTGTGGTTATGAATGTGGGCTGATTGTGGTTGTGGGAAGTACTGGTGATGACTGTGGAGGTTAGTGGGGAAGACGGGTAGCAGTATAATAGTTAAAGTGTTGGTAATAGCAGTGAGTACAGTGGTGGTGGTTGGTGTGACGACAACAGTAAGTGGTTGGGTTATCTTGGCTGAGGATGGTCGCCACTACCTTAGGCCTGCCGTATTCATTTAGCCTACATAAAAAAAAATAAAGTAGTAAAATATCAAGTACACACATAATTTATCTAAGATTTTTTTTGTTACGTATACAATACAGTTAGGCCTAATGACTGACTACTTTCCTAATCATTAAAGTCAAAGTATTAAATGTCAGAATAAATGACGCTTCGATACCTAAAAAAAAAATACTCCTAATTGAAAACAAAGTCGAGGAAACATTAAAGGCCTCGGCTAACCCGACCAACCAGCATGAAAAGTAAACTTAAGTGGTTCTGTGTGTTAGGGTGAAAAGGACTGACGTACAGGTGGACTCAACGAGGTGAAATCATCATCAAACATCTACTGTACATCACTCATCCATAAACACAGTCTATACCAAATGACGTAAAAATCCGTCGAAAACTGATGGTAAACTTATGAATACAGACACACACAGACACCGATCGCTATACCCCCTCCTCCCCTTACCAAGGCCAGAGGGATTAAAAGAAATGTAAAAAAAAAATCCACAAAAAATACGGCCTCAACAGTTACCTGGAGAGGCTCACAAAGACGAATTAATCAAGTAGGTTGGTGGGGGGCAGTGACATGACTACTTGACATGCCCTGTAGGGTGGTCTGACTCACCCACCACCTCCCCTGTCAATCAAGGGGGGCCATATAACTGCCCTGCCCTGCCCCACCCCGCCCCAGCCATCACTCACACGCCTACACTGCTACACTGACCACCTCGTAAATATTGGCCTATCTCTCTCTCCTCTCCCTGGATGTCCTATCTTTCCCATGGTGTCTCCTCATAACTCTCTTTTCTCCTACCTACCTTACTAATACTCCCACACTCTCCTCTCCCCGCTATCTCCCTCCATCCTCTTTGCCCTTCGACCTGCCTCCTTATCTCCTGTGTGCACGAGTTTGAGCACACACGTCTAAGCCTATATTCGAGTAAAGGTTGGTGTGTGCGCGAGATGTTTGTGTGCGCTCGCGTCTATAAGAACGCTTGTGAGTGGACGCGTAGTGTGTACACAGTATATCTCCCCAGTAAAGGTGTGTACATATCATGTTCACCATGACACGCCACACCGCTCAACCTTTTACCCATTTTTCTTCAGATGTTTTTCGTAAACAGAAGGATCACGTCTAATGCATAATGCATCCCTCCCCGGGGGTCCTTATTTGAATTTCAGAAGATGTAAATGACAATAAAATAGCCGACGTCCCCACACCACTAGAAGACCCGACAGACAAACACCTGAAGATATAAACCTCCTCCCCTGATGACTTTATAACTCAAGTAAGTATGTCAGCTGTGTCATGTTTAAGAAGCTTAAAACTAATGTTAAACGCCAAAGACGTCTTAAGGAGTTTTGAAAATACTACATCAACATTGAAGTCTTTGTCAAGAACAAAAAAACAATTAAATCAAGTTGTAAATTCATAGGCACATACAAATTAGCATAACTTCAAACAAGTCTACCTTCTGTCCAAAGTAACGTTACATTCCACATATACTGTAAACCGCATTAGATAAACGAGTCACCGAATCACAACGAACAAAAAGGTGAACATCTGTAATGCCAACGACGGTGTCCGGGGCATAAACAAGTCTCTGCACTTTGAGGTGGCGAGCTTAACACTGGTCTTTGAAAGGCTAAATGTGAACACCGGTCATGTTAGGCAGCAACTTCGTTCGTGCAGACAAACCCTAATGACAAACGTTAAAAACAGAGTAGGAAGAGCGCGCATGAATTTCCAAGAGCATTCATGTGTAAAAAAAACTGAAAACATCTTAGCTATACATAATAACAGAACCTACGCTTCATTAAAAGAAATTGAAAGTACAAAATAAAACGGCAATATGATCGTTCCAAATCCCTCTATACCCATTTCCTGCAACTAAGCTATCTCCTCCCGCAGCAGACAACCTCCTGACCTCCTTAACCTCTTAACCCCCAGCACAGGAGGCGTAATGACCATCTCCCCAAGGATGTGTAACCTCCAGTGGTCTCGAGACCAACCGCCCATCACCCGGCGCCCTAGGCAGACCCATTATCCATTGTAGCTCAAAATTATCTTAATGTGAGTGACTCGCCTTAAATGATTCTCTCTGCTATGGTAAGCCCGTTAACTCCCCGCCTCAGGCACTCACTCACTCACACAACCACGCTAAGTTATCCCAATATGAATGGCTCTAATGCTTCACCTGGCAACAAAATAATGACGCATGATATCATTCAACTATACGAGTTAAGTTTGTATGTTCCCTTCACATTCAATTTAGTCTAATTTCATTTAAATAACTCACTATAACGAAGTATCTGTGTAGTCCAAATTAACACCATCTAAATTAATTATACGTGTACAAATCATTATGTTCTAATAAAATAATAAACGTCTTTTCAAAATCACTAAAATTTATAATCTTGATTTATGTCCTGTGTAAAGACTTCAGTGTCACACGTTGCATTTCCTAACAAGCTGGACCAGTTGAAGATAACGCCCTGTAAAATTAATCTTCACTTCTCAGCCTTTCCTTTAAACAAACCTTCACTTTCAAAATCAACAAAAGTCAAACTTCAGGTAATGTTCTAAGTAAGCCATCATCAATACACCTGCCTTTAATTAGTATATTTTTTATCACGGGAAGACTACTAATTAGGTAACGTTCTGGACGAGTCTTCATAGTCCACGGTGCTTTTATTTTTCAACGACAAACTGTTTTCATAACAAAGAGCAATTTTCTTTTGATACAACAACAAACTCTGAAACGCCATGCTCTACAAACATCTTTTAGCAATAAACCAAAAATTAATTTAGTCGAGATCAAAGACCCAGTGCAGCGACGATTACATTTCTCTGTTTATTCTGCAAATATATTAACCCACGGTCTATTTCGTTAAGATATCTCTTCATTGTCTGAATTTAAATAATAATGAATTTTTGATCTGCAAATCCATTCAGCGACTAATTGACTATCTCAGTTTTAGCTGACTGTGTACACTGAGAAAGCACACTGTTTATACTGCAAGATAAACTTTATGTACACTGCTTTTCTTCTTCGTCCTACTTCACCGCCTTCTTCCCAATTTCCCAGAGAGAGAGAAGGGGGGGGGGGGGGATAATGTGTGCAAGCGTGTGTTGAGGTAGTGCTCCTATGACCCCTTCTAACAATGCCTCTGCTGTTAATAAAGTGGGTAGAGAGGTAGTAACTTACGGTACAAACAAGGTGTTAACAGTATGTCCCTTGATGCACCTGCACTGCTATTAATAACTAGTCCTCTAATTTTGAGATGTGGATGGTTGACAACGAGACTAACTATTCATATATTTTACGAGGAAAAAAACTACATACGCATCCACAGCAGTGAGTAATTTCTTTTAATATTCACACATTTAATAATTTACCACTCTCCCACTCCATAAAACGCAATGAGACAATACACAATAAAAATATATACATTCAACTCCTTCACAAAGAGGTACTGACACCTAACACGAACTGATCAAATATCGTTCACTCAATATTCACACCAACAACGATATGACAAGTCAATATTCATACAGACACAAGAACATATTCACTCCCACCACCAAAGACGCCACGAGAATATAAATACAGAATTATGATCTTACTAGGATATCCATAAAAGACAACGGGTAAAGTCATTCAATTTTCTTATCAACTACAAACCATGAATACACTATGTCTCCCGTAGAGCTCTGATAACATACTGGCAACGAATACAACACCCAAATTATCCTGTAAAGCTCTAGTCCGTATCTTACCTTCACCCCACGCATCAAAGTAACTAAGCTACCCGCTGCGTCAAGTCTTCATTCTCCCAACAAAAACGTAACGACGAGGTTCTAAAATGTTACCGAGATGTTCCTTTTAAGGGTAAAATTTATATACTACTGTAGGAACGACGCACTAAAAGTAACTACGCAATCAACAGTGTTTTAAGTCCCGTCTTGAAACCAGCACGTAGCAACTAGAATCCAAAACTGACGCAGGACCTCCCTTGAAGGTCAACCTTGAGACGTGCTGGGGTCTCCAACACTTGACCTAGCCACCACAGAAGCCGCAGCCACACTACTCTGCTTGTATTACGCCCCCTCCCCAGATCCTAATTACATTACGGATCATAATACAACCTGACATTAATGGTTGACAATTCATTCCGTGTTGCATTAAAACCAGGTAAAATAACATACCAAGGATACCACATGGTGTTATTTGAGGTTATTTGGCATTTAAAGTTACTGAGGTTATGATTTATTCCTTCCTGTTCTTATGTTTGATGGGACTTGATGCTGCACTGATCACTTAGGCGATTTCCCAAGCACTTATATTCCCCCAAACTTATGGTACTGTATTAATTACCAAAAACTTATCATAGTCACGAGAATACTACTACCGTGAGTCCAAACTAGCTATCGATAGTTTACCAATACCGTGTAAACCACATGTACAGTCAGTCATTGGTCTCGCTGCCTGTGTTGCTTAACAATATATCAACATCTGCATCACTGGTTTGACATCTACGTTACACAAACATGTTGGTCAGAAACGAAAATAACAAGCGATGGTAACTGTCTAGGCTACCTGTGCTACATAACCAAGCACACGGCTATTCATTTAAAAATCTAAAATGAATAAACAAATCCATCTAACCTCACATAACTAACACTAATGATATTAACATAACACGTACACAGGCATATTATGATAAAAATCTACTCATAAAAATAATATATTACATGACACCGGGAAACACGATACAAAATGAGATATTGATCATTAAAATGTCAAATAAATAAAATAGTATGGAAAATTATCATCAGAATGTATGTTCAATTTGCTTTAAACAGTCTAAAAATAACATATGATTTACCCATTCCACATTTCATTCCCCGAAAACCACATCCACGGATTTATTTTCAAGTCGATGAAAATATCAGATTTCCCTTTCATGTCACGTATTAAATTTCACTTTATAAGGCGCACTGTTTTTTGTTTTTGTTTTTTCCAATATCACCATCATAAACCACGTCACTATAAGAACCGTAAAACGTCATACGTGATAAAGTTCCCGAGTGAAGTAGATCCAGGCGAGCGAGTCAGAGGACGGGATCGGTGCTACACCCTCCCAACACGGCGTCTACCACAACACTGAGGTTTGAGCCCTCCCTGACCGAGTGGCCGCCTGGCTGAGTGGCAGGGGTAGGATCAGCGGATGGTTGGAGGTTGCCGCTGTCGTCATGGGAGGGAGCATGTTCCCCCCTACCCTTAATCACTATCACATCATCACCTCAACTTTACACCTTAATCGTTTATCGAAAAACTTATCTGAATTATCATTACTCAGATGTGGCACCAGGAAGGGGAGTTTGAGTAATTACGTTTATTTCTGCCATTTAACCTAATCTCTCAAATCAATGAGTAGTTTTTTTTTAACAATAGCAATATTATATGTAATGTATTACTTAACGTCTTTCTGTATTGTTCAACACAGCTTATCATATTAATCCTCGCCTGGCAGCAGTGTCTTGAGGGCAGGGTGTTGGACAAGCTTGACCGCACTTCATCTAAACCCACAAGGAGGCCGTGCCCGGGGATAATTACCCTTCAATTACTTATTATCAATACTGCTTTTACTTTGTAGGTTAACGACTTGGATATTACTCCTGCAGGCATTAACCACACCGGGCGGCCTTGATCAACGTCTGCTTTAACACGGCCAGGATACAACTGTATTTATCCACTGGTATTTACGTTACCTGTGTGCCATTTATCTACCGAGAATAATAATCATACGTTATTTATTGTAATTTTTATAATCGACAATGCATTATATTAATATCTAATGCGGCCCGGAGGAAGAAAAATAAAGTTACACCACCCGAAGCAGCAAATACGATCACCACAATAAGTACGATCACATAAATACCAACAATAACTCAGCTAGATTGATGATGTGGTCGGCGTAACAGTACCAGTACACCACCAGCCCATCCAAGTACCAGCTCTCTGATTAAGTCATCTGGGGGGAGTTAATGCTGTCGAGAATGCAGATAATACCGTGTTTTAGTGCATTAAAAGGCAGCAATTCCTCTCTCTGGTGCTACCGGATGGCTGCCAAAAACCCCCCATAAAGATGCAGGATAGTTTATGGCGCATATCTGGCCCGTGTGTAGACTGTACCAGAAATAAAGTGGAATAAATTGTCAGTTTCTGCATGGTGGAGATTCACAGGCAGACTGAGTGAATGTAAAATGAGGACAGGGAACGGAACATGGTAATCAAGATACATCAGTTACACCAGAATGACTTCAGCTGCCTTTGCTAACTAGACTGAAAAACAAAGATATTTATTTAGTAAGTTGTGCATGTCGATTGTTCAAACAGAAGACATCGAACTCTAAATGAAATAGAATCTGTAAAAGACAAATGACTGACATGTTTACCTTATCGAGCAATTGGAAGTTAATTCACCTAGAGTACAGTGATGAGTCTCGTTCACTGGAGGAAAAACTAAAGTCATTGGTTGTTTACAGATGGAAGCCAGAGAGGATGGTCGAACAAGGTTAAACTTTAAAGTGTTGTTGCTCTGAGCACACCAACACGGAACTGAGTATTATTAATGTTATTTAGCTATTATAAGGCTTCTATTGTTCTCACATACGCTTCCTAAAAACGCAATGATGTCCTCTTATACGACTAACTTTTCATGCGTTGTGTCATCATTCCGGTATACATAACTGTGGAAAAAATATAGCGTCATAAAAATAACGTAATAATTTATATAAGAACAATATGACGTGACTATGAACATGAAAAACACCAGGAACATTATCAAGCAACAAAGGTATCATCTGTGAAGCCCTACAAATCATCCGCCATTACACCGAGTCCATTACAAGTGAGTCTCGTAACCCTGATAGAGCGTTTGGGGGGGGGGGGGGGGGGGGCAACACACTGTATGTAAACTCAGCTCTTTTATGTCCGTAAACAAAGAAGCTGTATGGCTGACAATGCACTCGATCGCGTTAACTTCTCAAGTGTAAAGTTAGGTACCAGTTTCCAGTAACCCTAAAGACAGGAGACGAGCATTGTATCCACTCAACTATCCACATATCCACATCCCATCAAAAGAAAGATCGTCCACTAGAAGCAGACAAATCCACCACTGCGCCACATCAAAGTCCAGTCAGCTATAACTCTGGACACTAAAACCAGAAAATACTGATTATCGAACCCACGTGAGACTCTGTTATGATCTATCCACACGCCATGTCCGGTAAAAAAACAAAAACATTGCTATTTGTTTAACTTGTCGTGTTTACATCTCCCGGACAGACAGACAGACAGACGGGACACAAAATAAGAGATTAAGGACACAAGGACAAGGACACACACACGGGGGGCAGACACACACACACACACACACACACAGACAAAAAAAAATACATGTCTCAATCCCTTCCACAGGAGACGGTAAAAAATATACAAATTCTAGGTAGTAAATCATAAAACAATTTGCTATGAATATTTTATAGATGACAAGAATAAGGGATCAAATAGCCAAATGATTCTGGATTAAAAAACATATATATATATTTTTTTTTTCCTATGTGAGACGATATAGAAAATGGGGGTACACAAGAGTCGGCGGAGGTGGAGTCAGAAGAGAGTAAGATGAATGAGGGTGTAGGAGAGAGAAGAGGAGGATGGAAGAGAGTAAAACGACGAAGAGAAAGGAACAAGGAAAGGGGAATGAATAGGTGGAAATGGGTAAAGAGGGATGAGAGGGTGATAAAGAGGGGGGTAAAGAGAGAAATGGGAATAGAGAGGGAGAAGGGAGTGGGAGAAAGACAGAGGAGAGGAATGGGAAAAGGGAGGAAAGAGGAGAGGGGAAAAAAGGAAGAAGGAACATGAGACAGGAGGGGATAGACAGGAAGAGGAGGGTAAATGAGAGGATAAAACGAGGAGAGAGAGAGAGAGAGAGGCGGTGGCTGGTTGAGGGCGGCGCCGGAGTGGGTGTTGGCTACATTAGATGAACCAGCCTAGCACTTCCTCACCTCCCCCCCCACCTGCTGTGAGCCACACTGTGTTGTTCTTCCTCCTTGTTCTACTGCTTCTTGTTCTTGTTCATCCGCCTTGTTTTCCTGCTTCTTGTTCTTGTTCATCCGCCTTGTTCTCCTGCCTCTTGTTTTTTTTGTTCTTCTTTGTTCTTCTACCTCTTGTTCTTGTTTTGATCCACACTTTTTTGTTCTACTGCTCTTGTTCTTCCTCCTTGTTCTCCTGCCTCTTGTTCTTCCTTTGTTATCCTACCACTTGTTCTTCTGATCCACTTTGTTGTTCTTCCTCCTTGTTCTTGTTAATAACCCTTGTTTATGTGTATTTATATATATAACTAAAGCCAACGATTTTGTTTTAAGAATTTTACCTCAAGTTAATGCCAGCAGTATGAATAACTCGTATAATGGATGAGAATTATACCTTAATTATACCTTACAATCATACTGTGCTAGCCTGAATCATACTTCAATCATACTGTAGTTCACTTGAGGTTTATAATCATACTCCAATCATACTGTAGGTCATTAAGCTTCATTCATACTTCAATTATACTGTAGTTTTCTGAGCGTCAATCATACTCAGTAAGAATCAATCATACTTCAACCATACTAGAACTGAATCTCCGTTTTTATTTAATTACTACACCGAGCTTAAATTATACCTCATAATCATACTGGAATTAAGGTTTGTGCTTCGTATACATTAGCGGAATTAATTACATTTAAATCATACCTAATTACCATAATGTAATTTAATATCATGCTGCGTCTAATTAACAGATCTGTCTCGTATAATAAAATTAACTCAAGGCCGAACAACTATCATTCCTACAGGCTGTTTGAATCATCCTTAATAATCATCCGTAAGATCATACACTATTATGAACGGGAATAATGCTTTTCAATCAATAACATTATTCTTCGATATCAATCTGGAATCATACCTCAATAATACTGAAATTTAATTGTCCTTAAATTAAACTTGAATCATACTTCACTATCATACTGCAAATTCTCCCAGCTTACAATACCTCCATCATACTGCAAATTCTCCCAAGCTTAAGACACACTCCCCTCATACTGCAAATCCTCCCACCTTACAATACCTCCATCATACTGCAAATCCTCCCAGCTTACAATACCTCCATCATACTGCAAATTCTCCCAAGCTTAAGACACACTCCCCTCATACTGCAAATTCTCCCAGCTTACAATACCTCCATCATACTGCAAATTCTCCCAAGCTTAAGACACACTCCCCTCATACTGCAAATTCTCCCAGCTTACAATACCTCCATCATACTGCAAATCCCCCCACAGCTTAAAACACACTTCCATCATACTGCAAATCCTCCCAGCTTACAATACCTCCATCATACTGCAAATTCTCCCAAGCTTAAGACACACTCCCCTCATACTGCAAATCCTCCCAGCTTACAGTACCTCCATCATACTGCAAATCCCCCCCCAGCTTAAAACACGCTCATATGCTGTAACTCAACCAAGAACATTCGTATAGCGACTAACTAACGTGGACAGAATGTAAATAAACGCCGAACCACCAATCTCTTGTTTGTGTGTTATAACTACTTTACATCAGCACTAATTAAGGGTAATCCTTTCCTTAGCCGACGCCTCTGGAACCAAAACCCTTCATAAACAAACACACAGACACACACACACGCTGTCTGTCTGTCTGTCTGTGTGTGTGTTTTTTCCCGTCCGTCTCTCTCTCAATCACTACCTCTATCATTTTGTCTGTCTGTTTCTGTCTGTTTGTCTGTCTCTTCTTCAATTTACCTATTTTTTCCTCTCTATACCCCATCTCTGTCTTCCTGTCTGTATTTGTCTATCTGTGTTTGCCTATGTCGGTCTGTGTGTGGGTCTGTGTGTGGGTCTGTGTGTCGGTCTGTGTGTGGGTCTCTCTCAAACATAATCAGCCAACAGCCGCCTGAACAACAGTATTTTTATGACATAGTACATAAACTAAAAAGCAATTAAGTCCGTGTTACTTTAATGAGCTCCTCGGGGTCACACTAACAAGATATGAGGATGAGGAGGAGGCAGAGACGACAGAGGTGTATATATGGCAGACTAAAGGCTCCCTGTACCATAAAAAAAAATATTTCCAAAGTCACCTTAAAAATAAATTAAAAAACAGAAACTACTTCAACACAATTGCTATGGAACTATCATTATATACTTTAACCCTTCGTAAATAACAAGATAAAATACTTTCTCATTCAGTAATCAATAAAATAAATAATGCTTTTCAACATCTAACTACTGTGTTATGGCTATCTCAATCAAACCCACTATACACAACTACTATGGAACTATCATCAAATATACTTATTCTTACTGTGTGAATAGATCTTATTTGTATACACTAATTCAAACAATAATTAATACAAATACCAGATTGTTTTCACAGTAGTATAAGTAATTTGGAAGTCTCATTAACACCTTGGCTCCCGTCTCCACTAAGTTAGTATAACTAATAGCAGACACTCATTCAAACACATTTTTTTTTTTTACCGTGGCCAAGCGTAAGGGAACTCATTAAGGGAACTCATTAAACACACCTTCTCTATTCTTGTCTATATTAACCTAACTTAACTTCATTATAACCTTTAATTACGTAATCGTATATAGCTTATACTGAGGTAATACGGTACATCCTAATATAGCCTCTCCACTCTCGTCTACCATAATGTAATCGTAACTAATGCTACATGAACGTATCTAGTTAAGAGAGAGAGATAGTGTGTGTGTGTGTATGTTATTGTTAAGCTATCATAAAGCATTCATTTTGTGTTTAACTTATGTCAATTAGGTTCGTTCATACATATTCAGCTCCGAGGAAATTTTATCGCACGAACTTTTGAGAATCTGTCCCCGAGATGACTGTTGGAGAATCTGACCTGTGAATTGTATCTACTGCGCCTATGTCCGCACTACAGATTAGGTAAATTTAAGTAAGATTTTAAAGTAATTCTCTCGTTGCCAATCTTAACCCGTTCTCACATGCTGTACGACAGTTTGGGGAGACCTCACACATACTTCGGCGCTCCCACCTTGTGCATCCCCAGTCGAAGTTGATCAATACTGGTGGGCGTATGACGTGTCTCTTATATCCCCATTTAGTCACCCCACCCCCCTTCCCCCTTAAAATCTCTCCGGGAAGGGGAAGGCAATAACCCATCTGTTACGTCTAAAGATGAAGATGCTGAACGTGGAGGGGAGGGGGAGTGTATAGTCTGGGATGAACCAACAGGCCCCAAATAGCCTGAGCTCCATTATATACACACAAATAATGGTGATAATAAGCTAATCTCACACAGACAACAATCTTTAAGAGTTACGAAAGGTCATTAATTAAGCATGATTGCGGAAGACTATAATCCAAGACGTTCATTATAACCGAATTGATAAAGAGGATGATAAAAAAAAAATAATAAATATATCACGAAAGAAAAAAAAAGATGATGTTACACGCACACTATAATGAAGAAGAAGATACTGTACCCTGCTGTAACCCAACACTCGCTGGAATGAAGTTATAAAGTGATAAACTACAGCTAAGAAAATTAATGTACAAGCACGCACAAGATTATTTACACCCATTTTCTACGAAGACATTGCAAAAGTCCTTCTCTCTCTCCTCTCTCATTCTCTGTTTGTCTTTCTGTGTCTGTTTGTTTCCTCTTATTAAAGCGTTTCATTTACTCCTTCAAATATTTAACATCCTCGTCACTCCACCACACCAGCTGCCCCACAATATTTCCTTTACGTTAAAAACATTATCCCTAACATTTACCACAACTCAAATATACTACAGATTAATATTTTTAACCTTAACCCAGTTTTATTTTATAACATTTACCAAAACTAAAAAAACAAATCGTACAGAAAAGTAATGCGCTTTTACGATTAATATTTCAGATACGGTGGATGATCACGTTAGCCTTATAAGCGTGGAACAAGAAGCAGGGTTTAGTACAGTGGCTGGTTTGACTTCGATACTGAGTCCTAATTCCCTGACACACACAACACCTGCCCTTTTACGGTGGCGTTACTGAGCCTCACTGATGAAGCTGAATTAATACTCCTTTATTGATCATAATCTGGCCTATAACTCGCTGGCCAGATCATAATTCGATATAGGGTATTTTGATTCGATGTACAGGCATTTTGATTCGATATACGGGCATTTTTATTCGATGTACGGGTAATTTTATTCGATATACGGGTATTTTGATTCAATTTTATCAACATTAAGTATTAAAAAGTGAACAGACTAAAATATTTTCTGTTAATGCATAAAAAAAAATATCAAATTAATATTCACGAAAAGAATAAATTTTCAACATTATGCAAGACCCGATTTTTATACTTTTAATGATTTCTTCTAGTTTTTCATTATTATTTATTCTTCATGTGATTTTTTTCTGTGTGTGTGTGTGTGTGTGTGTGTGTCAAAAGGTACAGTTGTCGTCATAATTACCTGGGCACTTAACACCACCTGTGATCAACTCGAGGGTGTTGTAGGTAAGAAAGTCCTAGCGAGCCTCACATCTATTTACTCAGGTTTATCGTTGTGTGATAAATGCGTGTGTTTTTTTTCCCTGTTGCAAATCTGGTTAATCTGACATAATTCATTAACTAAAGCATCGTTCATCAGCTATAAACCAACCAAATTTATCACCCACGAGTACGTTACCACATACTACCAAATGTTGAGGGAATTTTGACCACAACTGCACATACTGTTAGTTACAAGTCTTATTTATTCTCACTTACTGAATATATAATTTTATTTATTATGCATTAAATTACACGAATGCACTAATATAATCTATAAAACTTGGTAAAAAAACAATAACTATGAATAAAATGAATAAAATTATCCAAATGATCTTAAAAATTAGATTATCTTAAAGTTACAGTAATAAAAGTGATCAAGAAGGACCATTAAGCAAACGCCGGATGTTTGGGAATGGACCAATCAGAGAAGGGTATAGATGAGTGACGTCACCGAGGGCAGCACCTGAGTAAGCGAGGAAATCACATACAGTGTTGATGTGGAAAACAGTGTGGCTAACTCTGACGCGGAAGTGTGGCGCCGGGGAGGGAGGGAGGGAAAGTGGGAAGAGGTGGGCGTGAGAGAGAAAAAGAAGGGGGGGGGGGGGAGTCAAGACAGAAGGGAGGGAGAGTGATAACAAGGAGCTAGTAGGGAGGGAGAGAAGAGGTGGGGAGAAAGGTGGAGGTCGAGGTGGGGAGAAAGGTGGAGGTCGAGGTGGAGGAAAGTGGAAATTAAGGGAGGAATGAGGAAGAGGAGGTGGAGGCCAGGGTTGAAGAGAGGTGGAGACCAGGGTTGAAGGGAGGTAGAGGCCAGGGTTGAAGGGAGGTGGAGGCCAGGGTTGAAGGGAGGTGGAGGCCAGGGTTGAAAGGAGGTGGAGGTCGGGAAGTAGGTGGAGGCCAGGGTGAACTCGAGAGGCAGAGGATGAGTGGTGACGTGTGTCAGTGTACAGGCTCAATGACTCACTACTTGATACCCCTGTACCCGCCCGCACCACCACAACTACCACCATCACTACTAGCCATACCCTCCACCACAACTACCACCATCACTACTAGCCATACCCTCCACCACAACTACCACCATCACTACTAGCCATACCCTCCACCACAACTACCACCATCACTACTAGCCATGCCCTCCACCACAACTACCACCATCACTACTAGCCATACCCTCCACCACAACTACCACCATCACTACTAGCCATGCCCTCCACCACAACTACCACCATCACTACTAGCCATACCCTCCACCACAACTACCACCATCACTACTAGCCATACCCTCCACCACAACTACCACCATCACTACTAGCCATACCCTCCACCACAACTACCACCATCACTACTAGCCATACCCACCACCACAACTACCACCTTCACTACTAGCCATACCCTCCACCACAACCACCATCACTACTAGCCATACCCTCCACCACAACTACCACCATCACTACTAGCCATACCCTCCACCACAACTACCACCATCACTACTAGCCATACCCTCCACCACAACTACCACCATCACTACTAGCCATACCCTCCACCACAACTACCACCATCACTACTAGCCATACCCACCACCACAACTACCACCATCACTACTAGCCATACCCACCACCACAACTACCACCATCACTACTAGCCATGCCCTCCACCACAACTACCACCATCACTACTAGCCATGCCCTCCACCACAACTACCACCATCACTACTAGCCATACCCTCCACCACAACTACCACCATCACTACTAGCCATACCCTCCACCACAACTACCACCATCACTACTAGCCATACCCACCACCACAACTACCACCATCACTACTAGCCATACCCTCCACCACAACCACCATCACTACTAGCCATACCCTCCACCACAACTACCACCATCACTACTAGCCATACCCTCCACCACAACTACCACCATCACTACTAGCCATACCCTCCACCACAACTACCACCATCACTACTAGCCATACCCTCCACCACAACTACCACCATCACTACTAGCCATACCCTCCACCACAACTACCACCATCACTACTAGCCATACCCTCCACCACAACTACCACCATCACTACTAGCCATACCCTCCACCACAACTACCACCATCACTACTAGCCATACCCTCCACCACAACTACCACCATCACTACTAGCCATACCCTCCACCACAACTACCACCATCACTACTAGCCATACCCTCCACCACAACTACCACCATCACTACTAGCCATACCCTCCACCACAACTACCACCATCACTACTAGCCATGCCCTCCACCACAACTACCACCATCACTACTAGCCATGCCCTCCACCACAACTACCACCATCACCACTAGCCATGCCCTCCACCACCACCACTACAACCACCACAACTACCACAATCACTACTAGCCATGCCCTCCACCATATCTACCACCATCACCACTAGCCATGCCCTCCACCACCATCACTACAACCACCACAACTACCACCACCACCACTACCTACAACACTCCCCCTACCGACCACCACCACCAATTCTAAGCATCACACTACCTCCTAACCTCTACCACTCCCCCACCCCCCCCTAACCACCACCATCACCAGTCACACACACTCCAGCACCGTCATTAAGGAATTGCGTGATAAACTAGATCCCTAAATAACCCGTAGCGGTAGTGATTGTTAAACCTTATAAGGGAAGTTCATTAAGTAACTCGCGCAATCACCTCTTTGTAAATCACTTACGATCTCTTAACCTCCCGACGCTTGTAGAATACGGGAGTCTGATGATGAGAAATGTATACCTTATCTTTCTCAGGTTGTGTGTCTCAGCTGAAGCAACACCGTGTATATTTTTTTTTTTCCTCGGTGATATTTCGTTACTTTTAGTTCAAGTCAAATTCCCGTCATTGTTGATCTGTGTGATGGAGATTTTTCGTGGGCGAGGGATATGTTTAGAGGTGTGGTTTACAGTATACAGTGGCAGTGATGAGACGCCTGTTACCATGTATCAAGTCTGGCATTTCGAGGCCCGTTAACAAGCATAAAGACTTTGACATTTCGAGGCCCGTTAACAAGCATAACGACTGTGTTATGACGCGAGGGCTGTTAAAGAGCACGATGACAGTGTTCTAATGCCGAGCATAGCGTCAGTGCCATGTTACGAGGCTCGTTAACAGGCATGACGACACAATCATGACGCCATGTCCGCCGAAAATAACATTTACAGAAACAGGATACCACAATATATAACAGGATATGACACAGGATGGACTCGGTATATGGTCTTACATCCTGATATGATTGAGCTCTAGCTGTGTATCACGGTGAGTCATTTCATGTTTATCTTCACATATTAAAAAAAAATCAGTCAGTATCAACACAGGAAACTCAAGAAGCTAATTAATTATCTAATACGCGTATGAAGACGTTGACTCACAGGACTGAGGCATCCCTATCATCCTGTAGGGCATGAGGGACTCGAGTCTTCACGTTTCTTGAGTGTGAGGGACAGTTATCTACCACCTGAAGAAGTTATCGTATGTGCCTTGTGTCTCCTAAGACTATCATGAAGCAGACTGACGCCATTATGATACGAAAATGAGAATGTTTAATGGATTACAGGTATATTTCTGTCCTAAGTCACCTTGTCGAAGTTCCTGTAACTGTATTTTGTATCTAAAACTCTAATGACGTCTCAGGTCTAGAATTACAGGAGGTGACCTAAAGTACTGTACCCGGGGACTGAAGGTTCCTGTAGCCAGATGCTGTCGAGGAGTCTAAATACTAGGGGTGACACGGGTGACCTTAATGTTCCCTTATGACGGAGTGGATGACGACAGAGGAACCTGAAGAAGTTGACCTTTTTGGCCTTTGAGAATAGCAAAGAGGGGAGAGGAGGGGGAGGAGGGGGTGAGGGGGAGGAGGAGATTGTACAGGGGAGGGGAAGGAGATGATGGGAGGAGGAGGAGACGGCGGCATGGGAGAGGGAGGGGAAGGAAAAGAGGAGGAGACGGAGGAGGTGGTAAGAAAGAGGAAGAGGAGGAGGAGGGCGGAGGAGACAAATATCCATTGGTGACCTTAAACTACCGTGCCTCAAGGTCTGCCTCAGATTGAAAGGCCCCTTTAGTTTCCCATGAGAGGAAGGCCCCAGGGATCTCCGGTCAATGGAGGGCCCTGGCAGGATGTTATCAGGACGACAGGGAGTTGTAAGTGGCGCTTACTGTCGATCCTGAATGTTGATGAGTGTGAGGTGGCGGGTGAAGCTCTGTATCTCATGAACCACCGCCACTGCCGCCTCCATCACTATCGCCACCATCTTCCTCCATCACCACCACCATCCTCCTCCATCACTACCATCATTCTCCATCATCACCATCTTCCATCACCACCATCATTCTCCATCACCATCACCACCATTCTCTACCACCACCACCACTACCTCCACCACCATCCATGAAACTCTACCCCGCCTCCAATCACAGTAGCTCCACCACAACCTCTATGATAGCTCCAACAACACACCTCAGCCTCCACCACAACACCCCTCCCCTAGGACTACAACCTCACACTCGCTATACCTACCATAACAAACAACCCGACCTGGTATAACAACAACTCACAACCACCAGTTTTCCTCCCGTGTTGCGCCAGATGCCCCACAACTGATCTGTACAACCTATTCCCCGGAGAGAAGTTTCTACCTACAGCATCTGACCTTTCCCACTTCATAACCCTCTGTTTCCTTTCTCACTTCATAGCCCTTTGCTTTCTGATACGTTTCTTTCCGCAGACAGAGCACAGACAACAGCAGAACTTTCGTCGAGGTCTGCTTTATATTATGAAGAAAATGAAATCTACAGAACAAACATCACGATTAAAGATCCTAAATAACTTACAAAAATCCCAGATAAAAAAAAATACACAAACATATTAAATCTATTTTTTTGTCTTTTTCATTACAACATTCTTAGAGACATGTCAGTGACGGATTCCATTATCGCCGAGAATTTTTTTTATTAGTGGAACCTTTTATTAAATTTTCCCTTAAAATACCCGAAAGGAAAATTCCTTTCACGTGGTATTTTTGTCAACTCTCCAGATGCTAAACTTCAATGCGTATTATTTATTCTCAGGTACAGACTCACATTATAAGACTGTAAGAGTGTAAGGACTCAGGTGTTCGTGGTGCCATTCTCGGTATACCTGCAATGACACCTCGACTACCTATTGCTACCGGGCCATAGAAAGCCTCTTCCTCGGTAGCAATATAAAGAATGTTTGACTGATTAATGCGAGTTATGTACTGGATGTGAGGTAAGTGATTGAATATTATTGTTGTAATGAATGTTGAAGCAAGGAGGGCTGTCGTTGTCATCGTCAGTAGCAATTAGGAGGACGAAGGAGGAGTTTTTCAACATCACCGTCAGGAGAATCTAGTAGAGGGGAGGTAGCGAAGGAGGGACGTAGGAAAGGTGGGAGGGGGGGGTTAGGTAGGAAAGGAGGGAGGGGGGAAGGTTGTCGTCATCAGTCAGCTAAGTGTTTAACTGGCTGTCATTGCCACCTGGGGTTCAGTTCACAGTCGAGGTCATCACCGTCAGGAACAGGGTGTGGGAGTGACAGAGGACTGGCGGGCGGCAGGTCGGGCCAGTGACCGCTGGACGGGGTGGCGCCCTGCGTGAGGAGACTGTTGGCTGACGATGAGCAGCGTGCGTCTGCTATCAATGGCTCGGGGGAGGTGAGGGGAGAGGGAGGACGAGGTGAAGGAAAGGAGGAAGGCGAGGGAGGAAAAGGCGAACGGGGAGGAAGAGGTAAAAGGGGGAGGAAGAGGTAAAGGGGGGAGGAATGGGTTAAGGAGAGGAGGAAGTGGCGAAGAAAGTTAGGAAGAGAGGAGAAGCGATGAGAGGGAAGCTTAAAGAAGAAGCAAGGGAAAGGAGAAAACAGAGGGTGCAGGGGGAGGGGATAGGAGGATTGGGGAGGGAACAGAGGGAAGGATAAGAAGGCTGCATGGTGATGGGAGAGAAGTAGGGAGGAGGGTGCATGAGAGGGGGAGTGGAAGGCTGTTGAGATGGAAGGTGCAGGAGGAGGGGGAGAGTGGGAGCTGGGGGTTGCACGGTGAGGGAAGGGTACATGGGGAGGAGAAGGGTAAGGGGTGGAGGCCTGGAGGGTGCAGAGTGAGTGGGAGAGTGAGAGGGAGGGTTGCAGCAGGGTGAGGGGTGAAGGAGGGGGGGGGAGGGGTAGAGAGGGAAGGAGGCACCAAGCAACAACAGGGACTGGCACTCAAACCTCCACCAGTTCAACAATTCCTTTATATTTAAGCTATTTTAGTGCCACAAGATGCCACAGTTTTCCCTTTGATATTTTGGCTCTGAGCAACACACAGTAGACCTCACACCCACCCGGGATGCTCTGCTCTCATCTCTCCTCATTTAATACAAAATTAATACAATAACACACACTCATTTATTACCTGTAGAGTTATATTAGTATTATAAGTTATACCATACTTGTAAAGCGTTTGATTGTAAGACGAACACGCGAGAAATTCCCGAACTTCAAAACCCAGAAATTAAAGTCGTTTTAGGGATTTATATCGTCGATTTTTTTTTCATTTATCCACACCCTGTATCCCGCACCATTTACCCACACCCTGTATCCCACACCATTTACCCACACCCTGTATCTCGCACCATTAGTGGAGCTGAGAGCGGGCACGTGTAACCACTGTGGTGAAGGGCACTCGCTCACCACGGAAGCTGTGTGTGTGTGTGTGTGGGTGTGTGTGTGTGTGTGTGTGTGTGCGCGTGTGTGTATTTATTGTGTAACCTACCACCACCACTACCATTACCAACCACTACCACTCGGCCACCTGCACTCTGTCAACATCATGTCAAGCCCTTTACCCACCTTAATATATTATAAGACTTAAGTGCCAGGTTCATATATCCACTAAACTATAAAGCTTATGACTTTACTCTCCACTAATAAAATAAATAATGCTCCAGGTTATATAACACAAATCCCAAATAAAAATTATCATTGACATTCTATCATTTTTCTAGGTGACAAAAAACTTTATTTTTCCTTTTCTGGTTTTTATTGACTTTGAATACCACATGCCAAAAATTATATTCATTACCCCCTCTTCCCTCCCCTCCCCTCACAAGCTAACACCCCCCCTCCTCTCACAAGCTAACACCCCCCTCCCCTAGGATACCACTCACCCCCCCCCCCAGGTTAACACTCGGTACCTGAGGGAGATGGTAATGAGGGAGTGGTATCACCTACAGGCTCCAAAGAATCACATATATGGTACTCGAACCAGTGACATAGTATAAAATAAACATTACTGGTATCAACGATGGACAGATACCACAAAATACTACCACCGCTTGGAAGATCCTTAATACCATTCAACGTGTACACTAACCCGTCTTTTAAGTACCAACGAGACTAGATACCACGAAGCTTATGTGGTGGTCAATCCAATTTCGGAAGATACCACAAAGACCCTTACCATCTGTGCAATACTAAATAACCACCATTCACTACGATAACCACAACCTCCTTATACCCAATAGGATCACTTACCACTCACATCGTTAGCCACAACCACATAACGAATCGTCACCACCACTGCACCATTACCACCACCACCACTCGATTTAGATGACAACAATACCTCAAAAGATACGCAAGACAATGCATACAATCACTGTCTATCATGTCAACGTCACCTGTCTATCACCATAACGCCACTAGTCTACAATCCAGAACTTATGGTGTCTTAACCTATGGTGAAACTATTGTGTTTTATTCACATATTTCACACACACACACACACACTTTCCTCCTACACCTGTACACTAATTGGCTACATCTCTCTTGACAAAAATAATTACGATTTGGATTTGGTTTTTAGGCTAATTTAAACCAAAACATCGACTCCACATTATATCCAATTCACACACACACACACACACACACACATACATCTAAGGAGACGAGAGCTGACGAAAACAAACACCATCTTGCGGCCGGCAGCCCTGTTCTTATCGCGCTATCAGACCTTAAGGGGTGACGCTGCCAAGTACATCTGCATACATTAATGGTGACCACAGTACAAAAACAAAATGTAAACACTGGTCCATTGTTTTATAAGAATAAATGTTGTGACGTATTGTAGATTAAGTGATGTATGCCATTAACCCTTTGAGGACGATGGTTTAACCCTCTGAGGACGATGGTTTAATGTTCTGCAGTTTGAGAATTTAAACCGTCGGGATTTTTATATATATTTTTTGAGTTTGTCTTATGCAAAAATAAACGTAGATGCAAAAAATAAAGAAAAATAATCTTTAATTAATATGTATATATATATATATCAAATTATACCAACGATGAAATATACTACTAATAATAAGAAAAATAAATAAATAAAACTACATTAAAAATAAGTAACAAAATAATAAATATTAAGAACAAATAAAATCGTATATAATAAAGGAAGAAAAACTCTTGCCTCATATCACGGGGACACAGGTTCGATTCCCACAAGAGGTAGATACACACCTGTACACCCCTAAACTCATATAAACCTCCATCAAAATCTATACCACAATATCCAAGTATAAATTATACATATATACATGAATTCAAATCCCAGGCTTAAAATTAATAAACAGTGACAAAGTCTTTATTAAGGACTTTGTGACGTACAGTTACTGGTATACAATGGAACACTGTCACGGCACACAAGGGTAACAATGCCAAGATGAATGACCACTGTGTTTGGTTATGGTACCTTGGATAATGCTTCTGTCCAATCAGCGCCACATGTTACAGGGTCAAGGAAAAGTTGACCCCTGTAAGGACGGGTCATAGGTTCATAAATACATTGGGTTCATGGCGACGATGGAGCCATGATCATACTGGGTTCACTACTACACAGGAAGGAGGGGGCAATGGGGAGTAGGGGGAAAGGGGGTTGATGGGAAAGGGGATTGAGGGGGAAGGGAGGGGGGAAGGGGTGATGAGGGGGGTAAGAACTGTCACCCGGATTCCTAAGTGATTAGTATGCTAATGTTTTTCCCTTAACTGGTGGTGATAGGAAGATGTATCTGACTGTGGTGATGGAAGAATGCTGTTAACTGTTAATGGGAGAATGTATTTAACACACACACACACACACACACACACACACGAGGGAGGCCACAGAACTTCCCCATCAAAGATTGTAATTTGTGTACATCAGATAGCCAAAAAAAAAATACATTACAATAAATCAGAAGAGATTCCCCTCCCTTCTCACGTCCTCCCTGCAGGCGCTGACGGAGGGAGGGAGAGAGGGCGGGGAGGGTGTGGCAGGATGCTGGGACGGAAGGAATTGTAAGAGGGAAGGAGGAAGAAGGATAGGGGGTGGGGGGTGAGGATGAAGGGAAATGGGGGAAAGTAGGAGAGAAGGAGGAGGTTGGGAGATAAGACAGAAGAGGGAAAGGGGGTGTGTAAAGGAGGGAGAAGGAAGGAAGGAAGGCAGTGACTTCACAAGAGGGGGATCCAATATAGAGGGCACTGTGTACACGCTATGTCTGTACACTCCCCTTTGGTGTACATGCTCTGACTCTTTGGTGTACACGCTCCTGGTACACTCCCTCTGGTGTACACGCTACTTGTACACTTCCTTCTGGTCTACACGCTATGCCTCTGTGGTGTACACGCTACCTATACACTCCTTCCCCTGGTGTACACGGCAGGGCAAAATCCCCAGGTCTTCATTACGCTACACGATCACGTATTACCTGTGTGGGTAGGGAGGTGGGTAGGGGGTGGGTAGGGAGGTAGGTAGGGAGGTGGGTAGGGAGGTGGGTAGGGGGTTGGGTAACAGGAGGAAGGTAGTGGGATAGAGGTGCGGCAGGGGGGGGGGTGTAATCTGCCATCGCGTAATCACTACACCAAGAAATTGATAATCGCTCCGTCTCAATTATTAACCCGATAATAGAGGAGGGATTTTCTTTGCTTCACTGGAGATATTAAGCAGTAGAAACGATAATACCAGTGTGGACTCTTATCACCCCACACATACATACATACATACATACATACACTATTCATCACATCAATAAAAGGTACACTGCCCTCTGGTTTAAGTCTTTGTAATACCACTCGTAACTACACAATCCAAGTCGTTATCATAACAACCATTGCCGTGAACACAGTGTATAGGGTTCGAGGAATAAATATATACTAATTATCTCAGGTACAGTATATCATCACCTGTGTGGCATCATTAGTTCCAGGTAATATATTGTTACCAGATTTTTGTTCAATGTTATATACTGTTTATATCCAAGGGTTAAAAAGAACATGCTATTCATTTTAGGGTGAAGGAAGTATACATTATATGCATTCTAGGGTGAAGGAAGTATACATTATTATATTCATTTTAGGGTGAATGAAGTATACATAACTCAGTACCTGGTTGGCGTGCCAGTAACCTCTCTGACAGCTGGTAGTCCTCTCCATCTCACAACAAAGCAACTCTGACTTTAATACACAGTGAGTCATAACTTGTTAGCGGCCATGAGTGTAAGTGATGAAATGTTGGAGTGCTTACCCTCCCTCCCTCCCTCCTCCTCCTAGTCTTCTCCATCTCTCCCTCCCTCTTTACACCTTTCGTCATTCATCCATTTCTTTCTTTCTTTCACCCTCTTCCCACTTCTCCACCCTTGTCTCTTTCCAACCTTTCTTGTCTTTCCCACACTAATTTATAGGTACCTCTTCCCCCCCTCCACCCTTACCCACAAGTACCACCCCTTCCCCCTACCTATTTTCCCTATACCACACCTCCTTCCCTAATGCGCCTCCAACCCCAACTTACCTCCAATCTACCAGTTCAAAATCCCCCCACACCTCTCTCTCCCCTCCCTCACTCCCTCCGACAAGAACTTGCTTTTACCCCCCCTCCTCCCCTTGGCTCAGCTCTACGGATGCTGGCAGGTTCCATTCACAAGTTGTACTGCTTGTGTTACTTTCTCCCGACCTCTGCCGCACACGTTCCGCCATTCACACACCTCTCTCTCTCTCCCTCCCTCTTCCCCTTCCACAGCCTACCACAGTACACCTCCATTCACTTACCTCATGATTCATCCATCCTAGCCTCCCCTACCCCTTCCTCCACCCATCTTAGTCTCCTCTACCTCATCCTCCAACCATCCTTACCTTCCCTACGTCACCCTCCATCCATCCTTACCTTCCCTACGTCACCCTCCATCCATCCTTACCTTCCCTACGTCACCCTCCATCCATCCTTACCTCTCCATCCTCTTGTGTCTGGTTGACATTCACAATATATAATGGGGACAAAGGCGACTTGATGGAGCATAATGGGAGCCCGTGAATGAGGGAACCCGAAGGTGGTCGTCTGGAGCATTGAGGGGGAGGGGGAGGAAAGGGAAAGGGGAGGTACACACAACTTGACATTTTCATTACCACCACACACCACTACCCCATCACCACTACCCCACACACCACTACCCCATCACCACTACCCCATCACCACTACACACCATCACCCTACAACCGTACCATAACCACCACCACCAGCAGCAGATGGTTAGGTACTGTCATAAAGCCAATGTTTACAAAGGTTCACTCTGCCTTGCCGTAATGTCTCCCACCCGCCCCTTGTTGTATGGCAGGACCCAGGAGGCGTGAATTCCCGTACATTTATAGCAGGTCCGACAATACCCGCACCTGCCCTGTTTATGACCGAGCTTAACCATTGTGTAGAAAGATATGGGAATCGTCTCTTAGGTAATACTGGGATTTAGTAAGAACATTTCCAGAGTAACATTAACTTAAAATTAAATCTTGATGAATTGAGAAAATAAATAATGAAATAACTTGTATAATGAAATGGGTTAATTGATTTATACTATAATGAATTAATTTTGGAGTTTTAATTTAGATGAAAAAAATGAATGTAAAGTTGAGGAAATAATTAAGAATACTGGATATAAAATCAAAATAGACGAGAAGTGAATAATAACAATGACACTTAATATCGTGATAACTAGAAATAAGATAAATAACGAAGATTATAAAAAAGAAAAACAATAATAACTCTTTAATATAACAAAAACAATAGACCATCAGTGAAAAACAAAAAATTTATTAATTCACTGAGGTAGTGTTGTCCCCCCTCCCTCCACCCCCTCTTTATATGTTAGAAAGAGTCCCTCCCACCCCTTAGGATATCTACCGGTGTTTTAGGGTGCTCTCTCTCTCTCTCTCTCTCTCTCTCTCTCTCTCTCTCTCTCTCTCTCCGTATTCCCTTACATCTCTATCCCTCTCTGTTTTCCGTCCCCTCCTTACCCATTCCATCCTCCGTACCTATCCATCCATACTCCTTCCATCTTCCTCCTTTACCTATCCTTCTCATCTTCCGTCTCTGTCAACCTATCCTACCACTTCCATTCTCCACACTTTTCCATCCCTGTACTCTATTCCACCCACTTCTATCCTTTACAATCTACTATCCCTTTCTATCCTTACCCCCTCCATTCCATCCACCCCTTTCTATCCTTACCCCCCCATTCCACCCACCCCTTCCGTCCCTACCCACCCAAACTCCCATATCCCTTTTCAATCATTCCATTCTTTCCAACCCGTTTCCCCTCAGTCCTTCCCCTCACCTATCAATTATCTCCCCCACGCACTCTACAATGTAAACAACGCACTCTTGGCCTCGTTCATAAGTGTGTTTTCTTGGTTCTCCTTCCCTGAGTGTTTCGAGTAACACTTATGGACCAAAAACCTCACTGGATAATACTAACCTAATCTAAATGTAACCTTAAGTAAATATAATCTAACTTAAAACTAACCTGACCTAACAAAAAACTAACCTAACCAAAAATAACCTCATCTAAAACTAATCTACCCTACCTAAAACTAGCTTAACCTAATCTACCCTAAAACTAACCTAATCCAACCTAACTTTACCGAGGTCCTATGGTCAATCCAGTAAATCCCACTAATTACAGGTAGAGTGGACACCAGGTAGATGTAGATTAGAGTAGAAGGCGCAAAACAAGGTAGATGGGATTCTGGGTAGATTTAGATCACAGTAGATAGGTAGATAATGATAGATGGGGTTGGGTAAGAGGCCTAGAATGGAAGAGACCCGAGTGGGGAGTGTAGATGATGACTCGAGTAGATGATGACTCGAGTAGATGAAGACTCGAGTAGATGATGACTCGAGTAGATAAAAAAAAACCCAAGTAGATGAAACACGAAGCTACATAATACCCGAGTAGAGAAAGTACCAGGGTTAAAACATGAGGGTCGGGTACGATGAACCCAAACAGGAACAGAATACACTGAGACATGTACTTAACTGTCTCCTTTTACGGCCTTTGTGTGCCCTAGTCAGCCCCAACCAACCTTTATTACCGGTACAAGAACTGGGGGAAGTTAACCCGGTACAAGAACTGGGAGAAGTTAACCCGGTACAGGAACTGGGAGAAGTTAACCCGGTGCAGGAAATGGAGGAAGTTAACCCGGTATAGGAAATGGGAGAATTTAACCCGGTACAAGAACTGGGAGAAGTTAACCCGGTAGAGGAACTGGGAGAAGTTAACTCGGTAGAGGAACTGGGGGAAGTTAACCCGGTACAGGAACTGGGAGAATAAAACCCGGTACAAGAACTGGGAGAATTTAACCCGGTATAGGAAATGGGAGAATTTAACCCGGTACAGGAACTGGGAGAAGCTAACCCGGTACAGGGTTTGGGAGAATTTAACCCGGTACAGGAACTGGGAAAACCTTAACCCCGAACAGGAACTGGGAAAACCTTAACCCGGTACAGGAACTGGTTGATCCGTCCGGGAGAGGCTAGACACAGTGATGGGCCCATTAAACCATTGAGGTGGAGGCTACTATTTAAATTAGGGTAAAACCTGGTTAAGGAGAATTCGGTTAAAACTACCTATAGAACGAAGCCGGATAAAACCTTCTTTATAGTGAACCCAGTTAAAACCGTGTACAGTGAACCCAATTAAAACCGTGTTTAGTAAACCCAGTTAAAACCGTTTACAGTGAACTCAAGTCAAAATATGGTACAACGAATCCGGTTTAAGCCACACAGATCGAAACTAGATAAAACCAGGTAAAACAAACCCGATTAATAGCAAGCATAACGAACCCAATTAAAACCCAAACATAAAAAACGAACCCACAATAAAAAAAAACACTAACAACCGTACCCGGATAGAAGCAGGACCGGGTAGAAACAAATCCGAATAGAGGGTGATTTCGGGTTGTGGGTCGGGTAGGCGGGTAGTTCGTTATCCGCTAATTACTGGGTGGAGTACAGACCGCGGAGAGCCTAGGGTGGGTCCTCTAGCCAGTGACATAAGGTAGTAAGTGGTGCACGAGCTAAAGTGGTGCAGTAGTTAGAGTGGGGCAGTAGTTAGAGTGGTGCAGGAGCTAGAGTGGGGTAGTAGTTAGAGTGGTGCAGTAGTTAGAGTATTTACGAACCCAAGCACTTCAAGACCATACACAAGAAAGGGGAATGACTTAGCTATGCAGAGAGTACAGACCCCGAGTGTGTGTTGGGATCAGTACTAGAATTGAGTACAAGTATTAGAGTTTTGTCTGAGCTGAGAAATTGGAGAACATATTTAAGTATGAACTGGGATTACTCACAGTAGATTTTAGTCTCAGCTCACAGCATAAAGCATGAAATATGATCATTAACAGAAGATAGGTCTCAGCTCACAACACACTCCATTATGAACAGGGATCAAGTACACTGTTAACACTTAATACAATATTATGACGTCTTGTATTACATTTATCATACGATAATAACTGTCTGCGTAAGATACCAAGTGTTTACAATAACAACTTTTCCAGATAATAATATTCTGTACGACAATAAATCAATGTACGACAACTGTATTTACTGTACGATATTTTTTTCTCGATTTATTTTACTCGCGTATTAACTCCGGGTCTTGGAAAATAATCCGAATCTATAACGTTAAATTCTAGTCCCTGTATATTTCCAGGTTGGTAATATGGCGGCAACAATACAACGATAATAAAACCGAAATATATTACGATAAATACATATACAGTCTGTACTTACGATCCATCTCAGGTAACTTCTTGCCCCCAGCAACTCAATTCTCTTACCTGTGGAGAAAAGAAAAAGAAAATTAAAGAAACTGAAGATATAGTTTACAAATATCAAATAAAATAGAATAAATCTAAAGAAAATGGCATAATTCTGAAAAAACAAAATGCCTATATTTTTTTACCTAGACTAAGAGAAATGTGTATAATTTTACTACCACCACTACCACAACCACAACCACCACAACCACAACCAGGCCGCCGAATAATAGCTCAAAGGCTCCTGCATAGTTTACACACACTCGGCGTCGTATTACCGTAAATGGCGACTCTTTTAAACACCACTCCCTATTACACCACCACCACCACCTTGTACGGAGGAAGAGTTACACCACAAACGGGAGAGGGTTTCCATAATAAAGGAAGCCTAACATAAACCGTATAAAGGGTGGAAGGATTATACACTAAGGTACGGTTATAAAGACGGAATTATACAGAGATACTTTTGACCCTATTTGACCTTCCTCCTCTCTCTTATGTAAGTATTGGTGTATGTTAAGTGTATATAAGTATTTCATCATATATTTAAAAGTAAATGATCTTTTCTCTCTTCACACACACACACACACACACACTTATCTCACTTACGGTAGTCATCACCCTTTTAAGGAAGTCATTATACTTTAGTCATTATTCCTTAAAAAGTCATTATAATTAAGAGTCATCACACTTATGGGGTTTAAAGAAGCAGTATTCCCTTCCCTTCTCCCTCGGCCTCCCTTCACACCTGCCTTCGCTCTCACCCTCACACCTGCCTTCTCTCTCACCCTCACACCTGCCTTCACACCTGCCTTCGCTCTCACCCTCACACCTCCCTTCACACCTGCCTTCGCTCTCACCCTCACACCTGCCTTCTCTCTCACCCTCACACCTCCCTTCACACCTGCCTTCGCTCTCACCTTCACACCTGCCTTCGCTCTCACCCTCACACCTCCCTTCACACCTGCCTTCGCTCTCACCTTCACACCTCCCTTCGCTCTCACCCTCACACCTCCCTTCTCTCGCCCTCATAGACCCAGGGAGATGAGGTGTCGCCATTTCCCCTCTCGACCATTTACCCTGTGACACCTCCCTTGGTCACGCTGTGGGGCCACTGGTGGTCACACTTACTGCCTGCAGGGTACTAACGGACCGTGGGAAGTGTCAACTGGTGTGGGAAGTGTCTAGCAAGAAAAAAAGCGACGGGGTGGGAAAGTGACCACTGACTTGACGGTTTATAACACAACAGACAGTGAGGATGAAAGGCAATATAAGACAGTGACAGGACGGGTAGTAAAATGGAGGAAAGTGACACCTTGGACAGTAATTCGACGAGCAGAACGACCAAAAATACGACCACCGGGAATAAACAAATGACGATAACATCTGGGTAACACTTGGTAATGTTGTCGTGTTGACGTGAAGGAAAACTGGATGGATGGATGAGTGGATGGATGGATAAATGGTTGAACGAATGGATGGATGGATGGATGGATGGATGGATAAATGGTTGAATGAATGAAGATTTCATTTAGACGCACGAGCCTCCGAGATCTTGGGAACTGATCTACAAATTTAATCTCCTTAAATAAATACTATTGGTAAGAGATACCTTGCTAACGAGTACTGTAGCTGTTGAGGAAGAAAGTAACTCATTGCTGTATTTATGTATTCCTGATTAGTCTGATAAGGGATGTTTTTAATACACCGTTTAACTTATCTCTGTATGTGTATGTCTGAACTTATCTCTATGTATATCAAGTCAGTTTTGTATGTATTTTGTGTAGATAATTTCAAGCAAGATAATAACTACCCTATACATGTCGTAGTTACATGTATGTTGTAGTTATGTCGCTACAAGGGAAATATATTTGAACCTTTAATTCATACCAAACCAGAACTTGTATTAACCTTTGTGAAAAAAAAATCGTAATCTAAATAAACACGGTCCAAACTGACCCTCTGGGGGGGGGGGGGGGTTAAGAGGGGAGGTAGGGCGAGGGGAGATAAGGGGGGAGGGGGAGGTTAGGAGGGGGAGAGAATCGAACCCCTGGCCATAAAACCTTTGGGTTACTCTCCCTGGTGTCGCCTTACAGTCAACCGTCTGTCACATTTCACTGCCACCACCCAGCTTCTGTTACCACGCCGCTAACAGGTCACTTGTGGCTTTCTCTATACCCACTTTACCGTTCACAACACATTGGGGGGGGGGGGGGGAGGGGGGTCAAACCAACACTATTTTTGTACACTGGTATTAAAAAAAAGATGATTTTATTTTTACGAATTATTTATCTAGTTTTATCTATCAATTTATAACATTAAGTGATATAATGGACAATATTCTAGTCTTTATATATGTTATGTGGGACTTGTAAATTATTCATAAGGTCACGATATAAACAAACAAGTCCCAAGAGGCCTTAAAACTCTATCTGGGATAACAAGTGTTGACGTATATCATCCAAGGAACAATTTGAGGAGAGTTCCATCCAAGGTGAAGCAATAGTTGAGTATATAACACTCCAAGGACGGCTCACCATTGCGACAGTTCAAGTAGATTAAAACTAAAAATATATTTCTATTGTTGTTGAGAGAATAATATTGAACCCTAGATAAGGAAGAACAGATTAGTAGAGAGATATGCATGTAGTTAGTGATCTTGACCTTTGACCTCTAAGCAACAATGACAGGTAAAGTAAAAAAATATATCTCTTGGTAGATCAGTCAGTCAGGTATGGTATTCATAGAGATGTTACACACATCTAAATAAAACAAATTAACATACTTGTATAATGTCAAGCAGGATGATTGTATCTCTCTTCACTATTGTGTTTGGACATGCATAAATATATACATGAATACATACATTATACATATATGAATACAGACGACACTTACTATCCAATTCATATGATTTAGTTGACGTGTGCATTACTTTCATCGTTAGAATAACAACAACAGCTGCAATATAACAACAACAAAGTAACACAACGCTGCAACACACATACAATACACAACTAACACAACACCCTTAAAGAACACAACACTACACAACACCAAGCTAGCATAACACAAGGCTACACAACACACAAGGCTACACAACACACAAGGCTACACAACACACGAGGCTACACAACACACAAGGCTACACAACACACGAGGCTACACAACACACGAGGCTACACAACACACGAGGCTACACAACACACAAGGCTACACAACACACGAGGCTACACAACACACGAGGCTACACAACACACAAGGCTACACAACACACAAGGCTACACAACACACAAGGCTACACAACACACAAGGCTACACAACACACGAGGCTACACAACACACGAGGCTACACAACACACGAGGCTACACAACACACGAGGCTACACAACACACGAGGCTACACAACACACGAGGCTACACAACACACAAGGCTACACAACACACAAGGCTACACAACACACAAGGCTACACAACACACGAGGCTACACAACACACAAGGCTACACGACAGGGGCTATATACTCAGGCGTATGGACACAATCACCAGCAGGCGAGCGAGCTACGAGACAAAGGCCAACACTCAAGCCCCCCTCCCCTCCTTGACCAGCCAGCCAGTGTTGTGATGCAAATGCCCGCAGCAGCAGATGAAACACGTGGGCCAGACCAGCACGTGGGCCAGACCAGCACGTGGGCAGTAATACAAGCAGAGTCCTCCCTTCCTGCCTGTCTGTGTGTGTCTGTCTGTCTTCCTTCCTGCAGTCTGTATATCCTCTCTGTGTCTGTTTCCCTTCCTGCCTCTCTCTCTCTCTCTCTCTCTCTCTCTCTCTCTCTCTCTCTCTCTCTCATTTTACTTACCCACCCTCCTCTCTTGACAGCATACAACAGGCGCTGACAACACACCACTATCATCGGTTATCAGAGAAGGAGTACAGATCAACACCTACCTGACGAAGGGCTACCAGTGCAATGTCTGGGTGTGGTCTTAATTAACTCTGGACCCGAGGCGATATACGATAAACCAAGTGAGGTGTACAGTTGCAGACAAAAATTCCTAGGCAACTGTGAGTGTGTGAGTGTGTGTGTGTGTGTGTGTGTGTGTGTGTGTGTGTGTGTGTGTGTGTAAGGGGGAACTTGGATTTTAACATATATTTACATACTTATCTTTGTATTACTTATAATTACTTTACCTACTACAATTACTTAACATATTATTTATACAACAGCATCATTAATTTCCTACATCTGTTTTTCATTTAGTAAATTTATGATCAGTAGTCTTTAATAACTACAAATTATATAAAATAGACTTTAATAACCAGAATATTATCTACTATTTATTACCCTAAGTATAATAATTCATATGTAACTACCTGGTATATCATTAGTATTTAATTGACAACTTAATTATGCAATTTTAGTTTTATAACTTATTAATACTCATGAGATAAATACTTAATTGATTTTTAGTAATTCATTTTAAATCTCTCTCATTAGCTCTATATAATTACAGTTTGATTAATTACCATTTAATAATCTTATGTATCTTGTATGTCATTTTTTATTTATAATTAATCTATTAAATTCCCAACCAATTATCATTAGTCTTATTGTATTTTATTTATCAATTAATGTCGTATATTTTCCTTTGATAATTGTATTGGTGATTTTTCTTGTCATTTTTTTCTCATGGTTTAATTGGAGGCTTCATAAAGGCTTCATAAAGGCCTCATAAAGGCTTCATAAAGGCTTCATAAAGGCTTCATAAAGACACACTATAGGTTTCGGCAACACCTGGACTGGGGCTGTATGGTGCTTCACTGTAGGAGTCACGTTACCCTCTCCCCTCACTCACTCACGCACGCAAACACACACATGCACACACACACACACACACACACCTAGGAGGGAGGGACACATACTGGGCTATAACTCCTTGCCAATTAAGGAAAGACGAACACAGGTTATCTCACCTGTCTAAGATCTACCTGTGATGTACCTAGACGTACCGAGTTGGCCTCACACCCACAGAGAGAGAGAGAGAGAGAGAGAGAGAGAGAGAGAGAGAGAGAGAGAGAAGCGTTATTTCAGTATCCTACTTTCTGTTAGATGTGGAAAATAAAAGTGATAAGAGATATGTATGTTAATGTGGTCATGAGGTCCGAAGTGAGTGAGTGAGTGAGAATGATTTACTAAACACATAATGGCGCAGTAACTAATTAATATCACTGGTATAAAAAATATCTGAAGAGAAAAACAAAACCAAATCCTAATTAAAAAAAAAATAAATAAATAAAAATCCATCATTTCTTGTCCCCAAAAAGTAAACAAATAAATCCTAATAAAATCACAAAAATAAAATCCGTAAAAAATATAAATACAAAGAATAAATAAAAAAAAAATCTACTGACCTTCACAAAAAACTAATAACGGTAAATTACTAAATAAAAATCCCCCAGTCAATTCACATTAAGAATCCTTGATATACTTCCCAGACACGAGGTAAAGTATATTCAGAGCTATAGGGATTAATATATCAGGCCTTTGAGTATACGGGAGAGTATAATGGAGCCACAAAGTACTGATATACTTAAGAGGTTATACAACGCCGACATATTCACTTGACAGATATTGATATACCCAACTAATTCACACCAACATACTCAACATATAATAAACTCAGACATAATACAACACGATAAAGAGGGTTTAGTGTAACGAGGTCATTAGAGACGTGACACAAACTCTAACATACTCACCCGTTTAAGATCTTCCCCTTAACAAGCGCATATCTCAAGAGTAGATATATCGCATATAACCTTCACCACTGCTCCATGTATAACGCATATAACCAGCAGGAGGTTGGGTTAACATTTATATTTTAGGTGGGGTGGGGTGGGGTGGGGTGGGGTGAGGTGAGGTGGGGTGGGGTGGGGTGGGGTGAGGTGAGGTGAGGTTTGTTAAGTCGATAGTTCGCATACCCGTGTTTAGAATTCATACACTCATGTCTAGAATTCGTACACACATATCTATAATACGCACACTCATGTCTATACGCACACTCACGTCTATAATATGCACACTCACGTCTGTAACTCACAAATTATCTAATTATTGTTTCATTATTTCACTTCATTAATAGTAATTAGGTTTATCAACACATTAATATTACCTAACCTAAGCCACACACACACACACACACACACACACACACACACACCGAGTGGAAGGGAAAAAAAAAGTTAACCCACACCTAATATTTGACAGACTAATTAGCATATGAAAGCTAGCCGCCGGAGTAAGAGGGTGTGTGAATGTGACCACCATACTGCCAGATTAAACACACACGAGGCTCAAACGAATCGTAAGGTAATTAATTTTCACCTTAGTGGACAGGTACGAACGCATTTACGCATTTATCTGCTTCACTTCAAATTCTCAAAAAACCCTCTTACGGTCATTAAATTTCACCAAAGATGGAGTCGTGAGAATATGCATCTAAATGGCTCACTTAATAGCCTTCAAAGGGAAGATATAGTGATCAAAATGGAAGTTAATTTACCCTAAGACTCTACCCTAACTGGATAGACCTGTCGTATCTGCAGTTAAGAGAGGATGGATGATTTAACGTAAGAACCTCTGTGAATCAGGACACCCGAGTAGCAACACAGCCCACGCTATACACTCCACACCTCATATCTTGATTAGTTGATCTTGACACATGACTGCGCTAACTCAGACGCTCAAGGACCTGTATTCTAAAACAGACGTTACTTTTATAGGTGTTAAACCCTCACAAGTAATACCTGGGTTCACAACACTGACACTATCTCACTCACCACTCTTTATTTCTTCAAGGATATTTTAAATGCTAATTGAAGTTAGGTATTTGAAATTTAATTGTAGTTTGTTAATTCATCTCGAAAGCAATTAAGAATTTACTACTCTGGGTTCAACGCACACAATAAACAAAGTAATCCCTTAATGCAGTTACTCTATATATCATTACATAATTAACACCTTCAAGCTAAATGTGTTAAAAAAATATTAATAAAAAACTAAGAGAGAAATAAATATATAAACATTGTCTTCTTTCTCCTCTTTACACCCCCCCCCCCCGCTACCTCTTAACAAAAAATTAACTCAGAGTAAATCATCAAGGTACCAGAAGTCAGACGCCTTCACCCACAGGAGGACTGACGGAGGTGTTCCCAAGGGCGAGAAGCCGAAGCTGTTTACCATTTACAATTTTAAATCCTCATTCTTAAAACGTCGTAAGTGATTTTTTTTACTCCTCGTAACTAAAAACGGAAGAAGATTATGTGAATAAATAATCGCAGTAAAATTTCAATGCCATAAAGATTATACCTGTTGATCTTGTCTCCCTATATAACTCGTACTAAGTGTTATAATTAAGGTAGAGTCTCAGTTTAGTTTGGATGCCATTTTAGATATTTTTTTGTGCCTTGGGTTTAAATAAATTAGTTTAGATGCGTTCTTGTATCACCAATAGAATAAAAAATTAACATATGAACCTTTAAGACTCTTGATCCGCTCTAAGGCCCTTGTATCTTAGCATAAAAACCTAATTAGATTCCTCCATACATTGCGGGTTTAATGATCATATTCAGTGTAAAAACTTTTGAGAATCTTCCGAGTGGGCAGGCAGGCAGGCAGGCAGGCAGGCGGCTAGGGCATCACAAACATGGTATAATACCCATAATACCCGGGCATCAGAGGGCGTCACCCAGAGAACTACATCGCCCTCCCATCTCCCAACGGACTGACGCACGCCGCCATGGCACTATCCTACTACCCAGCCAGCCACCACCCCCGCCTAGCTCACCTCTTTACCCGCTCACACTACCTCCTCCTCTAGCGATTCCAATCCCAACAAAAATAATCAACACCAAAAACACACTACCCGATCCTATACGAAAATAAACTTGAAATGAATAAACTGAATACATTACCTACGATTAGATAAATGAAAAAAAAAACAATAAAATCAATGATATGGAAGATTCTTGTATTTTTGGTGAGGAATGTGACTTGTCGTGGCTCCACCTAAACAGACTATATGGCCTTCTAACTACGACACCATCTCACCCCACGCCCTAAATTTCCTGGAATATTTCTTTTGTGGTTTTTAATCTTCCACCGAGTTGTTGGTTGTAATAAAATAATAATTGAGGGAGAGAGAGAGAGTCGTATGCATGAATGTTGTAAAAAGGATAAAGAATGAAGTTAAGAAGGAGAAGAGCTTAAGTAGGAGTGATGAAAGTAGGAGGAAGCGAGAAGCGTGAAGAATAAGTGTTGTGGACAAGAGGAAAAAGTGTAATAAATAGTAAGTAGGAGGAATGTGGTGAATATGAGATGTACAGTATAATAAGCAAGAGGAGGAGGAGGAGGAATAGGAGGAGTCTTCCCCGCTACCCGTCTGCCCTGTTGCCACTGGCGATGTGTGTTGTTCCTGGCAACTTTTAAATAAGAAGGTCTGTCATGATACTGCCACCAACAACAACACCCAACATGAACACGTGTGTATCCGACCACCACCTGATTTTACTTACACACACACACACACACACACACACACACACACACACACACACACACACCATATCACAAACCCACGTGTATATCAGATAGCCACTGATTCCATACATACATACATACATACATACATACATACATTCCACCAAACTAAAATAAGTACTTTAAAATATAAATAAACCCCAATTTACATACGGATGAAATAAACTAAGCAGAGGTCACGACCCCATAATGACGTCGGCTGCAAAGGTCATGACCCCATATGACCTCGACTGCATACATCTGACTCCTACGCGACATTCATGACTAAATAAGATTAGAATAAATAACGATAATTAAATACAAAATAATTAAAATCCCACAAAGATAAATAAACCGTTTAGTTATATCAAACAAACTTTTCTCTGTTATAAAAACTTTTCACCGGCAGAAAAAAAAAAAATACTTTGGAAGGATAAACAAAAGAGTTAACAAAAGCGGCGGATAATAGACTTAGATAAAACTTAAAATATACAATGAAGAGAAAAAAAAATTGCCTTAATGATGCTTGCCAGCGTGGGTGAGGGAGGGAGGATGGAAAGGAGAGGAGGAAAAGAGAGAAGAAGAGAGGAAAGGTGGAGAAGAGGACACAGAGAAGGAAAATAGGAAAGAGAAGAACAGAGGATGGAAATTAGTTCGAGTAGAAGAGAAGAATGGAGGTAAGGAAGGAGGGAAAGAAGAAGAAAGGATAATGTAAAAATGGAAGAGGAGAGAGAGAGAGAGAGGGGGGGGGGGGCGGTGTGTGTGGGTGTGTGTGTGTGTGTGTGTGTTTTGCATTATCGTCCCTCACACACAACAGAGGGACGCGGGAGGACAACAATACTAAGTGATGGAGGGGGAACTACTGCATTCAGGAGACGCAGTGGTGAGTGTCGCAGTGCCCCGCTGATCAACAACACCGCGTGGGGCAGGGAAGGGAGGGGACAGTAAGTGGGGTAGGAGAATGGCGGGATAAGTGGGGTAAGAGAGGGGAAGATAAGTGGGGATGAGGAGGGAAGGATAAATGAGGTAGGGAGAGCAGGAAAAGATAAATGGGGGAAGGAAAAGAAAGAGGGATTAGGTTGGGCAGAGTATATAGAAGCGATGGTAAGAGGAAAGGGGGTGAGGCAGGGAGAAGTAAATAGATTGGGGGAAAGGACGTAAAAAGAGGTGAAAGAGGGAAAGAACAAGAGGAAAAGGTATTTGTGTGTGTGTGTGTGTGTGTGTGTGTGTGTGTGTGTGTGTGTGTCATATTATTCAAGGTTGAAGGGCTGTGTTGGCAGAGGAAGTACAGAGGGGTGGGGTGGGGGAGGGGGGGATGCTCACAAGCGACCCTTACTTGGTAGGGGAAGAGGTGTTTAGGGAGGACAAAAGGTAAATATTATGGTGGGAGGGAGAGTGAAGGGGAAGGGGAGGGTGGGAGGGGAATGGGAGGGAAGGAGAGGGAGGGTAAGAAGGGTTATTTGGAGGGAGAAGAGAATAGGAGGGGAGAAGCTGAAATGGAGAAAGGATATGGAAAGGAACAATGGAATATTGTATGAGAGAGAGAGAGAGAGAGAGAGAGAGAGAGAGAGAGAGAGAGAGAGAGAGAGAGAGAGAGACGTAAACTCCTAGGTACTGGTACTTCGGGGGGGGGGGGGGGGGGAGGTGTCATTAATTTAGCCCACTACTACATCACACACAGACAGACAGACAGACACATCCACAGCCTGACGTCGTTATAGTGGTCCCTGGCGCCAGTACCACCATAATGTTCCTTTTTGGGGGTGCTATTAAGAGACCCGCCTGGACCACTAACACCATAATTTCACAGTTAAAACTCCCCGTAATCCCCTCACCTCTAACATCTCGCTCCACAGGGAAAGAGACTTACCACTGACGGTCCCATCTATGACCCACACAAAGATGTTTGATACCTGGATTTCTGAGGCTGGTGATCTATTGTCCCTCACCATTAGATCCCCAGATTTCAACAGGTGACTCCAGAAACTCGTGGGTGGGTAAATCTGAATCTGAAATCTGATCTACCAAGCATAGGAGTACGGTTAAACACGTAGAAACCCAATAGAAATCGGCTTTATTTCCTGGGTCAGTTGAATTGAATTGAATTATATTTCTATGACCTTTGACTCCTGGAAAAAAAATGTGAAGGTTCAATGTGACAACGAAACAGTTAAAAGTCATTTCCGGGTCATTAGTGTCATGCAGGGATCAAAGGGAACCCTAATTTAGTTTCCAGGTCATAATTACCTTGACCTTTGACCTTCATGACCATAATGGTGAAAATTCAATGGATAGACCAAATTATCACAAGGACATTAATATGCCATGACACACACACACACACACACACACACACACACACACACACACACACACCTAACCCACATATCACAAGCAGCAGGGAAGGTCGTCTCTCTATAGGGCGCGTCCAATATATCTTTATGTTTCCCGGTGTAAAGACAGTCAGACAGGCAGCTAACAGACAGAAGGAACGATAAGCAGACAGGCAGAAAGACAGTTAACAAATAGAATGACAGACAGACATATATACATGCATTCACCCATCTAAAGCAGAAGGGTAAGCAGACGAGCCAGCTGGCGTGTAAGCAGAGAGGGACAAGCCAAGCTGACAGGCGTGCAGACAGCAGACACAAGCCTCGGCCACCACCTACCTCGCCCACCTCTGCTCCATCCCTCCCTCTCTTTCCCTCCCACCCTCTCTCCCTCCCCTTTTCCCCAGTTCTCCCCACCCCCTTCAGCTCCCTTCACCCTCTCCCCTTAGCTCCTTCCCACTCCAACCCCCTTCTCCTCCCTCATCACCCCCTCTCCCTCTTCTCTCACCCCCCTCTCCCTCCCTCTCTCCCTCTTCTCTCACCCCCCTCTCCCTCCCTCTCTCCCTCTTCTCTCCCTCCCTCGTCTCCCTCACCACCGGCCGTATAAGGTCATCTGGCCTTGTTCGGAAACCAAGATTAATCGCTCGTCACTCTTCCCAACGCCTCTCTCTGTTAATCCAACCGAGCCTGTCTAAATCCCAGTGTGTGTGTGTGTGTGTCATGTCTTAATCCCTGGGTGCATTAACCCCATTATGTCATGTCTTGAATCTCAGTGCGTTATGGCTTAATCCCTATGTCTATTTGTGAATCCCAGTACTGTATGTGTGTAATATTATAATCCTAGGGTGGATTAATCCCATTATGTGTCATGTTTTAAATCCCTAGTGTCTAGCCATTAATCCATCAATCCCTCTACCTGTGTCACCTGTAATCCCTCATTACCGAATACTTCTCATCTTAATCCTAATGCGCTTTCTGGATATAATTCCCTTCAGATACCAGTAATACCCACTTGTAAATCTCCAATCTCCAATAATCCCAGAGAGAGAGAGAGAGAGAGAGAGAGAGAGAGAGAGAGAGAGAGAGAGAGAGAGAGAGAGAGAGAGAGAGAGAGAGAGAGAGAGAGGGGGGGGGGGGAGGAAGGTAGGTAGGTGTAAGGGGGGCCTTTTAACTACCCAATTTGACTCTATAAAATGACACAAAATACCTCCCTTCAGAGGCAAAGAACAAAACGACCCTCCTAACTACCCAACTAACTAACTAACTACGCCTTCGTTATCATGGATCAAGGCCACTCAACTAGATCACCTTTCAAGACAAATCAACCATAAAAGTCACCAATTTGCACCATAAACTACCATTAACTTCAGCATCTACACAAGTTCAGTGATTTGTTTACTTGAAGATGTCTCCTGTTCTCACCCTATTAGACGTGGTATTCGCCTTGGGTCCTAATCATATTCATTTCTTTTTTCACTGTTACCTTCTGCTTTCCTCAGAGCCACACCTTGGAGAGCTATCATCACCTTTACCTACCAAGCTCATGATAATCTACACCCATAACTAATATAGCCACATCCCTAAGTAATATAGCCACACCTCTAACCACCATAGCCATATCCTTAACCAACATATATCCACACTCGTAACTAACATATATCCACGCCTCTAACCAACATATATCCACACCTCTAACCAACATATATCCACACCTCTAACCATCATATATCCACACCTCTAACCAACATATATCCACACCTCTAACCAACATATATCCACACCTCTACCCAACATATATCCACACCCTCAACTAACCAAAACATTAGGGATAAAGAGCACCACCAGGGTTGACCACCGTGGATTAATGGAGCCGCCTGGTCTAGCAATTATTGAGAGCCGTATAGGGGACGCGGGACGAATCCTCTGTTCATCGGGAGGTGCATCGCCCTTAGCCCTAGCCCCGTTGATCCTAGCCCTGATAGCGTCACGGCCCCACAGGTCTAAATTGCCCCCACCCTAGCTTACAAACTTCCCCGCCCCGCCCCGCCCCACCTATACGATGGCAATTTGATAAATATGTACTAACTCACTAAATTCTCAGCCACACCTATACATTGAGTACCTCACGTCACACACACTATAGTCTGACCTGATTTTCCATTACGTCCGCTGTGATGCTGTGTCGTAACCCCGCAGCAGCAGTCAGAAAGGTGAATTTTATCGTAGACGAATCTTTTGAGAATCAGGACGTCGAGAGACTTATATCGGGTGTTGTGTCGTAGCCTCACATCATGTCGGGTTGTAGCTCTTGCAAACACGTCATGGCAAGTGAATGTGGTAGAAAAATACCCACTCGTCCGTAAGTTACATTTGGGTATAACATCCAACGATCCAACACGCCACAGTAGTAGTCAAGGAGGGACTTATACCCAGAGACGATTGATGGAGGTAGATGGAGGAGACAGCGGGTAATAAATGATGCATGGACAAATGCCCAATAAGGGGTCTGGGGGAGTAAAGGGGTTGGGAAGAGGGGTGTGGGGGGACAGGAGTCGGGAAGAGGGGTGGGAGGAAGAGGGCGGGGGATTGATGGGGTCGTGAAGAGGGATGGGGAAATTGAGGAGAACTGAGAAAGGAAATCCGATATTTAATTATAAAGCAGGAATGACTATGGTTCGACAGACAGACAGACATGCAGACAGACAGACACAGACAGACACATGCAAAATATTTACAAACGAGGCAACAACACGATGTAACTTTTAATATAATCTATCTAACCAATGACAGGTAAAATCTCTATAACTTAACTAATTCAAATCTCAATTAACATAACACTTGGTTTACCTTAACCTAACCTAAACTATTAAAATAAATGACCCTAAATTACACATAAATTCTCTGAAGTTTATGTAATGAAACAACCTGAGTGTTTATGTATCCAGTATGTCTAATGTATCCTATGTATCTTGTGTATCCTATGTAACCTGTGTTCTATGTATCCTGTGTACCATAACAGATCACATCCTGGGTGTAGTCGTCAAGCTGTAACACCCTTTAACACATACCAGGTCAGTGTCAGCTACACCCCATAATATATACTGTTATGTCCTTGACTGAGTGAAACTTGTATTGAAATATCTGTAATGGTTGTTGAGGGGGGGGGGGAGGGGGGGGGGGGTAAATGGTGGTGATTGAGAGGTAATGATGGGGATGATGATGATGATGATGATGGCTGTGATTATGGTAGAGTTGGAGGGGAGGGGGTGATTGTTGTACAGTACTGGTGACGTGATGGTGGTCAAGAGTTAGTGTATGGTGGTGGTAGAGGTGGTTGAGGTGGTTGTGGTAGTGAGGAATGACAGTACATCTCCCCCCTGACCCTCCCTCCCTCTCCCTCCCTACACACAGCATCCTACCAGCCACAATAACCTTCAAGGATCAGATAGATTTTTAGATTGCCAAGGAGGGGGCTAGTTTATTGGGCACCCCCTTACATCAGAGTAATAGACAGGAGGAGGGGGGGTCGACCATAGGCTGCCGAGTATTAATCTATTCACCTCATAAGCTATCTTGTTTATTATTGCCTGTTGATAAGAGGATGCCCTATGAGAGCTTAGGGGCTATGGGTCAGTCCTATGTCAAGCTGTGGGGTTATGGGTGAGTTCTATGTCAAGCTTGGGGCTGTGGGTTGAGTCCTATGTCAAGCTTGAGGGGGATGGGTCAGTCTTATGTCAAGTTTGGAGGCAATGGATCAGTTCTATGTCAAGCATGGGGCTGTGGGTTGAGTCCTATGTCAAGCTTGGGTGGCTATGGGTTGAGTCCTATGAAAGTCCAGCCCTATAACCCCTTTAGCTGCCATAAGTAAGCTATATTAAGCACACCATAACTTAGTCCCATTGTAGCTCATAAGGCCAACCCCTTAATACACCCCCCCCATCACCAACACCTTTCTCCTCCAGTCGACCACCAGCAGTTGTTACACCCTGTCGGTAAATATGGGTCACAATCCCGTCATCAGATTTTCAAAAGCTCCATACATTATTTTTTTTTCTCTCGTAACTGGGGATAATAATAAACAGTTATGATAAGGTAGAGGGACAGCTTTAACACCATTTTAACCTCGTAGCTTTATGGGGGGAGGGGGGAAGGAGGGGGAGGGGGGAAGGAGGGGGAGGGGGGAAGGAGGGGGAGGGGGGGAAGGAGGGGGAGGGGGGAAGGAGGGGGAGGGGGGGGGAGTTAAGTTAAGTTTTCATGTTTTTCCTCTAAAGTGAAATTTAATCCGAGTGTTAAGTAGGAGTGTCTCAAGTTAAGGGAATTTTCTTACCTACGGGAATCAAGTAGTTATCTAATATCCAGTTAAGGGGAAAATATGAATGTAAGAGAGATTTAAATGCAAGAGGTTATAGGGGAAAGTTTTACACAAGTTCAAATGACAAACTTTACACATGTCTAAGAGTTCACACACATCTCTATAAGGCAGCGTTCACACACATCTCTATAAGGCAGCGTTCACACACATCTCTAGCTAAGGGAGGGACATATCTTAGGGAGCCTTTAAGAGTGTGGTTGTGCGTGATAAAAACCGGCCTTATCACTCAATACCAACTACTAGTGGCTATCAGCACCCAGCTCTTCCCCAGGACCCGCCCTGCTCAACGGTAGGACCCCGAGTCTTTTATCATGCAAATGTTGGAGCAATCGATCACATTAGAGCGGTAGTTGTAGAGCCATGGGCTACTGCCCTAAGCCTTGTATCATCCAGATCATCCGAGGTGAGGAGGAAGACCCCGTCATCCACTTCATCACCCAACCAAAGGGGCAGTATGAAAACGGGAAAGGTAAGGCCTCACACACCGCCCTCTTGAGAGTAATGTTGTACCTGTGTAGGGAAGGGATCAATGACCTCACCAAATTATTTTTTAAACGATTATCAAAAATACTTGTTACTATTACGTTATTATACGATTTTTGGCTGTCATAAATAGTTATTTTTATGATTTTATTATAATTTTATGTAGTTTGTTGGGTGGAAGGGATTGTATTCAGAAAAGTATTGATGAAATTTACTGAGACAAATAGTTGTAATATTTTTTTTTAATTTTACTGCACTTCCTTCTCCTTTGTCATATTATTATTATTATTATTATTATTATTATTATTATTATTCGTCATTATGATCACTTTGTACCCATGAACACGAGGACAAGACCAAAATAGATGCTCATTACACAACACACGTCCATCACAAGCGTCCGTCAATTGGCCAATATAAAGTTCTTATAATATCCGAGCAGGATAGGACTCGGAGCAACGGATTCAAGTTGGATAAGTTTAGGTTTAGGAGAGAGATAGGAAGGAACTGGTTCACAAATTGGGTGGTGGACGAGTGGAACAAGCTTAGCAACTTTGTAGTAAGTGCGGGAACTCTGGAAAGTTTCAAAAGGAGGCTGGATAAGATTCATGGATGATAGAGAGTGGTAGTAACTCTCGACAGGAGCTGCCATGCACAGGCCAACAGGCCTATTGCAGACTCCTTATTTTCTTATGTTCTTCTTCTTCTTATGGTGTGTTTGGGTCAAACACACACACACAAAGACGCAATCAGGCAGCGAGACGACCAGAGAGATACACAGACAGGCAGACAGACAGACAGGCAGACAGGCGGGGATACATCCTATGGGTCACCTTCGTTTTTACTGGGACAGGAACACACGAAATCAGGGGGCAGTCCCAGGGGACGTGATTGAAGTATCCCTGAACCCACCCTTCCCTCCCTGAGTATGGCCCTGATCCGGAATTAGGCTCGGGCTTTGATCAAATTAAAACTGAAATGAGACCTAAAAGTACAGCCCTAACTCCGGTACAGCCCCAGGTAAGGTACGGCATCTAATTTGAGTACAATTCTACGACAGCATCAACACAAGGTAAATCCGTAAGGGACGTCCCTGACTGAGATACGGCCCTAAGTAGGGTACGTCCTCAGCAAGAATGAAGCCCTAAAATAAGGTTCAGGGTTTAAATATATGAAAGTAATTAAGAGTGTTGCCCTAATTAAGGTATGGGCCAAAGTTCCCTTGACAAGGAAGGTTACACAGAGCCGGCGGTGGGGTGGGGGGGGGGGGTTGACAAGAGCAGCAGCCATTACGAGGACCCGGGGAAGGGGGGAAAGGGGGGAGGGAGGGAGGGAGGGAGGGAGGGTGCCTGTGGACGGCTTCGGCAGGCTTGGGTTACTCTCGACACCTATCAGGTTACAGGCCCTTATACTGCTGCCCCTAATACTACTACTACTACAAATACCACTAATACGACTACTACTACTACAAATACCACTAATACGACTACTACAACTACTACAAATACCAATACTACGATTACTACTTCTACTACGACTTTTACTGCCTCTGCTACTACCACCTCAACTTCTCTAGGTGAAAGAAAAAGATGAGAGAGAGAGAGAGAGAGAGCAACAGGTTTTCTCTATCTTCTCTCAGTGTGTGAAGGTGAAAAGAGACGTGTGGGGGGGGGGGGGGGAGAGAAAGACGTACAAGAATAAAAATTAAAACAAAAGTAAAGAAATAAAAAGGACCTCAATCCCCTATCCTTTACAGCACCTCTAGCCTTCAAGCTTTAAGGATCTGATGAATAGGAATACGAATAGGATGGATAAACAAGAAGGAAAAAATGAATAATACAAAGGGAGAGAGGGAAGGAGGGGAGAGGGAAAAGGAGGGAGGGTGGGGAAAGGGAGGAAGGGTGGGAAAGGAAGGAGGGAGAGGAAGGAGGGAGGGTGGGGAAAGGGGGGATGGGTGTGTGTGTATGTGTTTGTGTGAGAGAGAGAGAGAGAGAGAGAGAGAGAGAGAGAGAGAGAGAGAGAGAGAGAGAGAGAGAGAGAGAGAGAGAGACCCTTTAACTATATACATTTTCTTTAACATCAGATAAAGGACAAAATAACTGCCTTAACACTTCTCTATAAATCCGGACCCTGACTTGTATTATACCACACACGTAGAGTCCTCACGACTCCTGTCAGCTGATGATAGTCCAGTGAGTTATAACCGTGATGTGGGTCAAGGGATATGCCAGTGTCAAGGGATGCGTCAGTGTCAAGGGATGCGTCAGTGTCAAGGGCTGCGTCAGTGTTTAGGGATGCGTCAGTGTCAAGGGATGCGTCAGTGTCAAGGGATATGCCAGTGTCAAGGGATGCGTCAGTGTCAAGGGATGCGTCAGTGTCAAGGGATATGCCAGTGTCAAGAGATATGCCAGTGCCAAGGGATATGCCAGTGTCAAGGGATGCGTCAGTGTCAAGGGTATATACCAGTGCCAAGGGATATGCCAGTGCCAAGGGATAGGCCAGTGTCAAGGGATAGGCCAGTGCCAAGGGATGCGCCAGTGTCAAGGGATATGCCAGTGTCAAGAGATATGCTAGTGTCAAGGGTTGCGTCAGTGTCAAGGGATGCGTCAGTGTCAAGGGATGCGTCAGTGGCAGGAACCTTGTCAACAGCAGGAGGGAGGAAGGGAACACCCAGGGCCTCCTGTGACAGGCTGCGGCAGGTGTCCCGGCAGAACCAGGACTTGGGTACACACGACGCCAGGGGCCGCCAGTACTAGACGCCCTGGATAGAGGACGAGGGGGATAGAAGGCTGTGTTTTGGGCTAGGATGAAACGAGGGTAGGAAGGAGTGTTAGGTAAGAGCGAAGATGGATGAGGCTAGGTAGGATAAGTTAGGATTGTGTATGAGGGAGGAACGGTGTAGAGGGGATAGCTGGATGGATAGAGGGGTATAGAGCACACATCAAGGCGGAGCTAGAGGATAGGTTGGGGGTGTAGAACTGGATAGGTAAGAACTGAACAAGCAGAGTCGGGGCGGGGCAGGATGGGGTACACAACAAGGCACCCTGGACGCACACAGCTGTCACACGCCCCTCTCATTTTCAAAACATTCTCACAAAGAGTACTAAAACCTCCTGCAGGGGCATGGTGTTAAGGCTCCTGTTACTTAAGTACTGCTGACTGACGTAGGCGGTGAAGGGAGGGGGGCTGAGGGAGGGGAAGAGGAAGGGTGAAGAGGAAGGGGGGAAGGATTGGGGGAGAGGAGGGAGAGTACAGGACAACTATAGCGTAAACCTTAACTAAATTATTTATTTATACATACAGTAATTCATATATTTCCTATTGTATTTAACATTATCAACGCTATTTTATATATCTATCAGCGTAACATTCACCATTCTTTCTATCTACACAAAGTTATTCATATTTTACTGTTTTTTTATCATCTATTTTCTATATACCTACACTTATTTCCATTCGTATATATCAACATAAAATCCGCAAGACACATACATAAAGTGACGTAAATTTTATCACTTTAATGGCCCTCTTTTTAGTGTCGCTTCGCCTGTCCATTTTCCTTGATTCAAAAGGTAAAAGATAATCAGTAACTTTCATACACCATTAAGTTACTATGAAGCGCCATTAAGTTACCAAGAGACGTCACTCAGACACCACCACCATCTCAACTTACTTAGTGAGTCACTGCGCCTTTAAGTAAGTATCAAGACACTCTAAGAATCCACTAAGACTACCCAGGAAGCCACTATGCCTACCCAAGAGGCCACTAAGACTACCCAGGAAGCCACTAAGCCACTATGCCTACCCAGGAAGCCACTACATACAAAGGCGTCACCCTCCTACAACATAACACGCACTTATCGCCTCTCAACCATGAAAAGAAAACGAAGGAAATAAATTCATAATCTTGTGTAGATGCCTCTGAGAACACACACACACACACACACACACACACACACACCTCTCCCATTCCCCTGTACATACATAAACCAATACATCATCACACTCACCCATAACACACATACTCACAGCCCCCACCATACAAACAAACAAACACATACACATACACTCTCCTTCCTTCCCTCCCGACGAAGCAAGGGACAACGTCAATAACCCTCCGCCCTCCCTCCCTGTCTGGGATTGAAAGGCACACAGGGTAATCGCCTTTCACGGGGCGCTGGAGCTACAGGCATGAAGGACTTGTGTAAGGATCTCATGGGGACGATGGCCCACGGGCAAAGGACTCCATGGACGGTCGAGGGGATTTTGATAATGCACTCCCAGCCTATACGACAAACTCGATCCTACCAAAGGATTCTACGGTCGAAAGACTTCTCAAAAGATAGTACTGACGAAGAACTTTCTGAAGGATATTGCTAACGGGACTTCGCGAAGGATATTACAAAATGAACTTTCCGAATAAGAACTCTTCAAAGGATAGTATAGGCTGTATAGAGGTCAATAATTCCGCTGTTAACACTCCGGTTGTTACGTGATATAAACCTAAGCGTTCATGTTACTCCTGCCACGTTGGACTGAGTAGCTTAAGTAAGATGACCGATGGAGAGAATGGACGGATCACTTTCTCAAGGTTACCACAAACAAAGAACTTTTTTTTTAAGTTAAGTGAAGATATCAATATTGTTGCTATTGTTCATTTTTGTATTCTTATGACTAAATAAACTGTTTCAATAGCAATCAATACCAAAGGATGTTATGGAGGGGAGGGAAGAGTAGGGAAGGAGGAGGAATATGAAGGACTCCCTCTCCTCCATGACCTCTTCTGAGTTCCTAGTCCTCGAGGTAAGAGGAAGAGACGGGGGGGGGGGGGGGTTAGTAAAGGCAGAAAGGAATATAGGGCTGGAGGATGATGGGGTAGGAGGTGAAGGAGAAGAGTAGGGTAGCGAATAGGGAAGGAGAGAGGTAGAGCAGGAGGAAGGGTAAGGATGGGGTAGTAGGAGGGGGGAAGAAGGGTACGTAGGACGGGAGACACGGGGGGGGGGGGGGACATAATAACTACTCTGACCCTCACAGATGACAGGGAGGTGCCTCTGAATGCCATAAATGAGAGGGTCAATTAATCTCTGAGTTATGAGCTACATTATGAGACATGTTGCCACCGTGGGTTCTGAAGGGTTCCGAATTGTGTCACTTAGCACTGTGGTCCCGTGTCCTAACTCACTGAATCAATGATGATGTTTTTACCGAGTGAGGGATTTCTTCTTCTTCTTTACGGGCATAGACAGAGAGCACGTGTTGATAGAACTTGAACACACACACACACACACACACACACACACACACACGATACTTGTTTTAGGTGTCCGGTTTAAGGTGATGATGTAACCTGAACCTCGAGATGTATATACTGGCTGATGAAGAAACAATAGCCGAGGCCAGGTGGGCGTAGGTCTCAAGGCGTGGGAATGTGGGCGTTGGGGGTGCAGAGGTGAGGCAGAGGGCGTGGTGCTAATAGTGGAAGGAGGTGAGGTGAGTGTTAGTTGTGGGTGTGGGCGTGTGGTTGGTGTGAGTATGGGCTGTGTACACTAGTCATGGGGCGTGTATGCTAGTCATGGACGTGTACCTGTACATTAGTTGTGGGCGTGTATATTAGTCGTGGGCGTGTATATTAGTCATGGGCGTGTACATCTAGTCGTGGGCGTGTATATTAATCGCGGGCGTGTAGGCGTGGCGTTACTTCCTAGTGTGGTCAGTGGGTGTAGCAGGAGGGACGGGCGTTGTCTGGTCATCGAGTACAGTACACTCCCACCACAAGAGGTGCCGCCTCCTCCCTCCCTCCCTTAAAAGGCCGACGTCATAATCACGTGCCTTTGAGAGAGCCTCCACCTCCACCCTTACCTCCTTCTCTTCCTCCCTCACCACCTCCACTTCCTTCTCTTCCTCCCTCACCACCTCCACCCTTACCTCCTTCTCTTCCTCCCTCACCACCTCCACCCTTACCTCCTTCTCTTCCTCCCTCACCACCTCCACCCTTACCTCCTTCTCTTCCTCCCTCACCACCTCCACCCTTACCTCCTTCTCTTCCTCCCTCACCACCTCCACCCTTACCTCCTCTTCCTCCCTCACCACCTCCACCCTTACCTCCTTCTCTTCCTCCCTCACCACCTCCACCCTTACTTCCTTCTCTTCCTCCCTCACCACCTCCACTTCCTTCTCTTCCTCCCTTACACTGATTTACTTAACTACCCAGTAAGATTAATCACTTTATTTCTACAAGTTACTATTTATATTCAGCCATAAATTATAGCCCCCCCCCCCCCACAACCCCTGGACCAAAAAGAATTGTTCACTAAATATCAAAAGAATTATACATTACCCTAAAGGAACATCTATGATATATTTCAATTCAAAAAGATAAATAAACAAACAATAAATGGCTCTTCATCGCCATGCAAAAGGAAAAATCGACAACTGGCAGTAAATCAGTCAAGAGCAAATGCAACAACAAGAAACAACACTGCAACGAGGAACAATCAGATGGTGCATTATGGTGAGGCGGAGACGCAGCTCAAAAGAAAATATTTCAAGGTGGTGGTGTGGCTCGGCCCTGCAGAGTTAAGAGGACAACTGACTATCTACGTATGCGATCTCTTGCTAAATTCTCACATGATGACGAAGCAGTATCCCCCAACCCACAAGCACAACCTATATGAACGATACCTACGATACACTCATAAAACCCACGATATACTCATAAAACCCACGATATACTCACAAGACCCCACGATGCACTTACAAGACCCACGATACACTTACAAGATCTACGATACACTCACAAAACCCACGACACACTTACAAGACCCCACGACACACTCACAAAACCCACGACACACTCACAAGACCTACACCTTCGAGGCTTATGTTGTGAGGTTATGACAAGACACTGAGGCGACACGATACTGAAACCACCAACGTATTCCCAGTCTTGTGTTATGAGCTTACGACACGACACCACTAACACGACCTAACACGGCAGCCCTAACACGACCTATACCAACCTGAGATACTGTGTTGTGGGTTTACGTCAAAGCACAAGATATTTTGGCTATAGAAGGAAGGAAGGAAGGAAGGAAGGAAGGAAGGAAGGAACACACACACACACACACAGGGAAGAGGGGAGGATTAGTGGATGCAGGTCAAGAGGGAATGGATTAAGGTGACTGGATTAAGGGGTTAGCACAGGATAAGGAAATAATAAATAGGAAAGGATGATAAAGGAGATAATATACCCAGGTGTATAAGGGACCGTAACTCAGGTAAAAAAATGTACGCCCAGGTAATGATTATATACGCCGTGAGTACCTCTCTCTCCAGTCTATAATGACCTTCAGATGCGTAAAACGAATTAAAAAACGAAGAAGAAAAAAACGAAATGGGAAAAAAAACGAAATTATAATGAAGGAAACGCAATAAGGAACAAAAACAAAGGACAAACCAAATGATAGGAAAACAAAACAGGAAAAAAACACAAGAGAAAAAATTAAGGATATATTTTTTCCCCACAAGATGAACAAGTCACGTTCTTCCATGACAAAGCGCTATCGACCCCTCACAGACCATACCTGGGCACGCCGCTATAATACCCTCCATCCCTCCCCAATACTTATCAATTACACCCAATTATGGCTCCATTATTACGTAGTTACATTAAAGGATATAGATATAATAAGACTTTAAAACGAGTATAATCATCCACTTGGCAGACCAATAATATGTCCTATTTTTAATGGTGTATCAGTATATCTTTATTAGTATGTAAGTGGTTAATGGTACGTGGTTGATGATGGTACGTGGTGGATGATGGTACGTGGTGGATGATGGTACGTGGTGGATGATGGTACGTGGTGGATGATGGTACGTGGTGGATGATGGTACGTGGTGGATGATGGTACGTGGTGGTTGATGGTACGTGGTGGATGATGGTACGTGGTTGGTAATCGCGGTTGAAGGGCATCATACCCACGTTTATACCCTCGAGGAGTATTGGGTTGGTTGGGTTGAGTGGGGTTGGGTTGAGTGGGGTTGGGTTGGGTGGGGTGGGGTTGGGTGGGGTGGGGTTGTGTGGGGTGAGGTGGGGTTGTGTGGGGTGGGGTTGGGTTGGGTGGGGTTGGGTTGAGTGGGGTTGGGTTGAGTGGGGTTGGGTTTGATTGCTGGATTAGGTTATGTTGGGTATCATGCGAGAACGTTGGGTTAGGTTAGGTTTAGTTGGGTTAGTTGGGGTTAGGTTAGGTTAGGTTTAGTTGGGTTGGGTTAGGTTAGGTTTAGTTGGGTTGGATTAGATATAACAAACAAACACAAAAGAATCCAATATAAAGACATTATCTCTCTCCTCGTAACTCACACTTCCCCCCCCCCCCTCCTCCTCCTCCTCACCACCACGAGCCTCTAACCCTTCTCTATTGTCATGTTACACGATATATTCTCTCAGCTGACACACACACACAAGACGGGTTACACAGCACACAGATACACATACAGACAAAGACACACACAGACACACATAAGCGATACTGGATATAAATCACCCGTGTATACATCATGTGTTTTGTGGTGGTGGTGGTGGTGGTGGTGGTGTCAGTCTATGAGGTATGTGAGTGTGGTAATGTGGGAGGCAAGTGACGGGAGGTGTGGGGAGGGGGTGGTGATAGTCCCAGGATGGTGTGGTGTGCTGGCTGTATCCATCATCCAACACAGGCTACCTCATCCTCCACGGGTTACGTCACCCACCATGGGATACCTCAGTCCATGGGCTACCTCCTCACCTTGCTACGAGTATATAGTATCATCCCTTACTCTCCTGTCATGCCGTCACTACACAACACACCACGCCTCACTGTAGCACTGTGTTTATACAGCATCACACCACAATAAATTCCTGCAAATTCAACAAAAAATTATGACAATATTCAGTCACAAAACTAATCATAACGATATTAACGTTGTTCATTAACAGCAAACGATCAAGACCGTCTACAAGAGCGCTACGTAACCAACACCGTCAGGAGAACAGTGGTGACCCTGAAGGTGAGTTGTGTCGGTGGGGCGTCGTGTGTAGTGAGGAGCCCCCCTGTGTGAATGTGTTGGGGGACGAGAGATTATTCTTCTCTCTGTCAATCAGGAGAAACTTCCATACAGCTGACTAACGCAACTAAAAGAACAACAACACACCAACAACCCTCGTGAGCAGCAGTAGTGGTGGTGGCAGCGGCGGCCCCACAACAGCTGGTATTGAAGGCCGGTCATACCACAATCTTTTCTTACCACCGAGAAAAACCAGGATCGCAACACCGGTCTTTCTCACTATACCACCTCGGAGGTCGTGGAGGAGAAGGGGGGTGGGGAGGGGGTTTGGAGAGGGAGAGGTGTGGGGGAGAGGTGTGGGGGAGAGGAAGAGGGTGGAGGAGAGGAAGAGGGTGGGGTTAAGAGGGAGGGTGGAAAAGAAGTAGGGGATATTTTGTGGGTGGAGGAAGCAGTCACCCTCTCAGCACTTCCAATATCCCACCCCATTACCTGAGTGGTGTCGTGTCACTTTACACCACCACACTGTTTCCCTCATCTTGGGCTTGTGGTCTGTCTTCACAACACAACACTCATCAGGCACCGCTACAACCATCCCCCATCATCACCCAGGATGTCGAAGCCACCCCCCAGTAAATGCCCGTCACCTGTTAATTAAGAATACAAATGCCCCTCGCCCCCATGCCCTCCACCTTCCCAAAATTGATAAACAAAAGGTATGGGCATGTCCACCTAACCTAACCTAACTACTAAGTAATAATCTATATGCAACAGACTGACTACATATCCTTCGGTGCATCAGGTGGACATTGCACTTGATCGCCTCACTTCCCCCAACTGTAAAGTCAGGTACTCGTTCATAAGCAACTCTATAAACGTCGCTTATTTTTTACACAATAGCCACAGTTATTCCCCCTTTCCCTTAGTATCTTTAATCCTCCCTCCCTCACCCTCACCCCTTTTCCGTAAATACCCACCTCCCTCCTATACCCTCACTCACTAAACACCTTAGACCCTTTCTCTCACTCCCCTACCCTTAACCAAACTACTAAAATACCAACCCCTTTCCCTTTATCCCCCTTTAACCCTTTACCCTTCACCACAACTCAAGAAGCACTGATGCTACCTCCTCCTACCCCTGGCCTATCCTTTCACATGTCCCTAACCAGACAACCAAACCAATTACCTCCCATTCTGACCAGTCGCCATTAGTCAACACAGAAACCTTATGAGAGCGACACACACACACTCACAAGCTTCCCCCCCCCCTCACACACACCTTCCCCCCCCCTCCACACACACACTACCCCCCCCCCCCACACGTCTTAAGCGAGATCTGTGACCATTACTCATAAGCTCCTCCGGCTTGGCTACCCTTTCATACAGTGGCTAATAAAGACCCCAGGTGACGCACACCTTCACCAGAGACCCACCGAGCACGTCACCCTACAGGAAGCCCTCACTGATCACCCTACAGGAAGCCCTCACTGATCACCCTACAGGAGGCCCTCACTGCTCACCCTACAGGAAACCCTCACTGATCATCCTACAGGAGGCCCTCACTGCTCACCCTACAGGAGGCCCTCACTGATCATCCTACAGGAGGCCCTCACTGCTCACCCTACAGGAAACCCTCACTGATCATCCTACAGGAGGCCCTCACTGCTCACCCTACAGGAGGCCCTCACTGATCACCCTACAGGAAACCCTCACTGGTCACTACCTAAATTTGCTCTTGTAACATTAAGGAACTTTTATAGATACATTGAATGACAGATACACAAACAGACGGAAAGACTAACAGACAGACAGATAGAAATCAATATATCCTCCACTCCAGCATATACAGAGAGGGTCATAACAAAGAAAATCATCCTCTAATTCGTCTCCTTAGAGCTACGGCCCCTGACACCCGCAAGACTCCTCATAAATAACTCGACGTTCTCATAATCCGGATTACCCGCGTCTCGCTACAAAAACGCTCCCCCTGATTAAGCAATTTGCATATCTGGCTCGCCTGATTGGTTTATGATATCTGGCCGTTCATGGCAGGCTCTAAGGAGGGCTTGGTTGATGGGAGAGGTGATGGGGAACATGGGGAGATGGGGAACAGGAGGAGAGGAGGTTGTAAGTAGGGAAGGAAGGGGAAGTAAGTGGAGGGGAAATATTATAGGGGTTTGATATGAGGAGGGGAAAGGGGGAAGAGGGAAAGAATAAAAGAGGGAGGTGAATAGAGAGAAGAGAGGGACGGGAAGGGATGGGTAAAGGGAGGTAAGAGGGAAGGGTAGAGGTAGTTAAGAGGGGAGGTAAGGAGAGGGAGGGAAGGAATAGGGAGGGGGGGGGGGGACTTGTCTACACCTAGTTCGGGGTAAACAGGACTTTATTACAGGTGGTAAATGGATTTAAGCCAAGTTGTGAAGCGACTTAGTGGCGTCTCAAGTGATCGGCTCAGTGGGCTTCAGTGGTTAATGGCTCTTCTTGTGGTGTTTCAGTGGTTAATGACTCTTCTTGTGGTGTTTCAGTGGTTAATGGCTCTTCTTGTGGTGTTTCAGTTGTTAATGGCTCTTCTTGTGGTGTTTCAGTGGTTATTGGCTCTTCTTGTGGTGTTTCAGTGGTTAATGGCTCTTCTTGTGGTGTTTCAGTGGTTAATGGCTCTTCTTGTGGTGTTTCAGTGGTTAATGGCTCTTCGTGTGGTGTTTCAGTGGTAAATGGCTCTTCTTGTGGTGTTTCAGTGGTTAATGGCTCTTCTTGTGGTGTTTCAGTGGTTAATGGCTCTTCTTGTGGTGTTTCAGTGGTTTATGGTTATTGTGATGTTTCAGTGGCTTATGGCTTTTTAATGGTTCAGTGGTTAATGACGTTTTCAGTCCAGGTTTCCCCAATGGTTAATGACCTTTTGAAATGAGTTTTTTTTAGGGATTTTAATGGTTAATGGCGTTTTCAGGGTAGTTGCATGGTGGTTAGAGTTATTTTTAGGGTATGGTGATATTCAATCATAGGTTATGGTGGTATGGTGTTCATGTATGGTGAAGTTAAACCAGTGATCTTCATGAGAGAGAGAGAGAGAGAGAGAGAGAGAGAGAGAGAGAGAGAGAGAGAGAGAGATTAATGACTTTAAAGGGGGGGGGGGGCTATAGGGCGTGGTGGTGGGCGTGGCGATGAGGTTTGATGACGAAGGGAGTTTAGGCCCGGGTGATGTGGGGTAAGGAAATGGCGAGGTCCTTCCTGTAGTAGGCGTGGCGGTGATGGCAAAAAGGATCTGACGTGGCGTGATATAGAAGTGGGCGTGGTGGATATATTGGGCGTGGTGTGGCCTGATGAAGCGTGCGCGGGGTGTGGGTGGACGATGAAGTATGCGCAAGAGGGCGTGTGCTGGAAGCGTGGTAGGTTTAGTAAGGGACATAGGAGAGGCGGGCGTGGGCGTGCTGGTAAATGGGCGGTATCAGTGAAAGTTTTTTTTTAAGGAAACAGGGGTGAGGCAGCCCCCTTCCCCCCCCCCCCCCCCCCCCCTCTGCAAGGGCTGATAAGACCAACGGCGCCAGGCGTGAGGGGAGGGGGGAGGTGAAAGGAGAACACACACACACACACACACACACACACACGGGGGATTCCTAAGTAGATGGGTTTGGTGGGAACAGTAATGAATGGTTGAGACTTGAGTTGCCTACATATAGTAAACATTACTCACTGTCAAGTCGATTGACGAGTGTTCATCTGTCTGCTCTCTCTCTCTGTCACTCTCTCTCTCGCTCTCTCTTTCACTCTCTCTCTCTCTCTATCTCACTCCTCCCTCTCTTTCTCTCACTTGGTCCTTCTCTTATTCCTCCCCTCCCCTTCTCCCCCTTCCCTACCGTTCTCTGCCCTACTCACGTTATCTCCCTTCCCCTCTTCTCCCCTCTCCCCTCAGATGGGTGTCACGGTCCAACAGACAGACAACCCCGTTAAGTCAACCTCTCTGCCTAGCCTTAAAAAAAAACTGAAGTCTCTGAATATAACGTCGAAAACACATACGTGGCTTACGTCCAATGACACAAGAGAAGAACCACAGACAAGTGAACCACGTAGAACCATGGGTGAGGGGAGGTGAGGGGAAACAAAGGGGTGAGGGAAGTGTAAGTGGACGGTAGATAAGACGGGAAGGACAGGTAATGACCACTTAAGCATCCTCTAAACACACATCTTCTTTCACTAATCCACCTACGAAAAAAAAAAAAATTACCATAAATTCTCCAAACGTATTTTTTCATCGCCAATTAATAATAAAAAAGGTGAAATTAACGATCGACAGGTAAGGAACAGGTGTAAACTTTTCACCTACAACGCGGCGCAATTCTGGTCACACCAAGACTAATCCTTCGGTCTTGTGGAGGATTACGTGGGGGGATTACATGGGGGATTACATTGCCGTGGCTATTCTTTGTCTGGACAACTAAACGCCACAGAAGATAGTGCTAAGATTTGTTTATTATAAGATCCGAATTCAACATAGATTTACATAGGACGATCGACCATACTGTAGTAATATATCATTCTTAATACAACCTCATTATAAAAGCCTCGAATTAAGCTGTTTACATATCTAAATCTCCAGGATTAAATTAATTTGTCGTTCATGCTTTCATTAATCCCTGATAATCGTCTGCAGGGATTATATCATTACTCCTAATCTCCATTCAGGGATTAGTGATATTTATAATCCATACTCTCGAGAAAAAATCGTAAGTTAAATCCTCCTCTTAACTACAGATGTGTGTGAATGTATATATACCTGATGTACTTAATCCCTGACACTGAGATGGTATTCAAAGCAACACCGAGATAGTATACTGAGGCTATACCGTAAATAACTGAATATTCTTCTCAACAGATACAAGGGTGGGACGGGTGAGGGGGGTGGGGGACGGGTGAGGGGGGGTGGGGGACGGGTGAGGGAGGGGTGAGGGTGGGGGAGGGGTGAGGGGAGGGTGAGAGAGGGGGAGGGGTGGGGGATGAAGGAGGGGAGGGATGATTGGGGAAGGGGTTCCAATTACAACAACTCAAGTCAATAATTACAACAAGTTAAGAATAACAAAATTACAACTCAACAATAACAACAACTAAACAATGAAAACACAACAATAACAACAAATACTTAACAAACACTTATAAGAGCCCTCACATATGTCTTAATTACAACTGCAGTGACACAACATGTGGGCATATAACCAAGACTAATGACCCGTGCAATTGAACACCTCACCATCAAGCTGTTTTTTTCCTATATCATATAACTTATAACAGTTCCAAACACCAAACACCCTATTGAGATTTTTTTTTTGTATTATCCTCAGTAAACTGACTTGACACTTGGCACTTGGCACTTGACACTTGGCACTTGTCTAGTCTTTCTAAAATTACCCCCAGTATGATTGCAAAACTCGAAACAGCTGCAACAAATACCACACATGCCTAAAAAATAATAAAACAATTCAATAACTAAACCACAGGAGTACAGGTAATTGCAATTACTCCAACAGGTAAAGCATTAGACCTAAATACTTAAAAAAACAAACATATTAACTAATTAACCAACAGGTGTAACAGATGACACATATGTAACTTACCACCATCCCACACCTGCACGAATACCCAGCACACACCTGAAGATTCCAACGTAACATTACCTGAGGGAGAGATAAGAAAAAAATAATATTAATGTCATGTTTGGTGACGTCTGGGTGATGTTAAGTGATGGTGGATAAGTAAAGCTAGTTGAGAGAGAGAGAGAGAGAGAGAGAGAGAGAGAGAGAGAGAGTCTACTAAGATGTTAACCACCATAACCTCGTCTTTACCTGCTTGCCACTTCACCTTGCCACCTCGCTTCACTTCACCACCTCCACTTCACCTAAAAAACTCATACTCCTTCCATTAGCACCACTTACTCCCCCCTTTTCACCCATTACCATCAACAGTTAAGCTTCCCAACTAATGGAGAAATTTTTTTTTTTTTTAATGTTTCCTGATATTAACCTTTTTCACACCTTAATTGCTCTTTCCTCTTCTCTAAACTACAGCGGTTAATGCACGGGGTAATTATTTTTTTTTATATAACGTTATAGGGAGGGAATATATTATAAGCCTTATTTAGTTGGTTCTTACTACTTATATATGTCATACAGGGAAATTGATGAGCGTGTTTTTAATAGAGGCTTAAGAACTTAACCTAACCCAACCTTAACAACGAGACATTTATAATAAGATCAAACACTATGTTATGCAGTCTATATGATGTACTGTATACACCGCTCGCCACCAGGTCTCTAGTTCAGGTTCCATCCACTAGGCGGCGGACAGCTGGAAAATAAAACATCGCTTCCCAGTCAGAGAGAGAGAGAGAGAAAGACATTACAGTCCTTATCTCTGGAAACCTGAATCAGAGTGTTGAGAGTAGTGTCAGGGTGGGGTGGGGTGGGGTAACGTGATAACCGGAGGCTGAGACGTTGTGACATGACCTGAGGCTTCTTGTTGAGGCTGTCTTCCGGTGGTGTGGAGGGAGGGAGGGAGGGCAACAGTGAAGAAGGGTAAGAGAGTGTAAGAAGGAGGGAAGGACAGGAGAGGTTGGGTGGAAGAGAGTATGTGCAAAGTAGAGGTGTGGAGAGGTTAAGTGGAGGTGTGGAGAGGTAAGGTGGAAGTAAAGACCCCAGGGAGGTTAAGTGGAGGTGGGGAGAGGTCCCAAGGGAGATCTGGAGCTAATGAGGATGAATCTTGATACCTTGATTGACGAGAGAAGGAAGGAAGTGAGGGTTAGGGGAGGCGGTGATGGAGGGAGATGGAAGAGCGGGTGATGGTGGTGATGGTGGCGGTGATGGGGATGGGAAGGAGGAGAAGAGGAGGTGGTGAAGGAGTGGAGGAAGATGGTAAACTTGAAAAAATAATGAATGAAGAAGTAAGAAAAGAATAAATATGAAAAGACTGAATATAAAAGGATGAATGAGAGAGGAGGGAAATAGAAAGAATAACCAGTGAAAAATGAGAGAAGGATGAAAGATGGAATAGAGGATGAATGAAGGGTCCCCTCACCGCCCCAGGTATCGCCCCTCCCTCCGTCGGGCCTAATTGGAATATGTCGGTGACGTTCCCTCCTCGTCACCTTGAGTTACACTGACCTACCCAATCCACCACCACGTCCTAATATACTCAAAACTGATTTACAATTCTATCATTTAAGGACATTATTTATATGTTAGAGATGATGCTCTGTGATAACGTATTGAAAATGGACGAAATTAATTTGTATTTTGAGTAATCATTCATAATCTTTCATAATTTTCTCCACATTCAATCTATAAATTTCATTCATCACCAAGTTATCGTAATACACTTTAAACTAACAACCTGTGATAAAGATGACTCAGGTACACATCAGAAAGGGTGACATCGTACACCCGGCAGCTAGTCAAGTGGTACGTCACAGGTGCCAGGAGCCGCCGGGTAAACTATCGTACGCCAACAAAAATGCGGAAAAACAAATAGTGAACTCGAAAGAGATATTTTTTTTTCATTAAGGACCACGCAGTTAAACACAGCTTCTAGTGACAGGTGTTGCTGATGTGGAAAATAAGAAACATAGAAACACAAATTAAGTTAGCATGTTGATGTGAGAGTAAAATCGACCAACAACTGATAAAAATAATATTGCTCCATTTAGTAACGTCAAAAACACATTGATATATGAACTCAATCTACCTATTGTTGTCATTAACGTACGACAGGTGAGAAATACTCATAGTAATCACCTGGGATAAAATGAAGGTTAAGAATCAGGTGAGTAATAACATCAAAGCACAAAACACGACACAAGGCCCCCCCCAGGCGAGTGTGAGACGGCGGGGCATGGAGCCAGACATACCGCCAGGAGCTAGGCTTAACCCTGCCATCACAACAAACCACCTCCCTCATGGCTTCTACTTCCTCACCTCTCCACCAGGAACACCTCCCTCCACCAGAAACACCTCCCCCATGCCCTCTACTTCTTCACTTCTCCAAAAGGAACACCTCCCTCCACCAGGAACACCTCCCCCATGCCCTCTACTTCTTCACTTCTCCAAAAGGAACACCTCCCTCCACCAGAAACACCTCCCCCATGCCCTCTACTTCTTCACTTCTCCAAAAGGAACACCTCCCTCCACCAGGAACACCTCCCTCCACCAGAAACACCTCCCCCATGCCCTCTACTTCTTCACCTCCCCAAAAGGAACACCTCCCTCCACCAGAAACACCTCCCCCATGCCCCCTACTTCCTGACCTCACCACCAGGAACACCTCCAGTAAATCTATAAGAGTACACGTATCATACAAGTACAGTACTCGTACCGATACAAGAATAAACACAAGTTAATGAGACACACACAGGTACTAGGACAGCTTATAATAGGACCACGGACAGGTACAGCGCTTATAACAAACCCAAACAGTACAATTTCTGATTTTAGGTCAATGTTTGGTGATTTGGTGTTTCACCGTTTTTGTTTTTGGTATTATTTGTTTTAGACGTTTAGGTTTATTCGTACAGTATTTTATTTATTTTCTATTTGTTTTACCGTCTTTGTTCATATTTTTTTCTTTGTTTTAAATATTTTAGTAGGCGTATTAAGACGTAACGCAGACATACTTATTTAATACACACTAGCACACTAAAACCCTCACTAGAACGAGACATTAATATGCTTCAGTAAGTCATCAACATACATTAAAATAGGGTCAGATACACACCCTCCCTAACGAGACACTCTGAGTTATTGACCAAACTCTCATACCAGATCCACCAGAGTGTACCTTCAAAAATTATAGTGAGTTGTATGTGGGTGTTTTTGTCGACCTAGATACAGACAAAAAATAGACAATAATATACTTAAAAATGACTAGAAAAGACTATTACTGTTACTACTACTGCTACTACTACTACTACTACTAATAATAATAATAATAATAATAAAAAAAACAATAATAATATCAAGAATAACAACAACAATAAATATAACACTAATAATAATAATAACACTAATAATAATAAAAATAATAATAATAATAATAATAATAATAATAATAATAATAATAATAATAATAATAAAAGTAACTGATTATACCAATTATTTTTTTGTACTAGACACAATTACCTTCATATATACAAAAGGTACAGTAACTAACTAATCACTAATTCCAGGTAGGAAAATAGGTAATAGTCTTCTAAACTCTGATGAGAGGCAGGGTAGTATAAAGTGTTTAATTTTTAATGTCTGTTTTAGGTTTTTTAATTGTTTAATGTTTTTATTTGTTTTTTGTTTTTATTTGCCATTGTTTTTTGTTTTTTTAGTCAGCTTCCTCCAGTCGTGGGATAAGGGAAGGGGGGCAGAGGGTAAGGTAAGAAGGGCAGGGGGTGAGGGAATCAGGGCAGGGGGGTGAGGGAAGCAGGGCAGGGGGTGAGGGAAGCAGGGCAGGGGGTGAGGGAAGCAGGGCAGGGGGTGAGGGAATCAGGGCAGGGGGAGGAGGGAATCAGGGCAGGGGGTTAGGGAAGCAGGGCAGGGGGTGAGGGAAGCAGGGCAGGGGGGGGGGGGGCAAAAGGTCCAGGTGAGAGTACTACCTTGTGTTTAAGTCAGTAGGAGGTGAGGGAAGAAGCCACAGGGTGTATAAGTACCAGGTGGGGGGAGTACCCAGTACCTATTAGCTCCCCCGGGGTGGGTGTGTGTGTTGGGGGGATGGGGGGGCTGACAGGTGACATGGGGTCTTGCCACTCCCTCCTGATGGATACCTGTTGAGGAGAGGGTCGAGGCTGACACACCAGGACAAACGAGAGAAAGTCCAAAGGTGAAGCTCATTAAAATATATCCAGGTGAACGGTAGGGAGAGTTTGGATCACCTGAAGAATCTCCACCCTAGTTTATTTCACCTAAAGATTAATCACCCTAACGGTAACCTAACCTAACCCAGTTTACTTCACCTAAAGATTAACCTAACCTAACCTAATCTAACCACATGACGTCAATAGGTCACAGAGACTTAGCGACCCATCAGAGGTATCGTGAGGACACAGAACACTGAAGACTAAAGCCTTTGTTATTGAAGCAGACAACTAGGTAGGCGTTACACTCTGTTACCTTAGAACTTTATTAACTTCAAAACTAGACAACCATTCTACAATTGGATCGACTCGGGGCGCCTCACTCAGATGGCGGTCAATTTACTGAAACCGGCGACAGTTGGGTGAGGAACCGAGTCATGTATCCACTCAGTCACCGCGTCTCTTACTGCACAAAGAAGACAGTTTCATCTACCATCGGTTACACAAGGGACCGACAATTTATCAAGCAACGATTAAGTGACAGAAGGACCATTGGAGGTGTGGGGGGGGGGGGGTGTGGATAATGTGTAGGTGGTGTGACAGTCATATAGGTCTACATATTAATCTTCTTATGTGTATGTTGGATGTTTCAGGGGAGTCAGGGATGTTGGAGGAGGGGGGGGGGGGAGACAATGGATCAGGGATGTTGACTTTTTATCTCCTGGCATCACATCTCACCCCCCCCACCACCCCCTCACACACACACCCTCCCCCTACACACACCCCCTCCCCCTACACACCCCCCCTCCCCCCTACACACACCCCCTCCCCCCTACACACACCCCCTACAACTTCAAGGTAAAACAAAACCCCTCACATTACCTTTCCTTCTCACCTCAACTTGGCTTTGGCGTCAGATCAAAGGTATACAGAGATAGACCAGGTGTAAGTTATTCAAGGTGCGTTCCAGTCTTGTAAATCCTAATGTGGTGGAACGCTTTGATATTTTTCGGCTTGTGGTTCTACACGTTTACATATCTTACGACTTTCATCTGAGGTCTTGTAAATGAATTCTACCTGAAATGCTGTGGTGAAAAGTGAGACTGTTTTATCAAATGCTGTTCTTGTTTATCTTAGGAATTTGTATTAGAGAGATAAGTGGAAATATATTTAAAGTTGGGTTTAAGATTTACTTTAATATAGTAGACAAGTAATTGATATTTTTTTATTGGGATATATTCTCTTTTAGTGTATTACTTCCCCGAGAAATATATCTTGGTAAGTGTAATATCTTAAATTTCAAATAAATTCTAGTGTTGAGTAAGAAATTCCATGAGTCAAAATAAATCCTTTTGTCAAGTAACGAAATCCTTTAGTCAGAATAAATCTTTTAGTCGTGTACTGCCCCGGGAGATGCACCCTGGTATGGCGCCCTTGTAAACATAATCTTTTACTTGACATAAATCTTTTGGTCGAATAACGGAATCTTCGCTTGGAAAAAAAAATAATAAGGAAGTTATTTGTACTGGAAATATATAATTGCATTAAGTAAATCTTATAATAGAAACCAATTATTTTGTTTAGAAACCTTTTAACTGAAATAATCCTTTAACGCGAAACCTTGAAATAATCCTTTAACGAAACCAATCAAATATAATAAATCTTTTGTTAACCAACGAAATTATTTTACTAAAGACAAATGGTTTTACTGATAAACGACGTACATTAATTATATCTTAACATTGAAAACTTCCAACCACAATAAAACGTTTCGTCCAAATATATCTTTAAATTAATATATATCTGTTTGTTGAAATAAATCGTTTCTGTGGAGTACTTACCGTGAGATATAGCCAGGTGGAGCGTCCTTATGACCATGTAAATTATAGGGTAATGTTACCAGGCCCAACATATCTCCGAGACGGGGACAGAAAACCCTAGTAATATGTCACAGAGACCAAGGTGGAGGCGGTAAATTGTTCCTCATAGTGGTGTGAGTTTACGACACAACACAACACAAGATCGCCATTACCATGACACTAATGTTAGTATCGTAAAAGATCGCCAGGGAAGACGAGAGGGCGAGTAGAGGTCCGTCCGCTCGTACCGTTAAAACAAAATGTAATCGACAAACACACGAGGCGAGAGAACGTTCGTCTGGTGTAGTTTCCAAGTAGGTAACAAACGCCTGGCGCTGATGGGTGCTCGTGCTGACGTTAGGTTAATGGTATGGGTCGTAATACAAGAACTCACTCTGAACGAAATATTTTAACCTGGAGTGACCTACTTTGATGTATGGGGGGAGGGAGGTAAGGAAAAGAGATGGAAAGAGAGGAGGAGGAGGAAAGGAAGGATGGAAAATGGAAGCAGGGGAGAAGAAGGCAGGGGTGAATAGATGGATGGATAGATGGATAGGATAGAGTGATAGATAAATGAATAATGACCTCACTTCACACAAACAAGCCTGACAAGACAATAATATTAATAAGATAAATAAACTCCTCAGTACTAACATATAATAAAATACACCGTATAACAACAAAACATTATATACTAACAAATTCTAAACACCTGGAACTAATTAAGAACGAATCACCTGAGATAAAAAATACTTCTTGTGGATTCATATAAAAAAAATGTATAAATGAAAACATAAACGCCTGAATACTAGCAAGGTAAAACTCTTCTCTGAGGACTCTATGTTTACAATTCATCTGTGTAAATCTTGGTGGCTGAGCTTACTGAGGGGTAAAATATTGTGTATAAATAAGAGCTAACGCCACTACAGCCGTCGAACCAAACACGCTTTAATATATAAAAAAAATCCTAACCTAACCAAACCTAAGATGGTTCTGTAGTCTTGCTGTAGTGTGGGTGTTGTAGATATAGTCACGTGTGGTAGGATGGTGGTGTAGGTGTTGTGGTGTGAGGCTGCAGAGGTGTCAGGGGGGAGGGGAGGTGCCGGGGGGAGGGGAGGTGCCAGGGGGAGGGGAGGTGCCAGGGGGAGGGGAGGTGCCAGGGGGAGGGGAGAGAGGTGTCAGGGGGGTGTCAGGGGGAGGGTAGGGGGGTGTCAGGGGGGAGGGGAGCAAGTATGAGGTTACTCTGTGGTCCGAGTTGTCACACGCGCGACCAGCTGACGCCCACCACCACTACCACCAACACCACTACTACAACCACCACCACTACCATTACTACAACCACCACCACTACCACCAACACCACTACTACAACCACCACCACTACCATTACTACAACAACCACCACTTCCATTACTACAACAACCACCACTACCACACCCACTACTACTACAGCCACCACCACCACAACATGATGCTTTATGCTCTAACTTCGAAAATACAAGTTAATTGTAGTTAAAATATCGTAGGTGATTTACTGTTATATTGCTGACAGATTATATATGAAATAATAATAATAATAATAATAATAATAATAATAATAATAAACTTGAACGTACGGAACCGGATAGCATTAAACAGTGTGTGAGAGACGGGGGAGGGAGGTAGTGGGAGTGGGGTGTGTGGGGGTGTAGGAAGAGTGGGGGTGTGGGTGGGGGAAGGGAGGTGGAGGGGGGATTGTGGCGGCCCCGACAACCCAACTAACGCAGGAAAAATATATCGGTTGGGTGGAGAATTTTCTGGGAATTGGTTGGGCATTTTCTCGTAGGAGCTTCGTGGTGGATATATATATATATATATATATATATATATATATATATATATATATATATATATATATATATATATATATATATATATATATATAATATTTGTGTCTGCTGGGGTGTACTGAGTGAAGCCTTGTTAGACATACTGAAGCCTTGATGATGAAGCCTCTAGGAACCATAAAATTAGTAAGTAACTTCCTTACTCTTCCATTCTCCCCCTTTCCTCTTCTCCCTTTTCCTCCTCCCCTTTCATCTTTCCCCCTCCTCCCTTTCCCCCCTTCTTCTCCCCTACTCCTTCACCCCCCCCCCTAGTCACCCCTAAACGGGAAATGTTTGTGGTGAGGTTTTTGTTTAGGTGAGCGCTGGCGTCAACACGTGCCGCGTACCTACGACTAACCACGGCCTGAGGCTCTGGCCGGACGTGTCTCCAGAATGATGTGTTGAGTTGACGCCGCCTCCTGTGAGCTGCTCGCTCCTTCTTTCCTTCCTCTCATCATTCCTTTCCTTCCTCCCTCCCATCTTCCTTTTCTTCCTTCCTCCCTTCTTCCTTCTCTTCCTCTCCCAATTCTTCTCCTCCTTTTCTTCATCTTCTTTCTCCACCTCTTTCTTCCCCTTCCACTTCTTTTATTATCCATCCCCTCCTCTTCTTATTATTCCCCCTCTTTTCCCCTTTCTCTTATTCTTCCCTCTCTTCCTCCACTACGCCCACCTCCTTCGCCCCCAAGTCAAAATTCCCAACAGGGAGAGTGAGAATGCAGTAAATTGAATCACACAAGATACCTGCCTGCAAAATGGCTCCCAAATTGCACCTAGACTCTGACCTAACTAGTTTAGCTTTCTATCATCCAAACTTAAGGAGTAAAAAAAAATTACATTGAAGTTATCTCGTGAGAGTCTGTTACCTGGTTACTTGTTATACTTACCTGGTGAAGCCTCCCAGGTATATTTTGGTGCGTGTCAATTTTTTTATACAAACACCTGGTGAAGCCTTTTACCTGTTTCATGGCTACAAGGTAATAAACACGTCGCCTTGTATTTTGATTGTGTCGAGGAAGATGAAGGAGTGTTTGTAAATGACCTGAGTGTCACGGTGAATGATTTAGGGAGTCGCTTTTTTTTTTCGGACGTGTCCTTCTCCTCTCCCCTAGCCCTTACCCCTCTATCCCCCTTCTTATCCTACCCCCTAGCCGTTATCCCCTTTCATCTCCTTTCTCCCTTGCTCCCTACACCTTCCCCCTCTATCCCCTAGTGTAGGAGTGTTGGCAGTAGTGTAGAAGCATTGGTGACAGTGTAGGAGCGTTGGTGAAGGTGCAGAAGATGTTGGTGCTAGTGTAGGAACGTTGATGAGGGTGTACGAACGTTGATGAGGGTGTAGGAACGTTAATGAGGGTGTAGGAATGTTGATGAGGGGGTAGACTGTTAGTGTTGATGTATATGAATCATTAATGTGTAATCTAATGAACCTCACTAATAACAAAGCACCAAAGAAAATACAAAACGCGTGTTGGCAGTTGTCGACACACAGTATACTCGGTAATTCACAAGACCAGAGTCAAAGGAATATACAGTATTTTGTTTTTCGCTTTTATTACCGTAATTTCTCAACCCGCGAGGAGGTAGATGACAACCCATGACCAACTACCTGGCCCATGGGTAGATAGATAAGAGCCCATGACCCTCTACTGGCCCATGGGGAGATAGATAAGAGCCCATAACCCTCTACTGGCCCATGGGGAGGTAGATAAGAGCCCATGACCCTCTACCTGGCCCATGGGGAGGTAGATAAGAGCCCATGAAAAAGAATGAATATAAATTTGTTAAAGAGATAAAAAATCGTTAGTAAGTTATAAAAATTGAAGGTATTACATTTTCATTGGTCATATTTTAGCGGTGGCAAAAAATCACACCATTTTTATCCCTACATCAGGAAGAGGTCGTCTCTCTAGCCCCTAACGTGCCGGAAACTCATAACACTGTCGAGGTCTTGAAAATATGTTTGATGGCTGAATGATATTTTGGGGGCTGAGGAGGGCGGGGATGGGGAGGGCGGGGATGAGGAGGGCGAGGAGGGCGAGGATGGGGATGAGGGGGGCAGGGATGGAGAGGGCGAGGCTAAGGAGGATGGGGCTGAAGAGGACGGAGCAACATCGCCTGCAGGAGGAGGAGGAGGGAAGAGACACCCAGTAACAAGTTATCAGAAACAAGTTTTATAAATATTTGTGTAGTTTACAAATTACAGGAAGAATATAACTTAAGAAAACTTGGTCTTTTTGAAGGTCCCGTCGCCATTGTTTTTTGTGGAGTGTTAAGAGACGAGGATAAAAAGTTATTGGCGTGGTTTCATTACCCTAGCTACACCTTCCACCCCCCCCTTCCCCCTTCCTTTATGGCGCCCTCACACAAGCTATGAAATCGGTGACGCATTTATGTGTTTATTTTGACCCGTTAATTACTAGTTGGGGGAAGACTATAGCGTCAACACAGGGTCTTGGGGTCACTTATGATGTGAATAAACTGACGTGTTTGGTGTAAGTAAGGGGTAGGTGGTGGTCGTGTCTGTAGTAGGTGTGAGTTAGTAATTAAAACTGCATTGGAGTGAGCTGCCAACTCCCTCCGGTGTCATACCCTTTTTAGGAGTACCTGGTAACTTAGTGCTTTTAACATATTGTGCCCACACCACCAGGAGTACAGGAACCACTCTCATCTACTCACCTTCAGTACGATGACATTGTACTCTAAGTGTTGTTATCATCATACTTAAAAGGTTATACTAATAATGAGGAAATGACATCATGAAAGAAGAAGAAAAGGCGCAACATGACGAGCAACATGAGGTCATAGCGCCAACAAAAACATAGTAATACTGCCTTAAGGAGGAACAGAAGCCACCACCATTTCCGGCACCGCCCCGAGGGACTACAGAAGGTGGTGTGTGTGTGTGTGTTTGTTGAGGCGTCCATAAGTCTCTCCTCCGTGTTGTCATAATGTAATGTAAATATTAGCGAGGTCTTCAGTCCATTTTCTCCCGTGGGTGTGGGGGGAAGGACATACTCTATACTACAGCCAAACGATACTGTAATTTTTTGTTTTTTGTATTCTACGACGCTGGAATAACACAAATGTATTTTATTTATACAATGTAAGAGGGGTATTGTATGTTACTACGTTACTGTTACATACGAAGGTGTTATAACTTCTGTATTTAGTTAATTACGCGATTGTTATTTTACTTATTTGTCACGGCCCTTGTGTAAATATTAACAATCTAGCTCATGTCACATCGAGGTAACATTCTTTCACGTAGCTCCTTGTGTATGTAACTCTGGACACACACACACACACACACACACACACAGAACGTTCCAAGGATGTCTGGCTCTAGCTAAATACCTGGCCGCATCCTTTGAAAAAAAATGTACTTAATTATCTTCTACGTGACGCTCTCCTCACCTGTTCCTGGTCTTGGGGCGTCAGTCCACTACACTGTTACCTGGTGTGTTATTGTCTGGTTTTACTCGGGTTTTTAAGGTAATATTTGAAGGTTTTTATCTGGAGTTTATTGTGATTATATAATTATTTTAGGACTTTTGTGTTTTTCTTGGATTTTGGATTTTTTTTTTTTTTTTGGGGGGGGGGGGGGGGCGGATTTTGAATATATATTGTAGTTTTTTTTTATACCGGTATGGTTTTTATTATCTGGTTTTGAGTAGGTTTTTCTTGAACGATTTTTGTATATGGAAGAAAATGTCGTGGTCCGGAAGTTACCTGTGTCTTACATTTACACCTGTTCTTGTGTTTAGGTGATTAAGTTACGTTTACAAAAAGACAGGTAAGTTATCGTAATTAGTAGTGTGTGTGTGTGTGTGTGTGTGTGTGTGTGTGTGTGTGTCGGAGGAATGTTTGGGTGAGTGTGAGATGCTTGACATGTTTCCTGGTGAAGGAAGGAGCCTGTCTGTTTCCTAGTGTGGAGAAGGCCTCTGTTTTCTCCCGTAACATTCACACATTTACTTACTTCACTTCTCCTTCTTTCTCATTTCTCCTTCCCCCTCCTCCTTCTCGTCCTTCCTACCCCTCTCTTCCTCCTCCTCCTTCCTACTCCTCGTGCCAGACGTTCCTACCTCCAGCTGAGTTTACTTTAGAACGTCAAGAAATATTTTGTTGTGGTTTAGAGCTACACTGAGCGTCTCGTAATTTACTCAAGAATATTTGCTGCTTCAGTGTCCCTTATTTATCTGCTATATACCACTTCCTCATAGCTCATACCTGCTATCTCTCGTAGCCTACTAAGATAGCCCGGCCTCGTGGCTGTAGTCTGTTCCTCGGCTATGTTAACTTCTCCTAAGGTAATCGTTATGTCTCTTAACTGATATTACGACACGGAATAAAAACAAAATGGAGTCAGAAGTAAATAATGACTCGGAGATAACTAGTAACTTGGTCTTATTCCTACACAGTGTAATAATTTTTATGAATTCAAGTGTCATGATTTTTTTTTTTTTTAGTTTTGAGGTCAAGACAAACAGGTAAGCAGGCAGGGAGAGAGGAAGAGATGCAAGCAAGCTAGCAGGGAGGCAGGAAGGGAGGCAAGCAGGCAAGCAAAGAGGCAGACAGACAGGTAAACAAGCAGGCACTCAAGGAGGCAGGGAGGCAAGCAGTGAGAGAGAGAGAGAGAGAGAGAGAGAGAGAGAGAGAGAGAGAGAGAGAGAGAGAGAGAGAGAGAGAGAGAGGCAAGCAGAGAGGGAGGCAGCCAGGGAGGGGAGGAGCACCTTGAACTACACCCAGAGGCAGGTTAGGGCGGCTCCCCTGTTATTACGTCAAGGAGGTGTTGGGGTACGGCAGTGGTCTTTATACCTGACCTGTGGCCCCCTGGTGGTCCTCACTTGACACCACACCCAGAGTCTGAGGTGTGGAGGGCGGTGCTGAGGTGCTGTGAGGAGGTGGAGGACTAGGTTGGAGGAGGAGAGGGGGAGACTAGGTAGGGGGAGGAAGTGGAGGAAGACTAAAATGAGGAGAAGGAGGAAGTGTAGAGGGACTAGGAGAAGGTGGAAGAGGAGGAGGAGAAATAAGAGTAGTCTCCAGGCCGGGCTACTTCAAAAGACTACGAGACAAACACATGGGAAAAATACGTCTATCATCACCAGTTAAGGGGGAAATACGTCCTCTTGGCACCAGTTAAGGGACAAGAAGAAGAAGAAGAGGCGGAAGAAGAAGAAGAAGAAGAGGAGGAGGAGGAGGAGGAAGAGGAGAAGGAACGCTGACAGACGCTCAGTGATGATGACAAGATGCGACCTGTGACCATAAAAGTAGGAGGCCGTAAAAACTAGGATGTGGTGTGGAGAAGTGAGGGAGAGGAGGTAGAGTGAGGGAGAGGAGGGAGGTAGGTAAGGGTGAGGAAGGGAGGTTAAGGTAAGGGGAGGTATAGGTAGAGTGAGGTAGGATGAAGGAATTAGAGGGTATGGATAAAGAGGAGAAGAAACGAAGAAGAGAGAGAGAGAGAGAGAGAGAGAGAGAGAGAGAGAGAGAGAGAGAGAGAGAGAGAGAGAGAGAGAGAGAGAGAGAGAGAGAGAGAGCACCATACTAGCGGGGGACATTTGAGCCGTATCACCGCTGGACAAGAAATGGTATATAAACATGTGGTGATGTTGATGTTAGTAGGTTTGTGGCCGCCTCTGGCTCTCCTGACACACCCCTCCTCCCCTCCCTCTCCTTCTGTACGTGTGTGTGAGACTGACAGACAGACAAAGAGGCATATATATTACCTAAGACCCCACGTACATTGGCTGACACTTAACATTACACTAGACCCCACGAATACAATGGCTGACACAACATTATATTAGACCCCACAATGGCTGACACAACACTATATTAGACCCCACAATGGCTGACACAACACTATATTAGACCCCACAATGGCTGACACAACACTATATTAGACCCCACAATGGCTGACACAACACTATATTAGACCCCACAATGGCTGACACTTAAACCATATTGCAAAGGGAAATGACTTCTTACAGCTGACACGCAGGACCATGTATCGTGGCTGACACCCAGATCCTCAAGTATGGGTGGTAAGGGACGGAGGAATTAAGCTGACGGGGGGAAATAAAGCTTTGTAAACACTTGAGGTGAGGAGAGTGACAAGTGTCTGCCCTCACACGTCAGTCATCACCCTAGCTAGAGTGATGTGTACACCCAGCCCTCACCCTAGCTAGAGATAAGAGAGAGAGAGAGAGAGAGAGAGAGAGAGAGAGAGAGAGAGAGAGAGAGTAGGAACTTCATTACATTTGATATTACAACGGGAAGCTAACTCAACACCCGACTGGATATTAGGGTCAAGGAGTGTATCATACTCTCTCTCTCTCTCTCTCTCTCTCTCTCTCTCTCTCTCTCTCTCTCACTGCTCGCACCTAATTCATACAAGACACACACACTGATGGCACTCAAAATATCAACGCCCAGGGAAGAACAGTGGACCAAAAAAAAAAAAAAAATAGAAAGGAAAAAAAAAAAAGGTTGGTAAACACATAGAAAAAATAGATGAAGAAACTGTTGACACACACACACACACACACACACACACACACACACACACACCTCGCAGGTATTTTCCTCTGAGAACAAAGAAAATTATAGGAGAAAATTATGTTTCCTCTCTCTCTCTCTCTCTCTCTCTCTCTCTACTATACGAACAGCATGGATCACAATACAACAGTGTGGTGGTGATAGGTAGGTGATAAGCACAGGTGTGGTACCCCAGAGAGCCATTTAAACGCAACTTCATCTTCCCTGTGTGTATGTGTGTGTGTGTGTGTGTTAGGGAATGAGGTTAGTATTTTTTTTTTTTGGGGGGGGGTTGGTGATAGTGTTTAGAAATGGTGTTAAATTCTTATTAGTTGATGTTAATTTCTCCCTTTTCTTGGCCATTCCCCTTCACCCCACTCCTCTCCCTTGCCCACTCCTCTCTCCCTCCTTCCCCCCCCTCCCCCTCGATTTCTCTTCTGCCAACATAAACACAAACCGCCCTCTAATTTTCTTTATGATGTGTCGTAACTGGGTCGGTTTGGGTGGCCGGGGACGACCTACAGTACTAGTGGGTCTGGGTGGGTGGACCGGAGACGATGGGTGGGCTGGGGCGGGCGGCAACAGCAGTGATTTTTGGCAAATAAGGACAACAACAGTGTCGGCATTACAACAGCAGTGGGTGGGTGGGTGGGTGGCGTGGGCGGCAACGGAAGTGTACAGATAACAGCAGTAGTTGGTGGATCTAAGTAATCAAAATGTGGTGGTTTATCGCGGTGGGTTGATGGATGCGGGTGGAGGCAGGGGAGGGAGGGAGAGTTAACACGTGAGGCAGGGAGAGGTCGTCCTTGCCAGAGAGGGAGAGAGAGGGAGGGAGAGAGGGAGGGTGCAGGGCCAAGAGATGAGGAGGTGGAGTGACTATCTAATACTCTACAACTGAAGCATCTCTCTTTTTGTAGCGAGATTCATAACACCAAAAAATAAACCTTTATAGGGATTAAATTCATAAACTAAAATAAATTATCTGTCCCTCCTCTGACGGACACTAAGCTTAACAGGTTTAAATAGGCAGACTGAGATAAGGTTCAGTCACGCTTGGATTGGATACGTTCAATCAATTAACATTTATTTCAGAAGATTAAGTTTGGTTTTGGTAATGAAGAGTTCCGATAAGTTCATTTTGATTCAGCTCAAGCCTGAAGTCAAGTATCCAATGTACACTTGAGGATAAAATTCCCTGAACAATTAGCAATAACGGCAAAATATCAGGTATATATTGTACAAAAAAAAAATAGTGTTGGTATATAAATGAGGGTAATTATACACCTGTCACCCGCGAGGAGGGAAGGAAGGAGGGAGGGAGGGAGAGAATGACCACTTAGGTTATACAGGTATCCCCCCGTGGCCACCATCTACCGTCTTCCTCCTCACCTCAGGTACCGCCCTACAGGTAACATTTTGTCCTTTTGTCCCAACATTTCAAACATTTTTAGTTGTCAGTGGGACTTTGTGAGGCAGTAGTGTTATGTATATCGAGTAAGTATGTCGGCATAGACTCTTGAGTGTGTGTGAGCCAGTGAGTGCTTTTGGAGAGTGCATCTGTTAACTGGTATATCGAGGAGCATGTTGTCAAATACGAGTACAACTCACACACAGAAACAAGTTTGTCAAATATCCTTAAAAGTCTTATAATATTCCCCCGTCTTAGCTTATTTAGTGTGATGAATGCCACAGTCTTATTAATCGACAGTGGAGGGAAAAAAGAAGAATTAATATACAATTAAACCTGTTGACAAGTATATCGTAAACCATTAAGTTTTCCTGTACAGGCTATTAAAGGTGTCACCATCCAGGAACTGAGAGCAAAAAAACTCGTACTTAACTTCATAAACTGATACTCAAGGGCGAGAGCTTATGTGTGTTGTTGATGAACGAGCCGAGCCGAGCCGAGCCGAGACGAGACGAGTCGAGCCGAGACCCTTGTGTATAGCGCGACACTTGGGAAGGTGGAGTGAAGGTCTGGTGTCTTATAAGGTTACAAGTGTTTAGAGAAATATTGATGTAGGAGTTTTTTTTTTGGGGGGGGGGGGGGGGACTGGAAGGTGGAAGGCTAGACGGTCGTGATCTGGAAGGTGGAAGGCTAGAGGGTCGTGATCTGGAAGCTTGAGTCTTTATAGTATGGAAGGTCAGGTGTTGAACTTGAAGTGCGTCATAAACTGAAAGACTGGAGTTAAGATAGGTTGATGTGGATTAAATCTTTACTACCCTAGTCTGGACGGTCTGGAATTTGGAAGATCTGGAGTCCGAGATTAAAGTGCAGCAGGACTTGGTCTGTAAATCTGGAATTAAAATTACAAGTGTTTTTGTTTCCAGCGTAAAATTATCTTAACTGTCGAAGGATCGTAAGTTTCACCGCCGGAGTAAGTGGCTGTTATTATTAACAGTTGTGTCAGGCAACAGTAAACTGGGTCTTGGTATAAAAAGTCTTGGCTCTGGTAATCAAAGTCAGGAAACTGGAAGATCAGGATAAAGAAAATCACGTGGTAATGATATATAACCGACCAGGGACCAGTGTTGCGTCATGGGCCATAGTGTTCATTACAGAGGTTCTCATGACATGGGTTTCACCGTCTTATGATTAGATTTTGTTTAATAAATTCTGTAACTTTGTTTTAAATATTGAAAACATTTTATCGTGAATAGAAATATCGAGCAAGTTGTTGAAGACAAGAGGTTCGAGTCTGGCGGGAGACAATTGGTTCGATACAACGGGTCGTGTCAGTAGCTGGAAACAATGGTTAGTTAGGGCGAGTCACCTCACCTCTCTGGCCCGCGTCATGTTGATAAAGATCAGAGATATTCTCCTGTTGGGGAGAAAATATTATGGTGGGAAAATTTGGCGGTGGACACTGACACATGCAACAGCTGGGTCCTGGGTCAGGTTGTGCAACTTGGTGAGGGTGTGTGTGTGTACGAAGGGGGGAGGGGGGGTGGGGGGAGGGGGAGTATGGAGGGTAGGGGGAGTTTGGGGGGGGGGGGGGTTGAGGATCCGGGAGGTGTGAACCTCACACAGCCGTGCAGTCGAAAGTGAATTTTTAAGGAAGCGTAAACGTAAAGATATAAATGACTTGCTCTCTGGTTTAAATATGAGTGTTGTTAATGTTGTGTGTGTTTGGAAACTTAATGATGATTTAACTTGGCTTTTGGTACCATTGGTGAGTCGAGGAAATTAATATTCTGTGATTAGTGTCTAGACGTCGTGTAGTCGTCACTCCCTTCCTCTTCCTTCTTCTTTTTGTCACCCTTTCTCCTCCTCACACCTTTCCACCCTTCCTCTTCCTTGCCTTCCTCCTTGCCTTCCACCCTTTTCTCCCTTCCACCTTCCCCTTCCCTGCCACCTTCCCTCTCTCCTTCCACCCTTCCCCTTCCCCGCCACCTTCCCTCTTCCCTGCCACCTTTCCTCTTTCCTTCCCCCTCTCCCTCTCATAGGTCGTGACTGCCAGTGTCCACCAGAGATGATGAAAAGTGATCCTCCACCACTGCCACCACCACATGTTGACACACACGACAGAGGCATACGTGTCCTGCCTTAATGCGGGGGGGGGGGGGGGCGGTGTATATGTTGGGGGAAGGTTTAAATGGGGGGATGTATCATGGGGGAGGAGTTGTTCGTCTCATAACCTTGACCCCAACCCCTTAAAACCCCCCCTTAACTCATCAACTGATCATCAATCTCTTAACTCTTCAACCTCTTAACATCTCAACCTCTGGGAATAATTATGTTCATTTATTAGACTTATTAGATAATGCCTGTAGGGGATAATTTCTATTCCTTCGTGTTAAAATAATAATACTTCCCTAAGGTATCACGCACACAGGTTGGCAATAATTAGGCTTGTGTTGTTAGACTCGTTAATTATTTTTACCTGTTGGCAATGGTCTTGTTTCCTCGTGGCCTTAAGGATCCGGTTCAGGGGTTCGAATTTGCCACGAGACTGTGTTAAGTGTAATGAAGCTCGGCTATCAATCATGGCAACTTTAAACCCCCCGGAAATTAATGTTATGGCAACTTTTAACACCCTCATATTAACCTTATGGCAATTTTAATCCCCCTTTTATTAATTATGGCAACTTTGAACTCCTGAAATTAACTATGGCAAATTTAAACAACGATCCTAACCCCATCCAAAACACAGGCTCGAAAAATTATCAACCCCCTGACAATTTTCCAATCCTTCAGCCGGCCGTCCATATGAGTGAGTGCTTGAGTGGCCTTACATACCTGAATACTCTTAAGTTATTAAAGGTCATGAGTGGCCAGGTAATAGAGGAAGCCAGGTATCAGTGTTATTAGTGCCGGGATTGAGAGGTTAATTACACTTCATGTCCACCTGAGGCGCTACACTGTGTTGTGGCCCCAATTTCTTAATAATAAAAAGTTCATTTTATTTTATTGTTGTTTTTGTTGTTGTTTCCTCATGCCCCCCCCCCCCCCCTCTTCACCCACACTCCTTCCGGTAGATACCCAGAGTGTCTGTTTAGGTCAGTTGGGCCCCAGTTCTTAAGGGCCCCCTAAAGGAACCATAAGAATTGAAGCCTAGATACATTCAGTTCGTCTTATTGGACCTAATCCAAATGGGCCCCAATCCTAATTAACACACTTTCTAATAGGCACTAGTCTTAATGAACCCACTCTTTAATGGGCCCCAGTCTCAATGATCCCACGCTTTAATGGGCCCCAGTCTCAATGAACCCACGCTTTAATGGGCCGCAGTCTCAATGAACCCACGCTTTAATGGGCCCCAGTCTCAATGAACCCACGCTTTAATGGGCCCCTATCTTAATAGGTAGGTAACACAGGGCCTATTAGGACTAGGGCCCATTTAACCTACACCATACCCCTCTCCCTGGCCTGATATTGAAAGCAGAACCCCCGTCTTTTCTTAACTATTTAACCGACTAAGTTAAAAAAAAATAAACTCCAGAAATGTTTGTATTTTTGTGTGTAAAATATATTACGTCTCTTTTGTGTCGAATATTATCAAGTGAACTTTTAACGATTGGAATTCAGAGTTGAGAAAATATATAAACTGCATTAAAGTTTAGTTTCTTTTGGCGGAATTTATTTAAAGATATAAAAAAATAAATGCTTTTACGAAAACACCCACAATATATATTTTTTCTATTTTTGTATAGGTCATAGTAAGTCTGTTTAGTTACATATATATATATAACTGTGATTCTTAAAAACAAAATAGGTAATTATCTAGCCCCTCTTAACGAATGAAACACACGACTTAGGTTGGTAGCAGTACGAAAAAAATAAAGAGGGAATTTTATTTAAGGTATCGTGATATTTTTGCTTGAGCGGGACACAAATGGAGTGGGTTAGGAATGTTCGGTGATGCGTGGCGCTGTGAGGCTCTAGTACTGGGGAAAGAGAGAGAGAGAGAGAGAGAGAGAGAGAGAGAGAGAGAGAGAGAGAGAGAGAGAGAGAGAGATCAGTTACTAGGATGTTATTTTTTCAGTTCAGTTGTCAGTACTAGTGAAGACAGTAAGAGGAGGGCCACTATGTTATGTAATATAATCAATATAGTTAATAATTACTTTGTTATTTACGTATTTAATGTACTGCGATATTTATAACTAAATGTTTGTATGTATAAAGGTAACCCCTACAACATAACGTATCAGAAGTGTTCATTTCTTTTTTTTTTTTTTAGAATTCTGTTAAAGTAACTTGTATTTTTATCGTCTTCTCTTTAAATAAATTCTTACCTGCCGTCATAGGTGTAATTAATATACAAGCTCAAAATGTGTTGTTAGTGGGAACCCAAAAAAATACTTCCTGAATTAAACTTTTTGCCTTTGTGTTTAGTTTGAATTCTAGAAACATGTTGTGTCCTGACCTCACACTACATAGGTTACGTCTACACCTTTTGAAAGTAAATAATACACTTCCAGAACACCATGTACGCTATTTGTACTTATTAGGATCCGATTGATAAGTTCCACCCCATCCCACCCCACAAAAAAGGGGGTTTCAAAGGGCAGTGTGGATACAGTATACTGCACACTTCAGCCATTTTAGGTAAACAAACCAGGTAGTGTGACCAACCCTGCACGTGATCACCTTCCTACCAGGTATATAAAATCAGGTACCTATTAACAGCTGATTGGTCTGAGGTTATCCCGGATGCGAACCAATAGCCTTAAAGACAATAAGCGGGCACTGTATCCACTCAGCCACCGCCTCCCACAATTCAATATATACATCATCGTCAATAACCACAGGATAGAGACCTTAGTATATGAGTCATCTTCCTTGTATAATGAACCGCAGGCAGGAATTGGTCCATGAAGTTGTTTAGCGGAGTATAGATAATGTTTAACTAACGATGGTAACTAATGCTTCCAGTATAACCAATCAGAGAGTAAATAGCCTTATCCAGCCACATAGAATTAACACCACACCACAGCCACCACTCACTACACCACACACACACACACACACAAAAGCATCCTCATCCCTCTACCACAATACCATTATGACCCTGACACCACACAGTTCTCTACCCTCATACTCCTCATACCACACACACCTAACACCGCCGTGACCGCATTCTCTCCACTCTCGATCATTACTCACCAGCGAATTCCGTAACGATTCTACCTAAGCTTAAGAGAGAGAGAGAGAGAGAGAGAGAGAGCCCACGTCAAGCGCCCCTGCAAACTATACCTCCTTCAGGACCCCCAGCAGACCCACATACCTGGGCTCTAGGACTCACACGTCAGGAGCACCTCTAGTGATCGTCCATCAACTCTCCATGTTAGGTCAGCATGCAGAAGAGACACCCCTCCCCCCCCCCCCCCCTGTCCACCCATCAATAATCTACGACAACTGACTGAGGTATTGCCTGGGTTTTTTTTCTCAGTCTCCTCCTCATCTGGTGTCCTGAAGCACCTTTCACTCTCTATCATCTCAGGTAATCTTCGTCATCAGCATTTGGTTAGACATTTATTACACATTTCAATTAATTATCTTTCATAAATTACCAAAATGCCTCTTAACCGGAAATCTTTGAGTATTAAATTTTCTTCATATTATTTTTTTATTTTGGTATTTTTTTTTTAATAATTACCTTAGTTGAAATCTCCTTTATTCTTAATTCTACTTAAACATCTTCAACATTTTTCAACATTGTGTACAGTACCCGCCCCACTTCTTACCTTCCATCACCCTAAACTTCCTTTTGGTAACTGGATCACACCTATGGTCCCTTAGGCCTACCAACCTCAAGCTTCGTCGCCTTCTATACCACCACCCTTCACTACCTCTCCCTTACCTACCTACCTCTCCCTTACCTTACCTACCACTCCCTTACCTACCTACCACTCCCTTACCTACCTACCACTCCCTTACCTACCTACCACTCCCTTACCTTACCTTACTCAAAACAATGCCTTAAGTTGCACCTCAGCTAACCCAGTAAGATCTACCCAAGGCCTACTAACTCTCTAGCCTTTCGTCGCCTCTACTACTACCCGACAGTACTTTCCCTTCCCTACCTCCTCCTCCTTCTCCTAGCAGGCGTGTTGACAAAGGGATGGAGGAGGAGGAGACGTCGCCACTGTCTCCATTCCCTCGCCTCCCTGACGACGTCGTAAAAGTATCCCCACCAGCTCATATGTAAACACACACACACACACACACACACACACAAGGACTCTGAGAATGCAAATAATTTTTTATCCTTTTTTCTCGTTGTGGAAACCTTGAGAGAGCGGAAATACCTCACACCTCACTAACCTCTCAATTCTCCCTCGCATCTCTCGCTACCTACCCCCCCCCATCTCTCTCTCTCTCCCTCATATCTCTCACTCCTCATGACCTCTCACCTCCCCCCCATCTCTCTCTCTCTCCCTCATATCTCTCACTCCTCATGACCTCTCACCTGTCCCTCGCATCTGTCACCTCACCTTCATATCTGTCACACCTTCATGACTTCTCACCTCTCCCTCAACTTCCCTATCCTCCCTTACCTCTCCCTTGAACGCTCCCTTACCTCTCCCTTGAACGCTCTCTCATCAACGTACCTAAAAAGAACAAAAGAAAATTCATTATTAATCTTTTATATGTTTACAAACGACGAAAAAAAACAAAAGAATAACACGTTAGAATTTATGTTTCCTAGGAGAACCAAAAGTGTCAAAAATATTAAGACCAACTGTTAACCCTGTAGAAAAAATATATGAGTTATGAATATTTTTGACAACTGATAAATATATCCTGGGAAAAAAATGAACATATGGAACAAGTTAAAAATGACAGTGGTGTAAAAAGCAGAGACTCGGATGTTAACACTTCTGACAGCACAATAAAGACGAAAAAATTAAATAAAAATAAACAACAAAAAGATAATTCGTCTTATTTTTAATTATAATATTTAGTTCAGCTTGTTAATAAACTTAAAAGTCAAGGTGTGAAAACTCCATTAAGTGGAAGAAAAAGAAAAAAAAAAGAAAAAATGGTTTATTTCTTCTTTATACCGACAAGATCTACCGATTATCTCTGGGTTGTGTCCGTCGGTCAGGCTGGTGTTGACATTTCCTATATACCGCCCAGCACTAAAGGTCAAACATACTGAGGACAGGAAGAGTACTATAGATGTACAGCTGTGGGCACAACACTCTCGACACTTGTCACTCCCTGGCATCCACTTAAGGGTCAAATATAGTTTATTTATAACTGGTGATGATGGTTTCCAAATAATAAAACAAGACAACTAATAAATAATACAGTATAGACTCCAGGAAAGGGAAATTTATCCACAATACCAGATATATTCAGCTTCGATCTTCCTCTCTGTATGATGTCACCTAACCAGGGTCACAATCTACTTTAAATTACTTCTCTTTTCTTTATTCGGTTAAAAAAATAATATTCGCCATTTTCACGAACTATGAGAGTCTTCGATGCTTAAAAAAAGAGTTCTTAGGGTGACAATAGGCAATGGAATTATCCTTACAGAGTCCTTCGATGTTTGGATACCCGTAGGCGGTCTGCAGGCTGAGCACCGGATGCCTGTAGCAGCATCAAAGCACAAGACCAGACCACGGGTGATTCCTCCTCCCCCGCCCCACCCCTCCGCCCCCGGCTACGCCAACGCCACCACCGCCTCTAGGCCGGAAGCTGGCGAACAGACGCGCCCCGGGTGTGACCCTATATGTCAAGAGTTCACGACCCCAATACCACAACCCTGGTTTTGACACTATCCTGTTTTATCTCCCTATCATGCCGTGAGATTAAGACAAACAAACTCACTCTCTCTCTCTCTCTCTCTCTCTCTCTCTCTCTCTCTCTCGTGACATGAGATCAACACTCTCCCTGTCACTTCTCTCTCATACGTGACATGACATCACACGGGATACTGTACAGACATTTATGATCACCAAAGAACAAAGTTAGGGCACTGGCAGGGACAAACAGAACTAAGCCCCTGCTGTCATCAGGCTAGGAAGGGTGGGCCAGGACAGTGCCAAACCACCACTAGCAATAAAAGTGACTTTCCCACTCCCTTAATACTGGAATTCCGACCATCCTGCGTCCCAACACTAACATTTGGAGGGTTAATGATCTTAAGGCTTGAAGGAGGTAATATGAGTCTCCTTATGGAATGTTGAGGCTCTTAAGTCAGGAATGTACACACACACACACACACACACACACACACACACGTCCGTCCCGTTATGGAATATACCACACAAGTATAAATACCATCGTTGAGAAATACTGTGGCACACGTAACATAAGACTTGAAGATAATCTCAGTAAGGAATGCCAGTACACCTGAGATCCGACTCAAGATAATACATACATACATACATACATATATACATACATACATACATACATACATACATACATACATTACAGGGATGAGTGTTACTAAAATCAACTTTGGGAGACTAGCGACTTCCGGTGGTTGTCACGATTGAGTTAAACTTTTCCAAGAACCGACTTCGAATTTTTACGCTCACACACACCCACACACCCCCAAGACTCTCACAGGTTCAAGGGACGAGACTTGGGGAGTGTACACATAACTAGCCACAACGAGGTTAAAAATATCGTCAATATATCTACACTAGCAATACAAATAGCCACTATACTAGGAACAGCACCCAGACCTCTGTACTCTCGGTGGTAATGGTAAGTAAGGGCCGGATATCGTCAATTTCAAGCCAGCTCCGTTGTACCATGCAGAGTAAAGACCCGGTCCGAATTTCCTCCAAGATTCGTGTTAAAACCCCAAATCATTTCCTTGGAACACGAAGCCCTCACCCCCTCTCCCCCTATCTAACAGCGGTACAATTACAATCCCTCAATTTTGACTATATTTTTATTTTATTTTTACCCATGATCTTTGTGTTGTGGTTTTAAAGTGTGTATTAAATGCGATCTCACGGCTCCTTCCTTCCGTGTCCGGGGTGGGTGGGTGGGTGGGTGGGGGGGTTGGTGGGGGGGGGGAGAGGAGGAGAGGAGATATTTAAACACACGAACTCTTGAGATTATAGATACATTATACTCAGACCGGAACTCCGTCGCTGTGCATAACCCCCCCCCCCCCCCATCCTCCCAAGTCAGAGAAGGACGTGACGAAGGAATCTACATCCTATATCCTACATCCTTTGTCTATCCCTCTTTTAACAACCAAAATACACTGCCCACAATAGTTAACTAAAATAGATAACTACTCCCCAAAAAATACAATTAATAGATTCCTTAATTCAGTAAAATATAAATAAATCTTTTAAAAGAGGTAAATAAAACAAAGGTTAACACTTCTAGGTATAAGTGACCTCCTGTGTTATGACTTGACCTTCAGACTATATAACTTGGATTTGTTTTTCAGTTGCTATGAGGTGTTTTATGACGTCAGGTCGGCGTTCTTGACAGAGAGAGAGAGTGTGTGTGTGTGTATGCATCTTTTACATTATAGACCCGAAGATGCTAAAAAAAAAAAAAAATAATAATAATAATGTTTTTCACGCAATTATGTGAAGGCGAGGATTCATTTTGTTTACAGAGTGTCGAGGTTATGAGAAAAAAAAAACCCGAGTGAGTGAGTGTTGCTTTTACCTCCCTTGCCTTCCACTCTCCCCCCCTCCCCACCCCCTCCTCCACCCCCACCCCCCACCAAACTGGATATATCATGATAAACAGACAAGAAATAATGAAACAGCATCCAACACACACAATCCTGATAAAAGATAAGTATGGCTGACAATGATGACAGTAATGATGTAGAAATAAATGGTGATGAGAATGAATGATTGAATAATAATGATGGTGAAGAAGATAATTAATGACTTGTAATGATATATCAAAGATGATGATGAATATAATGATGGAAAACTATGATGATGTCAATAAATGGATTATCTAAAGTCACAGAACTCGATGACAACACACAAAGACACTTCTGTTCCTTTGACTTCCAAGCTGTTGACCTTCACCATTTTGTACACAACTGGTATGTTTACGTGGTCACACACACTCACACTCACACACACGCACACACACACACACACAAAGGTCTTGGTTGCTGCCTTCCTGTCTGTTCACACTCGAGACGTACACCAAGGAGCTACCACTGGTTTATGTCTACCACACTACCACACGTACAGCCCAACATCCGGTGACTCGCTTACGTGAACACTTCCCTTGGTTTACCCACGGATCACAAGTTCATATAGAATTATTTTATATTCCTAATAATCTAAAAAAAAAAAGAAAGTATTTTGAATTCCTGAAAAATTCCTCGAAATGTTATGATTTTAGTTGTGTTACCGCTCAGCCATCAGACAAATGAAGGTTTTTAAGACAGGGAGACAGACAGAGAGACAGACATATATATACAACCTTACAACTATCTCTCCTCCAACAACAATTACAACACACCGTCACACATTAACATATGTTTCGTGATAAACCTGATAATTCTCACAAGAACGATCCAACCAGCTGCGTTTTTTAACTCCCACAAGTTCTCGGTAATGTTAAATAAATCCTGGTCATTTAAGTACCTAAATACAAATAAAACAACAACAATAATAATACGGGTTTAACAATTACGTACCTAAAACAACAACAACAACATGGGTTAAACAATTACGTACCCAAAATAACAACAACAACACGTACCTAAAACAACTAAAACAACAACATTGCTTACTGAGAATCTATAAAAGTCGTCTCCTTGTGTTTGCGTTGCACTCGTAACTGGAGATGAGTGGACGCCTTCAGTCACTTAAGGTTGAGTCATAGAATAAAAATCTTAGGTTATTTTGAAGTCTTTTATTTCCTCATAGTTTCAGTGAGACAATTAAGACCTCTTCTCACGTGTCCAATTAAGACCTCTTCTCACTTGTCCAATTAAGACCCCTTCTCACGTGTCCAATTAAGACCCCTTCTCAAGTGTTCAATTAAGACCCCTTCTCAAGTGTTCAATTAAGACCCCTTCTCACGTGTCCAATTAAGACCCCTTCTCACGTATCCAATTAAGACCCCTCCTTACGTGTCCATTTACGGGAAGAATTCAACTTATCTTATCATAGAGAATCTGGAGCCTAAACGGTACAGGTATTTGACTCGCCTGGAAAAACTGGACAGGTGCTGCTCCATATTTGTGTTGCTGGACTAAACGGTATCAAATATTAATGACGCGAACCCATAAGAGGTGACGGGAGTGAGAGAGAGCGACCCGAGGAGTGAGGAGTGAGAGGGGGGAAGAGGTAGAGGGGAGGGGGGGGAAGGGATGGAGTGTTTGGACGGAAGGAATGGGGAGGAAGAACGGAGGGGGTGAGGGAGAAGGTAGGGGGAGAGTGGTGAGGGATGAGAAGGAAGGGAAAGAGTGATGAGGGAGAAGAGAAGGGGAGAGTGGTGAGGGAGGAAAAGAAGGGAAGGGGAGAGTGATGAGTGAGGAGTGGAAGAAATGGTGCGGAAGAGATGGAGAGAGGCAGACTGAGGGGAGGGGAAGTGTGTGAGCGAGAACAGTTTTCGAGGAAATCCATTTTTGTGCAGGATAATTCCCCCACACTCACCCAAACACGATTACAATATCTCTCTCTTTCTCCCCCTCTGTCTATGTCTGTCTGTCTGTCTGTCTGTCTGTCTGTCTCTTTAGGTCGAGGTTAAAAGACATTATTACGGTAAAACAAAATAAACCATTGCTCGTTCACCTCTTAGGAAAACTACCACAATCAGACTGTTTTATATAGAACTCATACTTAACTACACTAAACCAAGGACACTTCCCTGGTTAACAGATTATTGACATTTATAACGACCAGAACATCTCCGTAACTATCCAAAGCTGTTATAAATTACATAAATTTTTCCAGCATCATTGAAATCTCTCTGAAAGTGACAATTTATGCTCGGTAACGCGTTCATATAGACTAATACTATCATGAGTTAGTATAAATGTTCAATTAAATCGTATGACGCAAACATTTATATTAATCAATCATGGGGTAAAAATTCTTAATATAACTTTCAATAGAGTTTAAAGAGATATATTAATACGTATATTGAAGCTTCGCCAAAGTCATCATCAATCTCAGGATCCGATGCTTGAGTGCTGAAGATTTCTACTAAATGAAAGAAAAAGTTGGAGACGGTTTGGGTACAGGAGGCAGCAACGTGGCCCACACTGTTCTCGATCACCTTCACTTCCACAGCTTCTCAAGTCCTGCAGCTGGATTACGAGTACTCAGGGATCGAGCCAGAGACACTTATGAGACGAGCGTTCTAACAACTCGGCTACCGCACATCCATTTCCCTCAAGTAAACACGACTAAAGTGTCTACCACCCGGACACTTCCTACAGCAGGGGGCGCTGAAGGTAAAGTTGGCTGAGGTCGATGAGACAAGATTCCGGGTTGGTGCTGATTAAGTCCCCTGACTCACGCCGGAGAACTTCCTGCTGGGTTGCCAAGGTGGTGACAGCTGGTGTGAGGGATGACGACGGGGCTCTACCACCTGTGACGTTCCCTCCGCCTCTTCCTCCTCCTTAACCACTACCATCTGCTTCTGTAAACCACCTCACCTGCATGTCAAATTACCTCCTCTGCATCTGCCACTACCTCACCTGCATCTTAAATTAGTCCAGTCTATCTGTATACCAGTCAGCACCTGTGCATGAGGCTGACTTCCCCACACCCCACCACCCCCCACCTTCCTTTCCCACACCCACCCATCCCCCACCTCCCTTTTCCAAACCCATCCCCCGCCCTCACCTCCGCCCATTAGGAGATAATGATCACCTGGTGTCATAACAACTGACCTCAGCCTCTACCCTAACACAGGTAAGCCCTTGTGACCACTACACCCGAGACACATGTGGTACACCTTCTCCTCCACCCACTCCATACCTACAAGACATATACCTACTCCACCTCCTCCTCCACCCATTCCATAACACACATCCGGGCTCCTCTTATCACCGAACTCCTACCAAAGGTCTTCCACCCAACCATCCACCCGCACACAACTCACCCATCCACATACCATCATTCCAGCCACCCACATACCACCCACTCATCCATCCTGCCCACACACCACCCACCCTGCTGCCATCTCCCTCCCCACAACATCACTGGTGTTTCAATCACCCGCATTACTTTCCTTCTTCATCATCTTCCTCGCTACCACCCACCAACACACGCCCTCCCACGCCACTACCCACCCACCAACACACGCCACTACTCACCCACCAACACACGCCCTCCCACGCCACTACCCACCCACCAACACACGCCCTCCCACACCACTACCCACCCACCAACACACGCCCTACCACACCACTACCCACCCACCAACACACGCCTACACCCTCACCTACCACCTAACCTAACAAACCAGTTCTTAACCCATTCAAGCATTAAATTCTGAGATCCTAATCAACTTATTACACCTCATTCAACTAATTACACCTTAAACCACTAATTATAGGCCTTTAATAACTGTTCAAGAGATATCCTGTTTTTCTAAGTAATATAAATTGTTTAGAGAGAGAGAGAGAGAGAGAGAGAGAGAGAGAGAGAGAGAGAGGTGTGTCGTAGGATCACAGTGGGGGTGAGCTGAGCTAGGCGTCGCCCTGCCTGTCATGTACTCAACCTAATATGGGAACCTCAGGATATATTACTTTTCTCAGGACGATCAAGGACGACACACACACACACACACACACACACACACACACACACACATTACTTACTAATTACTAAAAAACAAACCTATTAATTAACGTGTCATTAACAAATCAACATACATATATCTTCTCACTAATGAATTGAAAGGAAACTCTCTCTCTCTCTCTCTCTCTCTCTCTCTCTCTCTCTCTCTCTCTCTCTCTCTCTCTCTCACTAACGACTACAGATAAACGTCTCTCAATTAGCGCTTGATTCATGGGTCTACTGATATCTCTCACTGACGATGTGAGAGATAATGGAAAGACGAGAGACAGTGAGGATCTGTCATAACAAACTTGTAGGAGAGACGAGAACAGACAACACCCAATACTTGTCACTGTCAGCCAACACAGCGGGGGGGGGGGAGAAGGGGGGGGGGAGAAGGGGGGGGGGGGAGAGGAGGAAGAGGAACCATACTCCCACCAACCATCCTCCACCACCAACCATCCTCCACCCTAACACAAAATCCTCTCTCCCTCTCTCTCTCTCTCCACCAACACACACAACACCTGTCTAGCAATTAACACCTGCGTGGCCCTGATTCACCTGAGCAGCTGTGCTATACCAGGTGACCTTGTAAACAACTGGTGGTCGACTCCTTCATTATACACGGGTTAAATATTAGCATCTAAACTAAAACATTCATTATACACCAAGAACTCCTTATTATACACGGCGATAAAGAACTCAAGTCTGCCTGTCTGACACAATGATTTAAGCTGAGACAAGAAACCCGTAAGCTGAGACAAGAACTATAAGCTGAGACAAGAACTATAAGCTGAAACAAGAACTATAAGCTGAGATAAGAACTAAAGCTGAGGCAAGAAACTGTAAGCTGAAATAAGAAACCGTAAGCTGATACAAGGAACCATAAACTGAGACAAGAAACTTTAAGCTGAGACAAGGAATTAAGCTCATTACACCCCGCCACTGTTTTACTCTGTGCACGTCACATCTCAAAGAAGTTCAATCACCAGTGTTTCTGTCACTAAGCGCCAGACGAACGTTCGCCCACCTTCTGCCTAACATTCACTCGTCGTAAAAGCTAAAAAAAATAAATAACATTCACTAAAGACTAAAAAAAAAGCTTTAATCGTGAATTTTAACTCTCTGGAAGACTCGCTTAAGAAAATATATATATATCAGATATATATCAAAAAGCACGCACGCACACACGCACACACACACACACGCGCACACACACACACACACACACACACACGCACACAATGTTTTTTAATGGACCCCACAAGGACGGTGACTTCCTTAATAATAAATTTTGTTAAGCATACAATTATTTAGCTTAAAAAATTACATAATAATACACTCATTCTCTTCATTCCCTCCTCCTTATGTATACTCAAAAGAGAGAGAGAGAGAGAGAGAGAGAGAGAGAGAGAGAGAGAGAGAGATTTACAGTGTTAAGGGATTTAAATAGCGAGTCGCAAAACACATTGAAGGATTACCAATACAAGTACATCTCCTCCCCCTCCAACTCCCTCCCTAATCCCTCACCCCCTCTGCCTCCCTAACCTACCCAACTAAGGTACTTCCCCTAAAATCATACCGTAAAACTACTTCCTCTTACCTGGCGGAGTTACAAGACAAAAATAATTACGGTAGGTACGGTCTTGGTGTAATTTCGACGCCATGTTTGTGAGTTAAAGTTATCAGTAAGGAGGTGGGGGTGGGGTGTGGGTGGGGTGTGGGTGGGGTGGGGGTGTGGGTGGGGTGGGGGTGAGGGTGGGGGTGTGGTTTTAAACATGTACAGTACGAAATTTTGAGAAACCAGAGCCGTCATGTTGCTAGGTGTGATGAGCGTGGTTTTCTGTCGGTCCCGTTACGTCGAGGTCATACGTCTTGCCGGGTACTAGAGACGTCTGCCGGATATACGACTTGCTAACCAGATATTATTGAGCCTGGGAGTCAAACGCATCGGGTTAACACCATCTGGCTGGATATTTCAAAAAGTCGTTTTGCCGGATATTCTTTGATGACTATTTGATACACAGTGTTTGCCGGTTACATTAAAACGTTTGCCAGATACATTAAACGTTTACCGGATACCTAAAACGTTTTCCCGGATACATTAAGACGTCAACTGGACAACTAAACGAATCCAAATACTCCTAACTTATCCAACCAGCAAAGGACTCAAGAATTCACCAAGATCCCCCCTCCTCTGAACCACACGAGGCTTTTTGACCCCATCCACCTGTAGAAACTATCCACCGGTCCCCTTAAAACACCTCCACTACCTTTATCGGGCGGGGGGAGAGGAACACCGCCCATATATTACCAACAACAGGTGATTCAGGGCCATTCGTTACCTGTAGATAACTCCTAAACTGTCTCTGTTACTAAGTAGTGACATGTGGACCTTGACCCCCCCCTCCCTCCCCCCCTCTAGTATGTGACGAGGAATTTGGGCTTTTGTTTAGGGATGGGGGGGGGAGGTTAGGAGGGGGGTTAGAAGGTGAGTGGGGTGGTGGTTGGAGGTTATGAGGTGAGTGGGGTGGTGGTTGGAGGTTATGAGGTGAGTGGAATGGTGGTAGGTGGTGGCAATTGTGGTAGTGGTGGTGAGGAAGACGAAGTGGATGTTGTCATAGTGAGCGTGACTGATAGTGGAGCTCTGTTTTATACAAGTGACTTTTTTTTTTTACCTTTTCCTATTATATACCTTAAAATACCTGAATTATATCACCAATTATTATCATTGTATATACCTGACTTGATGGTGTTATTATATATACGCTCTAAAACACCTGAATTATATTGTTATATATATTCTTAAATAACTGTCAAAAGCAGCGAGTTTACCTATCAAGTACAGGTAAGAAATATGGACTACCTATGAAAATTAGTACTGATGGTTATACAAGAATATATTTAAGGTATACCGTTTCATACAAGTATACTTTTGACACGGGAGTATAACACTGGTAATATATATTCCTTTTTTTATGTAGTTATACCTGACAAAATATACAGGTGTAATTAATGGTTATACCTCCAGGGTAAGACAGGTGCTAATCATTAACAGTAGACCTGAGAAAGGACCAGAGGACGCCCACACGTTACGAGTTACCTGAAGGAGACACGTGTATGCTAACGACGTATCCCCTTCTACAGGAGACGAGTGAGAGGTCGGTGGCCTGGTATCTACAGCAGTCAATCAGGGTGACGTACCATATGTCTCACGTAAGATAACACAGAAAAAAAGTCTCATCACCTGAATAATTATGTGAGGTGTTACAGGTGAGACAATTCTTGAGATAAATTAATGGTCAAGTTTGTTTACCTTGTATCAGAGAAGGTAATTGGTGACACACTGGATAAAAGTATTACCATATGTTCAAGGTAAAACTAATAATGTAAGACTTAATAAAATACTTCATCTGGATATTAACGATTAAAAAAAAAAAATCATGTATTCAGGTGACTGGCTGGGTGGCTGGCTTCGTCCTTAGAATACTCACGTCAAAATACCGCCGAGGTAGACACTGAGGTGCCAACACAACTCCCCCCCTCCCCTCCCCACTGTGTCTCCAATTAAGCAACCTCAATAATCACAACAAATAATACAACATAAACAACAAATACAATCAATACAAACAACAAAAACAATGAAACGCCTCAACAAACACCATCATAAACAAGTGGTGAAAGTCCTTGAGAACTCCTTTAGTGTAGCACCTTCTTGGCTCCACCTTCTGAGACCTAGTCAAGTTCCCGCACCATAATAAACAATGTTTTTTATACTGTGAGAGGCGAGTGGGTGACATGACCTGACTCATTCCCTCCACTAACACTTGTACAATACTCTTTATGTCACTTGGGCTACATTTACCCCTAGTGTGCTTTATAGATTACAGTCTACACACAAAACATCCGCCATTTTTAGTTCCATTAGCCCCATGAACACTAATCTTGACTGAACTGACTAACTTGACTGACAAACCTGACTGACTGACTAACTGACTGACTGCCTGATTGTAATTACGATATTCTATAAAAAAAAACACCATTATTTTATGCAGCATTACAATATATTTAATAAAACGGTGCAATAAGTTATTTACAATTACGTTAATTTACTTAATTGCCGTAAATCATCAATAACCATTTATCTTCCTCACCTGGCAGAGCTTTTGAGTGAGGATCCTTGAAGCTGTATGGTGGGGAGGGGAGCTTTGACACCAGGAAGCCTTCTTGACACCCCTGTGAGTACCGCAGAGGAACGTGTTACCTGTGTCGTTTGTTTTGTTGACACTAATACTCCTCTTAAGCTGAAGGTACCCAGCGACCCTCCCCTTTAGCTCCCCTCCACCCCCCCCCCCCCCCCCGGTCGTCCAAACTCTTGACAGGTGTTTGGGTTGAGTGAAGGAGAGGGGACGAGATAGTAGAGAGGGGGGGGTGAGAGGTGGTGGGGGGGTGATAGGTAGTGAGGGGGGAGGATTGTGAGGGGGAGGTGGTGTGAGAGGGACGGTGAGGGGACAGTTGAAAGGGGTAAAGAGGTGAGTATAGGGGAAGGAGACTCAGGTGAGGAACCCATTCTTATTCTGGTCCAAGTGGAGTGTCTTCACGTACTCCCACAGAATCCCAAGAAGGAGTGGGGGGGTGTTCCTCCTTCCCTCCCGCGGCTCAAGGTGAAGGGGCTCTCTTTCCTTCCCTCCCCTTCCACAGCCCATCCCCCCTCACATGATCCCACGTAAAGGGGAGGAAGCAGCGTCCTCCCTTTCCGTGTTCAGAACCTCCCCTCCCCACTTCTTACCCTAAGCCACCACCTTAATCAAATGACGAGCCAAATTACTGGTGTCAGCTGACGCACCGCACATAAATCAAATGACGCCAGACACCTGAGTCACCTGTCATTACCTGGAGGAGCTGACACTACGCTAGTCAACTAACATCTAGTCAGCTGACGGACCACACCTAAGTCAGCAGACATTACCCTTAGTTGGCATTACCTGATTCAACTGACCTTAAACTGTCAGCTGCAGCCCCGAACCTGAGTCAGATGATATACTCTAAATCAGCTGACACATCCCACCTGAGAGTCAGACGACCTTCATCGTCACACCCAAACAGCAGGTGAAAGACGCCGCCGCCACTACCAGTGCCAGTATCTACAACACCACCACTACCTGCACCACTACCACCATCACCCCTTGCACCACTACCACCAAAATCTGACAACGCCATACCTCTCAGAATCATCAACTACACCAAGGGTAATAACTCCACCCAGGCTGATCAAAGTTCTCCCGTGTTTAGGACGACAAGAACCAAATTTACTCTGCCGTATTTAGCGACAGATTCAGAAATATCAAATACTCTCATGGTCGTTCTTGCCCCGATAATTTACTTCACTATCGAGGATTCGCCATCTTAACTATCAAGATTTACGTGGTCATATACTTAGGTGGGGAGTTAAATTTGGCGGTGTGGGGGTGGGGAGGGGAGGGCCGGGGTGGTGTTAGGGCTGGGTGAGTGGTGTGAGGGCTGGGTGAGTGGTGTGAGGGCTGGGTGGGTATTCTGAGGGAGGGCTGGACTGATGGTGTAAAGGCGTGAGGGCTAGGGAGGTCTACCGGATACTCAAACCAAGGGCGGTGCTTTTAGGGCGGTGCTTCTAGGGAGGTGCTTCAAGGGCGGTGCTTCTAGGGATTAGTGACAGAGACAAAAGAAAATCGTTAATGTGGGATTTATTTCCTTGACTGAGGTAGTTCCTTGAGTACGATGACTAAAATCCTCGAGTGCAATGAGTTGAGTACAAGTATAGTTTAGGCCTTACGATACACCCCGGACGACGACAAATTACAATCCCTTTTAAGTACAGTGAGGACAGATAGGGCACGATAATTAAACCCTTTGAGTAAAATAAACGAGTCCTTTTAGGGGGAAGATGAAATATTAAGACCATTTACGATATCATCATCCCTTGAGTATGATAACTAACCCCTTTAAGAGTGAAGTAACGTTGGTACCATACGTATTTAACCCTAGGATGATTATTAATTAACCTTTATAGTAAGCTAAGCCATTAATTCCTCAGGTGATATAAGGAAGAATAAGCCACACTTGAAAAAATAAAAAACCATTCAAAATTAAAAAAAATATATATACATCAGTCAAATCACAAAGGACAGATATTTTGGACCCATTGAGTGCCACAAAAAAGACTTTAAAGTAGGTGGTATTTGGCACTGGCACTTAAAGGCATACTGACACCTGCCAATGTTGTAAAAGGTGACTAAATTATACAACTTTACTTTATAATTTAAACTCGACGACACCTGAGCTAATTGTTTCTCTCATTAAATGGTATAGCCGAATCATCACACCTGTATAGCCGAGCCATCACACACCTGTATAGCCAAGTCATCACACCTGGACGTCTCTGGCTAACCACTAAATAAACCTGACCTTGTGAGCGAGTGCTGAAGAATATTTCACAAACGATGACGGGAAACTTGATACACACACACACACACACACACACACACACACACACACACACCATAATTATGTACTCGAGTGGTATAATCTTCTTATCTCCTAAAACACTCAGACTCGTTGAAACATAAAAATACACAAGAGTTCCACTTTATCAGGAAACATTTAATACATTCAACATATACAAACAAACTCCACACACTTATTCCACAATTTTCCCCACAGATAATGTGTACGAAATATAGACAACAAGACGGGATTATTTGATTTTTCACAAGGATTTATTTTTTTACAATGGGATTTTATTTTTTACAATGAGATTTTATTTTTGATGATGGGATTTTATTTTACAGTGGGATTTTATTTTTGACGATGGGATTTTATTTTTCAGTGGGATTTTATTTGTACGGTGGGATTTTATTTTTCAGTGGGATTTTATTTTTTACAGTGGGATTTTATTTTTGACGATGGGATTATATTTTTTACAACGGAATTTTAGTTTTTCGGCAGGATATTATTTCCAAGGCGGGATTTTCTTTAAGATGAACCGAACCAACAATTTAATTCACTTTCTTACAAGGTGAATCAACTTTTAATCCATAAATAGAAAAATTGACACAAATCCCATAAGGAAGACGAATCCAAACCCACAAAGACGACACTGTCAATCTTCCTCAGCCACCCCCTCCCCCTCAACACCCGGATGCAAACACAAATAATAACCCTTACAAACATATAACCCGGAGACTATATTCCTTTGAAGGCAATACTTACACTACAACCACTACAGGATTACGACACTCCATTGAAACGACCACATAATACGAAATACTAAATAAATTATTAAAAAAAAAAAAATTCTAACGAGTTTGAAACATTTTAAGCCAACAGGTGGATAAGATCAGGTTGTTTGCCAAGACGTCAGGAGACACTGGACATTTCATTCTGGTTTGGGTTGTAATTTCGTCCTGTTTGTCTTGTCTGTCAGATAATTACGCGTAATAAATCACTCAGTAACTAAGCACATGGATACGATAAACTGCTTATGAGAGAGAGAGAGAGAGATAGAGAGAGAGGGGGGGGGGGGGCGGGGAACCTAACTCCACAAATGCTTATCAGGATAGGAAAATCAAGACGGGAGTGTATCATGTTCAGATGACACTGGGATAAACACTTATCTGGTCTCACATCTGTACAGTGTCTTGGGGAGCTCAGTACACTTCAACACCAATCAACACTTTCTTCCCCCCCCCCCCTCTCCTCTCCTCTCCTCCCCCCCAAGTCTCCTGAACTTACAGGGGGGGGGGGGGGGGGGAATATAGGTTCTACGGGGCATGGAGAGAGAAAAGTCATTACCAAAAGTACAGAAAGCTAGATAAAAACTACAAAAACTATAAACTGCCCTACAAAAACGAAAAAAAATCGACAAAAACTACAAAAGGCTTTACAAGAACTATAAATTCTACAAAAAAATAAAAAAAGCTCTACAATAACTATAAAAAGCTCTACAAAACAACATAAGACGACGGAAACTACAAAGAATTATAAGACTTGATTATAACCATACCAAAAACTCCAAGAACATCAGATTATATCGCCTTACACACACACACACACACACACACACACACACACACACACACACACACACACACACACACTAGTAAGAAATTAAATGGAATTATCTAAGGGTGAGGCAACAGAGGGGAAAACACCAGCTGACTGACCTTGAAGCACTGACCTGAATGACAAGCAGTACAGCAGAAGGCCCAGTGGAAGGCATACGGATCAGATTACTTATACACCAAGGCAGGCAAGTTCCCAGGCAGTGTTTGCTCTGCTCTCTTTATTACGACACTCTATAAACTAACTTTCAGTACACTCTTATCACTCACCCCTAACACTAACCATTGCTTTTGTATTTACCTTCCCTGTCTTACTCTTCACAACACCAGCTAGGATATTTCTCCTCTAACCTGTATTTCTCAAACAATAAAACGAATTATTTTTTTTTATTTAACACAAACATACATTAGTCCACCAAACACTACTATGTTTCAGAATACGTCTTCTTCTCACGTCCCACTATCAACAATACCGAGTCTCAGAACATTACATTAAAAGAAGCTAAATAACTATCCTCATCAACGAAAAAAACAAGATAAGTAATACCCACAAACATAACACTATCACATCTTCAACACTTGCCATCCAACACAAATTATATCCAAGCACATCAGTTCCTGCAATCACACGGAGGAATTCTTGTAGCTCCCCTGATCCACTATTCTATTACTGGTGTGGAATTGAAGAGTTGAGGCGGAGATCAGAGCCTCGCAAACAACCAGCGTATAGTCCTCGACGTGTAATCAAGGCAGTGTATATATCATCTACTTATCAAGATGCGTTCAGCTGTTCCTACCCGGGTAACTACAGTCGATACGATCTACAGGAGGCTACAGTGTACTTCTATGCACCCTGACGCTTCACTGGTTATTGATATAAATTACTAGTCCAGATGATGGGGTACGAAGGGGCATTAAGCCAAGGTATGGAGAGTTGAGAGGGGGGCATCAAGCCACAGTATGGAGAGTTGAGAGGGGCGTTAAGGTATGGAGAGTTGAGAGGGGGCATCAAGCCACGGTATGGAGAGTTGAGAGGGGCGTTAAGGTATGGAGAGTTGAGAGGGGGCATCAAGCCACGGTATGGAGAGTCGAGAGGGGCGTTAAGGTATGGAGAGTTGAGAGAGGCATCAAGCCACGGTAAAGACAGCTGAGAGGGGCATCAAGCCACGGTATGGAGAGTTGAGAGGGGCATTCATAAAAAAAAAAATATCTAGGTTGAATTATCTTACAGGCGTCGTGGTTAAGAATCTTAAGTATGTGGTGGGGACGGATTGGGAGGTCCTGGGGTTACGTGACCTCAGGCTTCAAAACAACACGTCAAGAAATAAGTCTAGAGCAAGCAGGACAAAAATAAACTGAAAAAAAAAATATACCAAAAGTAAAAATTCATGAAATAAACAAGTTCTGTTTATGTTTTGAGGGAGTTAGTGGTGACCCTTTGACCTTTTAAACTCCTGTAGCTCAAAATTAATTAAGTTTCTAGAATATGACTTGAAAAATGACTAGAAAGTATAAATAATATTGCCAAAAAAAACAACAACACGAAGGTCATAAATAATAAGACAAAATAACAACAAAAACAATACGAAAATGTAAACAATAAGACAAAAACAACAACAATAAAACGAAGGCATAAAGAATAAGACAAAAACAACACGAAAATAAACAATAACACAAAAAAAAGAAAACAAAAAATGCATAAAAACACGAAATATAAACAAGACAAAAAAAATACAAGCAAAATAAGGCTCCCATAAACAAGGAGACATAAACAAAAAGGTAGAGCCATGAGCACTAAACAAAGCAAAGCTGATCCCAGTTTGATCACGCTACCAGCTGTGTGAGATCTAGCCACTACTGATTATATCACCAGAACCAGCTGGGGCTACCATGTTCCCTCCACCAGCTAGGGCTACCACGTTCCCTCCACCAGCTAGGGCTACCATGTTTCCTCCACCAGCTAGGGCTACCATGTTCCCTCCATCAGCTAGGGCTACCATGTTTCCTCCACCAGCTAGGGCTACCATGTTCCCTCCTCCAGCTAGGGCTACCATGTTCCCTCCTCCAGCTAGGGCTACCATGTTCCCTCCATCAGCTGGGGCTACCATGTTCCCTCCACCAGCTGGGGCTACCATGTTCCCTCCACCAGCTGGGGCTACCATGTTCCCTCCACCAGCTGGGGCTACCATGTTCCCTCCACCAGCTGGGGCTACCATGTTCCCTCCACCAGCTGGGGCTACCATGTTCCCTCCACCACCTGCTGCTTATATATCTACCTACAGTATGTCTACCATCTTCCTGCTCGATAGATTTTAGGTAATGGAGTTTATCTATCTACCAGAACCAGCTGGCTACAATATGCCCTCCACCAGCTGCGTTTAATCTCCGTCTGTTGGATGCATTCACACGAGCCATCTGTCAACAGCTATCTTATGTATTGATGAAGACAGCTGGTTAACACTCGTCACCAGCTGTCTGTCTTGTTATCATCAGCTATATAACGTCTATCAATGCATATAGGAACCAGCTATATTAAACCACTTGAATCACCTCTAAATATAAAACCTTATATAACTACCTATAACACACAATTATACTTCAAACTGTGCTTTAATATATTCACTAAACAACTGCCATCCAGATCGAATTGGCTATATTTCTTCCTTCTAGCTATATATTTACTCATCATTTGGTGGCTATAATCACGCGTTCTTTGGCACTCTCATATGATATACCAACAACCGGATATAACGAAGGAGATGCTCGCCAAACCGGATATAATATTAAAATCCGGTTCTCATTATTTTAGATATATTTGTGGGGATACAATACAGTTTTATATTTACATACCAAACTCATACTTTTAAAGGTAAATACATCATACTTTTTTATACAGCAATTACTTTTTGATGTATATAAGGAAGTGGATATAATTTTTGGTATATATTTTACATTTAGATTATTAACCGATGTGGGTATATATACATTACACATGTATAACCATTTTAGTCTCTGCATTATACATATGGATAATATTTTTGGTATAAAGTTCTATAATGAATCTATGGTTAATAAGCTATAATATAAAAAACAAGACGTGTGTGTGTGTGTGTGTGTGTGTGTGTGTGTGTGTGTATAGTGACAGTGAACTAACAGTGTGACAGTGACATATTCCCTCCCCCTCTTCCCCCTTAGTCTCTCTTATCTCCAGCCTTCCCCTTATACACAGTCTCTCTTATCTCCACCACACGCGGCTTTCTCCAACACTCTCTCCTCCTTACCACAAATCGCCTGAAACCATTGCCTTCTGTTCCTCCATCGCTACAACCCTCATCGCCACCACAATCGTTTATATCACCACAATCACAATTACCACCATAACCATTACCACAAATACCATAACCATAACCCTTATTACTACCATTACCATAAACATAACCACCATTGCCTTCTCCTCCTCCCTCACCACCACAACTACCAACACCTTCTCCACCACAACCCACACCAAGGTCATCTCCTCCTGCCGTATCAACACAACCATCTTCCCGATCTAACTCCCTACCCCCACCATAACAACCTTCTCCCACTCCTACTGACCTCACCACTAAACTACCTCCCCACACCCTACCACAACCACCCCACGCATGCGTCCTAATCATTCCACCACCTCCCCCACAACACCCTCCCACCCCCCCTACACCTAACCTTTGATCAGCCGCACCGTAAGCAGCTTCGACTGTTTATCTACCAGTCAGCTGTTTAAGATTCCACAGTTGCCACATCGTATTTTTCGTGCCCTCAAGTCCTTCAATATCAACTAGACAACACAAATTGACTGGAAAATTGCCCTCCTCCTTTCCCCGGTCTGCAATTTACCAAGAGCACCAGCACTGACGAGGAGAGGGAAGAGAAGAAACGATCTTGTATACATGCAAATATCCTTTCTACTATATAAAATCCCATATTCTTGTACCTAACTTATGATTTATGTCTTGGGTTAAATAAAACACTCACTTTAAATATAACAAAGACAATTAAACCCGAATATTTAATTAAACCATTATATTTAAAGTGTTTCTTGATACCTAAACTGAGATAAAACGAAATAAGGACAAAAATAATCTCCTTTAAATTAAATCAATATACAGTAAGTTAATCCCTGAGTGGGGAGTTTATCCGGAGCTGAGTAAAGAAAGGGGAGGAGTTCTTAGGCGGGGTGAGGGGGAGTAGAGGGGTGAGGGGGGGGGGTGTGGTGAGGAGGTAGGGGGTGAGAGGGGGAAGAGGGGGGAACAGCTTATCAATGAAATGTGGACAAATGCTAAATTGGGGATGAAAAGGAGGGATTGAGGAAGGGATTGGAGGGGGTCGGGGGGGCGGGCGGAGCGGCTTTAAGGAGAATTGAAAACTAATACTTACATTATTATATTACACAGAAGAATTCAATCTCCTCCAGCCTATAATTTGAATACGATATGATAAAACGCTGATTATAAAACGCTTGTGTGTGTGTGTCTAAGAGATTTTTCTAACGATGAACTTGTGTACAAAGGCATCTTAATCCTACTGTCGTTTGTCCAGTCGGCTCTCTCATAGTTATCTGGACGAATGCTTCAAGTCTCTATATATATATCCAGGTTCGAGAGAGAGAGAGAGAGAGAGAGAGATAACGCCTACAAAAGTATCATATGTCCATTGCAGGAAGACTTGGGGGCAATTATGATCTAAGTAAAGGCAAGCGAAGCGGATCAGGTTAACTTGTGGTCGATAAAAACTGTTCCGGCAAGTTCTGTATAAGGACTAAAAGAGGTACACGGGGTCTGGCCGCTAGTTCCTCTCTCTCTCTCTCTCTCTCTCTCTTTCTCTCTCTCTCTCTCTCTCTCTACCCCAGCTACAACGTCTTGTTTGGTCTGTCTGAGAGTTAACCATTGTTAGTGAGAAATATATCCTTATCGAGGTACCACCAAGTGACGCTGACACTGTTTGCTTTGTCTCAAGAATGATTCCATGTCTTCATCAAAGTCTTGCGAACTGATGGCATTATTGTCTGGTTTGTTTACACAGTGATCCCCCCCCCCCCCGTGCTTATCTCACGTCTCCATAATGACAGGGGTATTGTTGGACTCAGAGCGTTGACCCATAACATTTTCTGGTTCGTCCAAAAACTCCAGTTTGGACAGTGGCCGAAAACATCTTTAAATCACGATACTGGCGACGAAATTGTTTGGGTAGACTAAGGACGCAGCCACCAGAAAAGGACACATAGAAAAGGACACCCAGGAAAGGGCACCTAGATACGGACACCTAAGAAAGGACACCCCAAAAAGGACCCCAGGAAGCAGCAGCAGCACCTCGTTATTCCCCCGACAAGGAAGGGGACGCAGAGCACGACGGGGCGACCCATTACTAACTCTTGGACCAGCAGTTGTAGTCCTGAGGTAATAACTGGCGGTGATCAGCGGATGGGTCTACTAACCGACCTCTTACAGGGACAACCACCCACCTGCTGCCTCCCCGCCCTCCCTACCAACTCAAACTGTTCCCTGGGTCACCCCCCTCCCTCCCTCAAACCTTCACCTCGCCCCTCTCTCTTTCTCTCTCCTTAAGCAACTCCCTGCCCTTTCCTTCACCTGCTGCTCTTCCCTCCACCTGCTCTCTACGCCTCTTTCCTCCACCTGCTCTCCGCGCCTTCTCCCTCCACCCGAGTCTGCTTCCCGCACCCTGTCCACCCTTCCTCAGCAATCTGTTCCACGTGGTTCCTCCTCCGTCTTTCCCTAATCTGATATATAACGCGCCGCCACCTCCCTCCCCATCCTGCTCTCTGCACCTCAATACGTCCTTAGATTGGCCTCTTCACTTGGGTTACCCTCCATAACTACAAACAGTATTTCCTGGAGCCCCTAAGAATAGCAACCAGTCATGAGTGGTACCTCCAAGACCTCCAACCATCGTCTCATTTACGGTGCCCCATCCAGCTAACCCTGACTTGAGGTATTTCCAAATCCCATCACGAACAACTATGTGGTACCCCCCCATGTGCCAGTGGTAACCCCATCTAACCATCACCCCTGAACTCGTGGTGCCGCCCTAAGACCAGCCCGGGAGCAGACCGTCATTATCACCACCCCTCCAGCATACGACAACAGAAGGGGGCGACTACAACATCCTGGCTACGCCCCCTCCAGACGCCTTTGTGTATGTCAGCAGCGGCAGGAGAAGATAACTTGAGGTACCCCTCCGGCAGGTAGGTTTCCGGCCCCTCAGGTGAGGCACGGGGTCGGTTCCTCCTCCTGCGCGCGCACGTACACACACACCTGTCGCATCATACCTTGGCTAATTACCTCCGCTCATGTTTTATTGATATCACGACGGAGAGAGAGAGAGAGAGAGAGAGAGAGAGAGAGAGAGATATTCTACAATAACTGGTGCAGGAAGTGTATAAACATGACCCGTGTTGTCAAGGGCAAGAGGCCGAGGGTTAGCATTGTAACATATTTAACGTCTCTTACTTTAAACGACTTGTGATCAATAAAATAAACCTCCTCCTCATCCTCTCTCCCTCCCGCCCGCCCACATCCACACCCACACCCACACCCACCCACTCCCTCACCCACAAAATATTCATAAATCGTAAACACAATACACATAGTAATCTGCGACCCGATATACGATTTATGCCAACATTACCTTGAACGATACAAAAACTTTACGACAAGATTTATCGAAAAAAAATATTACGATTATGTTCTGCGACTGAAGTGCCGACAATATGACGATACGTTAACGACTTACGATAAGAGTTAAGACATTCACTACGAGTCTTAGTAAACACGGATGGCCGGAAGTTGTGATCAGATTAACACGTGTAAGTAAAAACTGGCATCAATATCAAGCAAGTTATATTGGAACAGGTTTTTAAAAGGGGCGTCAATTATTCTAATCAGTTCAAAAGATATTTTGATGTTTGTTAAAGCAAGAGGTTAGTTTTTTTTATTAATTCTAACAGCTTGTACATGATAGCTGGATTTTTTCTTTCAACTCTTTTAAAACCTTTCTGAAACAACCAAATGATAAATATCAAGAACCAATGGCTGATGATTGTCAATGACATGTTTAATACGCAAATATCCAGGGCAAGGATATATTTGGTTGACCTCCATTGTTATAGGTCAAGAGCGAGTTGTTTGATATTATATACAATGATTATGAGAGTCTCCCGTCGTTCTTGTCATTCCGTTTTCTACAGGGGAGACAGCGATAAGAATCAGGAATTTTGTTTATTTCTTTAAAGATTGACCGACTTGCAATTTCTCCCTAGTGGCAGCAATACACTATTTGAGAGAGAGAGAGAGAGAGAGAGAGAGAGAGAGAGAGAGAGAGAGAGAGAGACTGTGTGTGTGGCGGTAATCCCAGGTCGAAAGGTAATACTTCATCACCATATCTCTTTAATTAATTTACTTGACGTCGCGTATCTATGGTCATTACTTGTCTCTTAAAGGTGGTTCCCCTCACGTCCTAGACCACACCTTCCTATAGTTCTTTACCGAGGTTTTCTTTAGTCCAGCCAGGGTGATTAACTACTAACATGGTCTGACATCTCATGAATCCTAATTAAAAACATCACCAAGACACACACACACATACACCCCCCCCCCCCCCTCCACACCCACCCCAGTAAGCGTGCAGCCTCGTGACCTTCTCCAGTCAACACCCACGGTTGGTGTCGGGGTCACACAACTCGTGCACAAGTGGACGGGTGAGTTTTTGAACGGTTATGGGAGTGGCTAGGTGAGGCTAGGTGTGAGCGGAGGGTTACTAGCTGTATGTATTTATTAACCAACATTATCATTCACAACCTGACTCGTGATTTGAGAAATTTAATGATTTATGCCGAGATCAACGTTTCAGTATTAACTATTGTTTTACGAGAAGATTTTGGTTATTGAAATTTATTGCCCAACAGATCAATACGTACTATATATTTTTAACAGACTGTAATTATACCAAACGTGTAGAGAAGATGGTAGAGATGCAGACGAGGTACATTTGTTATATTAACACACCGCTGATTATTTCCCGACAACAGTAAATTCTCAAGATTTACAGCGGGACAAGCCCACTCCATTATCCATATAAGTAAATGGTTTAATTAAGGGAACATAACAGGAGCCGAGGTGATGGAGGCTTGTGCAGGCGAGAATAAAAGCGCCAAGCAGAACAGAATTTACAGCCAGTCTCACGCAGGGTAATTTATATATATATATACAATTGTTGTTATTTATAGACCGGTGGAAGTATTAGAGTGTTGTTTTGGCCAATCCTGTGTTGCAGAGTACGTGGCATCTTCTCCAGTTTTTATCAGGGCCACATTAAGCCTTATAAGTATGACAGTCTCACACTTGGGAGGACCATATATGCAGCGTTTATGTAATAGAGGTGTGTGGGGGATTACCGGGCCAGGTGAAGCTTGGTGGGTGGTGAGGAGAAGACGGAGGTGGGTGGTAGACAGGGTGACGTTGAGGGCGTTGGTGGGTTGTGAGAGGTGGGAGCCTCAAGTAGCCGCAGTTAGACTAGGCTGGAACGTCAGGTGGGGGCGTGGCGAGCCAGAGTGGCGCCCGGCCAGGGTGGAGACTCACTCTTTGCACTGGTCCTCCCTCCCTCCAGGCGTACCCTCCTCCCCCGCCGCCCCCGTGTGGATATGTAAACCAGACTGTTCGTACACAGGAGCTACAAGTTTCTCCCCGCCTCGCCCAAGAAGTAGTACTCGGTAATCACATGTCAGTATTAATAGTACTCTACCCTGGTGGAGGACGACGCCCACTTCAGTCCTTACGGTATCTGAAGAAGTCAAACAACTCCAGGTCTCTTCAGGTGGGGACTCTTAGTGCTGGTTTATACAGCCACCTTAAGGGACCCTCAGTCAGAAGCCTACAGTAGACCACGTTACCTACAGGTCAAAGAGGCTCGGCAACACAGTCAAGCCGTCTGAGCTGTTGATAATGCTTCTTTTGACGCCTGGGTCTGCCATCCCACCACCTTTTCAATCCCACCCAATGTGGATTAAGTGACCTACCTACCTACCTTCATTCAGGCCAACCACCCGCCAACCAAGTACTAATATGTAGATACAAGTAACCTAGCGACTCCCTTCACCCGCCAGATGGTCCTACACACACACACACACGACAATAACAAACCCCAAAATATCACACACTCTCCTCCTTAGGGCACCAGTGGCTGTCCTTAAGAATAAATTGCCTTGGGCTATTCAGAGTATACAGCAAGAACTGGCGGACCCATTATTCATAAGAGTACAGTACTTCCTACTCTGGGTGTACTTGTTCAGTGAGCCCACCACCACGAATGATGAAGGCAGCCAAGAAAAAAAAAATCGGCTGTGTAACTCAACCACAAGAGGACTGACTCTAAGGTGTGGGGGACCAAACATCGGCTGTCATCTAGGGGTAACCTGACCACAGTCTTATTAATTATATAAACGTATTCAGGGTTCTTATGGCTTATGATCACACGAGAGATAATAATTAATGGGTTTTATTTTATAGTGTCATAAAGTTTATCTATAATCCGCTTTATGGTGTCTTAGTCATTAGTTCTTAGTAACTAGGTGGTCTTAGTATATATAATAAAATAAACAACTACTAAATTTCTTTATTATTTATATCTACAACAGAATAATTTTATCATTGAATTTTATATAATTTTATGCTTTGAAATTATTACACAGGTAAATAAAGTAACTACAGGTGATAAAGAAAAGTTAATATTGAAAAAAATAAATAAAAACCCACCTTATTTTGGTACTGTTAAGCCATACACCTCGGCGTGGCAATAGTACACCGAGTATTGGAACCGCGAGAGAGAACTTGATTGACAAAACCACGAACGGGGAAGGAACCACATACAGACAATACCTTTTATATTACAGTTTCTCAATCAATCAATTCACATATTTACCATTATTTACACATTTACAACCTATTTCATATTTTACATATTAATCAATTTCAACCCAATAGAATTTCCACACCTCAATTTCTATAAAAAAGTAATAACCTTCCTAATTATTGTACTAAAACTCCTGATAAAAGAGACACAGTAGGTATATATTATAATCATCACTTGACTATAGAAACATTTAAGTACCAACCACACTAGATTTAACTAATATAGAAAATACGATATATTACCAAAACAAAACACTCTCAATATACTCAACAGGATTACGGACGAAAGAATAAGTGACGAATACCGGATGAAAGGATAACGGACGAAAAGATAACACGAATACCGGATGAAAGGATAACGGACGAAAAAATAACAGACGAATACCGGACGAACACTGGACGAAAAGATAACAAACGAAAAAAATAACCTGACGAATGGATGACGAATGAACAACGGACGGAGACAGACAGTCAACCCATACCACAATATAACCCAGACAATGAAAAACTTAACCTATAAATATATTAGTGGAATAATGAACTAACCATCCCCCCCCCACCCAAAGCACCGCCCGGTAATAACTACTATGCAGAGTTCATAAATAATATATATATTCTAACTCGTATATTTTTACAGATTTTTTTTTATTCTTGATTATCTTACATGTGGATAAAGGGCTGAGTGTAAGGGCTTGAGTGTAAGGGCTGGGTGTAAGGGCTGGGTGTAAGGGCTGGGTGTGTCGTCTCTTACTCAACGATGCATCAAGATTAAATTGGCTGGTGCCTGGCTTCCTCTGAAACGAGTTTATCAAGGGTGAATTGGTGCGCCCTCTCTCTTTCTCTTTCTCTTTCCTGAGAGAGAGAGAGAGAGAGAGAGAGAGAGAGGAGAGAGAGAGAGAGAGAGAGTATTGTTACGCAGAGATGTAAAAAGAAAGAAAAGAGTAGGTGGTGGAGAAATGGAAGGGAAGAAGACCTGATGAAAAGGGAGAGGAGGAAGGGGACGTGGTGGAAGGGAAGGGGACGTGGTGAAAGGGGAAGGGGACGTGGTGAAAGGGGTAGGGGAGGTCATAAAGAAGTGTGGGGGCTACCGTAAGCGGCCTGTGACGGGGGACCATTACAAAGATATGAGTGGGATCCCTCTTGTTGCTAGGCCACACACTCCCTACATGGGGGGAAGTGAGTGGGAAGGAGGGGGATGGGGGAGGGAGGGGGGTGGGGGGAAGGAGGGGGGGAAGAATAAACAATCACATACGTACATGGTTCGGTACACACGCCAACACCTACATTGGCAATGGATGTACACAGACACATACACTAGACACACACACAGCGCATGATGGAAATAAATACACGTGTACGAATATGGTGTGTTGAGGTCCCTTAACTGGGAGGCACACACACACACACACACACACACACACCTCAACATCTGTTCATTCAGGAGCTGTTGAAAGGCTGATAAATCGACCGGATAATCCCACTCAAATACACAACAGCATTATTCCTCACTACCTGCCTCATTTAACAGCATCTCGTTACAGTCGCCAGGTAGTTGTACAGTCTCTTGAATCGTTCGTGGCGTGAAGGGCGGCGTGATGGCCATGATAGGGGTCAGCTGGTCTCAAATTACTGCATATAAATATCTGGGTAATTTAACTCGATAGATTCAAAACAGATGTATAGTATTTTTAAGGAAGGAGATCGGAAACACGCAAACACGAGCTTTCTATACGTGTGTGTGTGTGTGTGTGTGTGACAAGTTAATCTCTGGGGGGTGGGGGGCAGGGGGTGCGTTAACTGTGCTTTGTTTATTGCTAATTGCATCGTCTAGTGAAAATTACTACGTCATTTACTCTGGCTACCGAAACATAACTGAAAAAACAAGTTAACAAAACCACCTCGAGGCTCTATAATTACTGTAACTAGTTTATTCGTTCTCTATGAAGATTTAGTCCATCTCGTTAACAGGTTACAGTGTAGTAAAGTTCCATAATCAGTGTATCTCTCTAGTGACGAGGAGGAGGAGGACCTGGGATACTGATACAGGTACAGGTACACAAGGCTGACGAAGGGAATGACTAGGGGGAGCAGAAGGAGGATCGGTGGGGACAAGAGGGAACTAGACAACCAACACAATCTCAATAACACCAAAATCACTACCCTTTAGGAACATAAGCTGATATATCCCTAACTAACTCCTCTCGACCATGCAAAACAATATTAAAAAACTGAGGGTTATTGAACTGTGGCGGCGAGAGTGTGGGCAGGAGAGGTGTGGGTGGACAAGCAAGGAGACGTGGGGTAGAAACTCGACAATAATATACGTGGGCATCATTTTATGTGGACAGCCGACTCTATGTGGGCAGCGATGTGGCGGAGAATTGTAAACCCTGTGCGTGGGTAGATAACAACGACGATGGTGTTCCTGGGTAGTACCGAGGAGGAAGTAGCGTAGGTAGGGAGATGATGATATCCTTTGAGTGGTGGTGTATAGATGTGTGGGCAGTGGGGTGAGTTACAGCATACGTGTGTCGTAGAGTGTAGTGCAGGGGACAGTGGACATTAACACCTGTACAGCAAATGAGAAGCAATCAAATTTACAGTGTTGGTGTGGACTATAATATACGTGGGTAACATCTCCCACGTACAGGAACCTAAGAGCAACCAACGTATGTGAGCAGTGTTGCCTTACCTTTGTGCTGTACGTGGTCGCAGTATAAATCACGTATATGACAGCATAACGAGATTGTAATGTATGTGGGTTTTAGTATGAGGTAACAGGAACCACGTACGAGTATTATCTAAGGTTTTACTAAGGTGGAGAGAGTGGGGGCATGGGGCAAGGGGGGAGGGAGTGGGGCAAGGGGGGGGGGCGTGGCTGGGTGTGAGGAGAGGCGGGCGCCATACTGGTACACTCGGCTATCACACAGGCTATAAAGTTACCACCAAGTTGAGGGTGGGTCCTGCTGCCTCTACCACAACCACCACACTGTTAAAACTTACCACTCACTATCACCACTACACTACTGACTCCACCATACCACCACACCACCTCCCAAGACCCCCACACCACCTCCCAAGACCCCCACACCATCTCCCAAGACCCCCACACCATCTCCCAAGACCCCTTACAAAACACCATCTAAGATCCCATCAGTCTGGATGAAGCAATTGAGAACACCACACCGATAAACACTAATCTACCAAACGATCCCTGGAGCCTAATACCTCGGCCCTGTTATCCGACACTCCCTCGTTTAACAGACTAATCACATTAATGACTCTACCTATGGTCAGGGTGGACTCCTCCCTTGGCTAAATGACCACCTAATTAAGACTCCAAATAGCAACCCCCCCCAGATAACCATAGCTTCGTGGGACAGTGGACTCTAGAACTTCCTGGGAAGAAAAAGATTACTAGCTATGTGGGACAATGGACTCTGTCACTACTGGGAAAAAAATGTTTGTCATTAATTGTACAGCTCAAACGTGGTGTATTCTAGTTGGTATTTAATTCCCTCTTGTGTACGGGATGTATCCGGTTTAGAGTTTGATTCAAGTTATCGTACGTGAGGGTTTAAGTTACTGTAGAAAAAGATACCAAGGTACTTTTTAAATAGGATATGTTTTAGCAATCGTCTCCATTATTCTACATTCTACTGACGACACACCACCCCCCCCTCCCCACAAACTCTCTTCATTCAACTCTACAAGACCCAGGTGACCATTAAAACCTGTAGAGGCTGAAGAAGAGAAAAAAACCTGTCCTTGTAACTCAGATTTAATGTCGTGCAGGGCAGCCTCTCGGGGCACCACCACCAACCACCTCACTAGAATAAAGATATGGCACTTGGGATTCTCTACCGCTCGTAAGTTAAAATTTACCCTTAAGTTTAGACGTAGTGGTGTATATGACTTGACTCGTTCAGGTTAAGAGACAGAGGGCAAGATGGAGTTAAAATCAGACAGAGACTCGAGATAAGAATAGATATGTTATATTGAGGTAAAAAAAGACTTACGATAAATCTTTCACTTTATCTTACGATACGAGAAATTCTAATTAACTCATGACTCGTTCACTTCAGAGGTTGAAATGGACATGAAGGTAAAAACGAGATGGAATGGAGATACGAGTTAATGGCATCCCTACTGGACCCCGAGACTCAGAAGCTCGTAAGTCGTATGCTCTCGTTATGTTGATATGCGAGATCGTTAAGATAAGAGAGACGTGTTGAAGTTACGGCACATAATTAGCGAACAAAATGGACGCAGAGTTGAACTAGGCTGTAATGGAAGTGTAAGAATATAACTTGTCTGGGGCTTACAACACACACACACACACACACACGTACATCACACACGTACATCACACACACACACGTTCCACCGATGAATCTCCTCAACAGAACCATTTGTGGCTTGAGAGGTAAAACGAACGCCTTCCCTCGATATAAGTACACCGTAACACACCACACAAACACTACGACAATGCTTTACGACCACAGAGAACTTTACCGGTATATAAAAATAGTATGAGCCCACGACACGACGAAGTACAGGAAGGATTGAGTTTACGACAGAGGCCAAGTATATATAACAAGACGGTAGGCAGGAGACAGCGGACCCGACATGCCGGCCCCAAACTGCCACATAAAACTATAACATTATTTACGGTAACGGTGAAATTGATGATGATGATGATGATGATGACATAAGAGTTACACCGCCAGAGGGACGCCATCAGCTTTTAGATAGACGGGATAAATAAGTTCTGTCAGTGTTTCGTCCCATCTATGAACCCTGAGACTCGTGAACCTCTGAATCCGAAACATTATACAGGTGTTGGGTTCATAGATGGTGTATAACTGTGTGATGTCTCGGATTCACAGGTTCATAAATGGTATGGGGGGAATGATAGGTATATTTTTTTTTCTTTTCCGTGATAGTTCAAGGTGTAGGAGAGCCCAAACCACGACACTGTTTAGTATACTGTATACAATAGAATCTTGTTACCATCCAAAGAAATACCCAAATCTATGACTCCTAAATTAAAAAAAAAATTACCCCTCAAAACTAATACTCAAAAGACAAAACACAATTTTAGTAATGCATCGTGACCTCAAACAACAAAAATGGCTTAACAACACTACCTGACGAAGGGGAGGGGGGTGGGGTGGGTTTTGATGTGGTCGTCAACACGCGAATAACCTACCTGACGAAGACAAGAGATAACCCCGATATAATCAACCCCTCGGATCGTCCCTACACGAAAAACAAACAGCCTCAAATGAGTACCTACCGGAGAGATACCATCAGGTGAGAGCAACACACGCCCTTACCTGTCGGGGAGAAGAACACAGGTAAGTAAGAAGATGAAATGTGATGGATAGACTGTGATGCTGACCCGTAGTAACACCACCACAGTCCCGAGGCTTCACTTCAGGGGTTCAAAAGGTGACACGATATTGTTCATGAAGCTTAAGAACATACAGGTGAAGAACATGTTTATAGTCTGTCTAAGAACCCCCCTTAAACAGTATCATATCAACTCTGAACCTCAATAAAATGAACCTTTAACCCATTTGTAAAACATTAAGTGTATAACGACAATAGTAAATAGAAACCTAACCTAACCAACCCTAACCTAATCTATTACAGGAGACTTAGACCATTGTGAGAATAATATGGTCCACCTCAATGGCTGGTAAGTTATCAGATAAAAAAAAGTTTGGAAGGATAATAAAGAAAAAATATTTATTTAAGTCAATGTCAAAATATCATAAATAAAATAAACAATAGACTATAATCAAGTAAGATTTAAACAACAATATAACCCGAATAAACATAAGCAATAAAAGACAACATAATAAATTTAAATATCTAAAAAAAACATATATAAATAAAAACCAAATAATAGAAGTTAATAAAAGCAACCGTAAGCAACATACAAAAAAAAAAATCCCAATAAAAATAAAAACCTAACGAGGTTAAATAAATTCACAAGTCAACAATAAAAACAATAAACAAAACCAAAGAAAATAAACAAACGGAGAAAAAAAATATAATTTGCTCTATTGTTAAGTTAAATGACTAGCTTATCACTACCTAGTTATACTCGAGTGACGATATATTTACTCAACTAACAGCTGATTATCCTTAACAAGGTGACCACTGGCAACAACGCCCTAACAAGTACACGGACAACAACGGACAACTACGGACAACAATGTATATAATTGTGTCCATTGTGGGGTGATTTATATTGAAAGAGTTAACACCTCTGAAGGTCCATTAATAAATGTCATCGAAGTGGTTGTGGTAGTAAGAATTTAATTTAGTTTGTCGTGTCCTCACAGCACTACACACACACAGAGACACATATACAGACACAGGTACACACATACACACGCAAACGCACACACACACACGAATGTCAAGTGCATGATAACCTCCGCCTGCAACATAGTATTTAGTTAATAGTATATTGATATGTTGCAAGGAAATGTTGCAGGAGATAATGTATACCTTTATAATAATGTTAACCTAACCTAACCTAACCTAACCTAACCAAACTTTTAGCTGCGTCCGTGTGTGATGGTCAGAAAGATATCTCAATCAGTCAGCCATAGTCAGCAAGTCAGCTAGTCATAATTATCAGCCATCCAACCATTGTCAGCCAGCCAGTGAGCCAACCAGCTATTCAATCAGACAATCAGGAATGGTACTCATAGAGCTCACTGACGCAGTTCATGATTGAAGAGCGAGCAGGTGAGTTTAGGGAGTACACGCCCCCTGTACAGGTGATGGACGAGGGGGGTGTTGATCAAGGTGAGATAAGGTGATAAAAATACTAATATCGATTAATTTACAGGAAAAAAAAAGGTGTCCCAAGTTGCTACCTGATTGTGAGTAGGTAAGGGAGGTGAGGGGCTGAGGGAGAAGGAAAGGTGAAGAAGGGTGAAAGAGGGAGGGGGGAATGAGGGAGGGTGATGGAGGTGGGAGGGTGAAGGCGATAGGAGGGTGAGGGAAGTAGGTGGGGTGAAGGAAGTAGGTGGGGTGAGGGAAGTAGGTGGGGTGAAGGAAGTAGGTGGGGTGAGGGAAGTAGGTGGGGTGAGGGAAGTAGGTGGGGTGAGGGAAGTAGGTGGGGTGAAGGAAGTAGGTGGGGTGAGGGAAGTAGGTGGGGTGAAGGAAGTAGGTGGGGTGAGGGAAGTAGGTGGGGTGAGGGAAGTAGGTGGGGTGAGGGAAGTAGGTGGGGTGAGGGAAGTAGAAGAGTGAGGGAGGTAGGAGGGTTGAAGGATATGAGGGGGAGCAGGAGGGAAGGTGAGAGAAGAATACCACAACCTCCACCGGTTCACACCATCCTACTCAACATGTTTCAGTATTTGTCAAGTGGACGTCTTAGTATATAACTTTAACAAAGACACTAACAACATTAACATCACTCTGGTGTTTACTGTGTTGAAGAAAAAACAAAGACAATAGTGTTAAGTCCTCAGCCTACTGGTTATAAATACAGTACTATACACAAGCACAAAACACAACAGGATAGCTATTTAGCCGGCATTAAAATCACCATATGATCAAGTTATGTTCCCTTACCTGATCACCAAACCTAACCTAACCCTAAGCCTTTGTATAACCTATCATCATCTTACTGGTACTTTCAATTCAGTTTGTAAATACAACTACGAACATTCCTCAGTTACCTTCGCCAGTGACCCCCTTCCACTCCCTAAATAAACTCAACCACACGAGTCACAAGTTCAGTTCGAAATCGATTTTAACTGTGCCCCGACATAGCCAACACTTCGTGGTCAGCATTAAGTTAACATGTCTCGTACCTTCAAATATTACTTATCGTCGGACAAGTTTCGTGTACCTGTCAGTAAGCGATAGTATCAATAATAAATTAGTATGTAACGTGCACGATTATACCGTCTTGACGCGGTGTCGGCCTCAACCTCCCGCCGCCCTCGCCTGGCCCACATCAACTACACCAGAGACGCTTGGGTGATCAATATCGACGGGGTGAACAAGTCGTCGCCGTCGTGTTGTGATGATGCGGTGTTTAAACCTCCTGATCTATCGTTGACATCCTATATTTACACCGTCTCCAGCAGATAGGTTGTGGTATAATGGTGTTTAAACAGGTGAACTACAGATAAGGTCTTCTACATCACCTCCTGAAGTCTGGTATGTCGGCGACTCCCAGGCCACACGACTCGGCATAATCCATTAGGAGGTGATCGATCTATCTTTAGTTTCGATAGATGATGTTTGGTGTGTGATCTGCGCGCTTAAACACCTCAGTTGTTGATGAATGTAATACCTTGTACATTATATCCAGCATTAGTCCCAAGCCTTGACCCCGTAAGAGTGGCTATCAATCCTGCCTGGTGAGGGAGATCGAACCATTGTCTCCTGAACTGAGTTATGATACTCTCTTGCAATTCATGTTCATTTTTTTTACACTACGGAGGGTAGTAATGGCAGGTGAAGTGTGTGGTTCTGTGCTGTGGTGGTGTAGCTTTAGGTAACCTTTAATGAGGAACACTAATGACTACCTAGCTGCTGTAGTAAATTAATCTAACATCCCCATCATGTTATTTTATCACCAGGTACCACTGACAACAACCAGCAAGGGAGGCGTGACGCTAAATAACTGGAACAAGTGCAAGTTAAGTACTTTACTGCTGTCAACTCTGTTTGCTCTGTTCACCATAATTCAATACAACGGCAAAATACCAACGTCTGTAGCATTTTATACCGAGGAAGCACATTTCAAACTTTCCCCCATAACCTGGAATTAATGAAACTGCCCAACAAATGTTTCAGAAATATTTGGTGTCGAGTGTGAATCAGTGGTGCGCGTTAGAGCAGTAATAACTATTCACTCTGAAGTATACAGTATTACACGTATAGTCATCATCTGGGTATGATATTTTTATAGCAGTGTAAATATAATAAAGTATTGCTCTCGCCACCAGACATACAATAACGTGATCATATCAGTCAAGGTAGAGGAAGGTAGTGAGGGTGACCCAGGCCACGGTCCCGCGCCCACGACCTAGCCAGCGTAGTGGGGCATGAAGACCGCCCGCCCGGGGGTCCGAGGCTTCTGGGGATGGGGGAGAAAGTGCCGCCCTCAAGGTTACCAACACCGCGTTACGGCTGCCGCAAAAACATCTACTTCGTGATAGCTAATACCTGGCCCTTGATAGGCATGACCGCCCACTGCAAAAACAACTACGTGCAACTAAACTACAGAAGTCTGACCGATCACTATATACACTGTAACTAAACTATCACTATATTGTCCCTTTCCTAGTGTTGTTCTGACCGCTGGAAAACCTTGATACGATAAAGTCACCAACATTGGTTGAAACAAATTGGCCCGGGCGCCACTACACACTCCATGATACAGCGAACTACCAGAAAATTTAACAGCCCTCGTAAAAACTTCCCTCCACTTAAACCACAAGAGTCAGTTCGTGATAACGGCGCCAAACACCGAACAATTACACCAGTGGAAAGAAAGGTGGTGACGCTCCTGACTTCGACGACGCAAAAACCAAAGTCTTTGTCGGAAAAGAAGTGACACACACACACACACACACACACACACACTACTCACTTAAAGCAGCGTGGGTGGCGTGTTACTGCTGGCCGCCCACTGCAACATTTACACGATAAAGGCATTTTAGGTCACCCTCTCGCGTTGCTGATATGCACGACCAATTTGCAAAAACAAGGATTGTTAATCTCCCGCACCGTCAGATTAAGATAATTTCTTCAACGGACTCATCCACTGTGAGCTTCCCACAAGGCACATGATACTGGTTATCTTAACTCTGATTCTCAAAGGTGTCCAAGTACAAATTTACTCGTTAACTGGAGACGTGAGAGCAGAGTGAATACCTCAGTTAAGCTACGCCACAATTATGAAGACCCAAAATACGTAAATTACAATAAAATTCTACCGTAATAAGATGCAACCTCTCACCTCCAGTCAAATGAACCAATACAAATCTTTGGGAATATAATCTTGGTGACTATCGAGAGGCATCAGTGTGTGTAGGCGAGTGTCCAGGAGCTGAGGTCTTAAGTGTCCACCACCACGCTGATAATAACTCTCACACTGTCAACACAACAAAGCCAAGACGGGAATCTTCTGGACCGGGAGTTCCCAGCCGCTTCATCGCAGTAATGCTACACAGATAAACGCCAGACGCAGCTCCGCCAGCATTTCTGATACAGTTTTTTACGATACCGGCCATAAGCAGTCTGTGCCTTATAATACAAGTCGTTTTATGGTCATATAATGTCGTGTCTATGTAACAGCCAACCACACTGACGCGCCCAGGAACGTATAACCATGAGACACACACACACACACACACGGTGAGGAGTAAGAGGGTGGAGAGAGAGGAAAGTAAAGGGCGAAAGCCAAGATAAACTAGACGATAGGGAAAGCAGGAACATACAGGAATGACGTTGTGAAGATGAGGAGATAAGACAATGAATTATGATAACCGCTTAGTGGGAATACACGGCCTGTCCAATCGGGTGTCGTCATAAGCTAGGCAGTACAACAAGCAGAAAGTCAATAATGGTTAAACACTGAAAGCAATTGGAACCATAGATTTGTAGGCATTTTTTTCCTGCCCAAGACCCCCCCCCCCCCCCCCCCAAGACATTTGTGGCCTAAGAATCTAGAAAATGGTGACCTAAAAAATAAAAGGTATTTGTGGCCTTAGACTCGAGGCATAAATTGTTTTGAAAGAATTTATCACCCAAGAATCCAGGAGCCAGAGGCGTATCGAGCCGGAACGAAACAAAAACAGGCACTTGAGAAAATGAGGATGGATGACAGGAACACGTGTCAGGTAAAAGCCATGACCAATCGACTTGAAGACGTGTGGTGATACGTTACCTGCTGTGGTTGTGGACGGTGGCCTTGATGGAAAAAGTCGCCCACAGCGTTTACGAGTCCATGGGTTCGAATTCTCAATGATTGGTACAATAAACTATTTCATTTTCTCCGTTGCTGATTCCATAGAAGACGATTATCAATGTTTTTTCTCGAATCTGAGCTAAAAGGGAATCGAATCTTAAAGGATCGTACGTTAACCGCCCCCCCCCTCCCCCCTCCCCTTACGTAATTCCATATCAGTAAATGTAGTTATAGTCTCAGTGTAATTTCGTCGCCATCTTTGTGTCGTAATTGGGGGTAAAAAAAATAATAATTTATGAACCTCTGATAATACCTGAACCCAACCTCGTTCTGCTCTCACCATCTGACGAGGCTACATGACTTGACTCCTCCTCCCAAGACGACAATCCGATTAACGTTCCGACACGACGAAATCTGATTCAGTAATCTTAACTAACCAAATCTGAATCTCAGGTAAGGAAGGTTGACCTGGCTATGTTGTGTGTCGTGTTTCCTCTACATTCTACAACATACCACCATACCTCTACCTACACCCACCATACCTCTAACTACACCCACCATACCTCTACCTACACCCACCATACCTCGACATACACCTACGACCATCAATTCTCTAAGCCCTCAGAGAACCATCCGTACTCTCTCCCTCTCATTCAACCACCGACCCATCAACATAAATGAAGCACCTTTTCCTCTCGTCCATCCACATCCTTCCTTCCACCCACCTACCAATCCACAAGCTTTCCTTCCATCCACACCCACCCACCCACCCAACCACTCTCCTCAACCTCACCAGGACTAATTCAAGATTACATACCTACCAGGACCAGTCCAGATGGTTATCACAGCCAACACCACCAGCACGGGCAGGCGCACCACAGCCTCCCTCATATTACTACTACCTTAAAGGATCATGCAAATGTTGAATCCATCTGATGTTAGAACTAATTCACCTCGTAAACATCGCCTTATCTCAAGCTAGGGTCCGTGATACAAGACCCACTCAACACAAACACATACAGACCAATAGCATTGTTTCTGGTGAGGATTATGAGATGGTTAAATGACCATACCTGTACTCGTTTTAATTAAAGGTGTTGACGTGATAGTTACGGATCATGTGGTTCATACAACATCACTTATCAGACGGTGAGGTTCTAATGATCACTGACCAACACATGATTCGGTGTAGGGATTTTTTTTTCCAACGAGAATACAAGAGATTATAACTTGAGGTGTGGAATTTTTTAATGATGGATAATAGTAAGTCATATACTTTGTTCTATTGTGTATAAATGTCAGGAACAGAACAGACGGACACGGGAGACGATGTATACAGACACAGGCAGGTGGCAACACAAGGCAGGTGGTAACACAAGGCAGGTGGCAACACAAAGACCGAGTGACCACCTGCCGGATTCCAGATGGTAGTCATGCGAGCAGGTGGGCAGACAACCGTAAATGTAAACACTCAGACAACCACTCCTCCCAACTCCCTCACACGCACGCTCACGCTCACACACATTCTTCTCGCAATTTCCCTCCCCAGACACACCCTTCTCTCAACTCCCTCACACACATAATCTTATCCCCCTCCTACACACAACACACGCGCGTGTTGTGGTCAACTAGGCGGTGGAGCACACGCCGTAAAAACTAATATTTACCATCAATTAGCGCCACTGATTGCCACTAAAACCCGCAACCACATCTCACGTTCCTCGCGGCCTTCACCCTTTACACACACACACACACACCATTAAGGGTGGGGTGGGCGTGGATCAATCACTCAACGGGGACTGAGTAATGAGTGAGTGTCGGTCATAATCTACCATCCTGTGGACCTCATCACCTAAATGTACCACCTGCCTTCACTGACCTGACTGATATAATGGTTCACGGGAGTTAGGGATATTATTTTGACTACATTCAAACCCAAAAAATAATAAATAACAAAACAAATTGACAAGAAACGCAAAAATGTAAATCGATAAACAAATTCAGGTATAAATGAAAAAAATACAGGTAAATAAAATATGAGCCAATTAATATTACAGATATGAAAGTCAATTATACATTACAGGTAAAATAATAAAAACAACATTCCAATTAGTTAAGAATAAAATACCTGAAACAATAAGGAAAAGAATAATACAGGAAAACTTTGCATTACATGTTAAGAAAAAATAAAGAGAACTTGACACTATCTGGCACTCGGTACTATCTGGCACCTGGTACTATCTGGCACCTGGTACTGATTGGCACCTGGTACTACCTGGCAACTGCTACTATCTGGTACGTGGCACTTTCAGACAATTAACACTATCTGGCACTCAGCAACAAAAACACAAAAAAAGGTCAACAAGAAAAGTTGACGAGAAACACAAGCTGTTTTTTCCTGACCAGACAAGAAATTTGGGTCACGACTCGCCGCTCAAAGGAAATACGACCCGCTCTCCCGCCCTATGTAGTACGACCCGCCCCTAACCTAATGGAGCTCGTAGGATTATGGTCTATGAGAACTAGGGTCCATTAGAACTGGGACCTATTGGGAGTCAAAGCCGTTCCCACCCCATAACACCTTCCCTACCACACCACCACCCAATAACACCCTCCACCCACCACACCACCACCCCATAACACCCTCCACCCACCACCACCCCATAACACCCTCCACCCACCACCACCCCATAACACCCTCCACCCACCACACCACCACCCCATAACACCCTCCACCCACCCATAAATGCTACAGGCACACATACTGAAGGAGGCCTGGCTGAGTGGCTGCTGATCCTAAGATGGACGTTATCAGGAAAAGTCTGGTCCTATCACCGCCCTCATCTGTAGGTGATGGAGGGGCCCAGGAGACGCTCTCTCTCTCTCTCTCTCTCTCTCTCTCTCAGAAAAACACGAGATGACGTTTAAAAGTTGTGACTGGCCTTGAGAACTCCAGCGAGACGGCCACCACCAGTGAGAATGGCCGCCGGGTGTGCTGACTCCAAAAGGCTCGTATGACAAATATTCCTCGTAAAAAAAAATAACTAAAAAAACTAATTGACTTGAGCTAAAATACAAAACTCACACCTAAAATGGTATTAAAATAAAACTGAAATTACTTTAACTATCTACGTTCACTTAGCATCAAAAGGAAGTAAAAAATTAAGGTAGGAAATCTTTGGGGGGAAAATATAACTCTTTCATCTATATAGTGTAATGATAACTGAATATATCTAATTAAGGGAGAATTTTAAGGTAAGTTATATATTATTTCTATATGTATTTTACCTGGAGGTGGATTCTATCTTTTCACATAGGAGGAAACTGATCACACGACACCACCTGTGAACTAAACCTCTGGAGTGAACGGCTTTAGTCTCAACCAAAAGTGACCAAAGTCCTATGTCGTTTCTTGATGCTGATGTTGTGTAATTCTAGCAGTCATGTTGTGTTAAGAACGAAACTTTAAGGAAGGAACATCATATTGGGAAAAATCTCATAATCGTGGGTCAAGATCAGAAGTTTTCGAGTGAGATGAGATTACCTTTAGCCACGGGGGCGTACCTGTGAAATTTTAAAAAGGTCACCAGTACACGTGGACAAGTACCCCGCCGCACCACACCTGTGTCCAAGTGATTATAACACTTAACAATAAACAAAATAGACTGAGAAGGACCGACAATTACACGGATAAAAATTTGACCGATTCGAAGCTCAGTCTTTTAATATTAGTTCACTCATTTGCATATTATACACGAAACAGATTTTATACACTTATTCAGTAACTTATATTGAAAAAAAAAACGCCTAGTCACCTGTACATTCAACACCTATCGAAAAACCTCTTATTCACTTAGCCATTCACTTAGCCATTCACTTACTATGGATAAAACAACACCCATTCATTTACTTCTCCAACGCCTACTGATAAAACAACCTCGTTACTCTACATCAACTGACCAGACATTACAATTAGTATTTAACCAACCCAAGTGTACGTTGGGAAGGCCCGCAGCTACCGAGGCTATATATGGACTCGCCCCAGACAGTCACAGTGGTAAGGAAATCCCACTGCAGCGAGACACAACTAAGGTGCTTGAACCATTGTAACGATAAGTGTAGGTAGTTAGATGATCTAGGTAACACATCATCCTTAAGTATGAGACTAGGTGTGTGTGTGTGTGTGTGTAAACAGATATTCAGTCTGTCATACGCAAATTCTAAAAAAAAAAATTAAGCTTGTACTGTATACTAATTAAAAAACGTAATATCAGGTGTTATTTTATACAGGTAATCATATACTCACTATCAGGTATCTGTATTATTAATCAAAAAAGAGAAATATACTTTTAATTGGTAAATATACAGAGTACTTCATTGTTGTGGTAAAGGCGTTAATAATAAGACAAACATATCGCCCAGCACCACCTCCCTGCCTGCCAGACGTATAAATATATCTTTGTTAATCTCTAAGGTACACTTGAATACCCGGCTATAATAGGGTGTTGTCCTAAACCTCACGATAACTCTTACCATAGAAACACCCGCAGTAATAAACATGTCAACTGCGTCACTAGAGTATGGTTCTAAATTACAATAACTCTGTCACTGTATCCAATTTCAGGCGCGTTTTAAAATCCCGAGGTTCCCCCCCCCCCCCTGTTCTCTATTTGTCAGCACGACTCCTAAATTAAGTTTTTCTGGCCCTAAGCGGTACACTACTGCCTTAAATTCATCACCAAGGCGTTATATAGATTATTATCCCTCGCCACAGGCATAAAGAGTGGTGGTATAATGGAAGACTCTGTTTGTCCAACCGCCCGTGTAAGTTCCTTGTTTATGCAAGTTCTTTTAAACACATATAATCTAATTTTAACTAAATTCACTACAAAGTAATCGGTTTCCAAGATCTTGTAAGAGTTTGTTTTTCATTACATTTCAAACACAAAGGAATTATTTGTTTATCGTGTATAAAGGGAATCACTGCACTAGTTTTTAATAATGTATCATTGGAAAAGTTATAATATGCGTTTTTACATCACCAGTTACGTATGAATCCGGAGGCTGGTGTGAGGCGTTCTTGTAGAGTATGTGAGGAGCAATAATACCCAACACCAGGCGACCGTGTATCGGGGGGCGTTTACGAGTACAGGCGGTGACAAACACGGTGACCAGCGGCGGTGAAATTGCGACACGAGGATAACTTTCGACGTCAGTGAAACCCAGCTTAACTCCCTGCCAGGCCAAGATAACTCTTCACGCCACCAACGCCAAGCCAAGATAACTCTCCACGCCACAAACGCCAGGTCAAGATAACTCTCCACGTCACCAACGCCAGGCCAAGATAACTCTCCACGCCACCAACGCCAAGCCAAGATAACTCTCCACGCCACCAACGCCAGGCCAAGATAACTCTCCACGCCACCAACGCCAGGCCAAGATAACTCTCTCCACGCCAGGAAGTATATATCCTGCAGCAATAGTGTGATGTGCTGTGCTGTTATGTTAGGTTGTGTTGGTGGTGCTGTCTACCCTCCCTCCCGCTGTTCCCTCCCTCCCACTGTTCCCTCTCCCTCCCGCTGTTCCCTCCCTCCTGCTGTTCCCTCTCCCTCCCGCTGTTCCCTCCTCCCGCTGTTCCCTCTCCCTCCCGTCCTCGTTGAGTAAACTGACCCTCTCTCTTCTCCCCTCCCTTTTACCTTTTTCTCTCCCTCTCACCATCTACCTAATATCAAATTTCTTCCTCTCTCTCTCTTCCCTATTCCTCCCCCTCCCTCTTCCTCTTATTTCTTTTCCCTACTACTCCCCTCCCTTTCTCTTCCATCCTCTTCTTCCTTCCCCTTCCATTCCATTTCCTCTTTTGACCATGTCATCTTATCCCTCTTTCCTCCTCTTCATCCAATCCTTCTCTTCCCTTCTCCTCCCCCTCTCTTCTTTTCTCTTCCTCTTCCCTACTCCTCCCCAGTAACAGGTGACGGTTCCTAATGGTTTTCTCATCAAAATAATATTACGAGTCTACACGCCCATTTCACACCCAAAACCGCCGGCCTTGGGTGACGGTACGGGTGTGGTGTGATATGAGCCCCGGGTGAATAAAGTATATAATAGTTTCTTCCTATAAAATATTTCCCCCAAAAGTAAGTTCTATACAAAATAAATACACCAAAGTATAAACATTTTCTTCGTCAAATAATAAAAACTACAATAAAACTTCACCATAAATAATTTTCTACTTCCTAAATACACCAGTAAAATATTTTTCATCAACATAATATAATAATACTTTATAAAACTCAAAGTATAATAAATCCCTATTACTGAAACACAATAATACTTCACCCAGAACAATGATTTCCTTTCTCCTCTTGCCATTATTACCACCACTAACAAGAGTCAATACGCCACAAAAAAAAAGGTCCATTATGGCGCGGAAGAATTCAGAACGAGGCAATTAAAAGCACATTAAAAGAGGCATTAAGAATATGAGCCAGTTGTAATGGGTTCGACTAACACCAGCGACCTGCCCATTATTACATTGTTAAATACCCCTCAGTTGCTAAGGGCCAGAATTCAAAGGCGGTCTCTAAGGGCCGATGTTCAAGGGACATGTCTAAGGGCCGATGTTCAAGGGCCATCTCTAAAGGGTCGTTACTTGTTTTAAGTTTATAAGTCCTAAAAACTATATCTCGAGCCTTTCATCTAAAGGCCTTGCCGCCGCCGCCTCCTCCCTCCCTCCCTTCCTTTCCCCTCCGTTCCGCTCTACCCCTCACCATCTCACTATATAAATACAAGGACCCGGCAGCGTAACATTGTGCAACAGGGAGGGGCATGACGCAACTGCACACCTGGTACTCAGCAGGTGAGACGCGCAAAGGTAGGGGGGAGGGAGAGAGAGAGAGAGAGAGAGAGAGAGAAATTTACTTCTGATTTGGGTAATTTCACACACACACACACACACACACACACAGTACTCCTGGCACACATCTGTCATGGCTGTATGTGGCCAGAGACATCCGTGGTTACATGTGCATCACCGTGTAGGTTAATTGCAGGGTATCAGTAACCTCATGTGACAAGTCTGCGGCCTCAATCTGTCCGTGGGTATTTGTGTCCGTTTTAGTGTGTGTGTGTGTTCGTTTAGTGGCCATTTATACCAAAAGGTTATTCCATAGTGTTACTTCTGAGTGGGATGGCGCTAAGTGTACAGGTGAGGGGCGCTAGGTGTACAGGTGAGACTAATCTCACACACACAAAATTCTAAACCAATTACATGGTTTATAAACATCCTGTGTAAGTAAACATGCCTAAGCCTACCTGAGTAACAGTGACAGACCTTCTCTCTCCTCTTCCCCCCCCCCCCTCCCTTCTTCCATCCCTCTCCCCCTTCCTTCCTCCCCCCCCCCCCCCCCAACAAGGAGGTAATCTAGGGGTGTCTGGCAAGAGGGTGGAGATGCGGCAGTAAACGTCTTGTACCGTAGATCTTCTGATAAGTTTCACCCACGACGCCAACATTACTTACCTGACCTGACCTAACCTAACCTAATCTAATCTAATCTTCTCTTGAGTTAACAAATTGGTGTTTCGTTCTTAACTAATCTAATCTGTGTTAACAAATCGGTGTTTCGTTCTTTATTAATCTAATCTGTGTTAACAAATTGGTGTTTCGTTCTTAATTTAATTTAATCTGAGTTAACAAATTAGTTTTCATTCTTGACCTAACCCAATCTAATCTGACATCTAATTAAAAAAATATGGCGTTTAATCCCTAACTTACCTCACATAATTTAACCTAAAATACCAAAACCTAATGTTAAAATATCTTAAGTTAATCTGAACAGAAATACCTAATTGTTCTCCCCTAAAACACCACTCAAATCTAACCTTAAATACCAAGTTTTAACTAACCTAAAATACCCACACACCCACCATCCATTAACACCACCCACACCACACCACACCACCCCACCACACCACACCCACCACACCTCAACCAAACACACACACCCACAATCCAACACAACTTACAAATGTTTACTGGAGACATTAAGTACTGTCCAAGGGTTACTGGTCAGATAACACGATAAGAATCTTAACATCACACTGAGAGAAAAACAAAAAAAACAAAAACTAGTCGGGTATTTATACTCTTGAAGACCGTGCTAATAGGGCGTCACCCAAGACCATAACTCTCCCTGTGCACTATATGTAAATTTTGGATAATCAGGAGAGATATCTTTAAAAACTAGCTATTCCGATTGGGTGGTGTAGTGGGTTTAACACTTACTTGCCAACCCTGGAGTCACTGGTTCGAATCTCATGGGGAAGTGTGGGGGGGAGGGGGGTTAATACCAGTTTTGTTGTTGTTATTGTTTAAGTATACGTGTCTTTAATAATAATCCTGTGAGGTTGTTTGTGTATTTATCAGTGAGTTATCTTTCAAAACTAAAGAAATAGGTATTCAAATAATGTGGAGTGGTGGTTAAACACTCACTTGCCAACCCTGGGAGCATTGGTTTGAATCTCCGAGGGGGGATGTAAATTTTTTTTTGAGGGGTGGGGGTACTGGTTATATACTCCTGTAAGCACGTTTGTACCTCCCTATCCCTACCCCCCTCCAAAAAAAATAATAATAAATAAAAGAAAAACAAACGTGATCATAAGAGTATCTCCAAGGTTAGAGGTGGCTCAGGACTGGCTTACATCAACACACCTCGAGTCAACCAATAAGCATAAAACTCAATGGTCAGGGAGCACAAGACAACCGTAACCTGTATACAATTCTTAAGCTTGCTAAAAAAAATACAACAACAACGACCCTCCAGTGAAACATATATATGCAGTGGCCACGACTTCAAGAATATGGAGCTAAACTTGTTCCAGAGATGGTGAAAATTTTTATCTTAATTTCAGGGAAGATAACGTCCTTCAAGCTTATCCTAACCTAAACCTACTTATATTTGTTCATTAATCTCCTAACGTCAAAATGTAGGAATTAAGTGTTCAAAGATATATCAACTTTCCCAAACATACTTTTAAAAATTGTCAAATTGTTCTACTGTGTATGTGTATATTGTATACCTGTAGTGTATACTGTATTTACATTGCCCGAGTATACCTCCACTGTATATATACATAGGCTGACTCAATGTAAACTTGTAAGACGATTATACTGAATAAATATCTAAGTATTTATCTAAATTTGCCTTACAACACACAGACGGACTCAGACACTCAAAGTCTCATATAACAAAAAAAATACAGTCAAAATAAACAAATTGATCACGACAGAGACGCCTCAAAGCTCAAGTGACTTTATCCTTTATTTATCTCCTTCAAGGCACAATAAACCCCGAGTAGCGTCTGACCCTCACATGGTCACACAACACCACACCGCTACATCATTCACTCTTCTGTAACAAGCGACACGAATGATGAACGACCATTAACTGCATCTCATATTAACTCATACTACAGGAGATAAGATCTTTTAAGCCTTCACTAACACACAGATTATACACGTGATTCCTCTTTTATTAAATATGTACACGACGAAACTTGATAAACGACGACATATCTTTGTTCTGTCTTGGCGGAGCTTCTACATCGCGTCTAGTTCTTAAGAAAATAAATAAATATATACCCCGACGAGTTCCAACTTAACAAACTCTACTTCTATCCACGACAAACACGACAACTTGTTATATAAACTGGTAAAGCCCAGACGGGTTGTTGGCGATAAACATCTAAAGTGGTTAACTTGTATATCACAGTCTTCAGGTATCGTGAATTACTACCTCCACGTGTTTACCTGTCTACGAAAATCAACTTACAACAACACACATTAATTCAACCACAACACACTCGCAATCAACCACAATACACTCATACTTCACCACAACACACTACAGGTCCACCACACACTCTAACCTAACAAGCGGAAGAAAACTACAATAAAATACATCCACCACACCCTCACACTACACCACACACCACACCACACCACACCACACTGAAAAAAAAAACTATATCAAAGACTGTAAAAGTTAAAATGACTGATTAATGAGAGGTTCAACTTGACACCTCTTGGAGAAGTCTTGCATTTTTCTCACGAGTTCTTGAAATAGACGGAGCCGAGGACCCCCCTGTTTAATTAATTGCAGTGGCAGTGAGAAGATAGGGAAGAACTCACTCACTCACACTCTCTCTCTCTCTCTCTCTCTCTCTCTCTCTCTCTCTCTTACACTACTATCCTCCCCTTCCCCCTACTATTCCTCATTTCTCCTTCACTATTCACCCCCTCTTCACTATCCCTCCCACTATCCTCTCCCCCACAACTCTCCTCCACACCACCACCACCAATTAGCCCAGTCGTCCTTATTAACGATGGCAGGCTGGCGGCGTCTGACGAACACCCGCCAGTTATCGTGTCGTCGACTGATGGGGCCGTAGGGAGAGGAACCACCACCTAGTCCTCTTGTGGTACTGGGAACCTAACCTAACCTAACCTTCCCAATATGTGTTTTTTAAAATAAATGCCAGGAGGGACTTAGGGTGGCCAGCTGACGCAAGGAGGTAGGGCAGGGCGGCTCCATCTTACGACACCAGATAAGACTTTAAAAAGGGGCGGCTCCTCTACCACCCACTAATTCATCATGGCCCACCAACTCCTGATGTGGTGAACGTCAGGAAAAGACTAAACTCCCTAGTGCTCAAAATTCAATCATTATTTATACGATTTTCGATTTTAATATACGATGAAGCTTAGCATAATCATCCCCCCGTCATCACATTATAAAAAAAGGACCTTAGGAATCTAGGATCATAGAGCTTAAAAGCCAATGAAATAAGACGAGATTTTCGATGTTAAAACAATGTGTGGTGAGGCAGATGTTAGTTGTGTTTGAGGTATGTTATAGTACACTGACAGGGGGTGTTAAAGTGAGGCCCCTTGAGGGTTGTTTGCTTATCGTAGACAGCTGACAACAGGGGGGGGGGGGGGGGGTGGGAGACAAGAGAGGACCACCACAGCTGACAATAGACACAGTTAATGATGATGGGTCGTAGTTACCAAGGCGTTAAACTGTTGCCCACGCACCTCGTCATATTAACATTCACATCAACTTAACAAAACCTTAACATTCACATAAACTTAACGTTCACATCAACTTAACATTCACACCAACTTAACGTTCACATTACCTTAACATTCACATTACCTTAACATTCACATCAACTTAACATTCACATTACCTTAACATTCACATCAACTTAACGTTCACATTACCTTAACATTCACATCAACTTAACATTCACATTACCTTAACATTCACATAAACTTAACGTTCACATTACCTTACCATTCACATCAACTTAACGTTCACATTACCTTAACATTCACATCAACTTAACATTCACATCAACTTAACATTCACATCAACTTAACATTCACATAAACTTAACATTCACATCAACTTAACATTCACATCAACTTAACATTCACATCAACTTAACATTCACATCAACTTAACGTTCACATTACCTTAACATTCACATCAACTTAACATTCACACCAACTTAACATTCACATTACCTTAACATTCACATCAACTTAACATTCACATCAACTTAACGTTCACATTACCTTAACATTCACATCAACTTAACATTCACATCAACTTAACATTCACACCAACTTAACATTGCCTTAACATTCACATTCGCTAATCTGGTAATACTGAGACGTGTGTTTGTCAAATAAAATCCCGATTACCGGATAAACAAATAATAAAAAAAATATATATATTAATGTAGCTTATCCGTCAGACTCGTGTGGCTGCCGGTGTCTTCAAGCAGATACTGAGCGACTGAGCTGACAGCGAGATTAATCGGTCTTGAACTTGACATTTTATAACAGGTTAACTAAATAATAATTCCTTTGTTTTGTTTTTTTTTACGCAACTTAAATATTTCTTAAGTGATAAAATTAGTACTTGGTTGAACTTCTTTAAATACAAACTTGAATTTCTACCTCATGATCATTTTAAGTCAGTATAATTTTAATCTCTGTATAAATTAATCTTACCTTTAATCCACCTCATTAATTAACCCTAGTTGGAGTTATCATTATACACTAAGGAAATGGTAATTATGGTCATTAACTCTCAATGCTATTTATATGAATCTATTTCAAGATGGTTTTAAACTAGATATATTTACAGTACTGTATATACTTTGGTGAACCCTAACCTAGACTTCCCGAACCTAACCTAACCAACCCAGCCCAACCTAACCCAACCCAACCCAACTTTACTATATTATTAAAGAATACTAAACTCCAAGGCCCAGTTGCTCGTCCTCTCTCCACTTCAACTCCAAGGCCCAGTTGCTCGTCCTCTCTCCACTTCAACCCCAAGGCCCAGTTGCTCGTCCTCTCTCCACTTCAACTCCAAGGCCCAGTTGCTCGTCCTCTCTCCACTTCAACCCCAAGGCCCAGTTGCTCGTCCTCTCTCCACTTCAACTCCAAGGCCCAGTTGCTCGTCCTCTCTCCACCTCAGTGTTTTAGAGCAGCAAACAAATGAGTGACTTGTAGGGAGGTGGCCCCATCTAGCGGTACAAATCCTCACAAACAACTACAAACAAGGCTCATGTCCCCCAGCTTAGTGTCTACAGGTGAGACATCTAGCGGTGAACATAACACAAGGATCAAACTTTCTCTAATTTATCTATATAATTTTTGTACGAGTAGGTAACTGTCTACAACCCCCCTCCCTACCCCTACCTTCCTCCTCTCCTCAGTATGGCAGAGTAAATACCTACACTTCAAGAACAATGGGAATAATGAACCATACTTATACCAGTGAAGTTAAATCTCCTACCTTAAAACACACGCTAAAATGAACCCCCCTTGCGGGAGCCTTTGAGTTAAATCTGGCTCTCCCCTCAACACATAACTTAAGTCACTAGTGTCCTCGAGTGCAGGGTGTTAAAACAGTCACCATGCTGGAGAATAAGTGGGGTACAATGTGTTAAATTAACCCCTACGTAGCTGCCACGTTACTACTATACCAACTTGTCACGATTATCCTTACAGGAGAATTAAACACGTTAAAGAGCATCTGGGTGATAGAGAGAACAAATTTACGAGCTCGTTCCTTAAAAACAAAAACAAAAAACCACACACACGTCGTTACAATCAAATCCATTTACATATATTATACGATTAACACCGAAGGCCATCATCTCAGGGTCCGCATTATCAAGGGGGAAGGAGGGGGGTGTAAGGTAACTACTCCTCCCCACCTTACGCATCAAGGAGGAAAACAAACACTAAAAAATGGCGTCGAGTTTATGCCGAGACTCGACCCCTCCCCCCCCCCTCCCTCCCTCCTAGATGGTGTCCTAAGCCTCCTTCAGATGTAAACTAACAATAACATCTAACTTAAGAATCTCAGAATATCTCGTTTAGGATCTTCGCCATCTGTCTTCTCTGGCGCTTTCATGCACTGACCAGAACGAGAAATATTGAGGCCATTTAGTGCATTATATCTCTCCCTTCAACTCCATTTGTTAACTGGTTATCGCTAGCGATTATTTCCGGAGATAAGTAACAGCGTCTCCAAGGACTATTTATGGTAGCTGACCGAAGCACACACCCAAGGTATTACCATGAAGGAGCCCTCAGGATAATTTTGTGCTGGCTGTAACTTACGTGTCTTTAGTATAGGGTAATGAGGGGACCTAGGGGACAGCTTACCTATCCTCATGTACTGACTACGATTATGCGACCATGACTACGTGTAAGGGATCAGTCCTATAAAGTAGTAGCAGCGGCACTTGTCATCCTCAAACTCTCACAAACACCCAATTATGTAACATTCTTGTGACGATTTAAGCCTGAACTTTCATGTGGGGGTGAGGTGGGGGGTAGTGGGGACGAGCTTTTGTATGTGTCGGGGTGGGGGTGGGAGTGGGGGGGATGGTGGGGGGTAGTGGGGACGAGATTTTGTATGTGTCGGGGTGTGTGTGTGTGGGGGGGGGGGGGGGACTCTGTGGGGGTAATGAGCTCTTGTGGTGTTTTGAGAGTAAACTACGGTGCGTCATCCAACTCTCAAGTCACAATCTGCATGTGATGAATTCAACAGAAACACAACTGTAATGAAACACCAGCAAATAATAACCTGTATCAAACAAGTTCTAAACCGAATAGATAAACTCCACCAGCCAAAAATACTACAGCAACAGATGATCTATATTACAGTAATGCATAAACTGTACTACATCAAGAAGTACAGTATCTGCGGTGGTGTGTGACTGCTATATATACACATCATATTTACTCACGTTACAACTTTGCATATGTAATGACTGAACCATAGCTAGCGAGAGAGAGAGAGAGAGAGAGAGAGAGAGAGAGAGAGAGAGAGAGAGAGAGAGAGAGAGAGAGAGAGGACCCCCCACACTACCAGGTCAACCTAGTTTTTACACTCACTCAGCACTGCTCCATAAACCAACACAATGTAGTCTTTGCCCTTGTTTTGTTTACTCCCCAAGGATCTAAAACTAAACCTTCATAAACCTCTGTATCTCCCATGGCCATATTCTCAACCAATACGAAGGACTTTTTAACCCCTCTTTAAAGTTCATCAACGCAAATCCTATACGTCCTACGCCATCCTGTACGTCAAGCCAATAGGATACCCATTCACCAAAGGATGTAATGAGGGTGGAGGGAGTCCCTAGACCCTATACAGCGTAACAAAGCCAAGAACTCCATCACCAAGCCTACACCTTCGTCAGATTAGTCACGCCACCAGCAGCAGATCTGACCATAACACATCCCTCCTCCCTCCTCCAACCTCCGTATCACTGCATCGTATATCAGCGGCCGCCCGAGACTCTTGTTGGTAAATGAATATTGCATGTAGTCAATATTCGAACATGTATTTAAGGACCAGGGTGGATCCATCTTTTGGTGGCCTGAGATACTTGTGGGTGTGAGGTGAATACTTGACTACGACTCAAGGTGAGGTATCAAGTGTACTATTGACACACGTTACATTAACAGACCATTAAGTAATATGAAAGTATGACCGAGTGAAAACAAAATAAAGTAACGAAAATAACAGTAAAGGTTTATATCCAAGAACATTTTAACTTTATATTTATATTAACTTCCCGTTTATATATTACTAATGTAAATATTAAAATATTTCCTTAATCTCTCAAAAATTTAGTCTCTTTCTTTCCTAGTTTCTTTCCCTTCTCCTACTTTCATCACTCTTAAGAACACCGTATGAGGACTTCCACCATTTATGAAAACTACCAATTGAGTTTATGTACCAAATATAACACAGACTAGCTTATCTGATGACGCTATTACCAACACATGTCTAGTGTACCTTCCTTTACGGGTAGCAGAAGAGAAAGATGTAATTAAAGGTGGTGAAATCCTCTTCCCTGTCTTGCCACAACAAAGGTCCACAATCCACACCTCAAGACGGCAGACTGAAAATATTGCTAATGAATTCTTCTGTGATGTGACCTGACCTGACCTGACACACCAAGTTTTTCCAGTTATCGTTAACACTACTATGAAAGGTTGGACGCATTGACGTACTGATGGACAACAAGCATGCGTGTGTGCTCTCCCGGGGCGGCGGAGGACAACAGAGAGAACAATACCAGAATGTATGTTCATCTGGCTGTGTTCCCTGAGCTACACAAACAATACAATTACTAGTCGAGAATACTACAAAATGTCTAAACCTAAAGACTTTAAGTTACTATAACCTAAAACCACGAACCTATAAGAAATATCTACAAGGTGTGTTGTTGGTCTTGTTATATTGTAGGACAACTAAATAAACCAGCGGGAGGAGTAGTATCTCAGGCACTCATCATCATCTGTGCTATATGAACAAGGTGTCAACAAAGTAGCTGGCATAACACAACTGCTCAATGACCTGCCCTGAGTTTCAACCGAGGAGCGAAGTTACATGACTAACAACCTAACTGTTAGAAACACAATAAACTTCACTATAAGTTATTGCAACCATTCAACAGAACTGTACTGAGCACCCGCAATGTGACAGAATGAACTAAGCGACATAACTGAACTAGCAGGTAACGTGACTGAGCACTCATCCCATAAGGTACACCTCTGCTGGGACACATAATGAACACCATACTTTTGACGTAAATTAGTCTGAGTTAATTAAATGAAATAAACAGTTCAACACAACTGCTCAGTAACTCGCCTGAGCATTAATGCATAATACAGGTGTTGAACGACACATGTTACTGAGTACCTACCTTATGAGCGAGGTCGGTTTGGGCGGCGGCAGCGGCGGCCCTCTCCCTGAGCGCGGCCCATTTCTCCGACAGCTTGGCCACCTCCCGTCTTACAGAACGTGTCAGGTCCCGCGCGCTCTCGTCCCCGCGGTAACGAGCATCGCCGTCCAACTCACGACCAGCTGTAAAAGGATAGATATTTACTCTGCAAAATTCTCATTCAATTCTACATTGGATCAGCATGCACACCAACAAGTCAGATATACATACAATGGTACACAGCATGTTGATGTGACCAAGACAGACCAAGGAAGTTATTATAAGTTTATTTTCACTGTGGGGTTGGGGAGACTAATCAGCAACCACAAGGAAATGTAAAACTGGCATAATTTACATAAGGAAAGTTCGCGTACTTTGAAAGCGTAGATTAATTTCAACTATAAAAGATTTCCTCAAAATGGTGACGACGTAACTCCTCAGTATCCCATCAACATACTCAGGACTAAACCGTTTTCTCTCACACCACAAGACCCAGGTTTTCTATGCTCACCTTCACTATCGCTGGTGTCACTCAGTGGTGGCTCAGACGCGATCAGCTGCCGGCCGCTCTTTAAATTAGATTCGATTACTGGTTGTTTTTCGTCGATGACTCTCCTAAAGGAAGACAAATCCTCCACAAACTTGGAGAGAGAGTTGAGGTCGCCCACAAGAGGGCCCAGAGCAGTCAGCTCCGTGTCTTTCCTGATCACCCATTCAATAAGCTCACGAAGGGACAGGAGGAGAGAGTTCCAGTTTTCACTGTTGCCCTCAAGGCGATTTCTGGAAAAGAATAAAGTAGATAATAAAAAAACAATAAGTAAAAGACACTGCCGAATCATCAAAATAATATACCCGGGAAAATATCACAAAAAGGATAATTTAAACACACTAACAAGCTGGCAGTAACAATATGAACACTGTACAACAAAATCTATACAATGGATATGAATAACCGTCTCTAATGATCTCCTGTGTACCACAAATAATGGAACATATAACACGAGTATTGTGAATAGTCTCGGGGGACACTCAGAAACACCGATTGAGGAAAAAACTGTAAGGAACACAATCTTTGTTCCTAAGATACTGGCAGGAGGGAAAGACATCATTAAAATCATCTCTGGGCATATCACGTCGCGGCCACGTCATGAGGAAGTGGCAGCCAGTGACTAATATATCGTGCGCCTCCTCTGACACCAATTCGGCTTTGCCTTACCCTACTGTCATGTTTGCTGAGTAAATTCTTGTCAACAGAAGTGATTAAGTTTCTCGTAATGTAGAAGTAAACCATCTTTCTTGGTGTATACAATGCTATATTTAAATTGAAAAATATATAACCTGGTATGTATGTATGTATGTATGTATGTATGTATGTATGTATGTATGTATTCACCGCTTATTACTCCTTAAACTACCTGAGGATAAACATAAACTGATGAGGCGACTGGTCAGTAAACCTCAATCACCACCTAACAGCATACACCTACATGGGGTGGCCTAGAACACCATTGTAAACATTCCTCCACTATTTTATATCTCTTACTAATATAAACTATTGAAAGTAGTAATACAACACTACCAAATTTAATGTTTCGGCTTCTATTTAGCGCTAAATAAATTCTAATAACCTAAGTTGAAAGCAGAAGTCTGTTTCACCAAGATGACTTTTAATTTGTATTCACGACAAGTTCGACGTTTTCGCCTACACTTGCGGGCTTCCCTCACAGCCATACTCGACACCACACCAAATAGCGATACCTTCTTGTACAAAGCTTCGTCTGCTATGCTCTGTACAGTTCACACAGCAGTTCATACTCACCGGATAGCGATGCTCTTATGTTTGAGAGTGTTCCATCTCTGGTTCATTTCCTCCAGGCGGCGCTGCAGCATAACCGCCTCGTCTTGGTTCTCCAGTGTGCCCAGGAGCTTCTGCCCCGTTGCGTTGAGGCTCGCCAACACATCCTTGTGTGACTCGATCTCGCTCTGCAAGTCCTGCAACAACGAGAGAAAATGATGTTAGTTGTTGGCTTGTTAATATTGGACACTCTTACTAGTAATAAGATTAATAGTACTTTCCTCTAATATGAAATGACTCACTCACTCACTATTGTATATAATTAGTGAATAAACATTTTAAATATATGCTTTTAAAATTATATATAAAATTAACATGTTATATCAATCTTATTTTAACGGTAGCAAAGAACATGCAATAAATTACCCCAAAATTGCATATATAAATAAATGTAGCAGAGAAAACAAAAGGGCCAAAAGAAATGGAATGGTTACTACAAGATCCCACGCAGCAAAGACAAAAATATATGAATACAAAAACAAAATCAAGCACGTAAATTGAGGACATCATTCAAAACTCATAATTTCCAAACAAATAAATTAAACACATTTACGAAGGTCAGGTAAGAAGAACTCCCAGGGCCAGTTCTTCATACAGTCTTCAGTGATTAATGTCCCCTCAATGGTACTTATGTTTTATTCTCATATATTCTCTTCCTCATTAACGCTATATGTCCCTTTCTTGATATAGATGGGAGGAGAAGGGGGAAGAGGGGGATGGGGAGGAGGCGGGATGGGAAGGAGGAAGGGAGGGTGAGGGGTAAGAGGATGGGGAGGAAGAGGAGAAAAGGATGAATAGAGAAGGAAGAGAGGAAGGGAAGAAAGGGGGAGAGGATGAGAAGGGAGAGGAGAAGGGAGAGGAGACGTTGAGGCGGAGGAGGAGGAGAAGAATGATCGTCTCCCAGAGAAAACGGGTAAGCAATATCCACTCAGAGAAAACTGCCACCAGCCACCATCTTAAAGGGCAAACTAAACTAAATACTACATAACTTACCCATGGCTTCTCTTTGAATCGTATGTACACAACGAACACAGCAATTCCAAAAGCAAAACTCGCCGACACGACACCATATATTATAAACAATATCATGGCTTCTCTGAAATATCCTGCCGCAATAACTATCAATTAAAATATTATTCATTGGTGATATTTTTTCCGTGATGTTTCCTCTTCCATACCGTAGTGCTTGGGGTAAGGAAATTCATCATATAATTCCACTATTATTGATATCAAAATCATAATACTGAAACATAATAGAATAATTTAATATAATTCGTTAACTCTTGCTTTTCAGTGTATATGACAGATTTTCAAAACTTTAAATGATTCGTGAACTTAAGCAAAACAATTTCTTTCAAGCACTCGACCTTAGCTCTTAGTGCTCTGCCTTTTTACGAAGACCTATCCTAACCTAACCTAAACAATATACGGCTAAGCAATCTATTACAGTTAAAAGTCTATTTGTATTACATTTAAAATAATTAATAAATGTTATAATTAATAAGTATTACATCTAAATCCCTTCAGCCAGTTACTTCCCACCACAGCACTAAAGACAAATTAATCATTTAACCTCCACGAACGATGATTAATTCCCCCAAAAAATAAAACAAGTATAAACCCACACCAATAAGTCGCAATTCCGGTTTATTTTGGTTTATTTTTTTTTACATCTTAGGAGCCTTTCAGCTGGATTTTGGTATATTTTAACAAACTCAAGATTTCGTCGCCTTTCGGGGAATCAAATCAGCTTCTCATAAACTCACTTTAATGTTTATACTCAAGACTCTCCTACCTGGACGAACCCTTGTGTAATCCAGCTTGTCATCCACGAGTGTGTGTGTGTGATCGCTTTGGGTGGCCGCAACTCACATAAACACATCAGTCATACCCAACACACTGCACCTCAAAGAACTTGGTCGTGGAGGAGTGTATTTCCCGACTACTGAACACTGCAGGCTTGTTAACGGCACTTCAAGGTATCTCCACTTTCCCCACTTCACATTAGATATACTTGATGTAAAAAATGAATATAATGACTGAGCCACATAAGGACTATAGCCAATCCCCTCTCTCCTACTCCCAGCTTATTTCACACTATGATTTAACACCCCTAACAACATCTAGGTAGGAGAGGAGGGGGAGATAAAGTTAAAAGTAAATTAGGTTGTGATGTTAATTTAGGCGTTAGAGTGGTTAATCTTCAGGTGAAATATAGGGGATTAATATTCATTGTCTACTTGTAATCTACCTACAGTATGACCAACATTATATATTTACACTTAAGTAGTAAAAGCACTAAGATAGCTCCACTGTTTATTTAATAGCTCACCAGTTCCTTATAAAGTGGTGTAGGTGATCATGGTGACTTTAATGGTCTTGGTGAAATATAACACCACATTCCCGTGTCTGTATGTGTTGGTGCTAACTTTAACACCACTATATATATCACCACTATCTATCAGCACCCAGGATAAAGTGCTCTCAGGGACAAGCACTTAAAATTTTGCGGTGGTCGTTAAGTAAACATTCCGGAAGTTGTTGGAGCATATTGGAACATTAAGCTTATTTTATCGATGTTTTGGTTTATATTTCGTTTTATTTTTGTTTTAATATTGTAATCATATCGTAAACCTAAGTTGTAATTTTTGGCTGGTTTATAATTTTGTCTATTTACATATAATTAAATGCCATACTATTAAGAGTAGCTATCTATATAAACACACACACACACACACACACACAATGTTTAATGAATAGAGAGACCAATTCAAATCCCCTCACTAAACATAGCCCAATTATTCTCGACCACACCACACGCACCACACCACACGCACCACACCACACCACAACCTACGAAGCCACTTGGAAAAATTCTTTACTCTACTTTCTAAGGTTACCGGCAGTAATTGGGGTACACTAAGTATAGCATCAGGATGTGAGGATGAATCACTAACTAGGATGATAGAGGCTACGTGGTTGGCGGCGGGAGGGTGTATGTTTAGGGTATAGTGTCCGTGAGACTAAACTGGTGACGATTTTAGCGGTACTCCACGAAGCAAGGTAGTGGTGGTGGGTGAAGGTAGTGATGGTGGGTGGAGGTAGTGGTGGTGGTGGGTGGGTGAGTGAGTGTGGGTGGTGGTAGGTGAGTGTGGTGGTGGAGGGTAAGAATTGGTAACTTTTCTAATGAATGTTGAATATACAGTAACTTGACGTAAGGAACAGTATCTCTCTCTCTCTCTCTCTCCCGACTAAAGTACATTTCAGATAACCTTAAGAAACACACTAAGGAGACAGCAGCCGTGAGGACCAGTGAGGGCAGTAAGTAACGTCGGAGCAAAAAAAAAGTAGCACGGTGGTGGTGGGTGAAACATCAGGACCAAGAACCTTGTAATTACGGGGGGCCCGACCTTGTGACCTAATCCATGTAAATATAGCAACAATGGCGCATCTTAAGGAGGAGGGAGGCGCCGAGGGTATTAGCATGACCCACAAGAGCTCCTTGAACCACCTCCTATCGCTGCCACAAGATGCTGCTGTACTGCCCTAGCGCTACAATGGGCCACCCTCTTCGACACGACCCTCTACTCACACCGCACTTGTAAGTTCGCTACATGGAGACGTGTACTGTATATATGACCTTTACTGTACGCCAGCCAGTCACACACCCACCACGATCACTACACATGAACTGGTGGTCCATTTAGACGTTTCTTAACATTAGTCTTATACACATGTTGTCAGGTATGAACATATTGTATTGGTCTGTTGATAATTCTGCTCATAGTCAATGGCATTTAACATCTTGACTACAATATCGTACTCAAAAGGAAGTGTTCATCGTTATTAATAAGAGTTAAAGCATTGTACTCAAAGGGTTAAGTAATTGTACTCGAGGGGTTGAAATATCTTTACTCAATGGGGTAATTCACTGTACTCAAGGGATTAGGTTAGGTTAGATTAGATTAGGTTAGATTAGGTTAGATTAGGTTAGATTAGGTTACCGAAATACACTGACGCATGTTAAAAGTGGTGGTCTCTTAAACAACGTTATAGAGAGGGAATATTATACAGTACAGTAAGGCCGCTCTTCAACCACCTACCCATTCACCCACCCACTCACTCACCCACCCACCCACCCTCCCACCCAATCATTCATCATGTTATTTACCCGATTTTAATGATAACAGAACAACAATACATCATTCATTACGCATCGACACTTGATACTATTCCATTCACTACTATTACTACGCCTCCTCCTCCTCCTCCTCCTGCTCCTGCTCCACACGTAACTAGAACTCTAGCCTTCTTCCTTTTAGCTGTAAAAACACAATTGGATAGCTGTCTTTGTTTACATGTTATTGAACTGTAAATTATGAACTGTTTATCAAGTGGTAGTTTTTTTCTTTCTTTTACACTTGTTTATTGTTTATATCTACGGGTTGTTGTTTTTTACACTGGTTTATTAAATTTACGAGTATTGTTTTTTTTTACGCTGGTTTAATGTGTATCTACGAGTTGTTGGTGTCTTTTTTTACACTGGTTTATTATATTTACGAGATATTTTTACACTGGTCTATTCAAAAATTGTAAAAAGGTGATTTTCTATTCACAACACAACACAAAGCAGCACAGAACAACACAACATAACAACACAACAGCAACACAACACAAACCGAGAATAACACGACCTTCTTCCTTCACGACTGTGGTTGATTACTTAAGGGTTTTTCTTAACGAGAAATCAATAATAAAAAAAAAAAAGATCACTGAGTTGTCTTCCATTGAGCACTTATAGTCTGTTCTCTCATAGACTAAAGTCAACCTTTGCACAATAACGTAACACCACTGGAGTATAGCGTGGTCGTGGTGGTGGTCGTCGAGGTCGTCTTCATATTGATTGTACGCACGAACCACTGTCACATAACCAATGTACGCCACGACCACCACCACAACTACACCACCTCTGTACATCACGACCACCACTACTACACCACCTCTGTACATCACGACCACCACCACTGCTACACCACCTCTGTACATCACGACCACCACTACTACACCACCTCTGTACATCACGACCACCACTACTACTACACCACCTCTGTACATCACGACCACCACTACTACACCACCTCTGTACACCACTAAACCACCTCTATACACGACCATCACTACCACACCACTGTACAAGACGACCACTGTGACCACACTACTGTACACCACGACCACACCCCCTACCACCTCACTCTGTCATTATCGTCTATTTTCAAACACTGGTAAATAAAAACATACTGTTGTCCAATCCAAGAGCAACACGTGATAATAAACCAATTAATTGTTATTTTCTTCACAAACATCTTCTCCCTTATCTTGGTTATCAATTATTAACATTCAGGATTATTTATTTAACACTCCCCTTTAGGTTTAATGTTTCTAGTCATTTAATATTATTTTCTTATGTGTATCTAATCGTGTTAACCCGATTTAAAGATCAATTACTTCCTGTATCTGATTCCAATAATAAAATAAATATTGGTGTTTTTTCGTCAGTCAATAATCACTAAGATCTTTTTAAAAATTTTCTTTTGACATTTTCTTGGTCATTTACATATTCTTTTTTACAATGTTCTTCTAATATAAACATTCTCCGTAACGGGATACTCAACACATCTGTTTTCCACTCAAAGAATCATAAAAAAATTTTCTGTGTTTGTAAAAGTGTGAAAAAAGGAACACACAAAAAATAGCTTAAGATTCCTCAGTGATTATAAGAGTATTTTCTCAACGCATAATGAGGTTTCAACATGAGTGACTAACCCGCTACTAGCAGATGATAATAATCCACACTAAGGTCTTAATAATCCATACTAGGGTCATGATATCCACCCCCCAGCAGAAGGCGATCTACAACTAAACCATTAATGATCCAAACAAAGAGCCTTATGATACCACCACAAAACCTGAGTGTGTGGATCCGCGCCCTGTAAAGCAGTATTGCTCTACTTTGATACAAAACACTTGACAAAAACAGATCGCTTCTCATGTTCCGTCTTTGGGAGATCCACCACACCACACCGATTATTTAACAATCCACTGTAAGGACTACTGACATATGACCTTCAACTTTAACACATAGACGGGCTCATTGACACTGTTCAGACCCGCAACGTGAACCACCAGCTCAGGATTCGAACGAGTAGATCACCACTAAGTCCCACTGAACCAATGACTTCCTTAAGTAGAATGAATTGACCACCAGCCACACACTCTCACTGAACCACCACAATAGGTCGAGCCTCGTTTCTTCAACTTATAGATGACAGACTAAGCTGATGGAAGGAGGCAGGTAAGGAGAGTAAGGAATGCCATCCGGATGGTTGACACTCCTTAAGTTAATTCTCCTCCCTTGGCACTCCCCCTGGCACTGGCACCGTCGTCCAGGAGCTTCTAGTGAGTCCCCTACTGCCACCACCACCACAGGGATGAGGGCGGTCATAGAAAGGAAGAGGCGGAGCTACGACAGGAAATTGAATATTACTCAATTAAGACGTCAGGGGCAAGGAGCCCTTCCAAGAATGTATGGGACTGCGGGACCTGGGGCGGCTTGGTTAGGTTTGGTTTGGTTAGGTTGTGGAGGGAATACATGGCTTCGATAAAACGTCACATATATTAAACACATTTATTTGGTGTATTTCACTTAACAAAATAGGCACCTCCCTCCTACAGAGAACTCAAAATAATGTCTCAGAGCCTCTACTTCAACATTGCTTCTATGTTTAGTAATTACTTATAAAGATCCACACTAACATAATTTCAAGGCAAAGAGACGCGCGCGCGCGCACACACACGCGCACGCGCGCACACACACACACACACACACGCGCAATTGTTACATCTCACTCCTCACTATTCGAGATAGGATGAAGGGGAGAAAAAATTAAGTACAGTTCCAGCAGTATTAAGCGAGGGATATTTTCTTACGTACAAAACAAACAGGAGTACTGAAGGCTCCGTCCTATAATGACACAACACACTTTAAGCTTTAGTCTTTCATTATGGAAGTTAAATCTGTCAACAGCTTGAGAGTTATAGAAAGATTCACGGCTTATTATTACTAGTTCAGCCCGGCCTGTGTCAACAAAAATTAGGTCGTGTAGTGGAGAAGGGGGGCGGAGGGGGGAGGGAGGGGGCGGAGGGGGGAGGGAGGGGGGCGGAGGGGGGCGGAGGGGGGGAGGGGGACGAGATGGAGGGGGGAGGGTTGAGTAAGATAACTTAAACCTTTGAGTACGATGATGACTTAAGGATTGAGTACAATGTTATCGTACTCAAGGAAATAACCAGTCACCACCATCATCATATACATAGGGTGTGGCAGGGTTGAGGGGTGGCAGAGAGGTGTGGCAGGGGATATGGTAGGGTGGGGAACGTGTGTATGTAGTGTTGTACGGTTTTGGAAGAGCGGGGGCAGTGAAGAATGTCAGAGTGGTTTGTGAGAGGTGTGGCGTGAGAGACATGTGGCGTGTGAGACATGTGGCGTGTGAGACATGTGGCGTGTGAGAGGTGTGGCGTGTAAACGATATGGCAGAGATTAAAAGTAGTTAATAAATGAGAAAAGGAAGGCGACTAGAGTGTTAATGAGGGGGAGGGAGGAGGAAGAGAGGAATAATGTAAGACGAAGGAGGAGGAGGAGGAGGAAGATTGGATAATGCAAGACGAAGGAAGAAGGAGTGAAAGAGGAGAAGGAAGGAAGGAGAGACTCACCAGACACACGAGCACCTTGTTCACCTGGGCTAAATGACAGTATCACACATTTAGTAATACCACCCCTGTCTCTCCCCATCCCCAAGACTAAGATACCTATTGAGTGTAAATCTGTCAAGGTGGATGGGATACACCTGAACTGTACCTCAAGTCTCTACCAAAGGGACTGGGAGACAGGTAGAAGAAGCTTAGGTGTAAGAGTTAAGAGAGAAGGAGCTGCTAAGAGTCGAGGAGGTGGTCAGGTACAGGTGAGGTATAAGACTAGATCTTAAGCTGGACATAAATCTAACTAGTGCCTGAGATACCCCAAGCTGGCAGAGGAACAACTCAACCTAGGTATCGATGCCAAGTCAAGTAAACATACCTGGTCAAATGCCTAATACGATGATTTTTAAATAAACAGGTAAGTTAATTAATAAAAAAAATAGTTGACATTAGAAAAAAAACATGGGTTACGTCACACAACAGAAGCATCATCCCAAAACACAGCCGTGGAGACATTCAACACCTCAGCCTAACAGAAAGTCTCCCGTAGACCAAGAAAAAAATAGTGAAGATTATAGGATTTCGTCGGCTTACTGAGACACCAACTGACTCAGGGTTCACAGTCTCCAAAAAGCTCCCTCCGTGTGGTATATCCCCCCTCTCCCCACCCCTTTCGCCTCCCCCCCCCTTAATTGAGATAATCTATTGGGCCTTAGACACAAGAACACAGACACCCCCCCCCCCCACCCAACAAACACATTATGGCTAAATTCTACAAACTCACACCAATTATCCCTGTAAGACAAAATAACATCACAAATACATTAAGACCACTGTAGCTGTATCGTAGTATCGTACATATTCTAAGGGTTATTTTATTGCTTACGAGAGATACGATACACCAGAGAGTCTTAGAGTATCCACTACCAAAGTCTCGCGGATCGTAAAATAAAAAAAAACAATTTTAGAGACCACATTGAGGGTTTTTCTTTACATCTGTGGCCCAAAATATCAAGTAATGTAAAAATAAAATAAAAAATAAAAATCTATTGTAAAAACAGACCAGAAATAAATAATAAATCCCACTTTTTTACTCAAATTACAGTAAAGAGGAATAGAATAGAAAGTTAAAATAAACATGTAAGGTTGAAGAAGAAGGAGAGAAGGTAAACTGAGTGGATAAGACGATAAGAATAACTGTGTTAGAGGTGGATAAAGAAGAAGAAAGGAAGAAGAAAGAAGAAGGTACAAGAAGCAAAAGAAAAGAAGAAAAAGAAGAAGAAGAAGAAGAAGAAGAAGAAAGAAGAAAAGAAGAAAAAAGAAAGAACAAAGAAAAAAGACGAAAAAGAAGAAGAAAACAGGTATATTAATCAGGTGACGAAAGTAATTAGGAGCGTCGCAACTTGTAACAGATGGTAAACAAACACAAAACACGAAACAATAATCCCATTAAGTTCTTTCCTACAAGAAAAACAAATCTACAATAAGTTCTATTTCTTCAAGATCAATACGGAACTTCGGGGAGGTAGTAGTAAAGTTCTTATTTAGTTCTTTCCTATACACCAAGAACTAAGTACATAATAGAACTCGTTATGTTCTTCTCAATAACAATAACAGAATTTTACAACTGGACTTCTCTACAGCAACAAAAAATTTCCCTACAACAACACAAAACTTCCCTACAACAACACAAAATTTCCCTAAAACAAAAAAAAAATTTCCCTACAACAACACAAAACTTCCCTACAACAACACAAAATTTCCCTAAAACAAAAAAAAAATTTCCCTACAACAACACAAAACTTCCCTACAACAACATAAAATTTCCCTAAAGCAAAAAACAAATCCACAATAACACAACACTTCAACAGAACTTTTCTACTAAGTAATTTACAAGAATAAGGTGAAAAAAAGGGGTGAAAAGGGGAGAAACTGTCGGTGTCAATTTGAGGACAAGGAGGAGGAAAAAAAGAAGAAGATTAAGGAGTAGAAAAAAGTAGCCAGGAGTGATGAGGAAAACGGTGACACACACACTAACTCCTGATGAGGTTGAGGAGAGAGGAGGAGGGGGAGGAGGAAAAAGAGGAATAGGAAGAAGAGGGGGGAGAAGAGAAGGAGGAAGAGGAGGAGGAGAAGTAGGAAGAGAAGGAAGAAAACAACTACTACTACTACTACTACTACTAATAATAATAATAATAAAATAATAATAATAATAATAATAATAATAATAATAATAATAACAACAATAATAATCGCAGTAGCAGTAAAAATAACACAAATCACACCGAACATCCACACTACACGTCTTGAGATCAGCACAGAACAGGTCTTGCCACTCCAGCTGTTGCTCAGGAAAAAGTAAGAGGACGTCAGCCTGCCACTACTCGTCCAACTCGTTCGTCAATACTCGTACACGTTGAACTGGTTTTGTCTTCCCGTCATTCTGCCTCCCTCCCAGCCATTCTCCCTCCCTCCCAGCAATCCTCTCTCTCCCTCCCAGCCACCCTCTCCCTCCTCCTACACACGATCCTGTTAATACCACAAACTTCACTCAATGTCAATAAAAAAAATCAAGCACTCAATTGTTGCTGTGAGTTATTTCTGACCTCAGGGTAACATTCATGAGATTATTATGACTACAACACCCAGACATATCTCGATTTACAAACATTGCGTAACTCAAAACACCCATTCATAAAGAAGAACAAATTATTATATAACTCACAGATTAGTTAATAATCGACGAAGAACTATATAACTCAGCTCAATTCATAAATACTAATAATGTAAATCAGGCAATCATTCATTGACTCTAATTACAACGTAACTCGGGAGAACTATTAATGACAAGTAAATTACTCGGTAACTCAGGATCATTCATAAACAAGAGACGAACGAAACAATCTGGTATATACTTCTGGGAAACAAATTAAAATATTGATTACGTTCAAAATATATCGTCCCGGGTTTAGAATATAACGTAATATCTTATTATGTATCATATTTGTGTCATGTTTCACTGAAATTCATTGCAGGATTGATTTTTGTATAGACAGACACACACACACACAGACAGACAGACACATGGTTGAACGAACATAAACCACAACTTTATACAAGGAAGCATAAAAAAAATCGACCAAATCACAATACAAATAACAAACAATTACATCATCAAATTATTAACCAATCATAACGCTCATATAAAACCCGCAGCACCTATCATTAACCACCAAATTCCCCGGCACCTTACTATCGAACGTCACTCCTCCTCTTAACAACACGGAGAAGGTAATTACAGGTGTGGTAGTAGAGGTCGTAAAATACACACCCCAATTGACCCGAACCTGCACCTGTAGCCAACACCTGTTATAAGACTGTCGTAAATTAAATCCGGGTTATAATGATACCTGGTGGTGGTAAGTGTAATTGGTGGTGGTGGCAGTAGTGACTGGTGGTGGTAACAGTGGTTGATGGTGGTGTTGGCAATAATGTTGGTGGTGGGCAGACTATTGGCAACAGTGGTAGTGGTTATCAGGGTATTGGCAACAGTGGAGGCCACAGAGACGTGAGAGTTTCCCTTCCCAGGATGAACGTTAACAATAATTAAGAGGTGTGGCAAGGGTCAGTGGTTGGAATTTATTAACATGATTCAACACTAGACACAATTTTATAAACAGGATGAACAACAACAAATCAATCATCCCCATCTCGTACCCCCCTTAAAAAAATTCTCACTTAACCTAACCAAACCACACCTCTCATCAATACAGTTCCACGACCACTGAACACATCCAGCAAACATTCCTCACCACGAAGACTATGTGATATTACGACCCAACAGGAGTTCTCAGTGTAAACAAATAACAAACCCTGAGACACGTTCTGATTTAATGAAGCTGTTAGTTGCGCCATCCTGAGAAATAACCTATTGGGATTCTGGTATGTCGGGTCGGGTCGGGTCGGGTCGGGTCTCAGTACATGGTTAAGTTGGTTCCTTGTTAAATAAACTCCCGAAAAAAGTTTTATTTTATATTAGGAAGTAAACTAGAAGAGGTAATTATGGGGAACTTCTTGAGTGGTAAACGTACGTGTGTGTGTGTCCTGGTGTGAGACGTGGCTAGAAGTAACACACACGGTTATATCATCCGGGTGGCGGGTGATGTTACGTCGAGATGCCACAGTGGTACAGCCAGAGGTCCGTCTAGCCGAGTGCCATAGCTATTAATCTCTACATACAACACCAATAAAATGTCAATAAAATACACCCTATCCCTCCACCTCCTATTTCAATCCCATTTTCACAACCAATTACAACCTTTCTAATCAATTTAAACACCAATTTACACCATAACTCCCTATTTCCACACGCAATAGTTCTTTCTAACCAACTGATTCAATTTTTTTTTTTTTAGATTCCCACCAGCACATCGTCCCCAGAGATCGTTCAACTCGTCCCTCTGGTAAATATCAAGTAGCCTCTAGGGGACTCTATACATTCTACACTGTTATCACTACATTATAAAACTCTCTGGCTCACTCCTCTCCATTCGTCCCCTATACTTGTGAACCAAACCTCAACAACTTGTATAAAAAAAAAAAAAAAAAAGTAAAAAAAAATATTCAAAAGCCCTTTCCCTTGTTTTGTGTCGCACCGCCATTAACAAAATACGATATCTTGGGGTTGTAAATCGTAAACTTTATAAACAATTCGAATCTATAGGTGGAAGTAAGCTGGTGAAGACGTCCCTTAATAATTGTTTGATAATTAAGTTAGTTTTTTTTATATAGTGAAAGTTAAAATGCGATAAAAAAGAGACAATTTATAATTCTATGTGATAATTTAACATTCAAAAACCTCAAATTTTCTGACCATTTTACTCGCTTATTGAAGTTATGCTAACCACCATACGAAAGGTCAAATGTTGTTAGCTTTTTTTTTCCTAATATATTAAAAGATCTATACATTAACACACCTTAGTTCATCCTGTGATATAAACAAGACTACATCAAGGTCAAGAGGGAGAATATAATTAGGGAATTCTACCTTATTCAAATTCGTTCCACCTCATTCACTGCCTCGCTCTGGGGGCTTAACTACCACCCCGGGTAAACTGTACTGTCAGATCTTATGCCCGAGAAATTATAATCTTTCCTATCAGTAATCATAGAGAAGAGCTTATTTAGCTTTTCCTTGCACTGTCCTAAGCTATTATTTAATCCGAGTAAGTCTTAGGTCGATTATCTTTCCTATTAAGCTATTTTTGTCATACTCAGCTGTTTTACTCTATTTTTGGAGGCTATTTTGTCTTACTGTGCTATTTTTTTTTTACTAGTGCGTCGCGTAATAGTGTACTGATGATTAAATAAAATATTACAAGTATTATTCCGATCTAACACAGCTTCACTATCTACTAAACTTGTAACAAAATACAAACAAAATTGAAAGAAAATCCGTAGAAACCCAGACCCAGATTCTCTATCATCCGGATGTAATATTTTTCTCCGTAGATTCAAATTTAACAACAAGTTTTAATTGATAGATTTGTAACCCAACATAAACATGGCGACCAAAACACCATCAATATTGCACGCGACTAAATGTATATCGTCGGTCCTATTTGGCAAAGAAAATGGCGTCGATAGGATATTCAATTTATCATAGCTTAATGATTTATTGATGTCTTGAGGGTGGATAGATAAAGTTTAATTAAGTTTTAAGAATCCGGGTCCTGCGGTGTGGGTACTCGAGAGACCAGTGTGGGGTGATGACCATGCACCTTCCTTGGCCTCAGGCAGGGTAGTGGGTTTGTTTCCAGCAACCCATACTGGTATACGTTGTGGTTTCCACCCTCGAGAGTTCCTGGAACCAACAGTTATGCAAATTATAGTAACCTAAGGTGCACGGACAATAAGCCAACAGCTCAAATTTCTTCAAGTTCCAATAACCTGTTATGGTAGGTGGGAAGGAAGTTTGTTCCATATCAGATGTTTTCAGAAAGATGAGATTCATTCTATGACTGTATGGCCAGAGAGTCTCTTGGTGACAAAGGGAAACTGATTTCTAGAGGCAAAGACCAAAGAGTTAAGCGTTGTGGTCGTCTCAGGTCTTTAACCCGTCAACCACAGGAAAGTTAGCGACTTTGTTAAGCCTAATTTACCGATATATTTTTATGATACATGTATTTGATCCCTGACACTTTTAAAGACAAAGTTTAACGCTTAGGGTACATGATACGAGGTCAGGACCTACTCAGTAGTGGAAGCAGGTTGGGCGAGTTCTTAAATCCACATGGTCTCCCCACTACACCCACCACCACTAGCCACCACCTGCACCCACCTTCTAATCCCCCTGCAACCTCCGTCTGCCCTTTACGCCCACTACTACCCATCCAAACCTTCTGGTAACCTGAAGACACCCACCACTACATCCATCGCCTCTTACACCCTCACCATCGATCTACCCCTTTACACGTGCTAACACCCTTGTGTCCATACTTTACACTGGTACTACAGCCGCGTGTGTCGAAACCCTGAGCTAAGAGGTCGTGTGCAGTGCTACAAGACACACGCGGGTCCAGTCGGCCTTGTGTGTGCAGGCGAGTGTTAACAGCATCAGCTGGCCTCTTGCCTCTGGCTAGTCCAAGGTGTGTGACTCAAACTCATTCATATTTTGCAAGCTACTGAAGAGAAAAAAAGAAATATTTTACGTTACACGTAGGAAGTTGAAGACGATTTACATATATCCAGATATAACTGAATATAAACACCCCTACACTGTATTGGGTAGTGGTGTCTGACAACTAAGAAGGGGTTTGTTTACAAGCAAGCACTTCCATCTATGTTCTTAACCTCCGTCTGACGTCTAGATCAAACAGTGTTCAATAGAGCCACAACTCACAAGCAGAACAACTCGTGAAGGATCTTGAAGCATGATACGGTCGACTCGGCAGGTGAAGATCCCCAAATTGCAGCCCATTGTCTCTGTGGTATTAATTATGTCAATATGTGGGGCAGCACGATTGCACGACTAACTTCAGGTTTTTGCAATTCTCGCGTCTGTACTGACAAGAAAATAACACGTGAAGCCCACCAGAGGGGAGGCTAATGGTGTTGGCTGCGTCTCCATATGAACGCCGGGCATCAAATATCTCGGCCACGGTGGGTTTAAGGAGAGGGAGGGTGGGAACCCCATGGGGTTGGCACCGTGTAAGGTTAGAAGGCGCGAGGGGGACGTTGTGAGGTGGTGTTGGGTGTGTGGATGAGGTGATGAGTGTCTGGATGTGCTGGTGGGTAAGTGAATGTAGGGTACAGGAGAACGCAGGGGACATCAGCACAGTCTTGCAGTACCAGGCCGAGGTTAACATACCAGATAATGTCCCTTTGTACCAGGAACTACAGAGCTCCAGGAGAGAGACAGACCCATCTGCCACAGGTAACCATCAGGTCAGCGCAAGACTCCCAGACAATATCTATAACATAATCTAACATAACCTAACATAACCACTTGTGTCCCATCATGATTATCATTCCTAAGACAACAGATGCAACAGGGGAGAGATGAGAGAAAAACTTAGCGAACCTTTTGACTAATTTCAACATGGTGGTAACAAAGGAAGCGAACAGTACAATATGTAAAACAGGACGAAGGAAATTATGACTGAAGATAACGGTAGAGATAGAGTAAAATCGGCGAACCACCTGTTAGGACCGGACACAACGGGTGAACTGAAGGAGGGGGAGGGGTAAGGAAGGGGAGGGGGACGAGGTTGAGTCAGGGAGGCCGGGCAACCTGCCAATGTCCCTTTGGGTTACGTTTTCCCTCCAGCAACACTCTTGGCCACAGTGACGTACAGTACATCAACACAGTCGCCTCTTATCTCTCCCCATCTGGCACGGTAGAGTTTAATGGTGTCTTAAAGCAGCGAGGGGATGAGGGGGTGGTGGGGAGGAGGGTGTAAGGGTGGTGGTGGGGAGGAGGGTGTAAGGGTGGGGAGGAGGGTGTAAGGGTGGTGGTGGGGAGGAGGGTGTAAGGGTGGGGAGGAGGGTGTAAGGGTGGTGGTGGTGGGGAGGAGGGTGTAAGGGTGGGGAGGAGGGTGTAAGGGTGGTGGTGGGGAGGAGAGGTGGTGGGGAGGAGGCAGCAGACCCGGGGCGAGGCGCAGGGTGGGTACCGTGGCGTCAGTGTGGCGGCCCGGCCAAGGTAGCCCCCGCCTTCCATGTGCTTATCAAGATGCTCTCACTCCCTCGCCCCCGTGCCCGCCTCTCTCACGCTTAAATTACCCTTAAACCCACTTGAACCTTCCACCTGGGTCACTATGACACTCCGTTGCTATTAAATGTCATACACTTCACATCATTTCGCCCCAGCATCCGTCTTAAGTATATAAACAACACTGAAACCTGGCCCAGTCAGTCTTCTTGAACCCTGCAGCTGGGTCAACATCACACCTGCGGTACTATTAAACCTCATAGAATCAATATTGCAAAACTGACTCGTTATCTCTATGTTAATAAACAATACTAAAACTTAATACCAGTACTAGTTAATTTTGTTCCTACGAGAGGTCAATTTAACCTTCATCTGACAAAGTTTATAATACAAAAAAATCTAACAATATATACTAATGTAAAAAAAATATCGTAGTTTATTCATAAGTCAAAGCCTCGCTAAATCAGGACTGGGTGCCTCCCCTCCCAGAACTATAAAATTACTCAACGTCACGCAGATAAATTTAAATAATATTCAATTTACATTTTAAACTATGTTACATGAATATTTACACAGTATTGTCCACCAGCCGCCCACAGCTCCCCCTCAACCAAAACAGAAACACCCGTATATAACACACAGCCTTACAGACTCCGGGGCAAGAACCAACCAACCAACACCACAATAAATTATGTTTCTTGTAAAAGGTTGACCACTGAGTACAACAGGGACAGGCTGGATAGACTGTCGAGAGTGCTGAGTGGATGACTGGATACTGACTGGATTTTAAGCAGATTGGGAAGGAAGCTCACTGGTTGACTGTGATAGTTGGATAATAGGATAACAAACTGACTGGCTTAAAACAGTTGGCTGGTCAAAATGGTCGTCTCACTGCCATTACAAGGACGATGACTGGTCGGTAGACTGGTACACTTACTGACTGGCTGGTTAAATGGCTGGCAGGGTTAACTGTTAAGCTTACTGAGTGGCTGACTAAAATTCTACCAGGACAGTTTTTAAAGGCCATAGGATAATTCACAAAAGCAAGAGAAGCGATGATGATTGTGACGTCCATGAATCTCCAACGCCACAAAAATACACCCTGGGAACCGCTACAGCAAATTAGTTCACCCCGCCCCGCCCCGCCCCGCCCCTCCCCACCCCACACCACCCCGCCCCTCCCCTCCCTCCTCACTATTAGAATAAAGGTGACGTCTTAATCTCGCTTCACTTACCTTCCTAATTACCATCTCCTACAAGGTGTTCAAGGGTCTGTGATGAAGTGATTATCCTCACTTTAGTACATGTGAAGTGATTATCCTCTTAACAGGTTGAGGAAGAACGAGTAACTGTGAAACTTAAAATACCTAAGAATGTGATGCAAGTACGTTCATGGTGATGCAAGAATGTGTACGTTCATGGTGATGCAAGTAAGTGTACGTTCATGGTGATGTAAGTAATAGAAACGTGCCAGGGATTTAGATCACATAACTTAAATACTGCCTGTTCCACACACACACACACACACACACACACATGGTCTCAAGTCTTAGTCACAGGCAGGAACTCCCCCCTCCTCTCCTCTCAGTTCGTACAAGTGTTGACGGGCCACACTCCTCCCTACTCCGTTAACTCCCTCACAAGTACCCGAGAGAACACATCACTACTCTAAACAATCGTCGTCTCCCGTTACCATGGTATATTTTCACGAGTTAGTTCACCGTGGTAGTTGTCTTCACCGAGGATACGACGGACCTCCCAAGTGTGTTTTAAGTTGAGTCAGAACGTTCGCTTTAAGTGCACAAGATTGGGTTGTTGGTTCCTCCTAGTGCACAAGGGTTCACTTATGTGCACAGATGGTTATGTCACAGGTGCACGTGCACTAATTATCTCTTCATATGTGCACAGGATCTCTATGGGGGCAAGTGAGGAACATAGCCCCAGTTGCAGAGGGGAAATGATGAACGGCAGAGGGCAAGGGGGTACCATCACACAGTAGTAACAAGAGGGCAAGACTAGCTAACCCAGCATTTTCAGAATAGATTAATCAGTTCCTGCCCACCCCTGCTCCTCGCCAAGCACACCTTCACCTTGCCACACATCCCTGCACCTCTCCAAACACCCCTGCACCTCGCCACACCCCCCTACCAACCCTTGCACCTCACCATACACCCCTACCCACCCCTACACCTCGGCCAAGGACCCCTACCCACCCCTACCCCTCGCTCAAGAGACCAACACTCGTAATTACTCGATTTGTGTACCATCACGACCACGCTGATTTATGACCATCAGCACAGCCACCTTGCACAGACTGGCTGCCACTTCACATTTTTCCACCGTTCACGACACAGCAAGGATTAATGGCTGCGTGAAAGTGAATTAATATCATTTTATAGCGAGATTATACTTTTTTTTTTTTAAGGGGAGGGAGGGGGGCTATATCCATTGGTTTGAGCTTACGACACAGCAAGGATTAATGGCTACTATGTGACTTAATAGTGTTAGAGCGATTATATATTTTTTTTTTTTGGGGGGGGGGGAAGATTTCAGATTTCTTTGGGTTGAGATGATGTAACGAGGAAGGTATACTCGGTAGCCTGCAGGTGTAGTAAGAGGGTTTCGCGTGGTTCCGGCTCTAACCACGACAATAATGATAGGTTCCGGGGGCAGTGGCTTGGTAATATGTGGGTCGTGGTTTATATCGGACTTGACTGATTTAAACTTCACATAAAACACAGCTATGACAGGTTCTTGGGAGCAAATATTAGGAGAGTTGTTAATACAGTATATCAAAGGTGTTTCTATTCGTTTGAGCTTACGACACAACAAGTGGACTCTAACGGGAATAAATTGAACGTCACATATCCTAACCATATATTTTACTGTTGACATCTTATCTTTTAACATTATAGAAGCAACGGTAAAATATCTTGGAATATTTACAACTATCGATCATCTGACAAGTCTATTACCACTGTCAGTTAAATTTACAAGATAAAAATACAAGCTTTAAATGCTCAATTACATTTATAATACACAGAATGGTAATTTAAATGAGATGTACATGGGTCATGGGTCACAAATGGGTCATGGGTCACACAACTACACCCAGGGTTAAGGTATACACACATACGTGAGGGGAAGTAGAAACAAATCCTTCAGTTGTGTTTGACGAAGGTGCTGACAGAAGCTACCCCTAGACCCTGTGTTGCAAGCTTGACCATGGGAGGGTGGCAGGGCGGGAGGAGTAGCAGGGTCGGGGTGGCAGGACGAGAGGGTGGCAGGGTGGGAGGGGTGGCAGGACGAGAGGGTGGCAGGGCGGGAGGGGTGGCAGGACGAGAGGGTGGCAGGGCGGGAGGGCTGGCAGGGCGGGAGGGGTGGCAGGACGGGAGGGGTGGCAGGACGAGAGGGTGGCAGGGCAAAGGGTGGCAGGTCATGAGGGTAGTTAGGTTAGGATTAGGATAGGATTAGAACACAAACAAGGAGGTATTAATAACACAACAATCACACCATAATTAGATACATTCTCTCACCATCAGGTCAGGTCAGGTCAGGTCAGGTTAGGTTAGGTTAAGTGACGAAGTAAGTAAGACAAAATGTGATGTTAATGTGACAAGGAGCATAATGTGTGGAGCTGAGGTACAGGAGGTAATAAAGTGTGGTGAAGTGTGGTAGAAGGTGACAGAGAACAAGTGGTTAAATCACAGTAATGAGCAGTGAATTGTATGACTGTGATCCCAGAGCACCTCGTGATCTGCCATGTTGTACTCACCAGACAGACAGACACAGACAGATAGACAGACAAATTGTACTTACCATCGACCGATCTGTTACAACATCAGTCCTTGGAATTGCCTCTTAGTAAACTCCAGGTAGCAGGTAGTATCAACAAATAAATGAGTCTCTACCAACAGCAGGAGGAGGAGCCTTGAGTTACAACTTACTCAGAACTCATGAGCAGGGAGAGGAGGAAGAAAAGGAGGAGGAGAAGGAGGGGAGGGGAAGCAGGGGGAGAATGAGGGAGAATGAGGAAGAATGAGAAAAGAGAAGAGGAGGGAGGAGGAAGAGGGGGAAAAAGAGGAGGAGGAGGAGGGGAAAGAGGAGGAGGAGGGGAAAAAAGAGGAGGAGGAGGAGGAAGAGAAGACGAGGAACCAGGAGCCACAACTTACCCAGAACTCAAGGTCGATGGTGACTGTCTCACAAGTACCATTCTCCCTCACCACCGAGGTAGGCGTGAGGTAGCGTAACATAGCGTCCCCTCGCATGGCCGCTACCACCTCGCCAACCCACTCCTTCAACAGTTCAGTAGTAGTAGTAGGACTGTCGCCGTCAGGAGGTGTGGAAGAGTAACCTGATGGGGGTGTCCATGCTGCAGCCTCTTCCCCCGTGGCTCACAGACGATGATGACCCCCCCAACACCTACAGGCTCCACACTAGGTGCCCCACGCCTCAGTGCCCACGCCTCATGACATCAACACACCGACCGTCCTCACACCATCGTCGATACTTTCAACTCTCAACTAATTTTCACTTTTTTTTTTCAAGCTCGTGGTGATAAAAATAATAATATTTTCCAATTAAATTTTCTTTACTTCGTTTTCAAATCTTATAGTATTTTTTTCTAGTAACTGAATTCAAAGTATATATTCTTAATACTTTCTTCTATAACCTATAGTCAAAATTCACAGGTAGTATTGTATTTATTTTCAAACAACAATCTCATATGTTTCAGTAAAATTCTAATTAATTTCAATTATTTGATAAGTAAACACCAGAATTATGTATATTAAATGTTTTCTATCAGTCTCAGTTATATACCTTTCACAGCGGCATTAATTATCACCTTTCTGAAATAATTATACACCATAAATTTCTTTACACCTGACAACACCTTCACTTCTTAAGTATAACCAATAAAGTTTCGGGATTCAGATTCAATCGAGTATGAAACCAATATCGAACCCCCGAACTCTTGAACCCCTTACGAAAATAAACCATAATTTTTTTTAAAACCTCCAAGACCATAATTTTCACCTCCAAGACAATAATTATTACCTCCAAAACAATAATTATTACCTCCAAGACTGATTATTACCTCCAAGACAATAATTATTACACCCAAAACAATAATTATTACCTCCAAGACAATAATTATTACCTCCAAGATTATTTCCAAAGGTAAGAAATTTACCTCCTCCAACATATACCTTTTGGTGTCAGGAAGCAGCCAACGATATGGCAAATATACCTCGGCTAATTCCATCCGATGCCTCACTCAAGTAAATGATATAAGGAAGAAGAAAAAATTAGAGAGGAGTGCCACCATAACTTACACCAGGACTTGGCACTGTGCCTTACACCTGTTGTATTAAAGGAGTCTCTCTCTCTCTCCTAAGTTGCCATTAAGATTATATATGCGATGGCAATTAACTTCTCTCAAATCGTATGGGAGATTATGTAGATATGGCAACTACTGATTTCAATCGTTAAGGGGGATATTTCTAATTGTTTTTCGAAATAATCAGGCTAGGTCTTCGGTATGGCAACGTTAAGGCCCAGGTCATCCTTATGGCAACGTTAAAGTCCAGGTCTTCCTTATGGCAACGCTCCTCCTAAAACCACGATTATATAGAAGTAAGATCCCTTTAATACACTGATAATCAAGTTCGAAACGGCAAGAGGACAGGTCGACTCTCCGAACCAACACACGAGAGAGAGAGAGAGAGAGATCCGACACTGCTTCAAACACTCCCGACTCTTCACCACCACCACAACACTTCCATCATATTGTAATTATTTTTATTTCCGCCCCTCGTCTCTCCTTTACACCATTCACTCTTAATTTACGTTCGTCTTGGGGGTTGAGAGTCAGGGAAGAGAGTTATTGTTGAGGGGGGGTTGTGGAGGGGGAGGGGGTTGTGAGGAGGGGGTAGGGGGTTGTGAGGAGGGGGTAGGGGGTTGTGAGGAAGGGGAGGGGGGGCATGGAGGGGGAGGGGGGGGTTGGAACCGGTTTTTGAGGTGTCATGAGAACCAGGATAGAGTTCCTGTGTGTGTGTGTGTGTGTGTGTGTGTCTCGCCAGTCCCTCCCTTCCTTATTATTAAATCATCCTGTTTTTTCCTCCTCTATTTCTCTCCTATTTCTCCTTTTTATCCCTACTATTTATTGTATGTAGGCGATGAGTAAGTCCTCCCTATGTTGTTTGTCATTATCTTCTTCCTCCCTATGGCCTCTATGTACTATAGGACGAGAACTCTACCTATCACGTACGTTATTTTGATTCCTTTTCAGTTCGATGTTTTTTAACCCCTTCAATACGAGATCTTTTTATTCCCAGTAACTCAAACTTCCTGACACTATAGATAAGACTCGTGAATCATAAGACCTTCCTGGAGACAATTAATGCAGGGGGGATACAGCCGTCTAGCGGAGGGTAGTACAGCTGCCCTGGCCCCATCCTCCACGCCTTGAGGGAGAGGAAGGAGGAAGAGGGAGGGTAAGGTGGGAAGGAAGGTAGGATGGAGGGAGAGGGAGGGGAGGAAAGATGGTAAGAGGGGGTGGGCGTATTCGCTCAGGTGTACACTCACCCGGCTGTTTCCCAGAGATTTTTGTGCCTTTCGATATTAAATGTAAACAAAAAGTAAACACACAAGTCCCACACAAAGTCGCTGTCTAATTACTTTATTATTATTATTATTATTGTCAGTGAGATCAACAGTGATTCTACTGCATTAACTTCACCAAACGACACACACAGTGAATATCAACACAATGTAAAAGTTAACACAACATCACCATAACACGACATGAACGTTAACACAACCTCACCATAAGAGAGAAGCACCACAACACCAACACGATCACCACACAGCCATGTAGGGTGAGGCTATCTGCGTCACGTCCCCTTGTACATGACCCCAGAGGCCTCATGACATCAACCAACAGAGATTGAAAATATTATATACCTCCATCATCAACGTCGTGTGTCCTTACCTCACAACAACGAGAATAAAGTTGAAAATATTAACCTCTTTATACTAGCTTAAGGTCTCATAAGGTCTTGAGAAGGGTCTACGTTAAGGGAGTTTAGGGAGTGTGAGGAACTACCTACACAGCGGGACCTTGAGGGAGACTAACTGTGGGAACGAATCTGGCTGGTGGCTGGTTTTTATCACCCTACACCGCTATGTCTTATACTTCATACCGTTTATTTATTGTTTTTGTCATCAAGGAAACAACAACAACAACGCAGTTAACTACATCCGTCTGCTGTACACCCCCCCCCTCCTCCCCTTATTCCGTCTCAAGGTACCACACGAAGAGCGTACTTGGAAAGGTAAGGTGCTCAGTGATTGCAATTTTGTTTATTTTTCGTAATTATCTGGGTAATATCTCAGGTACATTTTGATTAGGAAGCTGAAATTTGGACACAGTGGCCAAATGTCCTTTTCTTCTTAAATTAACCCATATTTTCATTACAGTGTGACAAAGTATGGATGGGTGGGCAGTGTACAGTGAACATCCTTGTAATTGTTCGTCTATTTGTCTCTAAGTCACTCCCAGCTCTACAGAAACACTCATAAGGGTTAGCATGTTTAGAATTGGCATATATTACGTTCAGATATCCCGGTGAGAGGTGCCAAGGTCAGCCAAGGTCAGCCAAGGTCAAGTTCGAGTATTAAAGTGCACCTCTTCCCTCACCTGGTCCCTTAAGTATACAGTAACTTATTTTGTTTTGTAAATTCTCGTGTATCGTTTATTAATATCTTTTATTTATCTCTTTCTTTAACAATTATCTAATTATAGTTTAACTTTTCATTTATTTTACTGTCACCTGTACACAACGCGCCAAGACAGTCAGGGGCTGTTTTAGATAGTCATTCCTTCACGTATTACTGTGTGTTACATCCAGACAACGTTGAAACAAACAATAATTCGAAAACGTCAATCAAACAAGCGATCGAATCTTCTATATTTACCCTAAACCCATCATGACTTAAGGTGGAATCGAATCCTACGTATTTTTGATTCTGAAGACAAAATCGCCACCTTGATACACTTCAACACACAACAGTCAATGTTCCTTCCTCCTCCACCTCCCCCCCCCCCTCCACGATCCACCCGAAAATCATCCCCACCCACTCATTTCCGCCACCCACTCATTTCCGCCACCCATCCATTTCCACCACCCACCAGCGACAACATGACTAAATGTCTATTAGGCTAATTTCGTCCAGGCAGATAATTTCGTCTTATCCGCCGTGTCAATACGTCAAGTGACACTCGCCTGGTGAACGCTACCAGTGGTTCACTTGGCACTACCAGGCGTAAGAGGGCAATATATATATATAACCACCACCTTGGTTGATGCAGCGAGTGGTGTGACTTAATCAGTATTAGGTAGGTAGGGGGGGGAGTGGGAGGGGGGGTAGAGAAGAGGTAGGTAGGGGGGAGGAGGAGGAGGAGGGAGGTAGATAGGTTGTAGGTAGTGAGGAGGCAGGTAGGGAGATGGTAGGTATAAGTAATATTCCAATAATAAAAGTAAATAAAAGTCAAAGTCCTTTTATTTTCACTTGTCACTTGTTTTGAAAATTATATACCTATAAACCTAATGTAAATCTCACTCGCCTACGACACCTGTTTACACGATATTGTGCCAGCCAGGTTGAGAAGGACGTATAAACAAACACAAGGACAGGGGCAAATTAATATGCTTCCCCCCGTCAAGACAATTTTCTGAGGAGCATGAGAATAATGGAGCCAGGAATATTTGCACACACATTATTGTACTTTATTTCACCAGGGGCAGACACACAGAGACACGGACAGACACAAGGACACAGACAGACACAAGGACAGACAGACACAAGGACACAGACAGACACAAGGACACAGACAGACAGACAGACAAACACACACACACACACTACGCCCGTCTTCAGCCACCCCTAAAGATTTATAGGACACGAGACAAAACGCGACATATCTCACTTTCTCTGACTCACACACACACACACACACACAGACTCGTGCTATATACACACAAGAGTCGACAATAATTACTCTCTACATACAGCCATGACAAAACCCCAGGTCTCTCTCTCTCTCTCTCTCTCTCTCTCTCTCTCTCTCAGGGGAAGAGAAGTAGGAGATGGTTGAGTAAAAGAGAGAAGATTGATAAAGAAAGACCGATAAAGAGAGAAAAGGAAAGAATAAGTAACTTGAAAACCAAAAAGTGGAGAGAGAGAGAGAGAGAGAGAGAGAGAGAGAGAGAGAGAGAGAGAGAGAGAGAGAGAGAGAGAGAGAGAGACCCATTCCCTCCATGCAACTCCGTGTGTTTATGTAATGTAACGAGACTCGATAGCTCATGCGCGGAAATGTGTAGACCACTTGAGGAAGCAGAGTCCAGTTACCTCTGAGTCACACCTCACGAGCGGGCGAAGACAAGACGACTGCATACTTAAGGATGAACGTCAACTTAATGCCGGGTGGAGCTTGATTCATGACCTCTGACGTAAACTTGTAGAGACGTTAACTTCCCTCGACATAAACTCCCCGCGACGTAAACTTTCATTCTACGTAAACTTTCCTCGACGTAAACTTCCCTCGACGTAAACTTCCCTCGACGTAAACTTCCCTCGACGTAAACTCCCCTCGACATAAACTCCCCTCGACATAATCTCCCCGCGACGTAAACTTTCCTCGACGTAAACTTCCCTCGACGTAAATTTCCCGTTGACATATACACTCTATAATAGCATAATTATAACCCTTCAAAAATAATGGTCTCGTAAAGCGCTATAAATATTACCTCTGTTAGTTTATTTCCTCCTAACATGACACAAATGCTCTTGGTGATGACGTGGTGAAGTTAATAAACCTCACTTGTATTTAGGGTGACAATCGTTTAACTTAATTGGTTGTATGTAACCTAACCTGACCTGACCTGACCTGACCTGACCTGACCTAATTTAATCTAATCCTAAGCTGGTGGTAGAGCGGTACCATTCTTGCCTCGCAAGCAAGATGTCACGGGTTCGATTCCCGGGCCGGTGGAAGTTGTTTGGACTTCTTCCTCGCCCCCATTAGTCCCTGTTCACCTAGCAGTACAGTAGGTACCTGGTGTAAGTCGAAAGTTGCGAATTCGTATTCAAGGACAAGTTGTTGGAGCTTCCAATAACATGACATAAACCACTGACTCTTCAGGCTTCTACGCCCTTGACTCTTCAGGCTTCTACCCTTCCTCCCCGATATCATCCCTCTTATCTCCCCGTCACCCCTTCCACGCATCCCTCCTCCCCTTCTCCCCCACCATCCTGACCCCCCTTAACCCCACCCCCTTGTCTGCGTTTTTGCTCTGTGTTATCCAAGGGGAAATCTTTTAGTGCATTACGCAACAGTACAGGAGGAGATGAGGGAGGGAAGGGAGATGAGGGAGGGAAGGGAGAGAGGGAGGGAAGGGAGGGAAGGGAGAGAGGGATAAACAGGAGGGAAGGGAGAGAGGGATAAAAGAGGGAGAGAAGGGAGGGATATGAGATGGAGAGGGGAGGGAGATTATGGAGGGAGATAAGAGGGAGACGAGAAGCAGGAAGGAGGGAGGGAGGAGATGGATGAGGGGAAAAAGAGGGAGATGAAGACAAAAAGTGAAGGTCGGATGGAGTCCTTGGTCTCTATGTTAACTACACGGAGATGTGACCTTAAATTACGATGCTCTAACTCTATAAAGTGGCGCTCTACTCTACAAAATGGGGCTCTAATCTAAAAGAGGATATTGTGGCCAAATAATAGACAGGATATTCCCTAAAATATAGTACATAAGCTTTTATTCCTGTCTATCTGGGTAAGGATAGGATAGGTTAGGATAGGTTAGGAGACAAATTAGAATAGGTTAGGTGAGAAGAGGTTAAGTTAAATTAGCTCAGGATAGAGTGGAATTGGATAAAGGATAGATTAGGTTAGGTAAGGTTAGGTTAGGTTAAGGTAAGACTAATTAAAACACGATCCAAGACAACACACCGGTTAATTAAGGCTTGGCCCCATCCTCTAACAGGTAACAAGTGTATGATGGACAGTGCAGGTAATTAATTAACCTCCACCACACCTGTGTAGATATACCTGGTACGTGATTACCTTGCATATACCTTCACCTGATACGTTGCTGCAGGTGTTTAAAAGAACTTATTTTGTACGTTTTACTGGTCCGTTGCTGTATGTACGTGATCCATTGTTGTGTTTTATCTGCTAATCTATACATTTAATGAGTAACTGCTGTGTTTAACTAATCCACTTCTTACTGACGCAAAGTTGTTTCAATTAATAATCAAATAATCAACACATTTGCCTTAGTCACTGATATCTTAATTAATCTATATAAAAAAACACTAACAAATTCTCGCCACCTAAAATAAAGTAGAATATTCACTTCCTGAGTTGTGGATGTTGGTGTGTTAAAACAATAGCCACACAGCATAGAAAATTAGTTTAATTATGTGTACAGTGTGAGTGTGTGTGGGGGGGACAAGGTTTCCTGTGTCCCATGACGAGGGGGAGAGGGGTGGGTAGGTCTCTCTCTCTCTCTCTCTCTCTCTCTCTCTCTCTCTCTCTCTCTCTCTCTCTCTTCTGCTGTGGCGCCAGTGGGTATATGATTCCTGCGTCAGTCTGTTATCTGTGGTTATTTATTTACTCTGTAGAAACAAGAGGAGAGAGAGAGAGAGAGAGAGAGAGAGAGAGAGAGAGAGAGAGAGAGAGAGAGAGAGAGAGAGAGAGAGAGAGAGATATCAAAGTTGAACGAAAGATTTTATTCAATTACTTTAAAACCATTGCATATACAAAACTCCCTCACCCGCTACAAACATCATCAGTCAGGTCTAGGTAAGGTGAACACTGGAGTGATTCAAGACAAGTGTTGATGAGAACCGTGACGGAGAACGTGACACGCAGCTCCCCCGCCCCGCCCCGCCCCGGTCTCCACGTCGTGTCGGGGAGGTAAACACGTCCTGGACTCACCCGTCATGAGAGACAGATGACTCCTACTAACTCACAAGACAAGCAACAACATCTCACTCGCTCACAAGTCATGAGCCATAAAGCTCCTCTGACTCACAGGTCATAAGAGACAGGCAGCAGCTCCTCACACACAGGTCATGTGGACGTTGTGGCGTCAGCTGCATGATACCCAACACTCAGGGCTGTCATGGAGCCGCACATGACACTGCCAGCTGTAATGAGAACCTGGCATGACCCTACTAACAGGTGCTTTATCGTGGACCTCCATGACCTGATGAACATAATTTTGATGGAGAAGTTGACGTAGAAGGTAGAGAAAAGCTGGAGGAAAATTGGAGGAAAATTGGAGGAAAGTTGGAGGAAAGTTGGAGGAAAATTGGAGGAAAAGCTGATGGGAAGGTGGAAACGTATACAATATTTCCTCCCAGCCAATTTGTACAAGACTCACTGATATTCTGTACAACTACGATCACAACTTTAATTCTCGGCCATGTTTGTTTGGTGCTCTATGTGGACGTAAGCAAGACACTGTTAAAAGAATAAAATTAATATATAATAAATAATAATAATAATAATAAAAAACTGGTCTTGATACTGCAAGGGTAAAATATGCACTGTCACACCTCCACCGACACACCTCTCTCTCTCTCTCTCTCTCTCTCTCTCTACACCCACACACACCCCCTCCTCCCTCACCCCTGGCCGTGCTTGACCGACTATATCAACACTTGGGACCAGCTGAAGTCCTCCTCCTCCTCCAGGGCTCGTGGCTGCAAGACGGAAACACCACCTTAATTTTGTCACTTGTTTCTTTAAGTTTAGACTACCTGAAAAAACCCATGACGTCACCTGGTTTATTTTTGTTTTATTTTCCCTTTTGATAAACCCAAAATGGTGGTATTATTGTTTTAGTTTCCTTCAGAATATAAATAATTTGTGTGTGTGTGTGTGTGTGTTATTCTTCCTAGGATTTATGAGCCCAAGGAGTGTTAATGTGTGGTTTACTTTTGATCAAATGATAAACCAACAGAGGCGGTGTTTATTTTCGTTATTATTATGTTGTTAATGGTTGGTTTATATTAGTTTTAATGATAAAATTAACAAGGGCATGGTTTAATTTCTCTAACATAAAACAACCCAAGAGGATCATTTTTTTTTATTATATTTTTGGGTCAAAATATAAACCAAATAATCAATGTTTATTTTGGCTAGTGTCAAAAAACCCAAACATTTGGTTTAATCACATTCAAATGATAAACCAACAAAGGCATTGATTATTTTTCAGTTTATAGTAAACTTAAAACAAGTACCATTTGGTTTATCTTTGTACCAACGATAAAACCAACAAAAGAATGGTTTATTTTCACCAATACAAAGAAAGTACTCAATTTGTTTGATTTACTTGTACTCACACTCTCAGAACTACAAATGGACTCAGGCTTTCCTTCACTTATACTCAAATCCCCTAAAACCACAAAGGGACTATTGATTATGGTTTACTTATACTCAAACTCCAAAAAGTACAAAAAACACTCTGGTTTATTTCCCTAGACGCGCTGACAAACACAAAAACGCAAAATATTCTTGGTTTAACATTTTAATTAAACCGATAAATCTCACAAAGACATCCTTCCGAGTCATCGTCCTGTGAACCTAACCTAACCTAACCTAACCTAACCTAACCTAACACCTCACCTCCTATTAAATGTAAACCACACTATATAAACTACAAAATCAATCCAGTAATAAAAATTCATCCCATCCCATCATACACCACTGAGTATACAACAGTTTACAGCCAACATGGTATACACTTCAAGAACATACACACACTGATCGACATCGAGCGGTTAAAACAAATATTAACGTAGGCTATTAACATCTCTGTTTGGACCTGATGACTGAGCACAACACCTGAGGAGGGGAGGAGGGGATGGGGGGGAGGTAGGAGGGGGAGGTAGGAGGGGGGAAGGAGGGGGGAAGGAGGGGGGGGAGCACGTGATTGCTTTTAAGGCGTTAGTGGCGGACCTAAACTCTCCAACAAGGTAATTTTGGGTACCACAACAGAGAGAGAGAGAGAGAGGACAGGCATATACGGCTGGTCATTGCTGCCTTTAAAACTCCCCAATCTTTAAAGGGTAGTTCCTGTAGCCATTATATATAAATCCAGTCTTTAAACCTGAACTTATTTCATTCGTATTTATTGCCTCATGCCAGATAACATTCCTTGGCGTGTCGTAACTCTTTCCACACACACACACACACACACACTACAGGGACTTGAATCACGTCTCAATATCGCAACTTGAGAGGAGAAGCGACAGGTGGTCCCCCTCTGCCCTGTGTCCTGGGTAAGTCATCACCCCCACCCCCCTTCTCCCCCAGCCTCCCCCCCCCCCCCCAGGACTAGCTCACAGTTCTGCCTCAAGCACGGGAGTCATCTGTCGTAACCACACACCACTGCTGGGCTACCATCACCATCACCACAAACAATAGAACAAAAAACCAGGTGAGACAAGTGTTCCGTGATGCCTTCCTCTTGTCTCCGATGACTTTAGACGGGGTTCGACTCGAGGTGTCTTTAATATTTCGACTTGGAACTGTTTCAATGTTGGGTTCATACAGTTCCGATATTTAATTTCTTGACTGCATTGGGTATTGAGTCATGATGCATCGATATATTGATTCAAATGCTTCAGATAATTAAACCTTCCAAATCCTTTCATGTTTTGACTCGTCACTGCTTCAGAAAGTCTTGCACTACGACAGGTATTTCAGATTCTGGCCACCTGGTTATTCTCTCATGGACGCTCGACTGCTTCACACACACACAGCTCGACCACCAAGCCTCGTCCATCACCTGCCGCCTGTTAGTAAGTAACCCAACCCAGACACAGCTGCGCTACACAACTCATTATGACAACAAATGATACGTGATGCCATGCTATGCTATGTGATTCATAAGTTTGAACCGAGTTAGATGTGATGAATCAGTCACAGATAATGAATGGAAAGATAAACAAATCACTAGATACACTCATGATTCACCTCACAGGATGCTTAGTGACTCATATGCTTCGATCACCACAACACAGTAAAGCAAAACTCCATCTCGCCAAAGAAACCGTAAACTCGGACCCTACAGAGACCAGCCACAAGGTCCACAAGCAACGAACAACATTGTCATCTGGGAATAAACTCACGTAGGAAGCTGCTCCAAGAATTAATGCAAAGTTAATTAACAGGTAGAATAAGGTAACGATCTGTTCTTATAAAAAAATATTATTATCATCATTATTATTAATCCTTTATTGTTATTGTCATTACCACCATCAGAATAATAAAAACAATCAGTAGCCAAACCAGCACCAGCGCACGTAAACGCACCACAAACACCGCCTGACGTTCAATAAAACCAGCTACCTAATCACCGGGGGAGGGCAAGTGTAATATTTCAGCGGCATGAGTTAGCGGGTGGGCGGCGGCGGGGTGAATGGGGGAGATTGGGTGGCGAGGTGGGGGGAGATTGGGCGGCTGGGTGGGTGGGGGAAGAGGAGATTGGGCGGCTGGGTGGGTGGGGGAAGGGGAGATTGGGCGGCAGGGTGGGTTGGAGGGAGGGAGAGAGAGAGGAAAAAATTGGGCGGCGGAAAGTGGCCAGGAATCCTCACACGCTAACAAGCACTAACCCAGCATGGAACTCCACCCCCTGTGTATTTATATGTTAAAAGGATTTCACACATTGTAGTATGCAAATTGTGTTGAGTTTTATGAATATTTAAAGCGTGAAATTGTTTTGATATACATGACACGTACGAGTTAGATTTTTTGTTTTGTATTAAATTGGTTGGAATACAAATTTTAATTGATTGTTAGTTGATATTTATTGGAACTTAAAAGCTTCCTGTTCATACGATATCATAAGTTGTATTTAAGGTAAGAACGACGATATCAAGTTGTATTTAAGGTAAGAACGACGATATCAAGTTGTATTTAAGGTAAGAACGACGATATTAAGTTGTATTTAAGGTAAGAACGACGATATCAAGTTGTATTTAAGGTAAGAACGACGATATTAAGTTGTATTTAAGGTAAGAACGACGATATTAAGTTGTATTTAAGGTAAGAACGACGATATCAAGTTGTATTTAAGGTAAGAACGACGATATCAAGTTGTATTTAAGGTAAGAACGACGATATCAAGTTGTATTTAAGGTAAAAACGACGATATCAAGTTGTATTTAAGGTAAGAACGACGATATCACAAGTTAAGGTAAAAACGACGATACCAAGTTGTATTTTAAGTCAAAACGACGATATCAAGAGTTTTATTTAAGGTCACCACTAAGTTAACATCATCACTATTAGGTTATCATCAATATATCATAAACCCCGTGTTGTGAGCTGATAACACAACACCAAACTAGACTAGTGTATTAACCCCAAGGTCACAATATTCACCCACTCGTCACTGCCGGACTCCCATATATTTCGTCACTGTCCATATATTACGTCACTGCCTGGACTCCATATATTACGTCACTCACTCAGACAGCCGATAACTTTGACGTGGAACAGAAGACAGCTTGAGGTCTTAACTGTGTCGTCGTAAGCTTACAACACCTGCGACGTATTAAACAAAAATTCCCGACAGATTGACGTGACAGAGCGTGAGGAGGAGGAGGTGGTTAATTTTAGTGGTCAATAAGTTTCGACCAGCCAACAGACGCGGCCTGTTGTCCTTCACGAGTTTATGGGACATCAGAGGAGACCGACGCTTTTACCGACCGACCGACCGACACACACACACACATCTTCATTAGACTACGGCTCCTAAGACAAACAAAATTCGTCTCAAGATTAAAAAAAAAAAAAAAAATCCTCCTACCTGGTCATAAACTCATTTACAAACTTGTACAATAAACATGTCAGGTGATATGGGGCTTCTGCACGACCCAACACCATACCCTTACCTGCCTAACCCTAATGTATCTTAGCACATGTCCACTATGTCCTAAACAGAAGGATACGAAGCAGCCCTTATCACATGTCCACTATTTCCAAGGTTGCTTATTTTGGGACATTATTCACAGATAAACAAAGGGTGCACAATAAACGAGGAGAATAAGAAGAGGAGGGGGAAGAGGGGGAGAAGGAGGGGGAATAGGAGGAGGAGGTATCAGATCCTAACAGCAGGAGGTTCTTGGCATGGACAGAGAACGATAGTAGGCCAACGTGATGTGGTAACCAGTGGGTGTAGAGATGGGGGGGGGGGGGGCAGTGGTGGAGGGTGGGGGACAGTGGTGGAAGGTGGGGGACAGTGGTGGAGAGTGGGGGGCAGTGGAGGAAGGTGGGGGGGGCAGTGGGTTGTAGAGATGGGGGGCCAGTGGTGGAGGGTGGGGGGCAGTGGTGGAAGGTGGGGGATAGTGGTGGAGGATGGGGGATAGTGGAGGAGGATGGGGGACAGAGGTAGAGATTTAATCCATCGTTCTCAAAGAGTTAAACAAAACTCAACAGTTGTGTGTGTGTGTGTGTGTAGGATAAACTCAAAAACATAAGCTAGTGTACACAAATATAACCAGGATAACCAAACACCCTATGTAAGTTCCCCTCCCCCTCCACCATTGTATTATAAGGACTAAACACTGTCTATTGGTACAGGATCCAATTCCCCTTCAGGTCAGCGTAAAACGGTCTGAGTATATGTACACAGGATCCACTCCCACTCCCTTGTACATGTGACTATAGAAACAAACTGGAATTTATCACCTTATATAAATTTGTCAGCTGGAGGTCCGTACATTTTTTTTGAGTAACTATTACGCCTTCAATCGTAACTCAGGTGTTTTTGTGTCGTAACTCAATAGTAATTATATATGAAACTAATTAGAATAAAGTAACATAAGTATATATATATATGTAGCTTTAGGTTCATATATCAGTAAAGTGTTTTAGAAGTAGTTTTGCTTTAACGTGATTTCCTTGAATTTATTACTCTTTAATAATGATGGAGTGGATTCAAATACCCATGGCTAATGTGGAGAGAGAGAGAGAGAGAGAGAGAGAGAGAGAGAGAGAGAGAGAGAGAGAGAGAGAGAGCATGTGCGTGTGTTCATAGCGTGCAGGACTTACCATCAGCAACACCCAACACACTAACCCGCCTCCAACACCAACGTCACTCTTACTCTCTAGTACAAGCTCTTCATTACACCCAGGCTCTACACTCCTCCCGGCTCCTCTAATACACCCTCTACACTCCTCTATTACACCCAGACACTACACCCAGTCTCTACACCCAGACACTACACTACACCCTACACCCAGTCTCTACACCCAGACACTACACTACACCCTACACCCAGTCTCTACACCCAGACACTACACTACACACTACACCCAGTCTCTACACCCAGACACTACACTACACACTACACCCAGTCTCTACACCCAGACACTACACTACACCCTACACTACACACTACACCCAGACACTACACTACACCCTACACCCAGACTCAACACCCAGACACTACACTACACACTACACCCAGTCTCTACACCCAGACACTGCACTACACACTACACCCAGTCTCTACACCCAGACACTACACTACACCCTACACCCAGACTCAACACTCCACCAGGGTATAGTTTTCCTCAGTGGATCTAGAGAGTGTAAGCAACCCGCATCATCCACAAGAGGGTGGAGCGTCCAACACATCATTATACCGAGTTGTTTTTTGCTGTTCCTCTCCTTTCCTTCTTTGCCACGAGTTAACATCATGAGAGAAGGATACGCCCTAATATTACAGGTACAGTCTCCTCTTCTCTTCTCTCTTCTCCTCTTATCTCTTCTCTTCACACCGATGAATGCAAGACGATTCAAGCACAGCATATTTTCTTTCGTAATTCTTTGGTTTTCAATGTCGAGGACGTATCAATCACCGTCTAGTTGTTATTATTTCAGTGTCGTATAAACATTCCGTTATTTGTTTGTTATCGTATACCGCATTACAGCCTTTAAAGAACATTATTACTACTGTTTGGTATTCTATTCACACACAAACACGTTCACCACACAGTAACAAACAGGAGGGTGGAGAACGTTATACATCAACCCAATTACACTGTTACCTTACTGTTGTTACCTTACGTTGTTACTTTACTGTTGTTACTCTACTGTTGTTACCTTACGCGAGTGAAAATCGTAACAACACTCATGACCCAGCGACACTCTCTCTCTCTCTCTCTCTCTCTCTCTCTCTCTCTCTCTCTCTCTCTCTCTCTCTAAAAACCTTACTGACGCTGTGAGTGAAAACCCCGCCAGAGTGATGGGGGTACTCGTGCCAGGACCTGCCTGCTGGAGGGGAGTAACAGTAACGCTAATAGTTTCTCCAGCTTCGAGCAAAACCCAAGAGAAGTAGAGACATATGTCCGTCTTTTCGTGAGAGGAATGCAGTGCCTGTGGGGGCTTGTAATAACACGCACATCCTCCTCCTGCCGCTACTGCTGCAGGAATTGTTTCTTTTCAACTACTAGCTGCAGCAGAAACGAGTCAACAGCAGCCTTGTGAGAGAAAGTTTATCCACAGTTAAGCTTTTACTATTTCCTTTAAGTGACTTTAGACTTAACTCTTGTTTCGAAAGTTATGTCAACAATTACATTTATGAGAATATATCATAGTATTACATAACCCAAGGCGACCATCGATCATGCTTCTAAAAACAACTGAAGATTTTGCCGAATAGTGATAGTAACTTACTTTTTATTGGTGTAACTAAATAAAAATTAGTTCGTAAATGGTAAAATTTTAGGGTTTCACATGGAGAGTTTTAAAGCATTATAACCTGGAGATCTTTTTAACATGTCATTCACCTTTTACATCTCCCGTGTCATTCATGTCAATAAGATGAGTTACAACAGACGATCCAACCTCCCTCCCACTCCCTCACTCACTCCTTCTCCCTCACAGCCAGCCAGGCAAGGAGGTCACTCAGTCAGTCAGTTCAAATCACCATAACCACACAAGCAAGGCCTCAGTCCCCCCATCACTATCATCAACAATGCTAAAATGCTTGTTCTTAAATCTCCAACACCAGTTCTTCCTGTCTCCTTCAGCCCTCCTACAGGCACTTCTTCATCAACACTCTTTCACCCTCTTAACCACCTCTCCCTCTAGTACCTTCACCTCCCACCATCTACAGGATAACCCCTCATTATCATTACTCCACAAGGTCATCAACACATTACAGTTACCAGTTACAGTCATTTCATTACGCCAGTGTTCCAACCAGTCCGCCGGTACCCACACCATTAATAAGACGTATTATCTTCCCTTCCATAGCTCCTTATTCATCACGTCTAACATATTTATCATCATTTATCAACCCCATTCAAACTTTCATCACAATTTACTTCCTTACTCCATCTAACTCAAACTCACTTCCAACAGTATTATCAGTGAGTTTTATTACCACCTGCCCACCACACTACCCCCCCTAGAGCCTCCATCACCTTTGTTATTGATCATCACTATTAAATTCACCATTATTACCAATCTTCCAGAAGGCCGACACAATAAAACAATCGTCGCGTTGCAGTCAGCTCCACGCATCATCATTCAGATCATCCCTTCTGCAGCCTTCCCCCCCCTCCTCCACCCCCGCCTGCAGCGTCACGAGGCGTCCTTGCCAGACCACCACCGCCCCCTCCTCCCCCACCCCCTCTCCTTCCTCAGCTGCCTTTACAAAGCACAAACCTCCCATTCACTGGACCAGACTCTTGTCTTTACGATTTGTTTACAAATATCAAACTCCGACAGATGCATTCCGTCATGCACTTAGTCATGTTAAACTATAATGTAAAAATTGTGTTCTTCTCACTACTGACGCGATAACAAGATGGTAATATACATAATTATACGCTTGAGTAGTTCAGTGAAAAAGTGGATTTGAGTCATCTCCACAGGTCTCAGCGTTGTGTGTGTACCCGTGCTTGTGGATGCATGTATGTATGTTTGTGTCAGTCTGCGCGTGTCTATGAATGTTCGTTCGCCATCAAAGCAGAACTTCCTGAACGCCCGAGCAGTGATGAAGGGGGGAGAGAGAGAGAGAGAGAGAGAGAGAGAGAGAGAGAGAGAGAGAGAGAGAGAGAGAGAGAGAATGTGATGTGATGTGTTTGTGTGAGAGATACGTGTGTGTGAACTACCCTTTATCCCCGGCCACAATCAACACCACACCACCATCACCCCTCGTCTCCAACCTTGGCGTCACACACCATACCAACACACACACACACACACAGACCCGTCCCTCACCAAACACACACCACCAGTATTTACACCACCACCACCATCCTCCTCCACAACCTCACACGTCTCTCTCGCTCCCTCCCAGCTGAACACAATCACACACTGTAGCGCCTCTTGCCTCCTCCTACGCCTTCGTCATCCTCCTTACGTGTCGTCAGAGTCGTAATCGTCGACCACGTCAGCTCTGCCATTATCAAATTCACGCACACACTATCTGTTCTACCCCGTGATCTGATTGGACGACAGACCAGTATCCTGAGAGGTGATTGGACGAACACACTTGTCATGGATTATAACTGGACGAGAACGGTAGTACATTAACGCTGATTGGACCAAAAAAAAAAAAAAAGCAAATCTCCTTCACCCTGAATGGTCAAGAACGGAAGTCAATGAACAGGTAATTGACTCAGCACGCGAACACCTTGACGGTAACTCAATTAAGTTTACCGTTTCACTTTTATTCCTTTGTGTTCTCCAGCCGCCAGAAGAAAGACGAAGACAACAACCACACACAAGACGTCCAGCTCTCCCACCTACGAGTATTTAAGGAATAATATCAATCTATAATAATGTTTTAAGAATTAATTTAACAATGTTCTAGAGGTCAGAGGTCAAAGGTCAATTTTTAAAGAGATATTCCCAGGTATAAGTGACACAACAACAGAAGAATTTGTTGATATTTTATGCCCATTTTTTTTTTGCATATTTTGCCAATTTTTTTAAGCTGTGTCAAACCAAATTGCCACATGGCCATCCCCTATTCATGAAGTAAGTGTGGAAAGCTATATTGTAATATGTGTGTGGAAAGCTATATTGTAAGCTGTGTGGAGAGCTATATTGTACTGTGTGTGGAAGGCTATATTATACTGTGTGTGGAAAGCTATAGTGTACTGTGTGTGGAGACCTATATTGTACTGTGTGTGGAAAGCTATATTGTACTGTGTGGAGAGCTGTATTGTACTGTGTATGGAGAGCTATATTGTTCTATTGGCCTGTGTCTGCCTGATTTAACACGTCACACCTTGTTTTGTTTACACCTTACTGTCATAATCAGGTTAAAAAAATACCTCTTAATCAGATTTAATTCATAATTCAATAAAAAAAAACTATAAATAACAATTCCTGATTATAATAAGATTTAATATCAAACTAATCGCTAATAACCTAACCTAACCCATTTATCTAATCCGAATCCTTAAAAAAAAATAATATTACAAAAGTCACAAATCACACCAATCCACACCTTTCACTCTCTTCACGGGATTGTCTGGGTCGGGATGGACGGGGTCGGGGCCGGCGGTCGGGGGCGGTGAGGGTAAGGTTGGGAGGTCGGAAGGTCGAGTTACGGGATCTATTGGGGAAGTCAGTCACCTTTATACCACAACGATGACATATTATTTCTATTCTCTATCCATTTCTGATCATCTATCCTTCATCCCCTTATCCTCTTTCTGTATTCTAGACGCATTAAATCCTCCCATTCCTATTCTCTATTGCCCTCACACCGAAAACCTATCCCTTATCCCCCTAACCACTATCCACTAACACACAACAATCTCTCTCTCTCTCTCTCTCTCTCTCTCTCTCTCTCTCTCTCTCTCTCTCTTTCCTACAAAGCTCGTAATCGCTACAGGACTACAAACTTTTACACCCTACTAAGGATCGCTATCTGTTCCAGTCACACCTCTACAAAACTGGATTTAGCAAAGATCAAAGCTTTTATCTGATTTACGGGGTATTTTTAGCTGTGATTTAGCTGTAGGCATGAACGTCTTTTCTTGATTACATCCTGAGCTAAACCAATGATGCATAATTGTACATCATTAAAATGCATAGTGTATATTTTTTTTTAAACTAATTTATATGATAATTGTAGTGAAAATCTATCAAGAAGTGAGATCATTAAGACAAATCCATTACAAAGTTAATATTAAAAAAAAATAATCACTCGATAAAGGTAAAGACGTTTAAGGTAAGGTCAACAGGGCAAAGGTAAGTGTATGTGAACCGCTCTAGAACTTAACATTTTTTTTTTTTGTGGTTTTATGTGAGTTTTAAGCAGTTTCCGGGAAGAAATAACAACAGTGAAGGAATGCTCGAGACAGTTCTGAGTGCTGGGGAGTAATGAAGACTGCTGTAGGTGTTAAGGAATGTGGGGCATAATAATAAGACACAAGGGCGTCTTTAGCACTCACACCAAGGACGTCGGGAGTGGTAGGAACGGTGGGGGAGTGGTAGGAACGGTGAGGGGAGTGGTAGGAACGGTGAGGGGAGTGGTAGGAACGGTGGGGGGAGTGGTAGGAACGGTGGGGTAGTGGTAGGAACGGTGAGGGGAGTGGTAGGAACGGTGAGGGGAGTGGTAGGAACGGTGAGGGGAGTGGTAGGAACGGTGAGGGGAGTGGTAGGAACGGTGGGGGGAGTGGTAGGAACGGTGGGGGGGAGGGGGGTGCAGGTGACGGCTGATAATGCTAGGAAGTGAAGGTAGCGAGGTGTGGGGGGTGGGGGATAGAAGGACGGGAGGTAAGAGTCCTGGAGGGTAACAACGGTGGGCAGCAGCGTCACCATGTCGAGGCAGTAAACCCGTCCAGCGAGTGTTTGTACCAGCGTATGATGTATGGCCTCCAACGCCTCGCCTCCCTCCCTCACCGCTCATAACTGACTGAGCTCCTCGTCCTCCTCACTTTTTGTCGTCCTCTGTCATAACCTCTTTTGCGTCAGCCTCCCCCATCATAATTGTTTATAGGAGCTGCTTAACTACTTCTGCAACGCCCCTGAGAGTCTGTGGTCTGCTCAAGTCCTCTTTGCAATCCACGACACTGCAGGATCTATCTGCTCAACTACTTCTACATCAGGGGGTGACGGTGGGATCTGGTCGTATCCTCTTGTAACGTAAGATCTGCTTTAGCCCTTCAGCAACACTTGAGTGATGTTCCTTTGCAACGTAGGAGACTGTAGGATTTACCTGAGTAATTCCTTTTAACATCCAGTAAACACTAATGCCTGCTAAAGTAATCCCATTCGTAACACAGGATACCGTAGGATCCGCCCATGTATTTCTGTGCCACTGAACCAACTCAAACAAATCCTTCTGAAACATTAAACACTCCAGGGATAACTCAGGTACTAGTGTGAGGGTCGGACGTCCATAAATAAATAATATTACAACATACAGAGCCTTCAAGACGAGTTGTGGATCAAGGGTGACAAGTGACAGCAATAATAAACCATAACATACATACGATCCTCCATACTAATGAACAGGTGGGAGGGAGGTAAACAAACACATCATTCGAGTCCATCCCTGAGTACCTAGCGAGTATTACAAGTACACAATGAGTACAAGTTAGTTTCCTCCTCCTACTCTCTCTCCTCATTCACCTTCATTTTACTCTCTCTCTCTCTCTCTCTCTCTCTCTCTCTCTCTCTCTCTCTCTCTCTCTCACTAACCCCTCTCTCTCCTTCCTGTTTCTTTCTTTCACCTCAATCGACCTTCTCCCTCTTCCTGTCTATTCTTCCCTCCTCCCTTTCCCCCCCTTCCCCCCCCCCCCCTTCCCCCTCCCATTGTGACGCCGATAAAGAGAGAAAATTACCAAAAAATTTAAAGGGAAGAGAAATTAAATAAAACAAAAGAACAAATGCAATGAAAAAAATGAAAAACAATTCATTGAAGAAAGAAAAAAAATAAGAAAATAAAGATAAAGAAAAGAAATAAGAAAACAAAGAAGAGATAGAAAAGGAATATGATAATGAGGAAGAGAGAGAAGAGGAGGAGGAAGATAAAGAAGAAGAGGAGCAGGAAGTGAAGAAAGACAGAAGAAGAGGTGGGGAAAGACAGCAGTAAAGTAGGAAGAAAGATTGATAATGAAGAAGACGATATAAAGAAGAAAAAACATAGGAATAAAGACAAACAAGAATAAAGGAGAAGGGGCAGAACAACAAAAAACAAAATGGGATTAAATTTCTGGGAAACTGGTGATGGTGAACAAAAAGTCATTTTCCCAGCCACGTGTAGACCAGAGTTCAAGGGCCCCTAAGTCAACCCCTCCATCAGGGCCCCTTTAGTCAACCCACTAACAGCCCCCCCCCCCCCACCTCACCATCAGGACCCCTAAGTCAACCCCTCCATCAGGGCCCCTAAGTCAACCCACTAACAGCCCCCCCCCACCTCACCATCAGGACCCCTAAGTCAACCCACTAACAGCCCCCCACCCCATCAACAGACCCCCCCAACCCCACCATCAGGACCCCTAACCCCACCAAGAGGACCCCACCCCACCAACAGACCCCCCCACCTCACCATCAGGGCCCCCAAGTCAACCCCACCACCAGGACCCCCGACAGATACCCACAAGACGGGCACAAGGAGCAGCCCTATCTGAAGCTTCGACCTCCTACTCGAGAACCTCTGACCCCGGATTCACTGATACACGTAAGGTAGTTTGTCCTCCTCCAAGGTGAAACAATACGATGCCTTGTGAAATAATGGAGCGATATAGAGAGAATTCTTTAGTATAGTGATTGTGCAAGATGACTGGGTGGGTTGGGTGGGTTGGGTGGGTGTAGGTGGGTGGGGTGGTAGGTTAGGTTAGGTCAGATTAAATTAGAATAGGTCGTCACGTTAGGCTGTCAGGTTATATCAAGTGCGGTGAGGTGAAGTTAAATCAAGTTAGGATACATCTGATTAAGTTAACGAGAGAGAGAGAGAGAGAGAGAGAGAGAGAGAGAGAGAGAGAGAGAGAGAGAGAGAGAAAGAGAGAGAGAGAGAGGGAGCACAGTACGGTTAACGTGACCACCACCTGCACCAGGGCGGGTCAGGTGAAGCGGAAGGGGAAGCCGCAGGATGAGAAAGGGACTTTACCGCAGGCGATCTACCTGAGGGTGTTTCCGCTATAGGACGTGAAGTTGATTGTGGGTGAGGGAAATCAGGTGAGGGGAGTCTGTGAGTGTGGGGAGGGGAGGGGCGTGTGGGGGGGTTTCTACTGGTGGTCGGGAGGGCGTGAGGTGCTGGTGAACTTAATAAGAAACATATGACACGAGTGGCTAGTTCTCCTCTATGTGTGCGGGCGTGTGCGTCACTCTTGCTGGACGGGTGGGCGTGGATGTTAATAGAAAACACATGGTATGGGCGTCAGAAAAGCGAGGACGTGGGCGTAACTGCTACTGCTTCTCTATATTTGGTGAATGGGCGTCTCACATAACACGCGTGGGCGTCATAAAACAAGAGGGCGGGGGCGTGAAAGTGTTCCTGCCCTATAAAGCGTGTTCGTGTCCCCCTCCTGCTGGGTGTCATAACGTAAAGGTTAGGTTAGGTTAGGTTGAGAAGACATTTTGTGTGTAACAGTGACTGGATGGTGGTATCTATCTATCACAACTACTAACAACCTTCCTATACTGTATACCATCTATTACGACTACCGACAAACAACCTACTATCACTACAACCAAGACAAACAACAATACACCGACAATGTCACAGTTCCCTCCTCACCCCCCCCCCCCAGTGGGTGTCCTCCATACAACACCTGTAGTCATAGTTTTCAAATAAAAGTCGTGTGTGGGTCTCCTCTACCAGGCTTGGGCGTGACATAGAAGAGGGGCGTGGGCGTGACATAGAAGAGGGGCGTGGGCGTGATAAACAAGACAATCCGGACGCACGAGACAGGGAGACAAGGGAGAAAAGGAGCTGGTTCTCCCTTCTATGGCATGTGGATGTCTCCCTTACCGAGCGAGGATGAACGTAAGGGCGAACACCAAAACACATCAGAGATTACCAAATCGTTATCTAAACAGCGTTAGGGTGAGATGAGGACACCCTAAAGATTGTCCCAAGTCTTGAGGAAGTCACGTGTTAGGGTGAACTTACGACACTGGAAGGATTAATTACCGACTAGTCTTCAAAACAACAAGAGTTTAGCGTGACAACTGTTTACCTTGTTCTTCTCAAACGATCCTACAGCCTCAAGGATACCCAAGAGGAATAAAGAGTGTTTGTGTTACCCTCCCACAGGCATCCCGTCTGTATGTCCGTCAGTCCATGAATCCGGGAGTTGTGAATATGGTAAGTCTTAACAAAGAATAAAAGGATTTAAGACAAAATCCCCAACACTTTAAAATCTGCCTTTAAATCCATAACACTTTAAAATCCCCAACACTTAAAAAATCTGTCTATAAAATCCCCAATACTTTTAAATATGTCTTTAAAATCCCAAGCACTTTAAAATCAGCCTTTAAATCCAAACACTTAAAATCTGTCTTTAAAATCTGACCAAATAAACAGGAGAAATTAGGTAACGCAACGCAGGACTCTCAACCACTCCCAGGAGGCGGACTAGGAGTGATAATTAGGCCGCCAGACGTGAAGGATATCCTCGTAGGATATCCATCACTGAGTATCCAACACCAGGGACTCTTACTTGCCTTATCCTTTCTTAAATTCCTACAGGATTACTATTTTCGCTGACAGGATTGAGAGAATGACGCTGAGCAAATGTTAAGTCACAATATATACATTCAGAATTATTCCTACACATCCAACATGACTCTAGCAACACACACAGACACATCCACACATTAATACAACATACAAACACAACTAAACATCTGTCACACCCGTATAAACAAACATTTGCTATAAGTGACGTGCATACTCCGCCTGGTGACGTCATAGATGTAAGAGTGACGTCAGAGATAAACAAGCGCTAGTTATTATACTCCTCGGCTTGTGATTCATCTTCTTTGACGTGTTTATTCATTTATCTAATCCTTATCTATTTATTAACAACTTGTACGCTATTATACTACTATATATTTTTAAAACATTTGAGTATGATGATTTAACCCCTTGAGTATGATGATTTAACCCTTTGAGTATGATGATTTAACCCCTTGAGTATGATTATTTAACCCCTTGAGTATGATGATTTAATCCCTTGAGTATGATGATTTAACCCCTTGAGTATGATGATTTAATCTCTTGAGTATGATGATTTAATCCCTTGAGTATGATGATTTAACCCCTTGAGTATGATGATTTAACCCCTTGAGTATGATGATTTAACCCCTTGAGTATGATTATTTAACCCCTTGAGTATGATGATTTAACCCCTTGAGTATGATGATTTAACCCCTTGAGTATGATGATTTAACCCCTTGAGTATGATGATTTAACCCCTTGAGTATGATGATTTAACCCCTTGAGTATGATGAATTAACCCCTTGAGTGCTAGAAAAACCCAGAGTACGATGAGAATCCCTTGGGTATGATGATTTAACCCCCTGACTACAATGACAACCCTCGGAGTACGATGACTTACATCCTCCTAACCTAGAGATCAAATGTAAATAGCAAAAAAAAAAAAATCCATTAAAATCAACATACACGAGACATTAGTTATTAAGATTATCCAAATATTTAGAGGAAATTTAACCAAGATTTGTTTAATAATCTTAGGATAACTTAACCTTTGGAATCCGAGTATCTGTAAAGGACTATTAGCTCACTATGTCAACAAGGTGGCAACGCGGGACTGTGGTTCGGTCTCTGACTAAGACACTCAAGGCTTCTGTGTGTTGTGTGTGTGTGTGTGTGTTTGTGTGTGTGTGTGGTGTTGTGTGTGTGTGTGGTGTTGCATTTCTTTCCTGCAGTGTGATATCGTGTAGCTGGTGGTGGTGCTGCTCCTGACGGTGTGATGCGACTCCCTTCCTATAGTCACCATTTTCCTCTCCCTTCCTCCTCCCCCTTGTCAGTCCTTCCTTCATTCTCTCCTTTCGTATCTCCCCTTTCTCCTACATATCCTCCCTTCCTTTATCTACACCCCATCTCCCCTCCCCTCCCAACACTAAGCTCCCCCCTCAGTCAATTTAATAGAGTAGACCAGCGGGCAGCCACGAGGCGAAGGTGCTGCTAGTTAAGGAGGGGAGTATTCTGTTAACTGTGATAAGGGGAGACGACTGACGGGGAGGGGAGGGGAGGGGGGGGTTAAAAGGGGAGGAAAGGAGATGAAAGGGGAGAGGCTGGGATGGGGATAACAAAGGAAAAGACATGATGAGGGAAAGAGTAAGGAAGAGACGGAAAGAATAGCTGTTGAGGAAGGAGAAGTGAGAGAAAGGAGAAGGGGGGGCGGAGAAGGGGGAGGGGGGCGGAGAAGGGGGAGGGGGGCGGAGAAGGGGGAGGGGGAGGAAGGATAAACTCACCTACTGGCAAGGGTTCACGAGGCCCCCTGAGACTACCTAATACCTGGGACGCCTATATTAGTTATGGGCAGGAGGGCGAGGCGCCTTGTGTCCAGGGCGGTAATGTGTGGGTGTGTGGGGAGGAGGAGGGGGGGGGGGGGGGGGGGTGAGGGACAAGGAAATGTAGAGAGAGGGAGAGGTGGTGGGAGGAAGTGTGGTGGAGGTAAGGTGAATGAAGGGAAGAACGTGAAGGGGAAGGGGTGGGGTGCAGTGGAGGGGAAGGGGAAGGGGTGTAGTAGAGGGTAGTGTGAGGTGTGGAGGACGGAGTTGCCTTAAGAAGTAGAGGGACGAGTGGAAGGGGAAGGAGGGGAGGGAGGGGGGGGATACAAGTATGTGGGGCAGAGGTTGGTGGGAAAGAAGGTGGGAAGGAGGTAAAGGTTAAAGGAAAGGGGGTAGTAAAGGTGGAAGAGGTCGAGGTGAGGAGGAGAAGGAAGAGGAGGAGAAGAATTAGAAGGTTAAAGGTGGAGGGTAAAGGCATATCACACACACACACACACACACACACACACACAGTCATGTACGCCCATGGAAGCACCCGTTTATACCTGCATGTGTACGCCATTATCACAACACCCAACCTCCTCAGTGATACATTATCTGCCACACAACAAGCCGTAACTGGTAGGTAATTCCCGTAACCAATATAAAACACACACACACACACACACACACGCGATATCTGATGCTATCCGCCAGGCCTTGTAAAAACGGGAGGGGAGGAGGGAGGAGGAGGGAGGATTCTGATGTACCCCAGGATGGATACGGATTCACAACTCACGAACGCTCGCCAAAGTAAACAAGAATATCAATTTATGCAATATTTTCCCTGTTGTGGATATATTCTGTTTATATTAGTTGAGTATTTATGAAACAATAGACAGTCAAAGTAAAGCCAAATAACAGTTAACAAATCCTATTTATTCGTACTGTAGATACTAACAAAAGCTAAACAGATAAAAAAATACAGAAGACTTATCTTACTTAAATCATCATACAAAACCTTATTTACCTAGCACCACCACCACCACCTTCAGCGCCTCCGCCAGGTTAGGACACACTGGCGTTCGTTCGTCCTGGCAGTAGTGGGTGAGGAGGGCGGCGTCGTACTGCCCCCAGGTGACGGAGGAACCTCATTACCGCGCACCTGACGTTTTTGTCGACATTTTGGAAACGCGGGCTACGCTATTCTGGTCCCTGAAGGCTATACGCAGAGGCTACGGGATTATTGGTGACAAATGGACACGCGGGGTACACCAATAAGACCCATGACGGCTACCTGGCTATTCAATACAATTTTAAACCTTTTCCCAAATCCATTTCCAGGATCAATTGGACACGCAGCGTCAACTCCATTCATTTCACCTGTTTCGAATCGATGGTCACGCTTAAAAATAGAAACCCATCCATAAATCTATCTATTCTACCACTTAATCTATTCTACCTGTTAAAATATTCTACCTGCTAATCTGTATATTCTACCTGGTAATTCATCAATTTCACCTGTTTATTATAAAGAGAATAATAATAATAAAATAAAAATGAATCAACAGTGACGATGGTGATAACAGACAAAGGGGAAAAGAGGAAGAAGTAGAAAAAGAAGAGCAGGAGGAGGAAGAAGAAGAGAGGAGGAGGAGGAGGAGGAGGAGGAGGAGGAGGAGGAGGAGTCATTTCTCAGTACTGGGGAGTATAAACATCATCAACAGTAGAGTACAAGGAAGGTAGTGAGGAGAGGGAGGTGGGGAGAAGAGAGGGAGGTGGGGAGAGGAGAGGGAGGTGGGGAGAAGAGAGGGAGGTGGGGAGAAGAGAGGGAGGTGGGGAGAAGAGAGGGAGGTGGGGAGAAGAGAGGGAGGTTGGGGAGAAGAGAGGGAGGTTGGGGATTGATTGATTCGGCAATATTAAGTCGTGTTAGGCTAGGTCAGGTTTAAGTTAGATTAGATTAGGTCAGACTAGGGTTAAGTTAGGTTCAGGGTCAGGAGAGTATAGTGTGTCGTCACTTAGGGTAATCCAGGAGACGACACCCCCAACCCCCCTCCATACCCCCACCTCCCTCCACACCCCCGCCTTCCTCCACACCCCTACCCCCCTCCAGACACACACTCACGGTTCACCTCCTTAATCTATCACAACCACTAACTCACACTCCTGGCTATTAACCCATCCACACCTACCCTAACTTTCTACAGCGACACACACAACACAAACACCACTAACACCATCACCATTCCTACCACCAACACCACCACTATCATCAACACCATCACTACCACCACTATCACCACCAAAGAGGTCGACAATCATCCTGGGAATCACTTGATCAAACTTCATCAGGTATCGACAACTACCTTGAGGAACACCACCATGCCCCCATAACCAACCTGAACACAAAAATCAAGACCTTCTACTTTTCTCTCCTCGTTAAAACACCGCCATTGACATAAGTGTTAAAACTGGTATAAATCTGTTCGGGCATGGGCGTAACTGCGTGCCAAGGCCGCCCGGGGACAATTAAACGGGCAGGGAGGTCACAGGAGGGTATAGGATCTGACCTGTACAAATATGGTCGATTTTATTGGTGATTCGAGAGTGTGTGTGTGTGTGTGTGTGTGTGTGTGTGTGTGTCGTATAATATATAACAAGACAGTCAAATGATATATATTATCCTTAACTTAAAAAAAAAATTACGATAATCAGAATTTAAATAATCCACGTAATAAATCCGATACTGCTGAAAAATCCACCACTCAAGTGACTGTTAAAGTGAGGATTGGGGGGGAGAGGGAGGGAGGAAGGGGAGGGGGGGATTAGGGAGGGATTAGATACAGGAGAGGGTCAAGAGGGATTAACATTAAGTATATTATAATCCTTCACTAGATACGAAGCTTACAAGAATGACGGCATAAACCACACGGGTACTAAAGTGAATATATAGTGAAGCTTATAGTGTGGTTATTGTGGTCTGTGGTGTTGGGGTGGGGGGGTGGGTCGGGTGGGGGTGGGTCGGGTGGGGGGTGGGTCGGGTGGGTGTGTGTAGGTGGGATGAGTAATGAATTGGGTACTTAAGAGCGATAATGTGGTGGTGGCGTTGACAATAATGATGGTTGGAGGTATAGACCAGGTAAGGCATAGACCAGGTAAGGTAATAGACCAGGTAAGGTACATAGACCAGGTAAGGTACATAGACCAGGTAAGGTAATAGACCAGGTAAGGTAATAGACCAGGTAAGGTATAGACCAGGTAAGGTAATAGACCAGGTAAGGTAATAGACCAGGTAAGGTATAGACCAGGTAAGGTAATAGACCAGGTAAGGTATAGACCAGGTAAGGTAATAGACCAGGTAAGGTAATAGACCAGGTAAGGTAATAGACCAGGTAAGGTAATAGACCAGGTAAGGTAATAGACCAGGTAAGGTATAGACCAGGTAAGGTAATAGACCAGGTAAGGTATAGACCAGGTAAGGTAATAGACCAGGTAAGGTAATAGACCAGGTAAGGTAATAGACCAGGTAAGGTAATAGACCAGGTAAGGTATAGACCAGGTAAGGTATAGACCAGGTAAGGTAATAGACCAGGTAAGGTAATAGACCAGGTAAGGTAATAGACCAGGTAAGGTATAGACCAGGTAAGGTATAGACCAGGTAAGGTAATAGACCAGGTAAGGTAATAGACCAGGTAAGGTAATAGACCAGGTAAGGTATAGACCAGGTAAGGTACATAGACTCAACCCCACCAATACCACAATACAGGTGAAGCTCACACGATGATAAGTGTTATCTGCCACACACACACACACACACTTGAGCCACCACCACACCTGTCATAACAAAACACACACATCACAGTTCTACCTCACCACACTATCAGCCTCTTCACGTCCAAATGTCACCCCTCAGTTTAACCCGCTGTACCACCTCGTTATTAGCCACCCTCTTCATCAACAGTATTTATAGGTCGAGATTATTTTAGCCTTGTCGCCAACAGTATATAAACGACCCACTACCATGAATGTTGTTTGAATCCATATTGTGGTGCAAGTTGTGATGTCTCGGTTGTGTAGTGATGTGTGGAGTGGTTATAGTTTGTGGGGGTTCTTAGAGGAATAATTAATTTGTGTTGTGGTATCGTTGTGTAGGATTCCTGACATAGGTATCCATCGGGGTGGGAATTGGGGAGGAGGAGGAGGGGTAGGGGGTGGGAGTTGGGGAAGAGGAGGAGGAGGGAGAGTGGGAGTTGGGGAGGAGGAGGAGGGGGGGGGGATAGTTGGGGGAGTTTACGAATTCTAATTAAAACACTAAAAATTTCCCATAGGTGACCCATCAGCACAGTAGATATTCAGCCAAGATTCACCATATTATTTTGGGTTTTTCTTCATCGATGATTTGAGATCCACGTTGCTGCCTCATACACACGACATACTAAGGAGGCAGAGGAGGAATAGGGTGAGAGATAAGGGTGAGAGATAAGGGTGTGAGGAATAGGGTGAGAGATAAGGGTGTGAGGAATAGGGTGAGAGATAAGGGTGAGAGATAAGGGTGTGAGGGATAGGGTGAGAGATAAGGGTGTGAGGGATAGGGTGAGAGATAAGGGTGTGAGGGATAGGGTGAGAGATAAGGGTGTAAGGAAGAGGGTGAGAGATAAGGGTGTGAGGAATAGTGTGAGAGATAAGGGTGTAAGGAAGAGGGTGAGATAAGGGTGTGAGGAATAGGGTGAGAGATAAGGGTGTGAGGAAGAGGGTGAGTGGTACAAGAGTGTTAGGGTGAACTTGACTTCTTTCCCTGGGTTCTTTCTCCTCCTCCCTGTGGCAGTAACCGGAGCTAAGGGCGTTAGGTCATGACAAATGAGGCGGTGGCCGGGTAGTGCCTTCACCCACCCACACACACACACACACACCCAACCAGACACAGACACACACACACACACACACACACACACACACCCACACCCACACACACACACACACCCAGACACACAAACAAACACACACACACTGTACTAGTTAGTTACACTTAATCACCTGCAAAAGGGTTTCAGTCATTTTCGTGACCTAACTTTAACTAATCCTAATATAACCTAGTCTAATCTAACTTGCGCCAACCTAACCTAACCCAAACTAACCTGAAACCTGACCCCCCCCCCAAAAAAAATACCTTAACCTAATCTAACCTAACTTTATGAAACTTAACCTAACTGACACCTATTAAAACCTAACCCCCCTTTAAACACAGACTAACCTCACCTAATCCTAACCTCATCGAATCTCTAACCTATCCTAACCAAACCTAACCTAACCTAACCAAACCAAACCTACCTATCCTAACGAAACCAAATCCTCCATTTTTTCTTCTTTTTTTTTGTTCCAGTATAAATATTCAGAGTCGGGTTTCGCTTTCGAGTTCGCCTGTAACTAATGGCCCTTCAACACCCTTGTAATCCTTCCTCACGTTAAGACGCCCTCACTGACTCCCCTCTCTCTCTCTCTCTAATCACGTACGATTTAAATTTCACAATGGTTTGGCTAAAATTATAAGAAAATAGCCCATACGTATATCCAATGGCAGAATCGTAAGAAAAGACAGACAGACAGACAGACAGACAGGAGAAAAATCGCTATATGCTCCACAGTCGAGGCGGAGCATAAAGAAAACGAGTGTTGGCCTTGACGGTAGACTAATAAAAATACCACGAGAGTTAATACCTTCCTTTCTTTACTTCACCTGTTGTAATTTCTTCTTCCTCTACACCACACCTGTCCTCCCCTACCACACACCTGTCCTCCCCTACATTACACCTGTCCTCCTCACCTCCCCTACATCACACCTGTCCTCCTTTCCTTCCCTACACCACACCTGCCCTCCCCTACATCACACCTGTCCTCCTCACCTTCCCTACACCACACCTGCCCTCCCCTACATCACACCTGTCCTCCTCACCTCCCCTACACCACACCTGCCCTCCTCTACATCACACCTGTCCTTCTCACCTCCCCTACACCACACCTGCCCTCCTCTACATCACACCTGTCCTTCTCACCTCCCCTACAAATTCAATTATCAACATCTATAAACAAACAAGACAAATGTTAATACAAACAAACAAACAAAACAATGTAAACAAAAAGAAAACAACTTGCTCTCAGGTTATAATTAGTCTTAGAGGGATATTGATAGGAAGGGTCAACTTATTGTGGGTGCAAACAATAAACTTGCCAACTAACCTCTCCCAAGCTGTCACAAACGTAAACAAACCATTACGTCACGTTTAAGATCGGTTGTGATAGTTTGTGATATACCGAGATTATTATGATATATTTGTATGTTATGTACTTTGATTATATACCGTGGTTATGTATATATTCTGTGATTATATACATGTGCTGGGGTTATATGTATGTATATTTCTACTGTGTTTATATTGAGATGTATATTAATTTATTTGATTAACGTAAGTACAGAATTTATTTAGTATTGGGGGATTTATTTTAGGATGTATTAAAATTTTTATCTCTTTACTTACACACACACACACGAAGTTGATTTACTTAATGCAATGACAACACCAGCCTGGCTACCGTGTTCCTCCCAGCTGGTGTGTGTGTGTGTGTGTGTGTGTTAGAGTGATATATATATGAATAAGGTATTAAAGGAATAAGCAATTAAGACATAGTAACTCAACAAAACACCTTTACTAATAACAACAATTACCACAACAACAACAACTATTACTACAACAACAACTATTATTACAACAACTCCACTATTATATACTACCACCAACACACCGCCTCTCACAAAAGGTCAAACATCCAGCCAAAACACACACACACATCAGGTCTTTAAGTTATTACCACGAAGACTTGCCATCCAGCTGTGTTTGTCAGTCATAACACTTCACTAGTCCACTAACACTCGCTACTCTGAGGGAGGGGGAAGTGGGGGGAGGGGGGAGGGGGAGAGAGACAGGGGAGGAGGGAAGTTGAGGAGACGTAAAATTGAGGGGACAAAGGAGGTGGTGGGAAATAGAGAAGGGGAAATGGAGTGGGGAAAAAGGAAGGGGGTAAGGGAAGGGAGAGGGGAAGAGAGTAAAGGGAGGGGATGAGGAGAAAGGGAGATGAAAGGAGGAGGCATCACAGCATCATTATATCGAAAGATGGCCTGGTAGGTGGTCACCTTCGTCAGTAGCTGGTGATGATACTGAATACTGCATGAGGGTAACCGACCATCATTACCTGTTATACATGGAGAGTCACGACCTGGTGTAGGAGGAGGAGGAGGAGACTGTCGCCGTGTCTAGGAGGGTGGCACCAGTACCTCACACCTCGTCTGTCTTCTTGTCTTCCTCCCCCTCCTTCCTCCTCCCCACCTTCTTTCTCCTCATTTTCTCGTAGACTAACAGCTTCCTCTCTCTGTCTCTCCCTACTCTTACACCCTTCGTCATCTTCATCTCTTCTCTTACTCCCTCTTGTTTCCTAGTATTCCTTCGTCATCTTTCCTATACTATGATCTCCCCAAGTTATTCTAATCTTTCTCTGCTTCCTTCCTTTTCTTACACCTCACCCACCTTCTTCTCTCCATTTTTCTCTTTTCAATTTCAATAAATAACATGTCTCTCATTCTCTCATTTGCAGCCACACCAAACCCTCTCTCTCTCTTTCCCCTTCTTCTCCCCCTCACCCCTCACCCTCACCCCTCGTCCTCACACAATATGGATACACATGGGTGCCTCTATCCACACCTCATCCCTCCTACACCATCCTCAACTCACTCACCTGACACAACAAGACGTACAACAGTATTTACAAACTCCTTACGAGGTCTGAGCTTAACGACGCCCCCACTCTGATATGACATTCTTGTGAAAGCACTTTACGAAATCTTTCGGTCTTTTACGTTGAAGATATTTGAACATGTAGGACATAATACGCCTGTGTCGAGAATAAGTCGTAAGAAATATTGACTAAATGACAAAAATACATTCTTACATACCTTAACACCTTTCACGCCACCTCCCAACACCCGTAAGCTCCCCTAAAGGCATTCCAATACTATACATCACTGACCTAATACTATTTAAGTATTTCAACACTTCCACAGTACAGTCATCAGTTACCTTAATACCTCCTCAACACCACTCTGACAACTCCCTCCTTACCCCTTCCCCAACCCTCCACCCCCTCGGCCACCATGACTCAGGTGCCGCCGCCTCCGCCTTCCCTACAACAACAACAAACTGTGGAGCCGAGAGGGGGAACAGGGGCAGAGAGAGCCGCTACCTCCACGTGGGACGGAGGCTAAGTGGCCACTAATAACCTCCCTCACTAAACCTAACCTAACCTAACCTAACCAAATCTAACCTAATCCAACCTAACCTAACCTAACCTGCTAATAATATCACAGTAACCTGCCTCTACACCTGGTCTTCACTCATACAATAAAAAAAATAAAATAATGTATAATAATTTCAGGTAATTATATAGACGATTTAAGAATGATAATAAACAAATAAATTATATCGATTCTTTTGACTCAATTATACAACTCGGATTAATAGGTTGTAATTTTGGTGTTTGTTTGAAGAAGTTAGTGACGAAGGGAATTAAGACGACCTGGTGGTTCCTAGACGTGTTCTGAATAGCTCATCTACACGTCTACTCACTTCCTTCCATTATTTTCTTCCGTTCTTTCTTTCTTCTCGTCACACTTACTTTACTCTTCCTACTTTCACATTTTTCACCATCCAAAACACACGAGAGAGAGAGAGAGAGAGAGAGAGAGAGAGAGAGAGAGAGAGAGAGAGAGAAATTCAACACCTACCGTACAGTACTCAAGGGCACCTCCTTCCCCCCTTATTCCCCTCTTTTTTTATCCCCTACTCCTTCTCCCCCCTTTACTAACCCTTTTACTCCCCCTTCTCTCTCCCTCTCCCTTCCGTCACTCACATCCGTCCAACCCCCCCCCCCCTCCATCCAATTCTCCCTCCCTCACTCACCCCTTCACCATTAAGAGCACAAGGAAGCTTTCATTAGATACCATCTGCCTCAGTTCTCTTCCTCGTGGTTTCAAAATATACAGAATGAGAAACTACTACGAGATAAAACCTTTTTTTTTCGTCTCTAAAATTTCAGAAGGAATTTACAGTACTTCTTAATTCCTGTCTCCAAAATCCCACTATTTATTTCTAGTACCTATTTATTTATCTGTCTGTCTTGTCTACCTATTCATCTATCCATCTATCCATCTATCTATCTATCTATCTATCTAACACAACGTCGCCATCATCATCATCATCATCGCAATACCACACCCAGTATGTATGACGTCACAAGGTCTTATTCTAAAAAAAAAAAAAACATAAAACAGTCGATTTTTTTCAAGTCTATACCTCTGAAATATTTTCTTGTCCCTCGCAACGTTCACTGAGGCGTTAATGTCAAGCGTTCATAATGGTGACGCAGCAATATGACACAGGATGAAGCACGACAGCCTGAAGCACGACACAAAATGAAGCACGACACAACATGAGGGAGGACACAGCCTGCAGCATGACACAACCTGCAGCATGACACAACCTGCCTCATCCCTATGCACCACCTGCTTGCCAAGAAAATCCAGCAGACAAACCACGTTCTTCACCCTGATGAAACTGAGGGGGGGGGGGGGGTGGACCAGTCGACGAGAGTGAAGACTGGACGAACACTGGGGAGACTACAATTTTTATTTCCATTTCAGAAATAATCCAGACGAAATCAAACCCAAAGAAAGGCGATGTATTTGTGTCACCCTCGCTCGCCTTTAACCTTCATACACTATAGGAAAACGTTTATCATGTGTCGTAAGCTCACACCACCACAACACTGACACGTAGAGATGGGTGCGTCTTAACCTGTGCTGGGTCACAGGAGGGGTCGACCTTGGGCTCACTTTAAGCACTAAACACTTAAATATCTGGGTTTAAAGTGTTAAAAAAAAATAGTAGTCACAAAAAAATACAAATACGAGGGAATTTTATTTGATGATTGTGGGTGGGAAGATGAAGGCGTGGGTTATATGGGTGTGTGGAGAGAGAGAGAGAGAGAGAGAGAGAGAGAGAGAGAGAGAGAGAGAGAGAGAGAGAGAGAGAGAGAGACTCACTCCACCCCTGGCTACCCTCCTTGCCCCTGGCTAACCACACAAATACTTCATTCACTTTTCTTACCACCACCACAATCACCTCACTCACCATAGCCTTCACCATAAACTTAAATATTATATTAAAAAAAACTCACAACCATAACCATATTAACCAAAACTACCTCATCAACCACAACCCGAGCCATAAAAACCACAATTCTAATCTAAAACAACCACAATCAAAATCTAAAACAACCACAATTATAACCTTAAACAGCTACAACACTCCAATAACCACAACTACAACATTTTAAAAAACCCCAACAACCATGAGAATCAATTAAGGAAAAAAGAAAAAAAAATTACCGTCTGTATGTTGAGTGTTGTGAGCACCTGTACACGCGTTTATAAATGCTCTAATGAACGATATAAACAAACATGGCGTCTAAAGTAACAAGAGACTCGACCATAGAGAAGAAAACAAACTCAATACGAATCTTTATAAAAACAGTGGTGGATTGACACGAGGCCAGGGTGTTATTTATTTACATCTGTTTTAACCCAAAGAATAAACAAAGTTGATTAATCCAAAATGGCGTCGAGGTTAATCCGAGACTCGAGGCTTTAATTTGATCTACCTCCTTAATCTCAATTAGGGGAGGAGGGGGGGGGTAGGGTGGTGGGTAGGGGGAGGAGGAGGGGGGGTGGGGTGGAGGGTAGGGGAGGAGGGGGGGGGTGGGGTGGAGGGTAGGGGGAGGAGGAGGAGGGGGGGTTAGTTATATCTTACGGGGTCTCTGAGAATCCAAACAATAAACACGTGGTCGTAGTTTGTTTGTTTATATTTGTCTCGGTGTATGATGAATGTTTACTCGATATTATGACAGGTAAATAAACAAGGTTGCACGTGTTTTATATCCGTCACAACATCCCTCTCATGTCCCACTCCCGTCACAACATCCCTCTCATATTCCTCTCCCGTCACAACATCCCTCTCGTATTCCTCTCCCGTCACAACATCCCTCTCATATCCCACTCCCGTCACAACATCCCTCTCATATCCCACTCCCGTCACAACATCCCTCTCATATCCCACTCCCGTCACAACATCCCTCTCGTATTCCTCTCCCGTCACAACATCCCTCTCGTATTCCTCTCCCGTCACATCACCCGTCACCCCCCCCCTTTCCCGTCACAACACACATACCCCCCCTTCCCCTCCCCCGGTATCATCAACACCCCATCACAACACCCCATCACAACACCCCCTCTTCCTTAACCCATTCAGCCTCCCATCACCGCCTTAAGCACCTGTAACAACAAACCAACAATAACTTAATTAACTGGCGGACAACATCACTATCAATAACCTAACCTAACCTAACCACAAAGATACAACCATAAAACACGAAAAAAAAATTGACCCCTGGAGCACCTTTAACACCTGGCATGTAATCTTTAATCAATCGCTAAGGAAGAAACTCGAATGGCTCTATGGAACGATAGTTATTGAGGCCGGGATGATCTTCTTAATCCATCTGGTATGATAGTTAACGCGGGGGTAATTGGGCAAGTGGTGATAAATGGTTACTTAAAGAGATAGATATAGGTAGTTAATGATGATGTCTGGTATTGGGTTACGCGATATACTAATAAGTTAATGATGTGATATTAAGAATGAGAGATGAGGAAGAAGAGGAAGAAAGAAGAAGAGGAAAAACAGAGGAAGAAGAAAGGGAACAAGAAGAGGATAGAAAGATGAAGGGTGAAGAAAGCAGAAGAGGAAAGGAAGAGGAAAAAGACATTAACCCCCCGAGTACCATAACTTAACCCCTCGAGTACGATAACTTAACCCTCATCCTCCTGTCCTCCCCTCCCCCCACATCCTAACCCTGACTCACCAAAACACCCCTACACAACACCCATCTGTCTCCAATATAACCCACAACTATGCTCCAGTTTTATGGCTTAACGCAGGCCATTAAGTCATCATTTGTGGCGCCATTAAATTTTCTTGTTAGTGATGGTATGTGGTGGTAACCTTAAACGTGTGTACTACCCCAGACTATACAGGATTATGTGTACCGGGAGTTGAGAGACTGAGATCTGGTGAAGGTATGGTGTTATGTCACAGCTTCAGGTGATTGAGACTATCTGTGTGAGAGGTGGGTGAGGGGGGGTGAGGGATGTGGGGGGCGGGGGGAGGTGGTGGTGAGGGGTCTTTGTGAGAATGGTGTAGTGGTGTGAGGATTCTGTGACTATTTTTTTTCTTATAATTTTAATGTAATATTCAGTGGAGAGAGAGAGAGAGAGAGAGAGAGACCCCTTCCCCTCCCAGTCCCTCCAGCTCTCACAAGGTAGGACACTGTTCTTCTGGGTTCACATAAACATCACCTTTATTATAACCTACACTAAGGACCATCCCTGAGAGACCTGGCCACACCCTCACCACATAACACAAACACTATGGATACAGACACGAGTTCTCAGTGTAAAAAAAAAAAGTAAAAAATGTAAAAAATGATGATTATTCACTCACATAAACCCGAAAAGTATTAATTATTCACCAATCCCTAAAATTTTACCTTAAATAATTATATAATCATTACATTTTCATTTAAAATTAATTATGAATATTTCTCCACAATATAAATAAGATAATTTTATTTCCTAATTTAATATATATAAAGTCAGGTATTTGTTAAACACTCTTGAATTACCTTGAGAGTATTTATGATTTTTTTTACTAGTATAATTATAAATACAGGTACAGAAATGACTATGAAATTATCTTTTATTTTTAATTGTCTAAAAAAATACGAAAATCAAACTGGATACATGAATTTTTTTAACAATCATAGAACGTAAAAGAAAAAAAATAAGAACATTTTAAGTAGTTACCACCGACGCGTAGAACATGGAAGAACATTTTACCAAGTTCTTAATTACTTAATATACATATGTGAGAACGACTGTTGTGGCTACTGAGTTCAACGCTCTATAAACCGAAAGGTAAATTTATTTTAACATTTATTTATATTGGCTTTGAGAAATTTCCATCTTTGGTTCAATTAATTTGCCAAAAAAAAAAATGGTTACAATAATGTACATAACTAGTCTTTATTTTTTTTATTTCCTTTAAACATCATTTCACAATCTAGTCTCTATAATTGTTCTATTTATCCATTCACAATTATTCATTTATTCCAATATCAACCAATTCATTCATTCACTATTTCTCTATGGTTCTCTTACTATATCCCTCACTATGGCGGACACACAGTGATGAAACGTCTATGTAACATTTATTTTAACCAGTTGTCAAAGTCAAATAATTCGGTACTGCGTTAATCCCACCTTCAGGAGAAACTGGGTCGTTAACTCCTGACCCTATTTTCGTCGACACTCTGACCTCCCGCTAAGGACACGCTGAGGTGTGAGAGGGAGGGAGGAGAGGAAGGAGGGAAGGAAGGAGAGGGAGGGAGAGGGAGAGGAAGGGGGGGGGAGAGGAAGGAGGTGGGAAAGGCAGAGGTTGAGATGGATGGATGGATGGAGGGAGAGGAAGGGAGGGATAGATGGATGGGAGAGGAGAGAGAAGAGGAGAGGGGTGGTAAAAAGCCCATTAACAGTTGTTGTGTTGGTTAAGGTAGTTAAGAGGCGTGATGACGTATGTGGCTCCTCCTTCCTCTGCTTGTGTGGATGATAAAAGCTCACGTCTGCTCATCGTCCTCCTCATGCCTCTTCCTACTTCGTCCTGCCTCCTCTTCCTACCTCCTTATCTTCTTCCTCCTACTCTTTCTCCTACTCCGCTTCATCCTACTGCTCTTCTTCCTCCTACTCTTCTTACTCCTTCTCCTACCCCCTCCTCTTCATTCTCCTCCTCCTCCTCCTACCCCATAACCCTTAGTGAAGAGTGTGTGTGTGTGTGTGGGTGTGTGTGTGTGAAGATCCACTCAAGTATATTTGTTTTAACCTCTAATTTCTTAAAGGTTATATATAGCTGTAAATGATCTCCCCCCTCACCTCTTGGCTATAGTGGATAAAGCCTTTCTTTCTCTACTATATTACTTCACTATTAAACGTAACATGTTAATATCTGAAGGTTAAATAAAGCTTTCTATATTGTATCTCTTGGTTGGTGGATAAAGTTATATTGTCGAGTGAAAAACTTTAATTTTTTGTTTTAATATCTAAGGGTTGGGAGGGAGAGGTGGGATGGGGAAGGCGGGAGGGGAGAGAGGAGGAGGGGAAGGGAGGGGAGAGAGGAGGAGGGGAAGGGAGGGGAGAGGAGGGGGGAAGGGAGGGGAGAGAGGAGGGGGGGAAGAGTGGGGGACATATACAGTAGTGTAATTATTGCGAGTGTGACCTTCATACTCGACCTGAACCTTGAGACGCATTTAAGGAGGACAATCATTAGCCTTATATAGCTCTTCCTGCAGACCTTCTCCCCCTCCACACACACACACACACACACACACTACTACTACTACTACTACTACTACTACTACTACTACTACGACGACGACGACAAACACTCATACTGTACATTCCTCTAACGTTATCTCATATTGTTTCCCAGGTAAAAATAGCACAGCCAAGAGTGGTCTGATAAGAGGCTAGGATAAGTAGCTACCATCAGTAACGATAATATTACCTTTGGGTGGTGTTACGGGTGGGGGGGTAGTGTTACGTGTGGGGGTGAGGGGAGGGGGGGGTCAGTGTTACGTGTAGGGGTGGGTGGTGTGGGTGGTGAGGGGGCAGTGTTACGGGTGAGGATGAGTGACGAGGGGGGGCACTGTTACTTATGAAGGTGGGGTAGTGAGGGTTATTGTTCCGTGTGAGGGAGGAAGAGTGGTGAAGGATACTGCTACGTATGAGGGTTGTAAGGAGCGCCATCACCTCCACTAGAGACTCAGGAATGGTATGTATGTATGTATGCATGTATGAATGTATGTATGTATGTATGTATGTATGGTGCCATTCTTATCTCTCCCCGGTAATTAGTGGCACTTCACGTCACTCAACCATCCTCTCAGTACCCGCGTGGTTAATGGGTTGGTGTTTGTATATGTAACTCTATCTCTCTTATCTTTCTATCAATCTTGATCTATCTCTCTAGCTCTCTATCTATCTTGATCTATCGCTCTATCTATCTATCTATCTCTTGTATATATCTGGCAATATCCGGACACCGTGGCGCCATTCATAAGACGTAGCAACATTCATACACATCAAAACACAATAACAGTACACATTCACTATGACTTGAGCGACAGGAAATTCCAGCACGTAGGGGTAAACTGGGGTGGGTGGGTGGGTGTGGGTGGGTGGGTGGGTGTGTGGGTGGGTGGACAGAGTAACACGGTACGTACAGTAGGAGGGATGGTGAGGTCTGCTGATGCTAAACACAGCTTCCGGTGGTGATGATAACCCAGCACACACACACACACACACACACACACACACACACACACACAAATTCATTCTGTCTGTCTGTCTGTCTCATGGTTCACTGTTTATTGGTCTGGGTGTTTCTCCACCCCTCCTCCTCCTTCTCTCTCTCTCTCTCTCTCTCTCTCCAGCAGACACATCCTCTCCTCCCTCCCTGAAGTCACATGCATCAACGACAAGCAAGCAAATTCTCTCTCTCTCTCTCTCTCTCTCTCTCTCTCTCTCTCTCTCTCTCTCTCAAAAACCATAAAATAAACACAACGATTCCCCCAAACATCCCAAAAATCCCCCATACACATCACAAAAAAATCTCTAATTCTACCCCACGCGTCCGTATACACCTCAATTTTCCCCCCTGAACATCTCTTGAATGCCCCCCCCCCCCCCCCACACTGTCCCATAAAACCCTAAACTTCTTATCATAAATTGTTAAATCTATATCCAATTCTCGTCTTACCATTCTGAGATGAGAGTTCAGCTATCCAACAGATTCACTCACTGGAAGGCAGGCATTTCCTTAGTGACTCAAGTAACATACCACATGAACACGGCGTTAAGTTTCCGTCTACACTCGAGATTGCTTTGTTTTTTTCCCCCCGTCTCTCTCTCTCTCTCTCTGGTGATGACGGTAATGTCTATTTCTACAGCAACAGTCGCCAGCCAGCCAGCCAGGAAGTCCAAAGCCCCCCCCCCCCCCCCACACACACAAAGGTTGGGGAACACCCTCGTCGCCGTCACCCTCAGTAGTTGTAGAGGGGCAAGTGGGGGTCGTGGGGTGTGGGGTGAGGGAGGGGGGAGAGTGTGGGGTGAGGGAGGGGGAAGAGTGTGGGGTGAGGGAGGGGGGAGAGGTGTAGGATGTGTGGTGGGGGGAGGTGAGGTTGGGGACGAGTGAGAGAGTAAGGGGAGGTGGGAAGGAAAAGGAAATGGGTTTAGGAGGGGAAGAAACAGTCGATGGAAGGGCAGGGAAGGGTGAGTGGATGGAAGGGTAAGGAAGGGTGTGTGTAAAGAAGGAAGGGAAATTAGGTAAAAAAAAAAACCCACAAAAGTTGGCTGTGTCCAAAGAGGGTAAGAGAAGTAACTATACACTATTGCTACACAGGTTAATTTCAGGTAAACATCCGACCACAATACAGAACGAATATAAAAATAAATAAATATCGTGGAAACTGTCACAGGAAATGCAGAGTTCCGGTTGCCACTATCCAGGACACACCACCACTTGAACACACCTCTCCTGAACTGCCACTAAGACCCAGGTAATATAAACACAGCCTTGTTTACCTGGTGTCGATTCCAAGGGCTTTTCCCGACCCCACTAACCGCCCCCCCCTTCACCAAGTCGAGTGTTGTGCAGATTAACTTCCTGGTTGACCCAAGTGACCATATGATCAACCAGGCTCTCACTGCTTGCCCTCATAACTACACAGAAACACATAGGGAATAATACGAAGGAAAATGACCAAGGTCTTTTTTTTAGAAAGCTGTTGAGTCGCTGGTGATGTTTCTTGTATGTTGATGATAAGACGATATTGAGATAGAGGATTGAGTTTGAATCTGTTTTTGTCCAGTAACTGAGATGATAACATTATACCTGTCTTGTACTTATGGCACACCTGTACTTTTGGCACACCTGTACTTCAAGTGACTATTCCAATAAGTCATAAGGTTGAACATTGTATACGGACACTGGCACGTAATTATCCCAGTGAGGATAATAATAAGAACAGCAGGTAGACTTTAACCAAAAGTTGGGTTTTAGCCTCGAGGAGTAAACCAGTCACAAACCACTGCCCAAGAAAATGGTTTATATACTCTAATCGGCTCTAATTTTCTTATAAGGACGGGCAAAACGTGACGGGTGTCCTCTTATGGTAAACCAATTACAGCAGGTATGGTCAGGAAGAGACAGGGTAGACAGGTGGGGTACAGGTAATTAAGCCTTGGTAGGAGGCAATTTTTGGTACTGACAGGTGAATTGGATAGGTAAAATGGGTGAGGGAGGGACAGATGATAGACAGATGGTAAGAAAAGTAAAGAGAGTAAGGTAGTAGGTACAATAGACAGATAGTGTGGAAAGGTGATAGAGGGAGAGACAGGTACGGTAGACAGAAGATATAAAAAAAAGGACACTGACAGAGCCTGGGAGGGGGAACAAACAGGTGCAGCAGACAGGAACAATGGGCAGTATAGTGAAGAAATAAACGACAGAGGAGGAACTAACAGGTGGGTGAGGGGTGACAAGAGAAGGAAATCAATCTTCATAACAGCTGGGCCACACACGAGGGGCCAAGCAGGTGGTACACACACACACATACACACCAGACTCCACCCCCACCTGTCTCAACTCCCCATCCCCTCCCCACACATCTGGCGTAAAGTTCTTCCCCCCCCCCCCCCTCAAGGCTACGGAGGGCAACCTTACCCCACACTGCGGTACTGTCCTCTGTTGAGTGTAGTGTGCGGTACTGTCCTCTGTTGAGTGAACTGTAATAAATGTGATGTTTTTCTGTCCGGTAATATAGAGAAACATGGTGCCATCTTCCTGCTGGACCTGTGGGTGTTGTATAAATATAAGGATTAAAATATTCCTCTCGGCCCCGCGATGGCCTGACCGGAAGACGCTTAGGCTGGATTCGTTGGTCCGACGGTTGATCCCGGTGTGCTTCGTGGCTGTTCGTTGGATGTATCGTCGTGTGTGCGTCGAAAAAGTATCGTCGTTGCGTTCCGTTAAAAAAATCGTAGTTGCGAGGTCGTTGAAATAATCGTAGATGTGTGTGTTAAGAAATCGTTGATGCGTTGGAAAAAAAAAATAACGTCGCGTCTTCGATGAAAATTGTGCAAGGCTTTTTATTTTGTCTGTGTGTGTGCGCGCGCGCGCGCTTTATTTCCTCTACGTGTGTATGTATGTATGTGTGTGTGCTTCATTTATTGTCCATTTTAGGTGAGGAAACTCCAATACGCCGGTACCTTCTCTCATTCATTTTGTCATCAGTTAAGGGGAAAAACTCACCTCAATCAATCATCAATTAAAGGGCAAAAAATGTACACCTGAATTAATCATTAATTAAGGGGGAAACCTAACCTGAATCGCTCATCAGTCTTTGCACCTGAATGGATCATCTACTGCAGAGGGGAAGGAAGGTAGTCAGGTAGTCATATTAGCTCCTGCAGGTGAGTTATTTTTTTTACCTGGGTGACGACGGCAACAGATGGATAATATATATTGTTATTTTTGTGGTGAGGAGAGGTTGAGGCGGCGCTGGGATAATGAAATATGGTTGACTTAAGGTGATTATAATAACGTTAAAATTAGCTCTATGTCCATAATGATAATAATTACAATGAACCTTGATATTGACAGTGTATTGGTACTGCTTAAGTGATACAAACGTTGATAGTGACTTGATGCAGTGTTCGTAATATTATGACCAAGTACCATTTTTAATTTTGACTTTTTTTTTACATTTTGGAGTTGAAAAGTTTAACCAGTGATTGATTTTGTGATTAAGGAATTTATTTTTTCCTGTTATAAACGAATATGACCTTTATTTCCGTGAGATGGGTGATATGACCGCGTACATTATCAACAACAATGGTTACCTTAAAGTGGTAAATGTGGGTTAAGATAAATAAAAACTTTGAGAACCCCTTACCTAATTTTCCAAACACATAATAACAGCAAACGTATAGAAATCTGATAGTAATTCTTAGACGCGCAAAAAAAATATTCGTAAAACCTGGGTTCACACACAACCAAAACAAGTTTGTTTAGTGGACGACTGGACGGGATGCGAACAGGACGAAGATACAACAACAATGGCGTTTTTAAATTTCGTAAAACACAATTTCGTAGACTTCACATGATCAAGCTTGACCAATCACAGTACAGCTATAATATCTAGTGAGATTGACGCATGCGCAATATTAGAATCAAGGAAGACATCGACGATTTTTTTACGAAAGCAACAAATATCTAAGGGGGAATAACCAGACAAGAATATAAGTGAGGAAGAAATAAAAGACGACACGTGTGAGAGAGAGAGAACTGAAGGGTAGGTGGAAGGTGATTAGGGTGATGGGTCGAGAGGCTGAGTCGGTGTGATAACGTTTGCGTAGAGATGAGAGGGAGGGATGAATGAATAGTTAATTATGGGTGAGTAATGGCAAGATGGGTGAGGGGAAGTAGAATTTGTGAGGTAAGGGGAAGGTCGAGGGGTGAGTTGGTAATGTGAGGTAAGTGGCACACGTAAGAAGTTAGTGATAAAAGAAGATATTGGAGAAAGAGAGAGAGAGAGAGAGGGGGGGGGGGTTAGTGGCAGTGTGGACGAAGTGGCAGCTGGGTCAAGTGGGAAGTGGCAGTATGTGGAAAAAGTAGCGAGTGACGTACGTGTGTGTGTGTCTAGTCCGTGCAGCGAGTGTGTCGTTTCATCCGTGCAGGTGCCAAAATGTTCCGTGTCATGGCACTACGGGAGCGCCAGACAAGTGCTACCTGTTGGCCTCCTCCTGGCATCAGTACCTTGGTGACGACACAAGTTGGGTTAAGTGCGGCATTACTTGAGCCAAACGAGGCATATTGACCCCGCTAAGGTGGTGTTCTTGGGTTGTGTTAACACTCTACTTTAACTAAGTAGTATTTAGGGCCACCTGCCTCGTATCACCGCAACAGCTAAGTAAATAGCGATGGTATGTTATAGGATGTTGATGGCAGTAATAATAATAATAATAAAATGAGTATTTTTACCATATCTAAAATTCAATTGGTTCTCACTAACTACCATGTATTTTGTCTCTCGAAACAGCCACAATATTGTCTTTACGAGTGGATAAAATTCTTCTCCCGAAAGGCCATAAACATTTTCATGATTGTTTTCGCTAAAGTCTACCTCAGAATTGTCGTGGGGGATGCTGCTCTTCACTGCTCGTGTATTAGTGGAGGGGGACGTTGTGTGTGTGGCGGGTGGTACACTGCCTTGTCTGTCCTCACGTGGAATTAACACGGGGCCACTCTCGCCTGGTTGCCTCTGCTGCTCGCATAGTCTCGCCCCCGCATGTTCACACACACACACACACACACTGTCCTCTGTTGAATGTAGTGTGCGGTACTGTCGTCTGTTGAGTGTAGTGTGCGGTACTGTCCTCTATTGAGTGTAGGGTGCGGTACTGTCCTCTGTTGAGTGTAGTGTGCGGTACTGTCCTCTGTTGAGTGTAGTGTGCGGTACTGTCCTCTGTTGAATGTAGTGTGCGGTACTGTCGTCTGTTGAGTGTAGTGTGCGGTACTGCTCCTCTGTTGAGTGTAGTGTGCGGTACTGTCCTCTGTTGAGTGTAGTGCGCGGTACTGTCCTCTGTTCAGTGTAGTGTGCGGTACTGTCCTCTGTTGAGTGTAGTGTGCGGTACTGTCCTCTGTTGAGTGTAGTGAGCGGTACTGTCCTCTGTTGAGTGTAGTGTGCGGTACTGTCCTCTGTTGAGTGTAGTGTGCGGTACTGTCCTCTGTTGAGTGTAGTGTGCGGTACTGTCCTCTGTTGAGTGCAGTGTGCGGTACTGTCCTCTGTTGAGTGTAGTGTGCGGTACTGTCCTCTGTTGAGTGTAGTGAGCGGTACTGTCCTCTGTTGAGTGTAGTGTGCGGTACTGTCCTCTGTTGAGTGTAGTGTGCGGTACTGTCCTCTGTTGAGTGTAGTGTGCGGTACTGTCCTCTGTTGAGTGAACTGTAATAAATGTGATGTTTTTCTGTCCGGTAATATAGAGAAACATGGTGCCATCTTCCTGCTGGACCTGTGGGTGTTGTATAAATATAAGGATTAAAATATTCCTATCGGCCCCGCGATGGCCTGACCGGAGGACGCTCAGTCTGGATTCGTTGGTCCAACGGTTGATCCCGGTGCGCTTCGTGGTTGTTCGTTGAACCGTTGTCGTTCGCGCTTTGTGTTGCATTGAAAATTCGTCGTTGCGTTCCGTTAAAAAAATCGTAGTAGCGAGGTCGTTGAAATAATCGTAGATGTGTGTGTGTTAAGAAATCGTTGATGCGTTGGAAAAAAAAATAACGTCGAGTGTTCGTTGAAAATTGTGCAAGACTTTTTATTTTGTCTGTGTGTGTGTGCGCGCGCGCTTTATTTGCTCTACGTGTGTATGTATGTATGTGTGTATGTATGTGTGTGTGCTTCATTTATTGTCCATTTTAGGTGAGGAAACTCCAATACGCCGGTACCTTCTCTCATTCATTTTGTCATCAGTTAAGGGGAAAAACTCACCTCAATCAATCATCAATTAAAGGGCAAAAAATGTACACCTGAATTAATAATTAATTAAGGGGGAAACCTAACCTGAATCGCTCATCAGTCTTTGCACCTGAATGAGGGGAAGGAAGGTAGTCAGGTAGTCATATTAGCTCCTGCAGGTGAGTTATTTTTTTTACCTGGGTGACGACGGCAACAGATGGATAATATATATTGTTATTTTTGTGGTGAGGAGAGGTTGAGGCGGCGCTGGGATCATGAAATATGGTTGACTTAAGGTGATTATAATAACGTTAAAAATAGCTCTATGTCCATAATGATAATAATTATATTGAACCTTGATATTGACAGTGTATTGGTACTGCTTAAGTGATACAAACGTTGATAGTGACTTGATGCAGTGTTCGTAATATTATGACCAAGTACCATTTTTAATTTTGACTTTTTTTTTTACATTTTGGAGTTGAGAAGTTTAACCTGTGATTGATTTTGTGATTAAGGATTTTATTTTTTCCTGATATAAACGAATATGACCTTTATTTCCGTGAGATGGTAGGTCTATATATGGTGATATGACCGCGTACATTATCAACAACAATGGTTACCTTAAAGTGGTAAATGTGGCTTAAGATAAATAAAAACTTTGAGAACCCCTTACCTAATTTTCCAAACACATAATAACAGCAAACGTATAGAAATCTGATAGTAATTCTTAGACGCGCAAAAAAAATATTCGTAAAACCTGGGTTCACACACAACCAAAACAAGTTTGTTTAGTGGACGACTGGACGTGATGCGAACAGGACGAAGATACAACAACAATGGCAATTTTAAATTTCGTAAAACACAATTTCGTAGACTTCACATGATCAAGCTTGACCAATCACAGTACAGCTATAATATCTAGTGAGATTGACGCATGCGCAATATTAGAATCAAGGAAGACATCGACAATTTTTTACGAAAGCAACAAATATCTAAGGGGGAATAACCAGACAAGAATATAAGTGAGGAAGAAATAAAAGACGACACGTGTGAGAGAGAGAGAACTGAAGGGGAGGTGGAAGGTGATTAGGGTGATGGGTCGACAGACTGAGTGGGTGTGATAACGTTTGCTTAGAGATGAGAGGGAGGGATGAGTGAATAGTTAATTATGGGTGAGTAATGGCAAGATGGGTGAGGGGAAGTAGAATTTGTGAGGTAAGGGGAAGGTCGAGGGGTGAGTTGGTAATGTGAGGTAAGTGGCACACGTAAGAAGTTAGTGATAAAAGAAGATATTGGAGAAAGAGAGAGAGAGAGAGAGGGGGGGGGGGTTAGTGGCAGTGTGGACGAAGTGGCAGCTGGGTCAAGTGGGAAGTGGCAGTATGTGGAAAAAGTAGCGAGTGACGTACGTGTGTGTGTGTGTCTAGTCCGTGCAGCGAGTGTGTCGTTTGATCCGTGCAGGTGCCAAAATGTTCCGTGTCATGGCACTACGGGAGCGCCAGACAAGTGCTACCTGTTGGCCTCCTCCTGGCATCAGTACCTTGGTGACGACACAAGTTGGGTTAAGTGCGGCATTACTTAAGCTCAACGAGGCATATTGACCCCGCTAAGGTGGTGTTCTTGGGTTGTGTTAACACTCTACTTTACCTAAGTAGTATTTAGGGCCACCTGCCTCGTATCACCGCAACAGCTAAGTAAATAGCGATGGTATGTTATAGGATGTTGATGGCAGTAATAATAATAATAATAAAATGAGTATTTTTGCCATATCTAAAATTCAATTGGTTCTCACTAACTACCATGTATTTTGTCTCCCGAAACAGCCACAATATTGTCTTTACGAGTGGATAAAATTCTTCTCCCGAAAGGCCATAAACATTTTCATGATTGTTTTCGCTAAAGTCTACCTCAGAATTGTCGTGGGGGATGCTGCTCTTCACTGCTCGTGTATTAGTGGAGGGGGACGTTGTGTGTGTGGCGGGTGGTGCACTGCCTTGTCTGTCCTCACGTGGAATTAACACGGGGCCACTCTCGCCTGGTTGCCTCTGCTGCTCGCATAGTCTCGCCCCCGCATGTTCACACACACACACACACTGTCCTCTGTTGAATGTAGTGTGCGGTACTGTCGTCTGTTGAGTGTAGTGTGCGGTACTGTCCTCTATTGAGTGTAGGGTGCGGTACTGTCCTCTGTTGAGTGTAGTGTGCGGTACTGTCCTCTGTTGAGTGTAGTGTGCGGTACTGTCCTCTGTTGAGTGTAGTGTGCGGTACTGTCGTCTGTTGAGTGTAGTGTGCGGTACTGCTCCTCTGTTGAGTGTAGTGTGCGGTACTGCTCCTCTGTTGAGTGTAGTGTGCGGTACTGTCCTCTGTTGAGTGTAGTGTGCGGTACTGTCCTCTGTTGAGTGTAGTGTGCGGTACTGTCCTCTGTTGAGTGTAGTGTGCGGTACTGTCCTCTGTTGAGTGAACTGTAATAAATGTGATGTTTTTCTGTCCGGTAATATAGAGAAACATGGTGCCATCTTCCTGCTGGACCTGTGGGTGTTGTATAAATATAAGGATTAAAATATTCCTATCGGCCCCGCGATGGCCTGACCGGAGGACGCTCGGTCTGGATTCGTTGGTCCGGCGGTTGATCCCGGTGCGCTTCGTGGTTGTTCGTTGAACTGTTGTCGTTCGCGCTTTGCGTTGCATTGAAAATTCGCGGTTTCGTGTTCGTTGGATGTATCGTCGTGTGTGCGTCGAAAAAATATCGTCGTTGCGTTCCGTTAAAAAAATCGTAGTAGCGAGGTCGTTGAAATAATCGTAGATGTGTGTGTGTTAAAAAATCGTTGATGCGTTGGAAAAAAAAATATCGTCGAGTGTTCGTTGAAAATTGTGCAAGGCTTTTTATTTTGTCTGTGTGTGTGCGCGCGCGCGCTTTATTTGCTCTACGTGTGTATGTATGTATGTATGTATGTGTGTGTGCTTCATTTATTGTCCATTTTAGGTGAGGAAACTCCAATACGCCGGTACCTTCTCTCATTCATTTTGTCATCAGTTAAGGGGAAAAACTCACCTCAATCAATCATCAATTAAAGGGCAAAAAATGTACACCTGAATTAATCATTAATTAAGGGGGAAACCTAACCTGAATCGTTCATCAGTCTTTGCACCTGAATGGATCATCTACTGCAGAGGGGAAGGAAGGTAGTCAGGTAGTCATATTAGCTCCTGCAGGTGAGTTATTTTTTTTACCTGGGTGACGACGGCAACAGATGGATAATATATATTGTTATTTTTGTGGTGAGGAGAGGTTGAGGCGGCGCTGGGATAATGAAATATGGTTGACTTAAGCTGATTATAATAACGTTATAATTAGCTCTATGTCCATAATGATAATAATTATATTGAACCTTGATATTGACAGTGTATTGGTACTGCTTAAGTGATACAAACGTTGATAGTGACTTGATGCAGTGTTCGTAATATTATGACCAAGTACCATTTTTAATTTTGACTTTTTTTTTTACATTTTTGAGTTGAGAAGTTTAACCTGTGATTGATTTTGTGATTAAGGATTTTATTTTTTCCTGATATAAACGAATATGACCTTTATTCCCGTGAGATGGTAGGTCGATATATGGTGATATGACCGCGTACATTATCAACAACAATGGTTACCTTAAAGTGGACAGGGCTTTTAAGATCATGGGAAATGTGGGTTAAGATAAATAAAAACTTTGAGAACCCCTTACCTAATTTTCCAAACACATAATAACAAGAGGTTAAAACACACGCTCAGCTGGGTACACCGTCGCGAAATTCAGAAGATCGGGAATTGACACATCTTAGACCATCACGCATGAAGACGACTAAAGAAATACGTATTTTTTTACCCATAAGATTATAAAAGTCACATAACATTAAATGAAACAAAATCAGCAAAAATCTTGGGATATTTACAGCCTTGCAATACAGTATTTTTTTTTTATTAATTTATCTAAAGACTTGGTTAATTATATGCAAAACTGAATAGGAATTACCACCAAGAATAGTAGTTCAGATATTAATTAAACCACTACCTTGTAAATATGTAATGTAAACAAAATAAATGAACATATAAATTTGCAAAGTAAAAACACGTGAGCCTGATTCTGCTATAGAGATTAATACTAAAATTCTTACTACATTTTATTTTCTCAGTTTCAACATCATTTAAAATTAATTAATAAACTACAAAGACATATTACTATAATTAACCACCGAGTATAGTTAACCAAATAATTAAGCGCCGCTGTTAATAAGATCGATTATTAATTGCCCAAGTTATTACGTGTCATTTAAAACAACTCTTGTATTGACAACTGCACATGATTACGCCAGTCATCCTGCTCCCTCTACCCACGACACAGGTCTTAACTGTTGTAATCTTTCAATTGTCAGAGTAAGAAGGTTTTGACATGCAACATACACACACATACAGCCAGCAGCTTCTACACACACACACACACACACACACACACACCTGTCTCAACTCCCCATCCCCTCCCCACACATCTGGCGTAAAGTTCTTCCCCCCCCCCCCCCCCCTCAAGGCTACAGAGGGCAACCTTACCCCACACTGCGGTACTGTCCTCTGTTGAGTGTAGTGAGCGGTACTGTCCTCTGTTGAGTGTAGTGTGCGGTACTGTCCTCTGTTGAGTGTAGTGAGCGGTACTGTCCTCTGTTGAGTGTAGTGTGCGGTACTGTCCTCTGTTGAGTGTAGTGTGCGGTACTGTCCTCTGTTGAGTGTAGTGAGCGGTACTGTCCTCTGTTGAGTGTAGTGAGCGGTACTGTCCTCTGTTGAGTGTAGTGTGCGGTATTGTCCTCTGTTGAGTGAACTGTAATAAATGTGATGTTTTTCTGTCCGGTAATATAGAGAAACATGGCGGCCATCTTCCTGCTGGACCTGTGGGTGTTGTATAAATATAAGGATTAAAATATTCCTCTCGGCCTCGCGATGGCCTGACCGGAAGATGCTCCGTCTGGATACGTTGGTCGGACGGTTGATCCCGGTGTGCTTCGTGGTTGTTCGTTGAACTGTTGTCGTTCGCGCTTTGCGTTGCATTGAAAATTCGCGGTTTCATGTTCGTTGGATGTATCGTCGTGTGTGCGTCGAAAAAATATCGTCGTTGCGGTCCGTTAAAAAAATCGTAGTAGCGAGGTCGTTGAAATAATCGTAGATGTGTGTGTGTTAAAAAATCGTTGATGCGTTGGAAAAAAAAAATAACGTCACGTGTTCGTTGAAAATTGTGCAAGGCTTTTTATTTTGTCTGTGTGTGTGTGTGCGCGCGCGCTTTATTTGCTCTACGTTTGTATGTATGTATGCATGTATGTATGTATGTGTGTGTGCTTCATTTATTGTCCATTTTAGGTGAGGAAACTCCAATACGCCGGTACCTTCTCTCATTCATTTTGTCATCAGTTAAGGGGAAAAACTCACCTCAATCAATCATCAATTAAAGGGCAAAAAATGTACACCTGAATTAATCATTAATTAAGGGGAAAACCTAACCTGAATCGCTCATCAGTCTTTGCACCTGAATGGATCATCTACTGCAGAGGGGAAGGAAGGTAGTCAGGTAGTCATATTAGCTCCTGCAGGTGAGTTATTTTTTTTACCTGGGTGACGACGGCAACAGATGGATAATATATATTGTTATTTTTGTGGTGAGGAGAGGTTGAGGCGGCGCTGGGATAATGAAATATGGTTGACTTAAGGTGATTATAATAACGTTAAAATTAGCTCTATGTCCATAATGATAATAATTATATTGAACCTTGATATTGACAGTGTATTGGTACTGCTTAAGTGATACAAACGTTGATAGTGACTTGATGCAGTGTTCGTAATATTATGACCAAGTACCATTTTTAATTTTGACTTTTTTTTTTTACATTTTTGAGTTGAGAAGTTTAACCTGTGATTGATTTTGTGATTAAGGATTTTATTTTTTCCTGATATAAACGAATATGACCTTTATTCCCGTGAGATGGTAGGTCGATATATGGTGATATGACCGCGTACATTATCAACAACAATGGTTACCTTAAAGTGGACAGGGCTTTTAAGATCATGGGAAATGTGGGTTAAGATAAATAAAAACTTTGAGAACCCCTTACCTAATTTTCCAAACACATAATAACAAGAGGTTAAAACACACGCTCAGCTGGGTACCCCGTCGCGAAATTCAGAAGATCGGGAATTGACACATCTTAAGACCATCACTCATGAAGACGACTAAAGAAATACGTATTTTTTTACCCATAAGATTATAAAAGTCACATAACATTAAATGAAACAAAATCAGCAAAAATCTTGGGATATTTACAGCCTTGCAATACAGTATTTTTTTTTTTATTAATTTATCTAAAGACTTGGTTAATTATATGCAAAACTGAATAGGAATTACCACCAAGAATAGTAGTTTAGATATTAATTAAACCACTACCTTGTAAATATGTAATGTAATCAAAATAAATGAACATATAAATTTGCAAAGTAAAAACACGTGAGCCTGATTCTGCTATAGAGATTAATACTAAAATTCTTACTACATTTTATTTTCTCAGTTTCAACATCATTTAAAATTAATTAATAAACTACAAAGACATATTACTATAATTAACCACCGAGTATAGTTAACCAAATAATTAAGCGCCGCTGTTAATAAGATCGATTATTAATTGCCCAAGTTATTACGTGTCATTTAAAACAACTCTTGTATTGACAACTGCACATGATTACGCCAGTCATCCTGCTCCCTCTACCCACGACACAGGTCTTAACTGTTGTAATCTTTCAACTGTCAGAGTAAGAAGGTTTTGACATGCAACATACACACACATACAGCCAGCAGCTTCTACACAACACACAACACACACACACACACACACACACACACACACTTTATGAAGCCGACTCTTAAATCACTACAGCTCATATCTTAAAACTCTTCCTTAAAAACTGATAATATGAAGAGTTATCTCCTTCATTAATCTCTAGCATAAACATATCTGACTGAGAACCATAATTAGATATCTTCTTTTATCCTCAAGTTATCGTATCCTTTAAGATAACCAAAGATAACTTCATTACCACATGACTACGTTTATTATTATGTGTTAAGTCTATTTCTTATATAGGATACAATAACATAAGGATGAGAGTCACTTGATATCCTCACCAGGTGTTAATTAGTACACCTGTTATTTAGAATCTCATTAATATTTACCTGTACTAATCAAACGAGAATGATTAGTATGATAATATAGATTCTAATTACTGTGTTGAAACTTAATATTTATCTTCTTTCTCTTCCTCCTCTCCCCTTCATTGGGTGGTGAAGGGGAGGGGGAGGCGGAGGGAGGGGAAAGGAAGGGAGAGAGAGAGAGGGGGAGAGGGTAATCGTGTCTTGTCCTCCCATGAACCAAGATTTTCCTCCCTACTCCATCTGGCAATAATCCATGTTATCCCTTCATCTGTAAGTCTAGTTTATCAAATCCTAAACTATCGTAAAAAAAAAAAATATCTTAACTAGAAAACGATAATATGACGCATTTTCTTACGATATTTATCCTTAATGAAAAGTTTACCATTCAATATAAACTTCATCCATCGTATATAGCACTTAAAGCCACCAAACACGACAATATATTCCCATTAAGGACGGTAACTCCACCCATAAGTACGGTAACCTCAACCCTCGTAACTCAAGCTGTAAAATTAACTAACTACAACGATTATGAATATGTAAAACACCCGACTCTATAAGACTATTAGAGAGAGAGAGAGAGAGAGAGAGAGAGAGAGAGAGAGAGAGAGAGAGAGAGAGAGAGAGAGAGAGAGAGAGAGAGAGAGAGGCATGATGGTGTTAGTTATGAGGACGCAGGACTTTTTAAACAGGATGTAAGGGACACAGGATATTGGGTCTCATCAGGATAGTCTAACCTACATCATCCAACACTGTCAGTACCCTACAAGTATAATGTAGTCTGTATACAATGATGAACCGTAACACAAAGGAAGTGAGAGACAGATTATTGATGTGAATTGACAGTGAACGGAAATAATCATCATACATGTAAAAAAAAAAATATATGATGTCAGTAAAAAAAAAAATATATGATGTCAGTAAAAAAAAAATATGATGTCAATGTAAAAAAAAAAAGTTATTTGTAACCAGCTGAACTTTTGGAGTGACTAGCCATGTTCTAGGACTCTACTTGTAATATATGGATGATCTACAAGAAGAATTCACTAAGGGTATACAGTCCAGTGGTAGGATGAATGTTTGTCCAATTTAGCAACATGAGAAAGTGTGTGTGTGTGAAAATCGGATAATATCATCTACCAAGTACTATAACTTCACCGATCTAATACGACAACTTAATTCGGTAAGTATGATAAGTTTACCCATTAAAGTATAATAAATGAGGAAGGGTAACTAAATTGCCATTGATATTTTCGAATCCCTTTGAAAGATTAACACACACAGGCACGAACTATGTCAAGAGAGAAAAGATTTGGTCAGATGAGGTTAGGTTAGGTTAGGTTGGGTTGGGTTGGGTTGGGTCAGGTTAGGTTAGGTTGGGTTAGAACATGTTTGTATCTTTGTCCAACTGAACTTTACTCTCATAATTAATATATTGAATTACCTGTGACTCCTGAACTAATCACCTGTCCAATTAATCTAGAAATAATCAATTACCACATTCTATCTGTTCCTTCACACACCTGTTTACCTCCGTCCCTCAGAACCCCCCTCTCTCTCCGTCAACGCGCTCTACAAACATAGTAACCAAGTGATCCTAAACAATACAGGTATACTCACTTCTACAAACTATTTCACCTAACTAATATTTTTAATCTCCCTCCACCCTCAAATATTCCCCCACCCAACTAACATTTCCCCCAGACACGGCAGGAATTACATATCTTATACTCAGTAATAAACTACATAAACCCAAAATTAACTAATCCAATATGATAAACTCCCCCCACCACCCACGTGACCAACCTATCTAGTTTTATCTCTCTTATCTACAATCATCTACCTCATATCTCCCCTAATCTCACCTCCTACTTCGGTAATACCCTGGCATCAAGTCCCATCCCCCCCCCCCCCTCCTCCTCCTCCTCCTCTTGATGGTAGAATTATAATATTTTTCACCTCACTCTATTTTATCTCACCGTCATCATCACTACTACCCATGATGCTTCACCTACCTAAACCCCTTCACCGACCTAAACCCCTTCACCGACCTAAACCGCTTCACCGACCTAAACTCCTTCACCCTCCTCAGTCGTATCCAGACATAAACTCTCCCAGTCTCATTATTATATATTAGTTTAATAGTTATTTCAATCACTTACGTCAAAATTAATGGAGGATGAGAGGTAGGGGGTGAGAGGTAGGGGGTGAGAGGTAAGGGGTAAAGGGGGAGGTTGGTGGGGGTTGGTGGTGGGGGTGAGAGGTGAGGGTAAGATGGTGAGAGATTGTGGAGTCGTCCCGCTGAGAATAACAATGAACTTCACTTCATGATAAGCTATACCTGTGATGCCTCCAGGGTTCCGGGTACCTGTCTTACCTGCCGATCACCTGTCTCATTTCTCACACACACACACACACACACACACACACCATCATCTGTAGTACTAAGAGCAATACGCAATTTCCATTATTCAAGGACACGTCAAGGTTACTCTCTTTCGTGTCACCAAGTATACACCCTAGACCTAATCCCTCATACCTACGATACCATCATTATACTGACACTTCCTCCACTTCTCACACCTTGACACTTCCTCCACTTCTCACACCTTGACACTTCCTCCACGTCTCACACCTTGACACTTCCTCCTCTTCTCACACCTTGACACTTCCTCCTCTTCTCACACCTTGACACTTCCTCCTCTTCTCACACCTTGACACTTCCTCCACTTCTCACACCTTGACACCTCCTCTTCTCACACCTTGACACTTCCTCCACTTCTCACACCTTGACACCTCCTCCTCTTCTCACACCTTGACACTTTCTCCACTTCTCACACCTTGACACCTCCTCCTCTTCTCACACCTTGACACTTTCTCCTCTTCTCACACCTTGACACTTTCTCCTCTCTAAGCTGAGAATATCAAACAGTGGTGATAATGTGTCAACTTTTTTTTAAATAACAACATTTATGATCCCTTCCACAGGTATAATTTGCTAAAGGAGAGAAACGAATGTATGTGTACAGGTGTTAATGTGGTAGAATAATGTTATCTAAGTGGCCAGAGACGTTCAAGTTCTTTATGAGTGAAGAAAATGGAATTATTGGTGGTGAAAAAAATTAAGTAAATTATTATCGAGATGAAAGTGTTTTGCGGGTGATGATTTTGCTTAATGACTTAGGTTGTTCTGTTCCTTTACCGGAGAGAAGGTCATAAACTTTTAGGACATCAATAACGATTCGGTGCCTAAACACACCTGCCTATCATCTCCTCCCTCCAGGGTATAAGAGTTTAGTTACTGATGACCTGATGCAACTTCCCTAATGAGATGTCACTTGGGTAAAAATTCCTGGATGTTATACAAGTTCTAACAGGAAAAAACAACACGAAATCAATGTTTGTAATTCGCCATGATGACACGCACACACATGCAGACACACTGTATAAAACGACCGACCAGCTATGTAGGACACAACTACTAGTGCTCAACCTCATCATGTCCTCCACATAGTAAGGCCAACGTACTTGTTAATGACGCGGGGAGGGGAAGGGGGGGGGGGGGAAGGGGGGGGAAGGAGGGAGGGAGGGAGGGAGTGTACCTGTGAATCGCTCGATAATTTTACAGGAGAGACATAATTCACCCCCACCCAGGGCGCTGTTCCCTTCACAATAAGGTATTGATTTGACTCACATCGACACTGTACTCATTTTAACCTATTCAATTCATACGAGTGTTTATGTCATCGTAAACAAACGTTAAAAATAATAATAATACTCGCTGAGAACTTTTATCAATAAGTATTTTTAGCATTAATGTGTATGAAATGTCAATTAATTTTTCCTGTGGTAATTGTTAGAAGTTATCCTTTAACATGTAGTCGATTGTATCAACCAGTGGTTTAACTCACACCACCACAATGATAACGAAACCTAACCTCTGCCCATTGTCTTAAAAAAATATCACTTCACTTTATACATGGGGTAAGTCACGTGAAACTTAAGATGGTGATGTGGTATGTAATGTATTCTTGAAGGAGGTGTCATTTTACCTTTAATAGTTTAAACTTGCAATGTGGTTCAAATAGCTTCAAAAAATCTTCAAGTTCAATCAATTATTCCCTAAACTTTCAACATCAATACAAACATATCTAAGTGTTATATTTTAAATAAACATTTAAACATTCTTTCTCACTGACTACCGAAGGGCGCTCCACTGACGCCATTCACTTTCAGAGGATACCTACAGAGTCGAGTCTTTTTGTCAGATGGGAGAGGTTGGAGACAGCCAATCACAACAAGGGGAGTGTGAGTCAGGGTGACGGAGCCTGTACAGGACACTACAGGTTAGCGGGGTCACCTGAACTATGCGACACACCAAGGACACGCCCTCACCTGCCCCTTTCCCGACAAGGTTTGGTTAGTACTTGCCCGACCGACCCTCTAACCCACCCGACCTCTGACTCATCCGCGATCTAGAGGTCTCTCGTGTTTGTTTAATTTGTAACGCTTGTAAGATCCAACTCTCTATAACTGATACATAAGAAACATAAGAAAATAAGGAGTCTGCAATAGGCCGGTTGGCCTGTTCATGGCAGCTCCTGTCGAGAGTTACTACCACTCTCTATCATCCATGAATCTATCTAGCCTCCTTTTGAAACTTACCACCATTGTACTTAAGTGTCTGTAATACCATGGTAGTAAAGGGGGAATTTTTTAGACCCTTTAAACAGAGGCATGGAAGTTGTTGATCTATACGTGATGATTCTGACGCTGTGTTAACATTGAGCAGAGGTTTTATGTATTTAAATAACGTTAATTTATCGATATTAGTCACAGAAACTATTGACAGACTCTCACCCACAACAGTTGTACATACAAAGTTTGCCAAAAGTTGGCGCCTCTGTTATTGAGCCCAGAGACCCGGATGGTCGTGGTGGTTTTTCTTCTCCCGTGACCACCATTCTCACCAGGGCATACGGCGGAGGGAGTCAAGACCAACACAAACCCTCCCTTCAGTGTCATTCTCTTTTCTTTAACTTCTGTAACGATGTGTGACGTAAAACTTCTATTACAGTAACTACAGAGAAGGAATAACTGAGCATGAGGGGCAGTGTGTGCTGCTGTGTCCTGCCATTCTCAGCCATAACATGACAGGAATTACAAGTGCGAAAAAAATATATTGTGATATATTTTCGAAGATTTATACAAAATCAAAGAAAATCTATTAAATATTTCCTAAAAAACTAAGTTCGTCTTTACCCTTTATAAACAGAATTACCCAAATATAATGTTCCTAAATGGTGAATAACGATACTATTAATTAAAGCTAAACTTAACATACGTGTATTAATATTAAAGCAAGATGACCAATGGTTTGGTTATGTCAACACAAACACAACAACACACACTCTACCACCTAACAGACCTGGCTGCTGTGATCCACTCTTTACAAACACTTTAAATGTCCACCAAACATGACCAGTGTGTTAAGTTCATGACTATAACAGGAGAACAAACATTAATTTTTAACGAGACACTTGCTGGAGGTTGTGTCATCTTCCTGAGGTCAAGGACTGGTGGACGGTAATGAGGGGATGTGTCTGTAATGGTAGTAGTGGAGGCGGCGGTGGTGTGTGCTTTTGTGTGTGTGTGTGTGTGTGTGTGTCACCACCAGACAACGCTACCTATGCATGAGGTCACCAGGTGCAGCAGTGCCACCTCCACTTCCTCCAAATTAGACAATATTAAACAGGTAAAAAAAGTTCCTCTCACATTTTCTTCAATTCTCGTAACTTAGAATCATTATGCACTAAGAAGATCAATAAGGTTGGATCGTAGTGGACAACAATCTTCTCACATACGATTCAAAGATGTATCGAACCCGAGTCATAGTAGTGAGAAGCAAGTGATACATCGCTATATCTTCGATACAAACAATGATGACTGAAAGTTATCCCCAGATTACAGAAGAGTACGTTGGGTTTTAGTAATAGCAACAACAACAGCTGCAGCAATAATAATAATAATAATAATAATAATGTTAAGAAAAGACTGTCCTTTAATAATACATTAAAATAGTGTACATATGTAAATAATAAAAGCATAAATAATACAAACAAAATCAATAAATATTTTTATTATTATTTAACATCACATCAGAAGGGATGGTGACTGTTCAGCGCTTCTTGTTGTTCTTTGTCTTTTTCCCGGTGTAGATGTAGTCTCCCCAGGGCACGATCTCGTCCTTTTGCACATGGCAGAAGGTGGTGTTTATTTTCTTCTTCTTGTTTTGAGCTTTGGGTGTTTGAGCATTGGGTTTTTTAGCCTTGTGGTTTTTAGTGCTCTCCACCTTTTGAGTTCGGGGACCGGAGCCCTTCACCTTCTTCTCGGGGACGGTGACCTTCTTCCCCTGGCCCTTCGCCTGGGCCTTGCCGCTCTTTGGCACTTGGGTTTCAGAGTGTTTTCCCATTCTGATGTAATGACCCTAACAACTCTCTCACTGAGGTCAATTCAAAATTTGACCATTCCATTCAGAAATAATTATAATGAGGTTGAAATTTAAGAATATAGTGCTGAGGGATGGTAAGTAGTGTGATGATGGATGGTGTTGTAGTGATGATGGATGGTGTTATATGTAGTGATGATGAATGGTGTTATATGTATTTATGATGTATGGCGTTATATGTAGTGATGATGGACAGTGTTATAAGTAGTGATGATGGATGGTGTTATATGTAGTGATGATGGATGGAGTTATATGTAGTGATGATGGATGGTGTTATATGTAGTCATGATGGATGGTGTTATATGCAGTGATGATGGATATTGTTATATGTAGTGATGATGGATAGTGTTATATGTAGTGCTCGTAAGATCCAACTCTATAAATGATGCTCGTAAGATCCAACTCTCTATAACTGATGCTCGTAAGATCCAACTCTCTATAACTGATGCTCGTAAGATCCAACTCTCTATAACTGATGCTCGTAAGATCCAACTCTCTATAACTGATGCTCGTAAGATCCAACTCTCTATAACTGATGCTCGTAAGATCCAACTCTCTATAACACAAACACACATACACACACACTGAGAAAAAAATACACCAAACCAAAGTGAAAATAACTAAAGAACAATGTAACATACAAACATACAATAGAACAAAAAAAAGACTTAAACAGCACAAATAATAAACGGATGAACAAAGACAGACAGACAGACATCATGGAAGACAAGACAGACCTAAGTCCCCTACAAGACAGAAACACGAGAACCCACCGTCAAACACTACTAAGATATCACTCTCCTCTCTCTCCTCTTAAGACACCCAACTACAGCACCACCAACACACACACACACACACACACACACACATATATATGGTCGGTCTCTCTCTCTCTCTCTCTCTCTCTCTCTCTCTCTCTCTCTCTCTCTCTCTCTCATCTTATCTCCAGGTGACAAACTACGACCAAAGGAAACGCATTTACAAAGTCCTAGTACCCGATACCCACTCCTTCACCTCAAGACCAATATGGGTATGTTTATATAGATTTAATGCCCGATGCCCACACACACCATAACCATGAAGGGCATATTTATAAAGATTTAATGCCCGATGCCCACTAGTTCATCTCTAAGACAGACTATGACCAACAGGGGAACGTTTCAAGGTGGTGGGGTAGTGGTGGTACAAGCGACGTCATTTCTGTCTAATTCTTCATGCAGACAGAATAAGGAATTAATGAGACCTTATAACCCCTCCCCCCTCGCCCGTCATAATAATAATAATAATAATAATGATCAATCGTAAACATATCCAAGTTACCTCAATGATAATACTAATTGTAATGACAGATAAATAATGATGATGGTGATAATAATAGTGATAATGAAGGTCATATTCCTATTACACAAGAGGTGAGGGCTGGTTGAATCTCTTGACATACAACAGTGACATGTGGCTGGTGGTGGTAGTGTGGCTGGCGGTGTGATGGTGGTGTGGCGGTGTGATGGTAGTGTGGTGGCGGTGTGATGGTAGTGTGGTGGTGGTGTCGACGGCATGTAAATAACCCTGAATGCCGGTGCTGGCTACACTGACTGCATATCATACACCTCTCCCTCACACCCCCCCCTTCCCTCTCCGATATCCCTCACCCCCCCCCCCCACCCACTTCCTACGACTCCACCCATCCCTTCTTCCTCCTCCTCTCTCCATTCTTTGTTCTGCATTCATTCTATCTTCTTTATCTCATTCTTCTTTCAATACTCTTCACCATTACCACACAATCATTGTTTTGACTTTTAGAACGATCGTGTTAACATCAGGAGGACAACTTCTTAATCTAATACTCAAACACTCACCAACCTCAGTCAGTTCAGTCACACACCAGTCATCACCCTCAGTCAGTACAGTCACACACCACTAACACTCACCATTTATCCCCTCAAGCATTAACCTTCACGTCTCCCGTTCTGTTATGATTGAGAGACTAAACCAAATGTTCAAGTTAATAATAATATCAAAGAAAAAGTTATTGCCCGGTTTGGCTGTAAGGTTTTCTGTAATATTGTAAACTAACAGTAGCTGGGTATACGGTATACTGAACGAGGCTTATGTATACTAATTGTACATTGGCAGATATAATAATCCTCTCGTGTGTACTCATCAAGCGGTGTGTGTGTGTACTGGTAATGATTTAAGGATGGAGGGGGGAAGAGATGGTGGGGGGGGTAGAGGAGGTGGGGAGTGGAGGTGGGGAAGAAAGGAGAAATGGTAAGGGAGGGGGTGGAGAAGAGAGGAGAAAAGGTAGGGTAGGGGAAAGAAGAGAGGAAGAGGAAAGTAAAGGGACAGGAGAAAGTAGTGTGGTGAACAAGGGCGATTTTAAGTACTAGGAGAAGGTGTCATTATACTCCCACGGTAATATCATCATCATCACTACTATTTGCATCACCACCCGCATCATCACCACCATTACCACTTGCATCACCACTAACACCATCTAACTTCTTTAACTAGTACCTCCCCAACGCACCACAATACACCCGAACGCACCACAACACACCCCAACACTCCCTAACACACCACAACACTCCCTAACACACCCTAACACACCCCAACACTCCCTAACGCACAAACATAGCAAAAACCAAACCACATTCCGGACAGGTCAGTCAATACATACACGAGGAGTTAAGATGTAGAGAGAGAGCCTTGGGGCGAGCAAAAGTTACCGACCTTGTGGTGGAGGTAAGCCAGCAGGTGGGAGAGATACAGTATACCCGGTAGTGACCAGGAGAGAGAGAGAGAGAGAGAGAGAGAGAGAGAGAGAGAGAGAGAGAGAGAGAGAAGGGAGGTAGGGGGTGTGGGTGTGTGTAGACCATCACCAGTCAACATTAACATGAGGTCGTCGACACAATGGGCAACACCATCAGGTTAAATTAACTCCCTAACCATCAGTGTGACCCCATACAGCTCAGAGTGACCCCATGAAGCTCAGAGCTCAGAGTGACCCCATGAAGCTCAGAGTGACCCCATGAAGCTCAGTGTGACCCCATACAGCTCAGAGTGACCCCATGAAGCTCAGTGTGACCCCATGAAGCTCAGTGTGACCCCATGAAGCTCAGTGTGACCCCATGAAGCTCAGTGTGACCCCATACAGCTCAGAGTGACCCCATGAAGCTCAGTGTGACCCCATGAAGCTCAGTGTGACCCCATAAAGCTCAGTGTGACCCCATGAAGCTCAGTGTGACCCCATGAAGCTCAGTGTGACCCCATGAAGCTCAGTGTGACCCCATGAAGCTCAGTGTGACCCCATGAAGCTCAGTGTGACCCATAAGCTCAGAGTGACCCCATGAAGCTCAGTGTGACCCCATGAAGCTCAGTGTGACCCCATGAAGCTCAGTGTGACCCTATGAAGCTCAGTGTGACCCCATGAAGCTCAGTGTGACCCCATGAAGCTCAGTGTGACCCCATGAAGCTCAGTGTGACCCCATACAGCTCAGAGTGACCCCATGAAGCTCAGTGTGACCTCATGAAGCTCAGTGTGACCCCATGAAGCTCAGTGTGACCCTATGAAGCTCAGTGTGACCCCATGAAGCTCAGAGTGACCCCATGAAGCTCAGTGTGACCCCATGAAGCTCAGAGTGACCCCATGAAGCTCAGTGTGACCCCATGAAGCTCAGTGTGACCCCATAAAGCTCAGTGTGACCCATGAAGCTCAGTGTGACCCCATAAAGCTCAGTGTGACCCCATGAAGCTCAGAGTGACCCCATGAAGCTCAGTGTGACCTCATGAAGCTCAGTGTGACCCCATGAAGCTCAGTGTGACCCCATGAAGCTCAGTGTGACCCCATGAAGCTCAGAGTGACCCCATGAAGCTCAGAGTGACCCCATGAAGCTCAGTGTGACCCCATGAAGCTCAGAGTGACCCCATGAAGCTCAGTGTGACCCCATGAAGCTCAGTGTGACCCCATGAAGCTCAGTGTGACCCCATGAAGCTCAGTGTGACCCCATGAAGCTCAGTGTGACCCCATGAAGCTCAGAGTGACCCCATGAAGCTCAGTGTGACCCCATGAAGCTCAGAGTGACCCCATGAAACTGATTTTTTTATTTCAGTTTCGTGACCTTAAAAACTTGGTGAAATGACTGAGGCAGTGGAAAAATTTGTTCCTTAACTCAGTACAATTAAAGATCACGACATTGAACTAATCTACACAGTGTATAAGTGTATCTTGTGTTTATTCTTAATTCATACAGAACATACACACAATACAGTACAATGCGGATATTTTTTAACGTTCGTGAATGATGTTTATACCACTGAGTCATCCAGCTCGCATATTAAAATTCTGTTCACAATGTAACTTACGCATTTCCGCTTGTGGTGAACTCGTGACACTCGTGCGTAAAATACCGAATAATCTGCGTAGACGACCATACTGACATATACTACAGACTTAGAGGTATATACGGTATATTTTCCGTTATCAGTATATTCCATAAGTACATACTTAATACCTGTGTTATGACAAAAAAAATACACGATTCTGTATTTTTTGGTGATAATCTGAAATATTTGCACCTGTAACTATACTACTGTTATGCTAATGATACGCAAATTCACCTAACCTTTACTTTATATATTGATGTGAATATTAGAGACCAAAGTGAAAATATCTCAGGTGGCATCAACGAAAGATCTTTTCGAGTGCACAGATGAGGGAGGTAAGAATCGTGTTTTAGATAAAGAACGACTGATAACATGATAGATAACACATTACTGATAACAAACATTCCATAGGTGAAGGTGGTATTAACTTTGAGATTGAATGTTATCTGTGTCTAAGTCTTTAATATATATAAGTATTATAATTATTATTACCATTACTATCATTAACTATTACTTCTATTGTTACTTTTGTGTTAATACAAGTAACAATTAAAGTAAAAAAAAAACCAAGCAAAATGGATCAATAAAGTATAAAGTAACATTGCACGTATATTGTGATTCTTGACGACCCATTACACAAGTCTCCCCTTCCTTCCCTTCCCCTCCCTTCCCCTCTCCCCCATCAAGGGATTATTACATCACGGTCTAATCAATAAGGAGGACTTAAGTTTAATCTGTCCTCTAAGTCAATATTCCCTGGACACTTCTTGGTAGCATCTGACATCTACCTGTGTTATGTCTTTCGTGTAATTCTGACCAATCACGTACAAGACCTACACTTCCGCCTTTATAATACCAAGTTATGATTGGACAAGATTTCGGACATCCTGAAAGTAACAACATTGACAGCTATCTCGAGTTATAATTAGATAATATATTTCTTAAAGTCTCAGGAGTTAGACGATCATAAAGGCCTTGGCTGGACTGACCTCGATAACTGATTAGCTCTATAACTCTGGATGCTAAACCTGTCTTGTAAGTTTAAACCTGATTATGACCTAACGACCGAGAGACAAAGCCCTCAGCACGCACACACACACACACACACACACACAAGCACGCACGCACAGACATACACCACCTCAAATAACCTCAGTTCTTGACCCCCCAGAGCACCACCTTATCGCCGCTGATGATTCAGAGTCGATAACCCACAAGAGGCTAATCGATGTGATCTTAATTACATAGTCGAACACTTCCCATCCTTGTTGAGACCAGAGTCATTGTTGGAGGTATTGGAAATGAAGAGGAAATTCGCTTTAACTTATTATCATCATTTACTCTGGATCTTAGGTCGTCTCAAACATTATGGGGATTTATATAATTTTTTTTTTGTTTACGAGGATTATTTGGATTTTTATTTTTTATTTTTTAGTTTAAGAGGATTTTTTTATTTTTTTTTTAGTTTACGAGGATTTTTTTTTCAGTAAATATGATTTTTGGTGTATATCAGGAGTACCTAGTAATGTAGGAATATATTATAATGTATAGTTACGTGAAATCTACAAACATTTAAAGTACCAACTATGTAAGGTTATATATTACAGCTATCTTCATGTTGGTTTGAGGATAGTTGTTTATTGTTATGGATAGGAGGATAAACAGTTGTACAGATGAGCTGGTGGATAGAGAAGGATAGAGAAAGGTTTTCTGTTTATGTACCTATGTTCGTCTGCCTGTCTGGTGTGATAATACTGGTAGGGTGTGGAGGAGGTGTGGGTAGATGGCAATAGTGTCTGGGTGTGGTAGGTGTGACGCCCCCCCCCCCCACCATAACACGGCCACCTTTTAGTATTCGTCCACTCGATGATTCTACCACACCTCTCTCTCTCTCTCGTCAACGATGGAAGCTCAATCGTCTGGTTGTTATCCAAGTAAATTATTAGAAATGGCGTCCCGTAGTGAAAGGAGTTAGTGGTGTTCGTTTATTTAACACCACCACCCATGACTAGACCTCCTCCACCACCCACGCTCACAAAAAACCCACTTCTCCACCATTCACGCCCTAACCTCGGCCACAATCCATCTCCACCACCCACGCCCACATAACCCACACCTCCACAAGAGACATCTATCTCCCCGGTGCCCAGAGTAATGATGGACACACACGTCTGTCTTGAGAGCACAAAACACGCTAATTGTTTCTACACAACATACTTCCCTCCTCCAGTTACTTCACACACACACACACTCTCTCTCTCTCTCTCTCTCTCTCTCTCTCTCTCTCTCTCTCTCTCTCTCGACAAACAAGGTCACACCACACACACAAAAAAAAAAACGCGATGGTGTTGGTCAGTCTCCACCCACTCTGACCCTCCCCCCCCCCCCCCCTCATCATCCGGACCATTAACCTCCGTGACCCGTAACCACCCCACCTCTCCCCGCAATCCCTCCAGACATCACAACAAACTCCCCCTCCCCCCATCTCCTCCTCCTCAATCGCCTCCCTCATCTTACCTCATCACCCCAATCTCGCCCTAATCAACACCTCTCTCTTGCTTTTCAATTTCCAAGGGAGAAAATTAGCCAACGAGAGCCCAATAGTGGTGCTGTGCCTTCATGTTCAGTTGAGATTTCCATAATATCAGGTGCAGTATATTCAAAGACATGTGAAATTGTAGGTATCACGACCCTAAAACAAAAACACCTGACATTCATACAGCCCTTAAGACCCTAATTCAACTCAAACCCTTAACACACACACACACACACTTATCTCTCTTACGCCCGTCAAAAATTACGCAGCCTTAATTCAAGAGAGATAAACGCCAGTAGCTGAACGGACGCGGCTATTCAACAACAACAATTAAAAAAAAAATCAAGACTCCTGTGTGGATATGAACTCAGGATACGGTAATTATCCTCGGCTTCTTTTCGTCACCTGATTCGACGAAGAGATAACATTTTGGGGGATATTTTTCCCTGACGTTCGCTAATTGGACGAAAGAAATATTTTTTTTTGGATATTTCTCCCTTACGTTCGCCGATTGGACAAATATTAAGCGAATATTTGGATATTACTCCCTGACGTTCGTTGATTGGACGAATATCAAGAGAACTTTACGATATCCCTCCTCCTTCTGAATCTTCTCCTAGTTCACGGGCTACATTATAATATTACTCACCAGCAGCAGTGTTAGATCTTCCTCATCTAAGATAAATATCGAGTAATTTAGAGATATTTTCCACGTATTCATGACAGCGGGTCGCATACACCAGGGCGTCATTACAGAGGAAATTTCAGGTAGATTCCAGGTAACACAAACGTACAGGTATTTCGTTATATGATTCATCTTAATTATGGTTAGGATGGAAATTTGACCAGGTGGAGGTTAACGAGGACGTACCAGGTGGAGGTTTAACGAAGAGATGCCCAGGTGGAGCTTAACGAACAGGTACCAGGTAGAGTTTAACGACGAGGTACTAGGCGGAGCTTAAAGAGACGAGACCAAACAGCTGTGGGGGAGGTGATCGAGGAGACTATTTACCGGTAGTTAGTTAGTAATGACTCTACCGGCGCCAGAGAGAGAGAGAGAGAGAGAGAGAGAGAGAGAGAGAGAGAGAGAGAGAGAGAGAGAGAGAGCAGACCAACCGCGAGGCTCTGGTTAAACATCTCCCCTCCAAACACACACACACATACATACATTAAAACATACACACATACACATTAAACAAACAAACACACACATAAAACGTACATAGATACACACACAAGGAATAAGAGAGATGAAATGAATAGGCTAATTTTGAGTTATAAGCAGAGTTCTGATAATTAACTTAACCCGTGTCAGAGTCAGTTCATTATCCAGTCAGTCAAAAGAACTACGAGTCAGCTCCTGTCAGATATAAGAAGCCTCTCTGGGAGTCTAGAGGAACCAGGAGACTCAAATGAGGTATACAAATAAGACGAGTATTGTTTGCCGTCTGTAAGCCTGAACAATGGGGCGATACACCAAAAATATTTACGTACACAATGGTGAGGTTGAGACGATAGCTTCACTAGCCACCAGGAAGCTGCCCGCCACCCCCCTCACCTCCTCCATCAAGAGTCTGTAGTCGTCTTCCTCCTCTCTCCCTTGCCTGTAGTCCTCCTCTTCCCCCCCCCCCCTGCCTGTAGTTTTCCTCTCTCCTCACCATTAAAACACTGAGAGTTTCCAGTATAAAAATATATGAAACCACCACCACCACCACGTCAGCCCCCGTCATCACCCTCGTCACGTCTCGTCCCCGGCAGGTAAGTAATGAGAGCGACTGGTTATAACTGCCCCGGGACTTATCCGGAAGGTGTGGCCCTGACCCTCGCTGCTCCAGGTACCATCATGCACCACAGAACACCTTCAACGTCTGGGTGGATCACAAGGTCAAGTTAGAAGCCTTTGTCGCCAATGTCAACACACAGTAAGACGGTTGAGAGATGAACCAGTACATTTAACACAAGCGATGCAGGAATTAGAGGAGGAAATACAATAGTAAAGCAAATAATATAAAATAAATTACGATATAAAGAGTAAGTTTAGAAGATATAGTGTCATCAGGTACTTAACAACACCGCAGGAAAGGTCATACCTGGTTGGGAGTGCACAGGAGTTATTATGTCTCTCGTTTAGTGCCTTATGACACTCCTGAGTGCCATAAAAGCTTATAGTCATACAATTTCACTGCCACACAAGCTCCTTACAACCAAAAGACGGTGTCACAAATAACTATATGAGTGTCAAACAACCTTGGTACCGAAAAGTGACACCAAGTGGTATACAAGTGTCATGTTACAATACACGAACCTGGTGGCCAGAGTGTCACCTAGCGCCGCTCTACGCTCTCCAGCACTACACAGCTCACGTAGCGCCGCCAGATAAGCCACACTACGACGCCCGGAGCTCAGTCCACCCTTTGTTGTAACCTGACAGGACAACGCTCAGTCTGACAGCCTCCTGACGCGGCGGAAATGGCAACGACTATACAGGCACTGGTTAACTGGAGATGACTGTGACAGATGACAGCTAACTGATGAGTGTTAACTGAAACTGACCAACAAAGTGCTTCTCAACCTACTGTGAGCCCGGCTAATGGATGACAGTCACCTAATAATGGCCGATTGGTTTTATATCGACAAATCTGACATTAATTAAGTGGTGAGGGTCAAATTGCACCGGTAAACAAGAATAATACACGTTGAATACTAGATAAACAACATACACACTAGGAAGAAAAGGGGGGAACTAGATGAGTCATGTTGGTCTTGGCTGAGTAATGAATGAACCCTGCCATTACCTGAGTCACTGGGCAGGTACTGTACTGAATCCTCCTCACTACTATAACCCTCTCCTACCCCCTCACAGTCACGCCACCTCCTGTATCCTGCTGCTGCACACACACACTAAATTACCCCATTGTCAAGACCTATTTCGAGATGTTAAAATGTTGTTAAAATACCAAACTACCAAATAAGCACAAAATTCCACAACTATGACACCTGAAGTACACAGTGTCACAGAGGTAGACTAAACTAACCAACACACAAACACATTCTCAAGACATACGGGCGCCGATCTAGTTAATGTTACAATGTTAAAACTGACAATCTTGTAAATTTCAAACAAGTATGGCCCTTTGGTCCTTCACTGTAGAGGCTTAGATAAGTACTAGGGATATGACCTACACTTGTGACCTCTATAACGAAGACCTGGAAATGTTTGGTGGAAAATCATATTGCTTGAAGCTTATTGACTCACGTGTTAATGGGTTAATTACCCCAGTACTTAGGTCACTAGAGTCTACCATCTACTTCGTCTAGAAATACAAAAAAAAATATTGTGGGTTTCTTTGCTGAGTTAATGATCATACAGTGCAAAACTCTATTCACTGGTTCATAAATATTAATGAACCTTATTGTAAAAATGGTAATCGTCCTATCAAACCTAAAATGGCAATACCAACATTACGAAAGCCGAGGCAGTATAATTGAAATGAAATTTACATATTCCCTCAAGAAACATAATTGTGTTGGTAAGGGGCCATATGCACGGCCTGTGATCATGTACTGGTTGTAGTGAAGATCATGAGTATAGTGGTGTGGTGAGTCTTGCACTGTACATGGAGAAGTGAGTGTGGTGAGCTCTATACTTTACTCGAATACAAGCGTAACAAGCGTCTAAAGGGAGTCCAAGCATCATACTTGGAGTAATTTACTCAGTCATCATGGCGTGTCCGATCACTAGTATGTATGATCATGACCAAAATTAATGTAAACAACGAGTATCATCCAGCAGGAGGTTGAGGCCACTACAGGAGGAGAGAACAACTGGTGCCGACAGGAGGAACAGCCGACACCCAAGGCCCGGGGGAGAGACTGGTTGTTGCTACTACTACTGCTGCTGGTACAACACCCACACGCACCTCATCTCCCGCCTCTCTCCTCCACACCTGAAGCTCCTCCAATATGCACCACAGACTTGTATATCTTTAAAATGATTGTAAAGACTCAGAAGACTTTATTATCGTCACACTTTTTGTCTGCGTTTCATAATGGACTTGTTAGTAAGACGTCAGCGATCACTCATATTAACAATATTTAATCTGACTACAAATTTCTTTCTCTTCTCTTATGATTCTTGGTCACTAAATCATCATCACTACTGCCTCAGCTAACATTACCTATACACCGGTCACAATAATAAACTCGTTTTTTCGTTGATACACAAATATCTTTCTTTTTTTTTTTTACTCTACACGTTCCAACTGTCACCTCAACACTCATCGACACCAACAATTTACATTCTTCTTGCCCAGCGTGTTGTCATATAGGGATCTTGCTGTTGTAACGCTTTATTACGAGACTAAGCACAACGTGACTATGACAACATACACAAACTTACGCTTCGTTTCTTCTGCGTGTGACAACGAATCCTGGAGTCCGGGTTTTATCTTCATCCTTTTCCGTGAGACGATAAGGACCCAGGGGGGAAGGAGTGTTAAAATTTCCTTTCTAACTGTCCATACTTCACACGTCATAGGTCAGGTAAACTCTCACTTATAAGAACTCAATTAACAGGCCACTTCACCTGGCCGTTCTCCGCCACGCCTAAATTTGATAAATAACCAGTTTGGCAGCTACCGATATCTAGGTCCACCAGTAGGTAGTGAGAGGAGTAATTCCCGCTAATAAAAGCTCGGGCCGCAATCCATGCAACAGGTGATACGCACACGATTGCAACGTTGCTCTGGTTACGTATCACACGAGAGAACAACTACGAGATTCTTGCGTGTTTTAAAATTCCACAATACATAAATTATATTCACTTTTCCTCCTCGAGATTCATTACGACACCAAACACTCGGATGATCCCACTGTACCACACAAATATAAATCATGTCATTAAGCTTGGTGGCTATCACAATACCATACAGTGAGCTCAGAACACACACACACACACTATCCTCCCTGTATGGTGACTTCAACACACAGCTACACGGGTATGGTGGGTGAGTTTCATACACTTAAGTACATAAGTGAAGCGAGTCATTTAAACATCATAGTATACAGTACGTTCAAAATAGTGTCTTAACATAATGATTTCAATGCACTACAAATATTCCGTATATTGAGAGTTTAACACATTGACTTTCTGCACTGTGTCTTATCCATTATACAGTGACTTCACCACACTATAATGCAACTTAATATATCAAAATACACTTAAGTTTATACACTTCGTTTAGATTACCACTTAAAAAAAATCAGAACACAACGCAGTCAGTTCAAAACACCACACTTGAGCAAATGCAACTCCAAGCACTATACACCATAACACACCTTTATAAAACACCACAGGTAATACTATATTCCATAAGAAAGTTGAGTAAAGCCTTGTCTGCCAGGTTAAGTAATCCTGGCGCCGGGGGAGAGAACCCAACCCAGCGAGGGTGAGCGAGCGACTGGGCTACTACACTACCACTGAGTCACTAGTCTAGGCAGTGTTGGTGTGTTGAAGGCTCTCTCTCTCTCTCTCCCCCTCTCTCTCTCTCAGCCAGCCAGCCAGCCTGAGCCCCCCCCCCCCCCACACACACACACACCTGATAACACTCCTCCATTAAACAACTAGATTATCAATGTTCTTATTATTCCTTATCACTAGGTTGAAATATTTTATAATTCCCAATACTTAATTCTAATTCAAGGACTTGGTTAAAAATATACGATAACTTATATATGTAAGGAGTCTAATATTATGTAGGTAAATAAAAAAAAATCATACTAAATGCCTAAGTTTGTCCTTTAAAACCCAATCCCATTTTCTCTCGCCAATCGCTGCAGTGTTGGCGTCTGTTGAAACACGATACGGTAAACATGATATCCCTTCAAATAACTGACTATAAACCTGGCGTATAATGCACTCTAAATAAACTGCAAGTGAAACCCTAAGTCCACCCACACCTTAAAGCTACATCCCATTTTCTTTAACCCACAGTTGCCAATTGGGGAGTTTCGAGAGTGACAGCCAATAAGATATAGCAAAGGGAAGCAAGATGCACCCCTTCCTCACCCCTATTCCTCCTTCGCCTCCAGGTATCAGAAAATATTGTTTACAAATTAACTTACGCGTGAGGAATGAATCTGTAAATAATATAGATAATAAAAATATGTGTAAGAGGTGATGAAATAGGAAGGTAAAAGAGAGAGGGAGAGGGAGAGGAAATGAAAGTGAGAGTGAGGGGATGAGAACAGGAAATGAAGGTAGAATAAATACAGGGAAGGTGGAATGGGGGAGGATGAGAGGCATTATGGCGAGACAAGAAGAGGAAGAGGAGAGGAAATCGTTAGTAGGGAACACAAGAGAGAGAGAGAGAGAGAGAGAGAGAGAGAGAGAGAGAGAGAGAGAGAGAGAGAGAGAGAGAGGAAATCACAGGGATGAGAAACGACGAGAAGGAAGAAGAAGAACGAGAAAAAGAAGAAAGCGGAAGAGGAAGACTGACGGAGTGTAATGCAGGTGAGATGATGGTTCCCACGCGGTCACCTCAACAGGTGCACGTGTGTGTGTGTGTGTGTGTGTGTGTGTGAATTGTCGGAGTGCTGCGTGCTCCTACGTGTATACACTCTTGCATGCATGTGCAATGTATATACACGTTTGTGTATGTGCAGACCTCTCTCTCTCTCTCTCTCTCTCTCTCTCTCTCTCTCTCTCTCTCTCCATTCTAACGTGTTACATGTTTGAGTTGTCACGTTTAAAATAACATTTCCATTATCCAATACAATCCACAACGTCATCAACTTCCTACAAACTAAAATTTTTCCCAATTTTCCTCACCACCAGCATCACCAAATACCACACACCTAAGTTATCGAGAGTCAAAGCCAAGTCACAGTACACAACAACCATGTATACGTCGACTTTACGCGTAATTACCCAAATAAATTAAAACTTCAAATTAGGATCAAGTGACACAGTGATACGCCCAGTTCGTCCACACAAACACACACACGTAAAAACACAACAACATTCCTTTCATAATGTTTCGTTGCTGTTTTACGCTCACTAATCGCAAATGACGAATCAAATTGGAAACAAAAATTGGATCCCAGCATTTTTTTTTTATTTCGAATTAGTAAAAAAAAAAAAAAAATCCAGTATCGTTTATAACACTGTGATGGACATTTGATCTTACTGAAAGCTTTGATATGAGATTATGTTTGGTATTTTCATTATATATATATATGTATAGAGAGAGAGAGAGAGAGAGAGAGAGAGAGAGAAAGAGAGAGATTTTAAAAACAGGTCTATTATAATGTAAAAAAAAATCCATGAGGTATTATCTTTTTATATACTATTTTCTAAACATCTCTATCAACATTACTTCATGTTCTTGTACTATTTACTAAACATCATCTGCTAACATTATCATTCTCAACTATACCATTAACCAAATATAAACATCTACGTCACTTCTATTACGGAATAAACAAATCACATAAAGTCTCGGGTAAATAATACTGTATTTGTGAAGAAAAGACCGAAAAGCCTCAAGATACAATGGCATTATAATCTTTAATGTTAATCCCCTAAATAAACACAAGGGCTTACTAGATACGGGTCTCTCTCTCTCTCTCTCTCTCTCTCTCTCTCTCTCTCTCTCTCTCTCTCGACTCTCACAGCCAGGGTAGTGTAGTATAGTGTGGTGTAGTGTAGTGTGGTGTAGTGTAGTGTAGTGTAAGGTAGTGTAGTGTAGTCAATTCAGTCACTCTAATAGTATGATCCAATCACAGGCGGAAGTTGCAATCACTGAGGTTGGTAATGAGCGCCAGTCAGTGAGTGGAGAGGGAGAGGGGGAGAGAGAGAGAGAGGAGGGAGTGGGAAAGGGAGGGAGTGGGGGGGGGGGGAGAAGGAGTCTGCTTCAGTTAAGAGTGGTTGTGTGAGCCAGTTAACGAGGTAATTTTTTTTTTACTAGTCAATACAATCGTCGGGTTCAGTTAATGAGAGTATTTTGATCCAGTTTAACGGTCAATGTTAAGTTTTGTTTCCAGTCAACGTAAGTCAAGTTCAATCTAATCAACAGTTGTCAAGTTCAATCACATCAACAGGTGTTAAAAGTTCAATCCAATCAACAGGTGTTAAAAGTTCAATCCAATCAACAGGTGTCAAGTTCAATCCAATCAACAAGTGCTAAGTTCATTCCCATCAACTACAATATCTACGGTCCAGTCAACCATGTAAATTGGCTCTAGTTACAACTTTGGCTCATCTCGATTCGGTCGGTAATTTGTGTTTGGACAAAGCAATGATGCGATCCACAGTCAACGAGATAACTTTGGCCCAGTCAGCGTGGCACAGTTTAAAGACGACCAGGGAGGGACATTACCAGGTCGTTAAAAGGGTCAGGACACAATCACAACACTGCCCCGGGTTACAGCTGACTCACCATTCCCTACTGCCCCGCCTCCTACTGCCCCGCCTCCTACTGTCCCGCCTTCTACTGTCCCGCCTCCTACTGTCCCGCCTTCTATTGCCCCGCCTCCTACTGCCCCGCCTCCTACTGCCCTACCAACCTACTGCCCTTCCCCCAACTGCCTCGCCTCCTACTGCCCGGCCTCCTACTGCCTCCCGCCACAACACACAATAAGACTTCTGTTCTCGTAAGCTCCTCTACTGATCCTTGCAATGATAAACTTTAGCATGTCCTCTCTCTCTGAAATTCATTATATATATTTATTTTAGTATTTACAACGAACCATGTATTAAAAAAATCCCATATATTCTTAATCAAAACGAAAGTTATTAGTAAATATGATAATAAATTCCTAATAAATTCGTATAAATAATGTATGAATGCTCTATGCAAAATGACCAAATTGACTAAAACTTGCAAAATTATACCGAAATTTAACACATGTATTGCCTCCTCTCTGACGCCCGTAAACAAATATATGGTCGAGAGTAACTCCTACGACCCCCCCATCCTACCTTTTACTTTCTCCTTTCCTCTTGTACGACCCCCTCCCCTTCTACTATCCCACCTCCCCCTTCTACTATCCCACCTCCCCCTTCTACTATCCCTCCTCCCCCTTCTACTATCCCACCTCCCCCTTCTAGTATCCCACCTCCCCCTTCTACTATCCCACCTCCCCCTTCTACTATCCCACCTCTCCCTTCTACGAACCTTTACCCTCACTATAAATGCACACTTAGATGAATCATTAACAAACTCACCTGCGCTGGACAAATGCATCAGTGCACTTACCTTAATAACACGAACCAAAACTTAAGCCCACGACATCACATCCTTACCTGGAAAAAGGAAAAAGAATTGCATTAAGTATTAAACACAGGGAGACAATTTAAGAATGAAAAACACCGAAGAAAAGTGAAAAGTGTTGCAGAAGGTTTAGTTAGGTGATATATCCCGAGCAGTGGCCTGAGCTTTATCTTCGTTCTGTTTACATCAGTGTTTGATTAAGCGCCGAGGTTGTTGCCATATAGTCCATTTCTTTAAAGACTCGCAAGTTTAAACATGACACGTTTAGTTCAGTAACATCTATCTTAATTTAATCATGTTAAGTAAAACATCTTTATTTAATTCAAACCAGTTCATTTCGAATTAATCTTGTTAACCTAAGTTTCGTTCAGTTCAACAGCTTTTGTATTTATTTTATTTACTCCAACATATCCGGCCTCTCTCCACCCACTTCCTCTCTGGTTAAGTTTGTTTATTGACAAGTCTCTCTTACCCCAATATTTAAGGTAACCTTCCGTAAGCCTAAGAACCTGCGTTTGGTGAATTAATCTTTGTTGTTGGCACATGACGCGGCCTCACAAAGGTGATAGAAGCGATAAATGCTACTTGTCAAGTCCTCACCGCTGACCGTTCGATATCCCAACCAATTTCATGTATCGTCACGAAATTGAATTATGCGAGACGCGGCTGAAATATTCAGTGTATTGGGTATTATGGAGGGGAAACACGCGGTGGGTACAGATCAATGGAAGGTGTATGGAAAGCAGGGAGGGTGAGTAGCCTGGCCAGCAGCGTCACAGAAGCACGAGGTTATCAGGCGGAGACTCCGCAGCCAATGTTGGAGTAGGCCTAGTGCGCAGACGCCTCCTCCCCAAGGGGCTAAGCGAACTGGGGGTGAGGGAGAAGGGGGCGGTCCTAATGTAGGAGGGGCGGGGCTGGGGGAAGAATGGGGGGTTAGAGTGGGGGACATGGATGTAAGGGGGCCACGCTACACCCGCACCACGCTACCGCCGCCACCCTGCTGTTGCTACACCTTCTCTCCTCAACCAAAACAAAAGCAGGACTCACCCCTCCCCTGTGCCAACCTTCCCACCACACCTAGCTAATAGCATCACCTGTGTATATCACGCCGGTAAACTCAATTAACTATCAGGTGCATTAACGGCGTGGGTGTTTAGAGGTTATCATACACCGTGATCACCATTTGGCGGAGATGGCTCTGCCGCGCCAACATTGAATATCACCTTTAAAATTTAGCGTGGTTATCTTTCCTCCCAGACTGTACAAATATACGCATTCGAATCCAAAGTGTCCAGTCCGTCATTGTGGAATTTAAATAAAAAAAACTCGTTAATTAATTACATTCCAGGCCTCCAGCGCCACCTGTGTCACCGTAACACTTGACAGGTATAATCACCTTTAATACTTTAAGTTGACAACACTGAGTTAACAAAAAATAACACGACGACCGCACGGACTTACTCTACGGAGAGATGATTATACCGTGACAGGTGTTCTGCATCCCATGTGATATAAAGTTAAACTAAATGATGTTTATATAAAGACAACACTCGCGCCATAACGAGATCATGTACCTGACCTTTAAGACATTACCAAATACTGAATAACAATTAGTGATTCGAAATTAAATCTTATCTATTTTATTTTCAGCTTTCTTTCTGACCATCTTATTCATTAAGTAAACAAAGGTTGTATGGTACTGTTTGGTATGAGTACTGCTCACACGAACCGTCATATGTTGGTTTAGTTAGCCACAACCTAAGTTAAGTCGCAAGCGTTTTCTCTCTCTCAAGGATCTGTTACGTTTTCTTTGACTAGCAACGCGGCACCTAAAATAAGTATTATATATTATAATCCTTGTTCATATTTTCCTACAAAAGATAAAGTGTTGGTGTATTTTTAATATGGAAATCTAATCCGGTGTTGGAATTACCATAACAGTATACAATACAAACAACATTACGCTGTCAGGTACACATAAACCTTTACAATATTTAAATAATTCCTGGTTGTCTAAGATACATACTGTATTTCAAGTAACTAACTACCAACCACTTAACTCTAAAGTCAATAAAGAGGCAAAACAAATATAAAACACCATCTAGGTCACAGAGACAAGGATACAAACCCAATATACAATACCTGTTCAATGCAGATGAAAAGCTGAATGAGCGCGTGTACAATGTAAACAAACCGCGCGTCGTCACACAGGTCGAAAATCCGGATGGTAGTGTGTTTCCTGTGGCCACTCAGTCTGTGGCGCCGAGGTAGCGTTGGTTTGAAGCTACGACCCCGTCGGGGGCGTGAACCCTCTTGGCTTTGTCCCTCAGCACGAGGGTGGCGTGGGAGCTCATGGACCTGTGCTCTGGAACGCGGGTGCCGTGGGCGTTCCTGGATTTGTACTTCATACCTTGGGTGTCGAGGTCGTTCTAGGACTTGGACTTCTGAGGGGCGTCTTGGCCGCTCAGAGATTTGTACTACAGAGCGTGGATAGAGTGGACGTCCTTGGACATGTGCTTTTGATCGTGGGTGTCGTACCCGCTCCGAGGTTTGTACTCTAGGACGCGGGTGTCGAGATCCTTCTGGGGTTTGTACTTCATGGGGCGGCTGGGGAGGACCTTTTTGTTCTTCTGTCTGGGTCTCGACGTGGGAGTAATAGGGACACTCCTCTGCGTGTGTCCTGACGCCTGCATGTAGTGGGTAGTCTCGACGGAGTGTCTGGGCACCTGAGTGTGGCTGTGGGCGCTCTTGAGCATGAACCTCAGCAAACGTGAGGAGAGAAGTAGGGTGTGAGACTTCCCTGATGGGCGAGAGGCTGGAGCGTGAAGGAGGTGTTCTGCCACGCGTCCTCTCCTCCGGGTGGTAGTGGTGAGGGGCGGGGGATCCTGGCGCTGGTCTGGAGGACGCCCGCCTCGCTGACTGACGATTATAGGTTCCTCGAGGGGAGCCGTATTGATGAGGAACGTCCACCGGGTAGAATTGATCAGGGCCAGGTACTGGGTAGCCATGGTCTAGGCTAGGTGAAGGGTAGGCCTGATCAAGGCCATTTGGAGGGTAGGCCTGGTCAGGGCCGTGTGTAGGGTAGGCCTGCTCAGGGCCATGTGGAGGGTATGCTTGCTCAGGGCCATGTGGAGGGTATGCTTGCTCAGGGCCAAGTGGAGGGTAGGCCTGCTCAACGCCACGTAGGGGGTAGGCCTGCTCAGGGCCATGTGGAGGGTATGCTTGCTCAGGGCCATGTGGAGGGTATGCTTGCTCAGGGCCAAGTGGAGGGTAGACCTGCTCAACGCCACGTAGGGGGTAGGCCTGCTCAGGGGCAGGTCGTGGGAGACAGGCCTGCTCAGGGCCACGTGGTGGGTAGACCTGCTCTGGGCCACGTAGAGGGTAGGCCTGTTTAGAGCCACGTGGATGGTAGGCCTGCTCAGGGCCATGTGGAGGGTAGGCCTGCTTAGGGCGGCCATATGGAGAGTAGGTCTGAATACGGTCGTACGGAGGGTAGGTTTGATCAGGGCCAGGTGGTGGGTAGCCCTGGTCGGGACCGCGTGGAGTGTCGACCTTTTCACGGCCCTGTGGTGGGTGTGGTTGGTCAGGGCCGTGAGGCGGGTGGGGATGATCAGGGGGCTCTTGAGGGCGAGGTGCCATCAGCCAGTATAGAGGGTTGTGCTGCACATACAGCTCCTCGTCATCCAGGTTCCACCCGTCCCCAGTCCACACCCGATGTACCTCAGGTTGGGGCGGGATGACGTTGGGGGTGAGGACGTCTGGGGTGAGGTAGGCAGTGTAGGACACGTCTAGGGCTGGCATGGGAGACACTATGGAAATGTCCGAGACCGTGTCCTCACGTGAGAGACTAATAGAAGGTACGGAAGTCTTTGTACTATGGCGGACACTTTGGCTTGAGGTTTTGGAATCTGGCGATTGTTTAGAGCGGGGCGCCCTCCTTCCCTGAGAGCGACGAAGTCGCCTACGAGGGGCCCCGCGATCCGTCACCGTCGTACCGCCACGCCCCTTGAGTGGACTTGGTGGCTTGCTGCTCCGCGGTGGCGCGGCTGCTTTACTTGGAGGTGTTGATCGCATACGCCCTGGGGACCGCTGGATGCGTCCCGCGCCTTCCTGATGGGGCGGGGGAGAATGTCGGCTCTGGGGAGATGGTCTGGGGGAGCGGTCGTGGCGGGGTGTACTGGTAGCCAGTGGGGGCGGCTCCTTGGTCCGCGCACCTCCAAAGGGCGGAGTTTGCTCTTCGGGGGATACAGGTCTACTCTCTGGCGGAGAAACCAGTCTAAATTGCATACGAGATGCATGGCCGTGCCAAGTGGAGTATTTTGGGGACTGGAGATGCAACTGGACGACAGGCGCATAGACCTGTCGCTGTAGACTTTGTCCTCGGGGCTGACTGATCACCGACTGTTCACCAACTGACCCGGAACGCTCGCTGGAAGATGATGGGGGCCCATGCGGTCTGGACGGACACCTGGGGTCCCCTCGCAGGTCCCTGGACCCCCGGAAGCACCAGCACGCCACGTCCAGTCCGACAGCTGAAGGCGTGGCGCGGGCTGGTCATGGGTGCTGGTAATGACGGCACTTGGCAAGGAAGCTGCTGCTCCCAGGAGAACACCTTACAGCAGGGTCCTGAGGCTCATGCCCTCACCCTCCTCCTCCAACCGGAAGTCGAGTGTTTTCTCCATGTCATTTCTATGTCACCATATAGTCTGAGACTCGGGGCGTAACGCACTACACCCCGCACCATCACACACCAACACTTCTATGTAACACGCACTGTTTTAAGCACACACTTGTAACACATTTTCTTTTTATCACCTGCAAAAATATAACATGACAATAATTCACGGGGGTAATTAAGCTGTAAACCGTCGGCTATTAGGTACACTGAGTCATTCGTTACACAGGGAAAACACACGGTAACTATTGACCAATAACACAACACTAACAAAACCAACTTATCAAAGACTTATTTAATCAGTAAGGTGGAGGAAGGAAACAACTGGCTGACCACAACAATGATCACTACAACAATGAACACTTCAGTGACTTAACACTTTATCATCAACTATTATTATAAGAACAGTTATTAGAACGAGATCACCGGAGGGCGTCACCACTCCAACGTGTGAGTGACAGCAACACTTTTAGTCATCACAACGTTTGTACGACCCAAACATCTGGACGACTTCAACAACGTGTGTGTGTGACGCACACTATTACTAGCAGAACGTTTGTATGACCACAACATTACCACTACGTCTGGATGACCACAAACATCAACCAGAATCACAACGTATGGTTGACCACATCATCCTCCAGGATCACTACGTCTGGTAGACCACAAAACACACCGTATGAATAGCCCAAACACTCAGTATCACAACGTTTGGACGGCCACAACACCTGAATGACCCACACACTAGGTGACTCGAGCGAGGTATGTATGAGCATCACACCTGTGATCACTACACACGACACTGATGACGGAGGCAACACGAGCGAAAAAAGTGTGTAGCGGGGTGGAGAGCGTAGGGCGCACTCCTGCACTGACAACCTGGCAGGGAGGACAGCAACAACCGCAGTGGCGTTGCTTGTTTCCCTCAAACACGCTGACTGAGCGGCCGACGCCTTGGGGTGGAGCGCCCGACCTCCACCACTCGCACCAACACACTGTGGACCGTATTATTCTCCTCATAACTACCAACGTCCATCTCTCGTGTTCTTATTATCATTGATTTTCTATCTCAAGTCTCTCTGTCTGCCTGTCTCTCAGGAACCAAGACACCCATCCCTCTAACCCTCGCACCTCTCTCGTTTTCTCTCTCATACAACCCCACAGTTTCCATCCCTCCGGCCTGCAGTGAGCGCCCGTGGTAGTGCGCACCTTTCCGTCCCAATGAGTTTCGTTCACCTGGAGAGGCGAGCGTGGGTGGGTGTATGTGTGTGTGTGTGTATGTGTGTGTGTGTGTGTGTGTGTGTGCTTGTGTGTGTGTGTAGGTGGGTGTAAGTAGGAGTGTGTTTGTGAGTGGGTGTGCGTATGTGTGCGTGTGTATTCGGGTGTGGGTGTACAGAGTATGGCGGTGGCGCTAACGGTAAACCCTTCCCCTCTCTCGCGCGTCCAAACACATCTGTGACGGTGTGTTACTACGCCCCCCCCCCTCAACCTCTACCCCCACCTACTACGCAAACCAGAGATCAATAGCAACGCACTTTTTTTCCTCTCTCGCAGTTTCTGACGCACTTTACGCCCAATAAATCTCAAGAGAATTCAAAAGATTGTAAGGTAATTAGGGCGTGGTAGCGCGAGGCGTCCCCGTCTCTACCACCGCCACTGGTAGGAAGCGACCTCACTCTCTCCCTCCCTCACTCTCTCTCTCTCCCCCTCTCTCACTCCCTTCCTCGTCTCCGGTATCGACTGCCCTCTGTCTCGTCATCAAAAGAGCCTTGACTTCACTAAAGCTCCTTAAGTACCGTCGTCGTCAACACTCCAGGGGTGGGGATGAGGTGAGGGGGAGGAGAATGAGGAGATCCGACACAGGAGGGGAAACAACAAGGTGAAGGGGGGGGGGGAGGGGGAGGACTTAACCCCTCGATCTAACACGTCAAGAGATACAACACCAGTAGTAGGACCCGTAGGGAAGATGACACCGCAGTTTGAGGTACATGGATCATAATTAACGCAAGAAAATATATACAGCAAATACAACGACATGTAGAAAAGGTGTTGCCATTATAGAACGACACATGATGTAGGTTATAAGAACGACATATTGTAGAACTAATGACCCCAGTGAACGACAGGTGAGAGGTTCAATCACAAGTAAATGATACGATGGAGATGTTCAGATACACCATTGAACGACCACTACGATGTCCGATCACCAGTCTAACGGCACATATGAGTTCCAATCACCAGTCTAACGGCACATGTAAGTTCCAATCACCAGTGACCAAAGCAGAAGAGGTCTAACAGCCAGAAAGCGAAACCAAGTTATTAAAGAACGAACGAAAAACACCAACATGAAGAAGACCTTTAACTACCCGATCACAAGAAAAGGGAAGGAAAAATGCTCGACTACCAACACAACAGGAAAAAGACGGCACACCCACGGAAGAATTTCATTAAAACTTGACAGGGAAAAAAATGACGGGTGAAGGAGGCCTTCTAGTATCGTGGCCATACTAACTGGGTCTCTAGTAGTATGGCCACATCACAGCTGGTCCAATATTGTGGCCACATTAACGGGTCCCAGTATTGACTACAGTAATTGGGTCCAGTACTGTGGCCACACTAAACGACCTAGTATTGTGGCCAGACTAACCAGCCCAGTATTGTGGCCACACTCACCGGCCCACACAAGTGCTGATCAAACCCACGAGTGTTTAACTTCTCCCCCAAGAAAAACACGGCCCAGTTTACGTCGGATTCTCTCCTTATTTTCTCCTAGTGTTTCTTTGTCTTGTGACTTGTATGTGGTGGCAAAACTCTGGTATAGATTTAGGGAAGGTATCTGTCTCATGTTATAATAATATCCTTAGTTTAACGTTACAGGATCCAACTAGTTCAGCAATACTCTTTACAACATTAGTACCTCCCTTCAAGGTGTGATAAGTGACACTGCTCATCAAATTCTAATTATTAACTTTCATAGAATTTCACCTGGATGTTTCAAGGTTAAGTTGTATGTGTTGGAGAATATAGCTCAAGAAATCACAGTTAGAAGGAAATAACTGCAAATTGATGATGCTTCCAGTACCAAGCCGGACACCTCAGACACCAAGCCAGAAACATATTTGGTGAAGTCAACAGAGCTGCAAACATTGAGGTGCGCCGTGTATCGTCTGAGGGTGAACACCTACCACTCCTCCCTCCTTCCCTTTATCTCCTACCTACTCCTCCCTCCCTCTACCTCCCTCCTTTCCTCCTCCCTCCTTCTTACCTCCCTCTCCCCGACGCATCTTTGGCCCCTGACGGATGCTGCTCTCATGTATAAAAGATGGAGAGGCAGCTCAACAGTTTTGCTTTGAGCCAAACAGACAGCCTCAGCAGACCCAAGGTAAACAGCTGTGGCTCAGAGGAAAAGGAGGGTGTGGAAGAAGGTGTGGTGGTAGGAGACGGTGTGGTGGTGGTGTGAGAGGGTGTAGTGGTGGGAGAGGGTGTGGTGGTGGTGGTGGGAGAGGGTGTGGTGGTAGTGTGAGAGGGTGTGGTAGTGGGAGAGGGTGTGGTGGTGGTGGCGAGAGGGTGTGGTGGTGGTGGGAGAGGGTGTGGTGGTGGTGGTGGTGGGAGAGGGTGTGGTGGTGGTGGTAGAGGGTGTGGTAGGTGGTCGAGGTATCCAGTGTAGTAATGATCGCGGGGGTACCAACCTACACCATACCTTACACGGACCACACCAAGCGTTTGTTTACTTGTAGGAAGAGAATAACAGGCGTGGGATGGAAAGGGGGGAAGAGAGGGAGGGATGGAAAAGGGGGAGAGAGGGAAGGATGGAAAGGGGGGAAGAGAGGGAGGGATGGAAAGGGGGGAAGAGAGGGAGGGAAGGAAAGGGGGGAGAGAGGGAGGGAAGGAAAGGGGGGAAGAAACGAATGAATAAATACTGTATGTGAATGAATAAAGGGTGTATACAGTAGATGAGTTTGGTGAGAGGGAGAGAGGGAGAGAGAGTGAAGGGAAGGAGAGGAAGGTACAAATACACAGGGTAAACATACACAAAATTATGTGATTCCCAGATATAAAATAAGATTAAAAGACAGACAGACAGAAACACACTCAAAACACAACCCCCCACTCCCCCACACTCCAAACACACCCCCCACCCCCACACTCCAAAAACAACCCCCCCTCCCCCACACTCCAAACACACCCCCTCCCCCACACTCCAAACACAACCCCCCCTCCCCCACACTCCAAACACAACCCCCCCTCCCCCACACTCCAAACACAACCCCCACTCCCCACACTCCAAACACAACCCTCACTCCCCCACACTCCAAATATACCCCCCTCCCCCACACTCCAAACACAACCCTCACTCCCCCACACACCAAACACAACCCCCCCCTCCCCCACACTCCAAATATACCCCCTCCCCCACACTCCAAACACAACCCTCACTCCCCCACACTCCAAACACAACCCCCCCTCCCCCACACTCCAAACACACCCCCCCTCCCCCACACTCCAAACACCCCCTCCCCACACCCCCTCCCCCACACTCCAAACACACCCCCCCCTCCCCCACACTCCAAACACCAGTCCTCCCAACACCAAATATAAAATCCTAAATGAGACTAAAATTCTCGTACATGTGAGCAACGCTGCCAGCCATCAGAAAACCCCGCCAGTGCAGTAAATAGAGCCGGGAGCCACCTGGAGCCACCTGCCCCCCCCACCCACCACACACACACACACACACAGGTGGCTCATTAGACTTACATGGGTCATAATCTGCACCATCTGCCTTCATCTCTAATCTTCCCCATTCAATTCATCTACTCCCCCCCCCTCGATATACAGATGGTTCACCTTTAGCACACACACACACGCTCATCTCCACCACCTGCCCTCTTTTCTCTACACACAGCTGGTTAATTAGACTTTACAAACGTGATAATATACCTGCCACCACCTGCCTGCCCCCACCCCACCTTTCACCCCCAGACACAGGTGTTGCATAAGACTTAAACAGGTAGTAATTTACAACACCTTGACTACCTGTACCCCCCACTACCTGCACCCTTCCCTCCCTCCCTCCTCCCTCACACGACACGCAGGTGGTTCAATACAGGTAAACAAATGACAATAAACACACACACTCTCACACACACACACACACACACACACACACACACACACGTTAATAGTCTTATATCACGTCACTTCAGGTAAACTCCTCTCTCTCACACACACACACACACACACACACACACACACACACACACACACCTCCAATAAGGAATCACAGGTAAGACACAAGAGACAGCATCTACCAACACAACACGGGGGGGGGGGGGGGGGGGTGACCCGTGCTCGGTAATAGTCAGGAAAAAAAAAACCGGGAAGTTGAAACATAGTATGAGGGGGAACTGTGAAATTTATAACGTGAACTAAACTGCAGGCATAAAAAAACAAAAACATAACAGGACCTTTGATACTATAAAGTGACGGTGATGTGAAAAATTGATGGTGAGAGGGGGAAGAAGGGGGAGGGGAGGAGGAGGGGGGAGAGGGGGTAGGTGAAGAGGAGGAAGGGGGTATAGGGGTTTGGGACAGGGATAAGAGGTAGGGGAGATTGGGAGGAGAGGGAAGAGAGAGAGAGAGAGAGAGAGAGAGAGAGAGAGAGAGAGAGAACGGAGAGAGAGGGGGGCAACAGTGCTTCAGAAGGGGGTTGAATACTTGTGAACCGTGGAGACAGAATATTTCAAAAGTTCTGGCGCGTAATGCTTCAACACACACACAAAGTCGAGTTGAAATTCATAGCTCTACTTGTTCGTGTTGTGTCCACACCTCAAGGGGGCACACAAGTCACGTAAGGAATATTTATATAGCACGTGTTACTTGTGTCATCCTTCCTGGGGACATTTGGGGATAATTAATACAAAACAGGTAGAATACAAACACCTGTATCTCAAAATACACCAACAGTTTAAAATACAGATTGAGGAATTATTTCTACTGTATTTTGTATCATCTTAAAATCTAAAAAAAATTCTCCAAACTACAAAAGATTGAGATGAAAGTCTTACTGAGTCTTTTAAACGTCATCTCTATACCACCACTGCTACATAACTCTCACCTGGCACCATAAATGACCACGTGTTCTGTAAACTTGACCACTACATTATTTCCTCGATCAATGGAACTTGTCACAAAGGATTTACCTACGTTGGAATCCCATAGAATATTTACACTACATTATCGAGACTTGACTTACTGACGGGTTAAAGTTAAATTATGTAAAGAATTTTGTAGGGTATTAACACCAATATTTTCCTCCCCATTTCCCCCTTTATTCTCATAAATAAAATACAATAAAGTAAAACAAATAAGTATTAAACATATGATCAAAAAGACTTCAGAAATAATACTGACTTACGGCATCTTTTTTTTTGGGGGGGGGGGGGGTTACGATTTTAGGTCAATTTCATCACATGCTGTTGGGCGTATGATGAACACAACCACACTAACAGAAGTATGACCGTATCTTCGTCACTCATGTTACGTAAAATTCACTTCTTAGCCACTAAATTCTTACGTAGAAACATAAACAATAAAAAAAAATCAATTTACGCTCTGGAAACAAAACTGGAAAGGACGAACACAGACAAATGAAACCCCCCTTTATACCCCCTCCTCACGTCATTAAGCGGGGGATAATAAACCACAAGAACCATGTCACAGGCACACCAATGACCCCCCCCCCCCCCCCAAACGTTGTTATGGTCGGCAATTATTCAGCCAATCAAACGCCAGGACTCAAACACCAATAAGGAGACAGTAAAATATATATATATGGTAATAAGTTCTCAAGGGAATAGAGCCTTTAAAGATCTACTGTTACAATATAAACACAAAGACCCATGAAAAATGTTTACCCCAGCTGATCACAATGTTTACTACAGCTGATCACAATGTTTACCCCAGCTGATCGCAATGTTTACCCCAGCTGATCCAGAGAGTCCAAGGATACAGGGTCAAGCAGTCATTACATCCTTCCTTGGCTCAGGTTATTGCTCCCTCTGGTGATAATTTCCTTAGCGAGATGAGGGGGGTAATCCTTGGCTAGATGTGGGGGGTAATCCTTGGCTAAATGTGGGGGTAATCCTTGGCTAGATGTGGGGGCTAGATGTGGGGGTAATCCTTGGCTAGATGTGGGGGGTAATCCTTGGCTAGATGTGGGAGGTAATCCTTGGCTAGATGTGGGGGGTAATCCTTGGCTAGATGAGGGGGGTAATCCTTGGCTAGATGTGGGGGGGTAATCCTTGGCTAGATGTGGGGGTAATCCTTGGCTAGATGTGGAGGTAATCCTTGGGTAGATGTGGGAGGTAATCCTTGGCTAGATGTGGGGGGTAATCCATGGCTAGATGTGGGGGGGTAATCCTTGGCTAGACGTTGAGGTCGATCTATCCTTAGCTAGTTATAATCCTGTACTCCCTAAGCCTAGCCACTGACACCACCTTACCCCCTTGACTAGGTTATACACACCCCCCCTTACCCTTAGCCAGCAAGATTCCCCCCTACCTCCCAATCCCGTGTGGACAAGTAAATTTATCCCTTCGTTTATCAGGTGAAAGACAAATAAACAATGTTCTTTCCTTAAACCTGTCCCCACACACACACCCACACACACAGAGAGGCAATAACGCATGGCATTCCAAACAGCTCCTATAACTATAAAATCTCTTTATTGAACCCCATTAAACTTTATTTGCTACTATAAGGCACGCTGGCACGAGGGTGTATGCACGAGGGTTGTAGTGGTGGTGGTGGTGATAATGGTAGCAGCTGACCAACAGGTGTTCCCAGGGGGTTTATGCACTCTCACCATGAAGCTCTAAGGGCGTGTGTGTGTGTTCTTTGTACACTTAACCTCAGCTAGTAATCTATTTTGTCTCGTAAATCATTCGTGTTTGTGATGTACCAACTGTCCTGTTCTTTGGCTTATTTAGTCACTGTCATGTAAAAATCACCTGCCAAAATGTATCGTTCTTAGTTGTGTGAGCAGTTTAGTCCACTAGTTTGGGATAGGTTATTACACTACATAGCATTATCTAGTTTGTGGATCATAATTATCTGGTAACACTTTCATATAGAGAAATGTTCTGCAGCCATACTAACTTCAGATGATGAACTAGAGATAATATCAGAGTATTTCGTCCAGCGCTTTAAATTGTAGAGACGAAAAAGTAATTATACTTTTTTTTTGGGGAGGGAGGGAGGGGTCGGACTATACCTATCGTGATGTACTAAACTGTCTTGTACGTTTAGTCGTGTATTTTGGCTCATAACTCTACTGCCGTACATTGTCACCTCCAGCCAAAGTACTGTCATTACCTCTCGTGCATTTTACTGTCATGCACTTCACATACTCACAGGCGCGTGCTTCTGGCCACAAATTCGTCCGAGCGTATATATTTGGGCACACAATGATAGCGTATACGCGAATTCAGTAACACACCTGCCATGACAGCACAGGTGACCAGCAATGTAACCTACGCCAGCACACCTCTACTATATCGATTATCTGATTTCTCGACTAAACTATAACTGCGTCCACTCCCTGATGTATAACGCAAGCTTATAGCGTATACGACTTGTCCCACTACAGCCACATTCTCACTGTATCCACCCACCATCCCTTCACTACAATACATTTCAATTTCTTTATCTACAAGTAATATTACAGGTACAGCCAGAGAGACAGGTGCTAATTTGTAGTTCAGAAACAACTACAGTTCACTTCATTAATTACCAAACATCAGTAAAAATACAGCAACAGATACAAACCCCATTACAAATTCGATACAGTTTATAAATTCAAAAACAACATTAAATAAACACAGAAAAGTACGAGGAGAAACACGGGTACAGGTGGAGGTAGGGGTAGAGGTAGACAGGTAGAGGTAGAGGTAGACAGGTAGAGGTAGAGAGGTAGAGGTGGAGGTAGAGGTAGAGAGGTGGAGGTAGAAGTACAGGTAGAGGTAGAGGTTCAGGTGGAGGTAGAGGTAGGGGTTCAGGTGGAGGTAGAGGTAGGGGTACAGGTGGAGGTAGAGGTAGAGAGGTGGAGGTAGGGGTAGGGGTACAGGTGGAGGTAGAGGTAGAGAGGTGGAGGTAGAGGTAGGGGTACAGGTGGAGGTAGAGGTAGAGAGGTGGAGGTAGGGGTAGGGGTACAGGTGGAGGTAGAGGTAGAGAGGTGGAGGTAGAGAGGTAGAGGTAGAGAGGTGGAGGTAGAGAGGTGGAGGTAGAGGTAGGGGTAGGGGTAGAGGTAGGGGTACAGGTGGAGGTAGAGGTAGAGAGGTGGAGGTGGAGGTAGAGGTAGGGGTAGGGGTAGGGGTACAGGTGGAGGTAGAGGTAGAGAGGTGGAGGTAGGGGTAGAGGTAGGGGTACAGGTGGAGGTAGAGGTAGAGAGGTGGAGGTAGAGAGGTAGAGGTAGAGGTAGACAGGTACAGGTGGAGGTAGAGGTAGAGAGGTAGAGGTAGAGAGGTAGAGGTAGAGAGGTGGAGGTAGGGGTAGAGGTAGGGGTACAGGTGGAGGTAGAGGTAGAGAGGTGGAGGTAGAGAGGTAGAGGTAGGGGTACAGGTGGAGGTAGAGGTAGAGGTGGAGGTAGAGAGGTAGAGGTAGAGAGGTGGAGGTAGAGAGGTGGAGGTAGGGGTAGGGGTAGGGGTACAGGTGGAGGTAGAGGTAGAGAGGTGGAGGTAGAGAGGTGGAGGTAGGGGTAGGGGTAGGGGTACAGGTGGAGGTAGAGGTAGAGAGGTGGAGGTGGAGGTAGAGGTAGGGGTAGGGGTAGGGGTACAGGTGGAGGTAGAGAGGTGGAGGTAGGGGTAGAGGTAGAGAGGTGGAAGTAGAGAGGTGGAGGTAGAGGTAGGGGTACAGGTGGAGGTAGAGAGGTGGAGGTAGAGGTAGAGAGGTGGAGGTAGAGGTAGAGAGGTGGAGGTAGGAGTACAGGTAGAGGTAGAGAGGTGGAGGTAGAGGTAGGGGTACAGGTAGAGGTAGAGAGGTAGAGGTAGGGGTACAGGTGGAGGTAAAGAGATTTCCTCATGATAAGAGTACACAAACACGACTGTAGGTCAATAGTGCTGTATGACTGTTGCTCCACCTCAGTGCTTGGGTTCTTGAGGGTGACGCTTCTAATGTACGCCACAGTGACCTGGTGACGTACGCAAGTTATTAGTTGCTATATACTTTCAGGTGTTGATAATAATAATAAAAATAATAATAATAATAATAATAATAATAATAATAATAATAATAATAATAATAATTTACCTTCACCATCCGACTGAGGTATCAAGTAATGTACAGTTTATTGACTACCAATTAACTCATTATACGCAAAGTTGTTAACTACAATTAAGTCAGATGATACGCAAATTTGTTGACTAACAATTACGTCATTATACGCAGATTGCTTGACGACCAAATAAATCGTGTATGACTCATATACGCAATGGTGACCATTATCAACTGTGCACGTAGTGAGCATGACAATGATAGTGAACATGACAATGATAGTGAACATGACAATGGAAGTACGGAGTAATTAAAACAATTGTCATGTTTTCAAGACAACATTACGCAATTTAATACAAACACGTTCAGTCGATAAGACTCGGTAGAGGAATATGTACTCAAAGAGTCCCAGTACGCAACGATGTACGCAAATATTAGAAGACGACCATGTACGCATATAACTGGTCAATCATGTACGGGAAATCCCAGAAGGGAAACGTAAACGCACAACAGTAATAGGCAATCCGGTACGCAAACTCCCAAAAGGGTGTCCCAAATACGCAACTACATACGCAGAGCTCAAAGTTTAACCAGTAGAGTAAGGGAAAGGTGTTGACGCCGACCCCTTGACTGTGTGGGACAACCTGGGGGTCATTTACTCTGAGCTCGTGTATTGGTCTAGATCACGAGGGGGGAGGGGGGGGGGGAGTGAGGAGGGGTGAGGGAGGAGTGAGGGAGGAATGAGGGGGGAGACAAGGAGGAAGGAGAGGAAAAGAAAGATTGAACACTAAAAGAAACGAGGTAGGGGGGAGGGGAGGAGGAGGAAGGGACGGGGAAGGAATGAAGAGAATGATAAGAGAAAAAGGGAACGCAAAAGAGGGGGGGGGGGATGGTAGATCAAGGAGGTGAAGGGAGAAAGAGGAAAAGAAAAAAGAGGAACAAAGAGGCGAGGAGAAAGAGGTAAAGCGGACAAAAGAAACAACAGAAAAATGAAGAGGAAAAAAATTGAGAAACAAGTATAAAAAAAAGAGGGAGGGAAGAGGGGGAAGGGAGGGAGAACACGAGTGAGTGAGGGAGGGAGGAAAGGAGGGTGGGGGAAGGGAGAGGGGGAAGGAGTACGTGGGTAAGGGAGGGAAGATATGAGTGATAGAAGGAGGGGGGGGAGATGGAAGGGGGAGGAGTACACGAGTGAGGAAAGAAGGAAGAACGGGAGGAAGAGGGGGGAGGGGTAAGGGAGAAGGGGGGGAGGGAGGGGGGAGGTAGAGGCGGGGAGGTAAGGACGGAGGGGAGGGAGAGGGGGGGAACAAAGAGTTTACAAACACTGGGTAAAGTGCGGGGAATTTCCAGAAGAGGTCGATTTACAGGGTCAACCTTGCTGTTATTGTTGTGTGTTCTGTGATGCTGGACCGTCGTGTCGTGTGTGTGTGTGACTGACAGACTGACTGGAGAACTGGCTGACTAACTGGAGAACTGGCTGACTGACTGGCGAACTTACTGACTGACAAACTGAATAAATGACTGACTGGTTGACTGACTGACTGACTGAAGCACTCATCGGGGCTCGAACCAGTGCCAGTGTGAAGATCCATATGCAAATCAATCCCATGAATAACTCTTGAATAAAACAAAAAAATTGTACACGATCCTGAATGCAAAATTTTATACCCCGCAACAAACACTTTACCAGACCAGGCGGCGGAACACGACGGCAATGTGTTTACCAAAAGCGAAATGACAATTAACGTATTTGAGCAGAAAAGTTCCGAGTCACAACTACCTCTGTGTGTGTGTGTGTGTGTGTGTGTGTATGGCCGGAACCTACACACACACACACACACACGGAGACGAAAGGATCAAAACATAAACAAAGGAATCATATAAGACATTATCAGACCCCTTGACTCTCCCTTACTCACTCTCTCTCACCCTCACTCACTCTCTCACCCTCACCCTCCCTCCCTCCCTCCCTCATTCACCCACTCCAACATACAGCCACTCGCGTTATTAGCCTCTCAAGGGTCTATTAAACAACAACAACAATAATACTAGGATTGAAACAGACAGACAGACACACACAGAAGACAGATGACTCTCTTCCTCCTCGTCCCCCTGTGTACATAGCTCTCTCTCTCTCTCTCTCTCTCTCTCTCCACTACCCTAATCCTCCTCCCCCAAGCTCTTAAACTTGCCCCGTCACTATTCCTTCCTCCCCCTCTCAACATCTCATCTCCCCCCTCCCCTTCAACTCCTCTCCTCCCCTCATTTCGTGTCTAATCGGCGCTTCTCCCCCTAAGAGCAGGTAGGCACTAATTATTCTTATCGCCACTTCTTCCTCGCCATCCCCCCATCTCCTCTTCTTCTTCCTCCTACTTTTCCTCCTCCTCTTCGTCGATTTACATGTCTTGGTTTCCTCCCCTCATATTTCTCACCCCCCCTACCTCCTCCCCCCCCTCTCTCTCAATAGCTGGTTACCCTCACCCCTACCGTTTCCATTCACAGTGTCCTCTTCCCCCCTCCCCCCCCCCTCAATATCTCTCCAACTCCTTAGCCAATTGACTGTGTCCCCTACATCTTGTCTCAGCATAGCCTCTCTCTCTCTCTCTCTCTCTCTCTCTCTCTCTCTCTCTTCCCCCCATCCCTACCTCCCCATCGACTTTCCATCCCTTTCAATTATCAAAGTCCCTCTCCTCAATTTCTTTCTACCATTCAACCCCACCGCCCCCCCCCCTCTCTCTCTCTCTCCTTAACTATGGTCGTACCTCTCTCCCTCCCTTCCTTCCTCCCTCCTACAACCCCCCCCTTTCTTCCCTCAACCCCCTCCTCTACGTTTAGAATCCCCTTCTCAATCTGCTATCTCCGTCTCCAATGGACACCTTCTCTCCCCCTCCCTGACCATTCCATCCCTCCCTCCCTGACCATTCCATCCCTCCCTGACTATATCCGCCCTCCCTGACCATTCCCTCCCTCCCTGACTATTCCCTCCCTCCCTGACCATTCCATCCCTCCCTGACTATATCCTCCCTCCCTGACCATTCCCTCCCTCCCTGACCATTCCCTCCTTGACTACTCCCTCCCTCGCCCCACAGGTTCTTCACGGCACTTCCCTCCCTCTTTCTACCGGGTAACTAGCGTCTGCGGGCGGTATATTGACTAATCTCGGGGAAACAGCAGTACAAAGTCAAAGGGGTAGAGACCCCGCTTCCTCGTTCTTTGCCTCCTCCTTAACTTGTCTTGTTCCTTCAGCGACCCATTTTTGCCAAGACCTGTTCCTTCAGCGACCCATTTTTGCCAAGACCTATTCCTCCAGCGACTCATTTTGCCAAGACCTATTCCCCCAGCGACCCATTTTGCCAAGACCTGTTCCTTCAGCGGCCCATTTTTGCCAAGACCTGTTCCTCCAGCGGCCCAGTTTGCTAAGATCTATTCCCCCAGTCCCCTATTTTGCCAGGATATTGTTTTGTTATTGCCCCATTTTGCTATAAACCTATTTTATTCGTATCCTATTATTCCATGACCTCATTTTGTTTGTTACCCATTGAGGTGAATATTCCATTAGATCAACACCAATTTGTCATCATTCGGTTTTCGTGGCAACTTAATTAAAAACAATTAGATTTTTAAACACACCAATTTTATCGATACATCCCAATTATTGAAGGATGATACAGTGGGGTGCTATAATGGGGTAATTCAATTAGTATTACATCCCTCCATTAACTTACCACCCCACTAACTCCCCATTATATTAACACCCCACTAACTGTCCATTACATTAACACCACCTATTACTCCCAATTCCATTAGCACCATAACTCCTATTACCACTTCATCCTATAACCCCCCTGCTGCAATAATGACCTATTTTATTAACACCCCGACAAGCCAACGCCCAATTTTACGCGCGGTAGTCACCATACCAACACCCCGAACCCATCGTCTCTCACTCCCCGTGTCAACACTTGAGTACCCCCTACCCCCCATCGAGGTCCATTTTCTATGAGCGCTTCCACCCAGAAAAAAATCCCATTCATCTATATTTTAATCTCTCTCTCTCTCTCTCTCTCTCTCTCTCTCTCTCTCTCTCTCTCAACTAACACGTATGACTGACGGTATTTAGTCATCCCCCGATACGTGTCGCTTGTAATAAAGAAATACCGATATTGAACTGGAATGCCTGAAACGAGAGACCGTCACCCGGAGGCAGGACACTACTACGACCACCATTAACACCATCACTACTACTACTACGACTACTACTACTACTACTACTACTACAACTACCATCACCCCCACAGCCAACCTCACCCCTGTGCATCAACTGAATACATAATTCAAAGTTGGCCAACCCCTCACTCTTCCCCTCGCTCTTGTTCCCAATGCCCCTCAGGGTTGGCGAGGGGAAAAGTAGAGACATTTCACTAATTAACACGGCCGCTCCCCTCAGCACAGGTGAACCCGGTCCAACACCAGGGTAATTTCACACGTGCCTCGCTTACATATGAATAACTTTACATACGGGACCGATTGAGGGGAAACTAAATACCTAGGTGTGGCTAGAGAATTCATCCCGACAAGTGAGGGGAAGTTTATATTGACTTTTTCTAAGCGTCGTTCGCCTCCGTTTATTCCGTTGTTGAATTTACCTTTGATAAAAAAGATAATTATAGGAGTTAACATTGTGTGTAAAGGGTGAGTTTGGCTTTATAAGGGAGAATGACATTTTAATAAGGTAACTTAATTGTGTGTACCTGGTGAATTAAGCTGAACAGGTAAGGTTTTTTTAATTAGTGATTTTCTCCACTATTTTAATTATAACATTGATGTATGGTAATTATGATTAAGGTAATTTAATAGCGTATAATGGGTGGGGTTAATTTGACACCTACACTCAGCTTCACACAAAAAAAACTACGGTTAATTTTTTTTTTGTCTCACTGGGGATAAGATAAGGCATATAATTACGAACAATTCTCATATTAATCCTGACATATCACACACACACACACACATACACACACACACACACACACACACACACACACACACACACCAGAGGAAACATGAACGTAAAGAATCACTGTAAAGATAAGTGTTTAATATAATTCCAGGAGCTAAATGAAGGTACCTAATGAAGTCCGTCTTAGTGTAATATTTGCCATTTTTAGAAGGTCGAGCCGTTCCCTTAAGCACTTTCTTTCCCATCAAGTTACGAGGAATATTTATCCTACGAACCTTTGAGCATCGGGACTCAAGAGATGTGGAAAGGGTGTTCTTGTGATGATTTTGGTCAGGTAACTCGTCGCCTTTACGAGTGTAGTGTGAGGGTGGACATGGACAGGTGTATTGTTCAAGAGAGGACACATATACAGGTGTGAGAGAGAGAGAGAGAGAGAGAGAGAGAACACGTATACAAAGGGCAGTTCTGTACCTGACTCTACCTGCCCTTGGAGGAGTAATTGAAGTTTCCACCAACTATTACCTAACTACAAACAATGCGGCGTCGCTAGCATACAAGGGTCACAGAGAGGTAGGTGGGGTGGGTGGGTGTGTGTATGTGTTTACGTGCGTGTGTAAATAAATGTAAAATACGATTACATATAAATAAATCAATATGGCCAACAATTAAAAAAATAATAATCCCTATAAATACGCACAGTACATCACCTGGCTCCCCCCCCCCCCAAAAAAAAAAAAAAATACAAAATCACGTATATTATAAAATGTATAATAAATTGAAAATCTAAGTTTAAATGTATAGCTATCAAATTAAACCACCTACTAAGTATGAATAAAATACCCATTCAGACATACACAACCCAAGTAATAATATGTATAATGTATAAATAAAAAACAATGAAGAGAAACTAACACCATCATTCATCAAGTCAAACAACAATTTTACCCCTTGAAAAAAAAAATAAATCTTAACTGTAATAAATCCATGAGAGTTTTAATTTATAACTTACGTCACTTATTCCCTAAACCTGAGAGACAAGAGAGCGTGTATGTGTGTATTTTATTATTAGTAAAGTTTCTAAGGGAGACTTGAATGGTATATCCCCTCCCATCCTTCCCATCCACACACACAGGGAGGGGGAGGTAGGTAAAAAAAAAAAAAAGGTATATTTATCACTTCATACATATTAATAAAAGGACTAATTACTTAATACATCAGCAGTAATTGTTGTTGTTAATGTCTTAGGGTGTATGGAGTGACGTCAGACGTAAACAGTCGTCAGCAACTGGACCACCAATCACCACAGAACACGGAAGGTGGTTGTCGACGAGGGAAGGTGAGTGTCGACGAGGGAAAACAAGTGTCGACCATAGAAGACAAGTGTCGACCAGAGAAGAAAACTGTCGACAAGGGAAGACCACAACGGCCACAAACCCTCAGAATCTAATAGTCGACCCTGAAAAATCTTATGGAGAAGAGGGGGGAGGAGTAGGGGAGAGGAGTAGGGGGTTGGAGTAGGGGGAGGAGTAGGGGGAGGAGTAGGGGGAGGAGTAGGGGGGGGTCATGAGAGTATTTTTATAGGTCACTGAACTTTATGTGTGACCCTAACCTTTACACCCCTAAAGGTCATTCTTACTATGATCATTCTTGCCCTTATAGAGGTCATTCTTACCCTTATAGAGGTCATTCTACGGAAGAGGAAATGCGTATGGAAGCGGAAATGCGTATGAAAAGGGTAAATGCGCACGGATGGGGAAGTGCGTACGGAAAGGGATACGACTACTGAAGAGAAAATGCATACGGAAGTGAAAATGGGAACAAGGAAGGAACAAGATATCGACGTTCAAGGGGAGAGAAAACGGAAGGGGAAACAGGAGGGGAAACGGAAGGGGAAACGGGAGGGGAAACGGAAGGGGAGAAACGTTACCAGAAATTGATGACGACATTAGAACGATCGATGAGACGTCCGGAGGTATAACAATGCCTAGCAACAGTGGCCGGTGGTTGGTAGTGGTGGTAGTGGTAGTAGTGGTTGGTAGTGGTTGGTAGTGGTGGTGGTAGTGGTTGATAGTGGTGGTGGTGGTGGTAGTGGTTGATAGTGGTGGTGGTGGTAGTGGTTGATAGTGGTGGTGGTGGTGGTGGGGTGGTGAGTGGATAGTTGGTGGTGGTGGTGGTAGTTGGTTGCTGATAGTTGTAGTTGTGGTGACCATTGATAACTAAACCTTGCCCAATAAGAAATAAAAATAAAATAAAATAAAAAAAACATACATAGCTGGATGAATGAAAACACATACTAACACAAAAACACGGACGGACAAACGGACGCACATACTAACAAAAACACGGACGGACAAACGGACGCACATACTAACACAAACACGGACGGACAAACGGACGCACATACTAACACAAACACGGACGGACAAACGGACGCACATACTAACACAAACACGGACGGACAAACGGAAGCAACAATTATCCTCATACCCCCCTCCCAGGAAAACAAAGAAACGAAAGACTTTGATGAAGAAGATGAGAAGAAACAGACCGATAACCACGTAAACAACCAGAAAGATAAGGACAGAGAGAGAGAGAGAGAGAGAGAGAGAGAGAGAGAGAGAGAGAGAGAGAGAGAGAGAGAGAGAGAGAGAGGCTAACCAACGATAATGACAGCCTCAAGAAAGTTGGACATGACTCGGGAGAAACTTATAAAAACATCCGGGAGTTGACTAACCAAAACAAAACACCCGGGAACTGGCTGGAGTTGTGGTCACCTGTCTGAGATGATGACACACACACACACACACACACACACACACACACACACACACACAGAGGTCGCCAGAGGACATAATTCCACCTTCTTCCTCAACGTAACTAATAAGGAAGTTGCTGTGTGACGACCCGAGACATCTCAGATTACAGTGACAGGAGGAGAGGGGTGGGAAGAGAGAGAGGAAGGTGGGAAGAAGAGAGGAGGGTGGGAAGAGGAGAGGAGGGAAGAATGGGATGGGAAGAAGGGGATGGGAAGAAGGGGAGGGAAGGCGAGGAGGAGAGGGGGAGGGGAGGGAAGGAAGAGGGGAAGGGGAAAAGAGTTAACAGCAGAGGAGAGAACTGGTATGTGTACACGAAGAGGAGGATCATGTGAAGGAGGAGGAACAGGAACAGGAGGAAGAGTAGTAGTAGTAGTAGTAGTAGTAGTAGTAGTGAGATCTTCCAACACAGGACTTCAAACACATCTAACGAAGCCCGTGTGGACGTCAGTGCTCGAGGATTCTGGACGCGGGGACAGCGAGCTTTCTTCGACATCAGGATTTTCGATCCCAAGGCCACTTGTCACCGTAACCTAGCTCTCGATGCTGCACATAGGAGGAACGAGAACGACAAGAGAAGGGCATATGGGGAGAGAATTCAAAACGTTGATCAAGGCAGCTTCACTCCTCTAGTGTTCACAACCTCTGGTGGGATGGGCCCAAGTGCAAGATGTTTCTACGCCAGACTCGCGGAGGTGATCTCCGAACAGAAGCAGCAGCCCAGAAGTTATGTTACAGCCTGGATGAGATGTCGACTGTCCTTCTCTCTCCTTCGGTCGGCTTTGCTCTGCCTCAGGGGAACGAGAGCTTCTGCCCCTACTTCGACAACTGCTGCAGATATTGACTATGAGGCTACAGTCACTGAATGCCGCATAGATCTGCGGCTCAACTAATTTAACACAGATAGGATAGCTTATTATGTATTAGGATATTTAATATTAAGGTAAATAAATGGTGGCGAAGGTGTGGCTATTGGGGGAGGCTGGAGGCCACGTTAAAAAAAAAAAAAAAGTAGTAGTAGTAGTAGAAGAAGTAGTAGTAGTAGAATATTAAGGTAAATAAATGGTGGCGAAGGTGTGGCTATTGGGGGAGGCTGGAGGCCACGTTAAAAATATAAAAAAAAAAAAAAAAAAAAAAAAAAAAGTAGTAGTAGTAGTAGTAGTAGTAGTAGGGCGCCTCGAACTGGTTAACTACGGTCCGATAAGGGCAAATGGTTTCAGTTTTAGTAAACAAGAATTTACAGATGCCATTGCTCTAAGGTACGGTCGGCCAGTAGAAGGTTTGCCCTCCCAATGCGTGTGTGGCTCTTCCAATGACGGCGATCACGCCATGGTGTGCAAGAAAGGGGGCTTCATATGCATGAGGCATGACGAGGTAAGGGACCTCACAGCAAATATGTTGACGGAAATCTGCCGGGATGTCATGGTAGAACCGACCCTCCTTCCATATGATGGTGAGATCTTCCAACACAGGACTTCAAACACATCTAACGAAGCCCGTGTTGACGTCAGTGCTCGAGGATTTTGGACGCGGGGACAGCGAGCTATCTTCGACATCAGGATTTTTGATCCCATGGCCGCATGTCACCGTAACCTAGCTCTCGATGCTGCACACAGGAGGAACGAGAACGACAAGAGAAGGGCATATGGGGAGAGAATTCAAAACGTTGATCAAGGCAGCTTCACTCCTCTAGTGTTCACAACCTTTGGTGGGATGGGACCAAGTGCAAGATGTTTCTACGCCAGACTCGCGGAGGTGATCTCCGAACAGAAGCAGCAGCCCAGAAGTTAAGTTACAGCCTGGATGAGATGTCGACTGTCTTTCTCTCTCCTTTGGTTGGCTCTGCTCTGCCTCAGGGGAACGAGAGCTTCTGCCCCAACTCCGACAACTGCTGCAGATATTGACTAGGAGGCAACAGTCACTGAATGTTGCGTAGATCTGCGGCTCAACTAACACAACACAGCTAGGGTAGATACTTATGTATTAGGATATTTAATATTAAGGTAACTAAATGGTGGCGAAGGTGTGGCTATTGGGGGAGGCTGGAGGCCAAGTTTTAAATTAAGTAGTAGTTGTTTTGACGACCACTTGTTTGCCCGACACACCTGAACTCTACACGAGTCTCCCCTACTACTAACCACCATGTGTATTTTAGTGACTAGGGACGTACAGTACAGGCCAGGAATGTACAGTACAGGCCAGGAATGTACAGTACAGGCCAGGAATGTACAGTACTGGCAGGGAGACATCATAAGTGTACAGTACTAACGAGCAGTGATTTGAACTAACCAACTGTGCACAACACTTAATTGCCTCCATCCGGCCAGGTGAACTCTCCCTCCCTCCCTGTTGATTACCTGTGTTACCTTAGCTTGTTTATGTCACCTACCAGTGTTACACCAGCCTACCTATACCACCTGTCATCCACCTACTTCTGCCAATGTTTATGTCATCCACCTACGGGTTACACAGTCCTCTCAAAATACAATACATAATCTACATATTTTGTACAATTATTTAACCACAAACACAAAAACATATACATACATACATACATACATACATACATACACACACACACTGCGGTAACTAACAGATGTAGTGAGCCACGAAACGCTTTACAATATTTATTTTTTTTGCATCATTCATATTGCGAGAAACTAATTCCTTCCTATTTTTTGTTTTTTTTGGTCTTTTAGTAAATGATCAAAATATAACCCAAAACAAATTCTACTTTACTATATATTTTGCTGTTTATTTTCTTTATTTATTTAGTTATTTATTTATTCATATTTATTCCATCTACTTTAATTATTCATTTTCCCCACAAGGTCGTGTTATAACTGTGTGTGTGTGTGTGTGTGTGTGTGTGTGTGTGTTTGGGGGTCGAGGGACACGACTCTGCAGGTTTGGGACAGTCGATATTTGGGGGGGGGGGGGAGGAGGTTTACGTATCCTGACACGATGTAAACACTGTGGAGTTTATTAATTGGCTGTTCGATGTTAATGGTGGCAATCAAACGAGCGAGGAGAGAGAGAGAGAGAGAGGTGGGGACTCCATGGCACACCTGACTGAGATCACAAGTCGTGGGTGGTGGGAGGGAGGGAGGAGGGGAGTGGAGGAGAAAGAGGAGGAGTCGGGGGGGGGGGGAGCTGTTTGTATTGGATGTGTGTGTATGTTTGTCACTTGATTGCTTGCCTCGAGCCAGGACAAACTCACACAAATGGATTCCGTTGTTTGGTGTGTTGGAGTCAAGCCTTAGGAGGGAGACGCCCCCTTCATAATGTCCTCTGAACTTCTATTATATAATGATGGGCTAAGAAAGACTTTAACCACACTGACGATGTACGAGTCTCTATAGCATTAACACATTCAAATTAATACCATTAACCACAACAGCTCATAGATCTTTATACAATATATATTCACACACTTAAAGTTATCCCTTCCCCCAAAATGTCAGGAAAAATATTCACTCTTGTATTTCCAGAAAGTATCTCTGTATATATATGTTACGGGAGGATAAATAACCCCAGGGCCTACATAAGAGGAGGGGAGAGTGACAAAACCCAGACTGGCAAGATGTATGGGTGGGATCTCTCGATGTGAGTGGCGCCACACGTCTTACTCAGAGCCATCTAGCGGATATATTCTCCCTCTCTCTCTCTCTTATTCGTGCCACCTAGCGGATATTTTTCTCAACACGAGGATTATTGTCTTGGGGGGGGGGGGGGGTGATGTGAGTGATGGAATTTGATGACTGTTCATTTTTGGCTCTTAAATATGGTTCCGGTGTTGCTAATAATAATAATAATATTTTTTTTTTCATTATCTCAATTAAATCCAAACTCAATGTTAAAACGAATACACACCTGGTCCTATCAACTGTAACACATCATTAACTCCCATATATGACCAGGTAATTAGTGTACCTGTAGCGGTGTACCGGAAATTAAGCGTAATGTTCCCTAATTAAAATCAATCCTCATAATTATGCAAATACACCGAAAACATTTATAACTACCTCAAATTTCCCCAACTTGTTTTACTCCCCCCCCCCCAAAAAAAAAAAATATGGATAATTTCCCCAAAATATGGTTAATCTCCCCCAAGAAAGAGTTAATTTCCCTAAATGACGGTAAAACACACATTCTGTAGCTGCTGTAGTTTCAGTATTGTCCCTGTATTAGCTGCTGTAGTACTGGTAGTGAGTGACCTCGTAGACCTTTGTTTCCCACTGTGCCAATTTCCGCCCCATTGAAACATAACTCACTCAAAGGCTAGAGAGAGAGAGAGAGAGAGAGAGAGAGAGAGAGAGAGAGAGAGAGAGAGAGAGAGAGAGAGCCTCAACCCCCTCCCCCTCCCCCTTCCCCACCCCCCACCCATTAACCCCCTCCCCTCTTCTCTATTACCTTCCGCTTTGTTCATCTAACACGATTTCAAATATATAATCCAATTCTCGCCGCTTGTCATTTGTTATTACTGGGTATAAACCTTGGCCCGCCCCACACACACACACACACACACAGACCCACACACGCACACACGCGCGCACACACACCCACACAGAGTCCAGTATGTAAAATATGTGCCTCTTACTCGCCAGGTGGATGTTTCAACGTTTGTAAACCAAGATATTATTCTAAACTTAAAACCAATAAAAATGTTACCACCCAATTGTGCTTGGAGGAAATTGCTCTCATATGTTCAGATTCAATTGTATTTGTCTGCCTTCTTTATGGGAGGTGGGGAAATGTAGATAAACGAGGGAGTATGAAAATGTGAGAAGAAATGAGGTGAAATGTAAGGTGGAGAGGTAGAGAGATAATGATAAAGTGAGTATAAATGAAAATGGAAAAAAAGGTGGAAGGTAGACTTGGATAAAAAGAGGAAGAATAAAGGTAGAGAGGATGAAATGAGATGAAATGTAGGTCAAGGTGATTAAAGAGAGAGAGAGAGAGAGAGAGAGAGAGAGAGAGAGAGAGAGAGAGAGAGAGAGAGAGAGAGAGAGAGAGAGAGACTCCACACACACACAGGTACAAAACAATTATTCACACAGCTGGAAGTATAATCTCTGCATGTCCATTTAAAAAAAAGAAAGAGATAACCTGCCTAAATTTTCACTCCACGTTTCAAACACTTTCTCGTTCATCTTGTAAACAAACCGAGATGGAATGACGAAACGTAAACACAAGAACGCATTTATAATTACACCTAAAATCATTATCGATATATATCCCTAAACTAATCTAATTAAACTATCCTTAAATTAAATTAGGTTAGGTTAAGTTAGGTCTAGGTAGGGCTGGTTTACTTAGGTTAATAACATTATCACCAAATTATCACGCCAAATTACACTCATATTTTCATATTTAATTACCTATCTATTTTATCTTCATATAATTAAAGTAAACAAAGGAGAAACACACATAAAACTACAGAAAACTACAGTGATATAGATTTATTAGAAAAATGTCACCGGTTAATTCTGTAACGCGAAATTGTTCTCGTATTTTCGAATTCAATTGTTGTCTGCGTTACTTTATTGATGGGGGGAGGGGGGGGGGGGAGCAGGAGTGAAGCATAAATGTAACTGAATGATGATAATAATAATAATAATAATAATAATAATAATCACATTTAAAGCAGGAATGACTGATAATAATAACTAAAATTTGAGTGACTGTGTGTGTGTGTGTTTCGAGGCAGATTGACAGCTAACCAGGAGGAGCTAAAGAGGAGGAGTAGGAGAGGAGAATAGGGTGGGAGAGGAGAGGGTGGGAGGAGAGAGGAGATGAGGCAGAGGGAGGGGGAGCACAGCATCACAGGTGGGTAGCGGCAGAAGGTGTCAGTAATACCCCATTTGCCCCCTGAGTTACGGCCCCGTCTCTCAGCTGTCACCAACAACAACACCGCCGCCGCTGCTCCTCCCACACGCTATTATAACACCACAATTCTCACCTAAACACCATTACGCACCCTTGACGCATTACGCACCCTTGACGCATTACACACCCAAACACCATTACGCACCCTTGACGCATTACGCACCCTTGACGCATTACGCACCCTTGACGCATTACACACCCTTGACGCGATGTAAAGCTAGGTGGCTTGTTTACATAACCACGGTCGTTCATCATATCACGCTAGAAATTGTGTGTTCGTAATATTTCCTTCCAAACACACACACACACACACACACACGTACGTCAAAACTAACAACCCGATCAGAACCACTCCCTACGATCACAACTTCAACCCACACACCCCCCTTTAAGACAAAGCCTGACCCACGCAGCAACCCATGACCACTCAACCCCCACCCCTTAGGCCCCTGGATGGAGGAGAGACCTTCTGATAGTAATGACTGGACATGTAAGCGACTGTAGATAATCTCCGTCCACCAGTTAGTCACGAGAAGTAAATGTCACGCACAGACTCATTCATGATACCAATAGTGGAGTTTGTGGAGTGAATTTTCTCTCTTTCTCATTTTCTCTATCATTCATTCTCTCTATCACTTATTCTTTCTCTCTCTCCCATTCTCTCTCTATCACTTATTCTTTCTCTCTCTCCCATTCTCTCTCTCTCTTAACTTTTATGAACACTTGATTTCGAACTATTATTTTCTCCTCCCTTTCCTTCCCATCCTCCCTTTCCCATTCTTCCCTCCTCCCATTCCCTTCGTTCCCTCATGCACGTGATGGTTCGCCACACCCAGACATGACACCCTCCCTCCCTCCCTCCCCCTCCCTCCCTCAATATATGGCGGCGCCCTCCAAAATTGTCAAATTGTGTACCGGTTGTGACTGATGTAACATTTCAATATAAGACAAAGGTGGACGAACAGGAGGGAGGGGGAAGGGGGGGAAGGGAGGGGGTAGGAGGAGAGAGGGAGGGGAGAGAGGGGGATGGTCAATATCATGGTTCACCTGTCAAAAGTCCACCAGGTAAGGGTCTCTCTCTCTCTCTCTCTCTCTCTCTCTCTCTCTCTCTCAATTCATACACACATTTCATTTTATTTTTCAGTTCATCTCTACTTTATAACCCGGAACGTAATTTTGTATTTGCATTTATATACAGTTTTCTTTTACCGAGTGACCGTTAGTTAATTTGTAAATCTATATACATGTATTTTTTTTTTTTTATCGTTGGGCAATTTTTTTTTTTATAATTTGTATAAAAAATGTTACCAAAAGTTAGCTTACCGATATGTAACTGATGTGTGAAATAGTGAAAGTTTTAAATTACTACTATTAAAATTATTATTACTATTACTATTATTATTATTATTGCGTTATTAGTTATAGTAGTAATTATTATTATTATTATCATCACTACTACAACTCGTAACAAAAACATCGTACTAGTGCCATTTATTCCAGGGAGATAACGAAGGAGGGAGATAACGAAGGAGGGACAGCAACAAGACCATGCTAACAGGTGAGGGAGGAGCAGGTGAACGAGCGCACCTTAAGTGGTGGTAGGTACACCACCTTAATTACCCCAGGGATCACTTGTTCTGTTTCCCTCCTTGTTACTTGTTCCTTCTTCCCTCCTTGCTACTTAACTTCCCCTTCCCTCTTTGTTACTTGTTCCTTTTTCCCTCCTTGTTACTTATTCTTCCTTCCCTCTCCCTACTACTTACCTCCCTTTCCCTCCTTGTTACTTTATCTTTGTTCCTTCTTCCTTCCTTGCTACTTAACTTCTCCTTCCCTCTCCCTGCTACTTATCCCCCTTCTCACTTACCTCCCCTTCCCTCTCTACTACTTACCTCTTACCCCTCTTTTCCTCCCTCCCTTCCTCAAAGCTTACATCCCTTCCCCTCATCCCTTACTGATCCTTCCCTTCCTTCTCACCCCTACCCCTCTCTCTCTCCCCCTTTACCTCCCTACCCCTCTCTCCCCTCTCAACTACCCGTCACACTTTTATTCCACCCAATATCTTCCTAATCCCACCCAAATCCCCTTTCTGGGTGACTGATTCTTAATTGCGTAGAGGGATTTTTGCGTACAGGAGATGCGCCTCAGTATCAGTGTTTAGTGGTGCGTTGTATTTATTGCGTACGAATGAAGATATATTGCGTAACGGTAAGGCGTAAGTATATTGGCTGAATTTAAGAGTCATTTAAAGAAAGACGATTACGCTGTGGTATGGGGTTGAGGTGTTGCGTATAAGTAGTGAGGTATTGCGTAGAAGAAGTGAGGTAATGCGTACAAGCAGTGAGGAATTGCGTATAAGTAGTGAGGTATTGCGTATAAGTAGTGAGGTAATGTGTACAAGTAGTGAGGAATTGCGTATAAGTAGTGAGGTATTGCGTACAAGACCATTAATTTCCCTGTCTTAAATAGAAAAAAAAACGACTGGAAATATTTACGTTATAAAAGAGGGATTAATGCCTCACTGAGCCACACTTTTGTTTAACGGATGATTCCTTTAAACAAAAGACCCCATCACACGCTAATCGAACACACAGCTACAAAAGACGTCCAGCTAATAATTTATGTACTACAAAGAATCTATACAGTAAACAGTCAGTCAGTCAGTCAGTCAGTCAGCAGGGTAACTGAAGAGCCGTAGAGAGTTTACAATATATATTTTTTCTCCTAAATATTAACAACGAGTCTGGAATCAATTTCTTATCGATATTTCTCACCTCCCACATCACTCCCCACACAACTGAGAGACATTCGCCGACAAACAAACAAACAAACACACACACACACACACACACACTCTCTCTCTCTCTCTCTCTCTCTCTCTCTCTCTCTCTCTCTCTCTCTCTCTCTCTCTCTCTTAAACACACACGTACGTATCCGCCACTAGACGTCTAATTACCGGTGTGTTAGCACAGTCTTGTCCCTGAGACAATTAGGACCCAGTGGGAGGAGGGGGGGGGGGGGCCTACGAGGTCGTCCTCCTCCTCCTCCTCCCCCCGCTGTCAACATCTCCACTGTTTGTTGCCTCCTGCCCCACAACATATTACCTCCTCCTTCACCCTCGTCTCCGCCTCCTTCGTCTCCGCCTCCTTCACCCTCGCCTCCACCTCCTTCGTCTCCGCCTCCTTCAACGTCTCCTTATCCTTCACCCTCTGTTCCCCAACCAATCCCCCTTCTTATCCTTCTCCCTCTTTTTCTGCCAGCCCCCTCTCATCATCATCAACCCCTCCTTCACTATCTCCACCATTCTCATCCCTCACCCCCATCACCCCCATCACCTCCCCCTCACCACTACGTCATCAACGCCAGCAAACTCCTAACCCATGATTACAAAACAGGATAAAGAGAACTGGGGTAAAAAAATACTTCAGCCTGGCATGGTAGAGGGGAAAGGGGAGAAGTGGAAGAGGGGGGTGAGATGGGGAGGAAAGGGGGTGGGAATGGGGAGGGGGAAGGAGGGAGGGGGGAAGGAGATGAAGGAAAGGAGGAGAGAAGGGGGAGAAGGAGTGGAAGGGGGAAAGAAGTGAGATGGAGAAGAAAGGAAGGATGGAATGGGGAGAAGAAAGAGGGGAAGGAGATAAATGGGGAGAAAGTAGAGAAAAACGGGGAGGGGAGGAGGACATTTTCGTCATCAATTCCCACAAAACACTAAGGTACACAACAACAACAACAACAACAACAACAACTACTACAACCCCACACAAACTAACCGGATTTATAACAAACTCCATTATCGCTCCTGTAATCGACATTCATACTGGAAGTGACTAGCTAGCTTTAACCCACACACACACACACACACATGGACAAAAATACACATACATACATACATACATGCATACATACATTACATACATACATACATCTATCACGCTGCCAAGACATGATAATACCTGAACCTGTATGGAGAAAAGGTTCACAAATCTTATGGTAAAAATATATCATGTTAATACTGGGGGGGGTGGAGGGGGGGGGGGGGAGGTCAGCTGCTGCCGGCACTCAGGGAGGAAGTATCGTACGGTTTTGACGACCACCAGAGGATGAATGTATCTATCTGTCTGTCTGTCTGTCGTATTTATCAAAACAGGATGATGAGACGCGAGAAGAGAGAGAGAGAGAGAGAGATTGATTTGGGGTATAATCTGTAAACATTACCAACCCTTATGTATGATTAGTTAATTTTATTGATAACGATAAAAGAAAAAAAAACGCTTGTCACTGTATTCTACGTTGTGACTGATAATATGTAATACTTCACTCTGGCTACCCACCTCAGCCCCCATCCAAAAACCCACCCCCCCCATCACTCCCTGACCTCCCCCATCACACCCTGACCTCCCCCATCACTCCCTGACCTCCCCCATCACTCCCTGACCCCCCCACCACGCCCTGACCCCCCCATCACACCCTGACCCCCCCATCACTCCCTGACCCCCCCATCACTCCCTGACCCCCCCACCACACCCTGACCCCCCCATCACACCCTGACCCCCCCATCACTCCCTGACCTCCCCCATCACTCCCTGACCCCCCCACCACGCCCTGACCCCCCCATCACTCCCTGACCCCCCCACCACGCCCTGACCCCCCCCATCACTCCCTGACCTCCCCCATCACTCCCTGACCCCCCCACCACGCCCTGACCCCCCCATCACTCCCTGACCTCCCCCATCACTCCCTGACCCCCCCACCACGCCCTGACCCCCCATCACTCCCTGACCTCCCCCATCACTCCCTGACCCCCCCACCACGCCCTGACCCCCCATCACCCTGACCCCCGCACCCACACCCCCTTGTTTAAGCCATTTCATCAGTGTGTTTTAGCCCAACTCGTGACCAGAGCTCTGCCATAATACAATTTGCATCGTTCTCCCACTGATCCAATCACTCTACCCCTCCGCCCTTGGCCCTCGTGAAATTAAACACCATCGAAAAAAAACACACACACACACACACACAAAAAAAACCAACACAATTTAAACTTGGCGAATCATCCGGTGGCGGGAGCGGGTCGATTAACACAGTGTAGGAGTATTTTGGCGGCGTTCAATCTTGGTGTTATGAATGTATGATTATAAAACTGTGGTCATGTTTTAAGTTTGGCCAGGGGTGGGGTGGGGTAGGGCGGGGTGGGGTGGGGTAGGGCGGGGTGGGGTGGGGTAGGGAGGGGCGGGGTGGTCAATATTTTCACCGGATTGTTATAAATGGTAAATATTGAATAAAACTTCACCCGTATATAGATAAATCAATGATAGCTCAGTAAATTCACTATGTCAATAATGGAAAGTTGGCAAAATAAAATGACTTCTAAATTCATACACCTGTTAAGCATCTATGTATACATATACTGACAAATCAAAAATAAAAATATGCAAAATTACACACACACACACACACACAATGTATAAATGTATAAAAAAAATATTTATACATCAGGCCCCCCCCAAAATAGGAAAGTATCCCCCACCACATATGAGCTCCGTTCTCTATGACGACCAGTTGCCAGCGCCTCTCCTCCCCAAAACGTTTCTCCCAAGATATTCTCAAGGCGCCATTGTAGTATCGTTTACACCGTATACCGGGACCACCTGCCTTGTTTGCGACTTTTCAGGACTCGGTGTGGACGATACAAAGAAGAAGAGTAGATCCTGGAAGGCACTAGGATCAGGAAAAACTGAGCAGTCGGCCTTCCACAACGGCATAATATTTCAGTACCCCGTCTAGCCGAGTCCTCGTCAGCAAAGCATTTTTTCGATATTTTTTAAAGGCTTTACAATTTTTCTTCTAGTCGTTTCTAAATGGTATTCTTGGATATTGTTTCTCGAATAACTGTATAAATATCCTAAGTCTTCCCTGTCGAATGGTAAACACATAAGTCTAGAAGGGTTTTATCTCGCTTGTGTTAAGTAAACGAACTGGCTGACCAAGGGGAAGGGAGGGAAGGGGAGGGAAGTATTAATATTTCAGGCATTAATTAAATTTACAGTGAGACATTACACTTGAAGACACTAAATTAACAACAGCTATTACATCTACTACTGATAATTATATATTGAAGAGAGATTTATGACAATATAAATTAAACCAAAGATAATTTTTCATATTAATTTATTACCTTTAAGGGAATTACTACATATAAAACTGGTTCTAGACTTAAGTGAGTTATTGTAACTTAAGGGAATCATTACATTTAAGAGAGGGAAGAGAGAGAGGGTAGGAGAGGGTAGAGAGGGGGGAGAGAGAGAGAGAGGGAGGGTAGGTGTGGCTCCCTAGGGCTCTGATACAGTGACAGTCGACTAATGAGAGGTGGAAGAGGGTTAGGTGACAGATTCTGAACCACCTGTCAAACATAATCCTTAGTGTGTTATTAGCTACGGGGAGGGGAGGAAGGAAGAAAAGAAGGAAGGGAGAGGGGGTGAGGTTGAGAGAGGATTAGAGGAAGGAAGGAAGGAAGGAAGGAAGGAAGGAAGGAAGGTTGGTGGGAAGGGACAGGGGGTGGAGTTCAGAGAGGATTGGAGAAGGGAGAAGGGGTAAGGTGGAGGAAAGAGAGGTGGGAGGGAAGTAGAGAAGGAAGGGAGGGACGAAGGAAAGGATGGGGGGGGGGTGGAATTCCTCCTACCATCGTCCTCCCTTGGGTGTGTAGAATAGGGGAGGCCCTCTATCACGTCTAGGGGGAGTATGTGAACACGACTCCCCTCCCCCTCCTTCTCATACGACCCTCTACCTCCTCCCCTTCCCTCACACACTGCCCTCTCCCCTTCCTTCACACACTGCCCTCTCCCCTTCCTTCACACACTGCCCTCTCCCCTTCCCTCACACACTGCCCTCTCCCCTTCCTTCACACACTGCCCTCTCCCCTTCCCTCTCACACTGCCCTCTCCCCTTCCCTCACACACTGCCCTCTCCCCTTTCCTCACACACTGCCCTCTCCCCTTTCCTCTCACACTGCCCTCTCCCCTTCCTTCACACAATGCCCTCTCCCCTTCCCTCACACACTGCCCTCTCCCCTTCCCTCACACACTGCCCTCTCCCCTTCCCACACACACTGCCTTCTCCCCTTCCCTCACACACTGTCCTCTCACACTAATCCCTCCCCTTCCCTCACACACTGTCCTCTCACACTAATCCATCCCCTTCCCTCTCACACTAATCCCTCCCACCCCTCCACTCTTGGCTATTGGTTTTTGGTTAGCCCTTCCTGTGTTTACTCGTCCCTAAGAGTTTTGCGACCTCAGCCCTCCCCCCCCCCCCCCACCCCCTATCTGTCACTCAAGGGCGTTCATCCAGCCACAACCTCTAAGTTTAAACCTGACGACCTGAGACGACTGGAACCCAAACCCTTAAACGACCGTAACGACTTCAAGTTCCTACAGATGATGGTAACTTCTCCCCAACACCCTGCCTCGACCACACACACACACACACACACACGAGAAAGAAAATAGAGAGAGAGAGAGAGAGAGAGAGAGAGAGAGAGAGAGAGAGAGAGAGAGAGAGAGAGAGAGAGAGAGAGTCACTAAAACGTCTGGTATCATGGTATATCAATCACCAGGAAGGTAACCCAATTAAAGGAACCAAAACACAAAGGGAGAAGATCACTCGTGGAGAAGGAAGAAGAAGAAAGAGGAGATAAGAGAAGGAGACGAAAAGAAGAAAGGAAAACAGAAGAAATAAAGACTTAGGTTAGGTTAGATTAGGTTAGGTTAGGGTGGCTTTTTCACTTCGAGTTTAAGTTTTACAGAAAAATTACACCACAAAAAATAAAATAAATAAATAAATAAAATAAATAAACCAATAAATCACATAACTGAAATAAACAAGTTCTATACACGTCTTACACAGTGCCAAGACGTAGTACATATAATTAATTTATCATATCTGTAACAACCAAACCATTTAGCACTATCAGGCAATACCGTTTGTAGCCGTTATCACCTACAAGTGCATTAAGCTGTGTTGATAGACCCAGGGGGGGTGAGGTGTCCGAGACAACAGGAGGAGGAGGAAGTTTTGGTGAACACGTAAGAAGCTATTCATATAACATACAGTCATACACGGTAATTGTGTGTGTGTGTGTGTGTGTGTGTGTGTGTGAGAAAAAAAAAGCCAGAACAAGTCTCCATCACCACCTGGCCCCCCCTCTCCCCCCTACCAACAAGAACGACACGATTACCAAAGTTACGTCTGACGAACTTTCGCCAGCAAGAGAAGACGTTCGACCATGGAACAGCTTTTTTTTTATTTATATACGATGAATTTCCTTATTTTCTGGCTTATTTTACCACTATAAACAATAATAATAATACGTTAAAAATAATCACAACACCATAGAGAAACCAACGCCAGACGAACATACGCCAGGCTCAACGATAACACCCCCAACCCCCCGCCACTATACTCCTTAAACAACATCACCACTACACCCAAGACCCGGAAATATTCACAGTCGCGATAACAAAACCCGGAATAAACACCAACAACAGTATATTTGGCTTTTCAATTTAGGGGACCCGTATATTAGCTGATGTCAAGGTGCCATGTTGAGGGTCGTAAATATAGCAGGTGGGAGAGAGGGAGAGGAGGGAGGGGAGGGAGAGGAGGGAGGGAGGGAGGGAGGGAGAGGAGGGAGGGAGGGCGAGGAGGGAGAGAGGGAGAGGAGGGAGGGAGGGAGGGAGGGAGGGAATGGAGGGAGGGAGGGAATGGAGGGAGGGAGGGAGGGAGGGAGGGAGGGAGGGAGAGGTTGACTAATTCATAAACAAATCATGAGTTAGAGGGAGGGAATGTAATAAAGGGTAGAGAGTGGCCATGTTGAAACACCTCCCTCCTATGTTGTTACTGGGCCATGTTGGAGTTACTGACTGTATGTTGGTGACACGGACATTTTAGGTAGAGTTAAAAAGGTCGTCGTTATGTGTTTCAAAGCTGGCCATGTTGGTACTCCCGAAGTTGGCCATGTTAGTCCTCCGAAGTTGGCCATGTTGGTACCCCAAGTTCGCCATGTTGTTTCACCATGAGCAAGGATTAAGCAAGTATATTTACGTGTTACTATTGAGAGCATAATTAAACCTAACTAATCATAAAGAATGAAAACCAAGTGTACTAACACCAATTTTTTACCTATTTGAGGGCATTAAACCCAACCCAACCTGACCTGTCCCGACCTGACCTGACCTGACCTGACCTGACCTAATTCTACACACACTTTAAAGTATTAGCAAAAACACCCACAAAACTTCCATATTCTACTCCCATATACGTCTACGCATACCATGATACGCACATGTACGCATAATACCAACACATGTACGGATTTACAAACATGTACCCAACACACACACACACACACAGACATACCCGTGTTGTGTGTGTACAGTAAAAAACGAACACACGTGCACATACTCAACAACTCGCTCCCCCTCAGTGACTAGTGTAAGTACATGTAAACATTGGCACACACACACACACACAGGACTATAAAGAAGAGAAAGAGGGAAAGGGAAAGAAAGAAAAAGGGGGAAAGAAAGAAAAGGGAGAAAGGGAAAGAAAGAAAAGGGAGAAAGGGAAAAAAAGAGAAAGGGAAAGAAAAAGGGAGAAAAGAAAAGGTAAAAAAGAGAAAGGGAAAGAGAGAGTTAGTTCCCACGCCCTCCTTTCAGTAATTAACTCCCAAGTCAGTGACCTTCCTCCCCAACACAACACAGCTGATGTCCTAATTACGGCACGCAAGGCGAACTAAACTTGCTGACAGCCTCCATCTTTGAGTGGTGTCGGGGAGAGACACACACACACACACACACACACACAACACACACACACACACACACACACACACACGGCAGTCAAAACAACCTAACCAAACACGCCGTCGACCATGCCACCACAGTACCCAGGCCAGGCGTACCACCTCAACACACCCGACCTTCATTAACACAACACCACGACATAACGTTGGATCGTCACTCACACACACACACACACACACACACACACACACGACCTTTCATAACAAAAACAAAGTGACAATCCGCATGAGCTGGGAATCCTCTTTGGGGATCCGCTTAAGGTATCCTGCAGGCAAACACAACCGCCTAATGCAATAGAGTCCCCTGTGAGATCCTACTTGGCTAAGTATCCTTTGGGGAGAGGTGGTGGAGGGAGGAGGGAGGGGGGAGGGGGTTGGGGTAGGGAGAGGTGAGGAGGTGTGGGTAGAGAGAAGGATGGTGGGGATGGTTGGGGGAGGAGAAGGACACCGTGGGAATCCTCATCTTCCCTTACACCTGGAGACACTGGCCTGTTCCCCCCCTCCCCCCTCTTTCCTCCCTAATTCCCCTCCTCCCTACTACTCTCGTCTCTTTTCCCCTAGCAAGCTCCCCATGTTCTCTCTATAACGGGTCAATAGTCATCCCCTTTGCTAGTTTCCCCTAATACATCTTTCCCTAACTCCCCATAAAATCCCCCTGTGGTCCATTTAATCCCCGCCACACCTGAGTCATCCCTCGTATACAGTTCCCCCAAGTCACCTAAAGCCCTCAATAATTCCCTTTAAAAATACCCCCAAAATTTCCCCCTTTACGATCTACTCCCTTACCTCCTTGGGATCAAATAAACGAAGATAATTTTCTTTTCAACTCAATAAAACAAAAACAATTCATCTATTAGAAAAAAAATCTATCAATTTTTAAAAATCTAATTGATAAAAAAAAAAAATTGTCTCTTACTGCATACAAAACTAGCTTCTTGGATGTGAGAAAATAAATAAATAAATTGGTTCCTTGAAAAAATAAAATAAACTTATAAGAAAAAAAAAATTCCATCCGGCCGGTGTGGTGTGAGAGGCGAGTTAAGTGGGTGTGTATTATGCCGGGAGAAGAGGCCAGCTAGATCCCCGCCCTCCTCCTCCTCCTCCTCCCGCTGCTGCTCCTCCTCCCGCTCAAACCTTAATGGGATAATCTCAACGAATTTCACAATAAACTAATTTCATATGAACTGCCGCCTAGTGCTGGGAATAACCCTGGCAGAGAGAGGAGGGGGGGTGGGGTGAGAGGGGGGTGGGGTGAGAGGGGGGGTGGTGAGAGGGGGAGAGTGGGGTGAGTGAGGAGAGAGGAGGGGGGAGAGTGGGGGGAGAGTGGGGTGAGAGTGGGGTGAGAGGGGGAGAAAGGAGAGAGAGAGGGGGGAGATGGGGGGGTGGGTAAGGGGGAGAAAAAGTTAATAGAGGAAGAGACGAGAGGATGAGGGGAGAGAAAGGAGGGCAAGAAGGGAGAAGAGGGGGGAGGGGGGGATGGAGAAGGAAGAGAAAGAGAGAGAAAATGACAAGGAAAGGTTAACAAGGGCAGAAACAAGATAAACGAAAAGAATAATTGAGAGAATCTTTCTTTCTACTTGATAATTCTAGTCCTTCTTCCAATCTTTCTCCATTCTTTCCACTTTCTCTCACCCACTCCCTCTCTTCCTCACCCACTCCCTCTTCTCCTCCTCACCCACTCCCTCTCCTCCTCCTCCTCCTCATCCACTCCCTCTCCTCCTCACCCAATCCTTCTCCTCCTCCTCACCCACTCCCTCTCCTCCTCACCCACTCCCTCTCTTCCTCACCCACTCCCTCTCCTCCTCCTCACCCACTCCCTCTCTTCCTCACTCACTCCTCCTTCTCACTCACTCCTACCCCACTCCCTCTCCTACCCCACTCCCCCATCACTCCACCACTAATATCCCACCAACACTTTGATGGATCTGTCTCCCTGTCAATCTCCCTGACCCAACTAACATTAACACACTCCCTTCCTCCCTGACCCCTCTCCCTAATACCCCCCCTCCCCCCTAGGTTGCTTCATAAATACAACCATCAACAAACAATTATGGCAATTACCAACAAAAACAACAACAGCTACAAGTCACTAGGGGGGGGGGGGGCGTGCAAATAGCCAACAACAATCACAATAATTACCTATAACTACAATTCAATAACCCCCCCAATCACCAATAACAATCAGAAGATAATATAACATTGAGAATTAAACAGCCTCACCATACGGCACATTAAGACAAACAACGTCATTAGAAGTAAACAACGACATTATCAGTAAACGTCATCAAAAGTAAACAACGTCATCGCAGGTAAACAAGCTATCAAAAGTAAACAAGGCCATTAGAAGTAAACAAGGCCATTAAAAGTAAACAAGGCCATTAGAAGTAAACAAGGCCATCAAAAGTAAACAAGGCCATCAAAAGTAAACAAGGCCATTAGAAGTAAACAAGGCCATCAAAAGTAAACAAGGCCATCAAAAGTAAACAAGGCCATTAGAAGTAAACAAGGCCACCATTACATCTCTCGACCATCGGAAATGAATCTATTAATTACGACAACAGCTGACGCCAACATGATAACAATAATGACAAGAGAGACGAAGGCGCTCTCTCTCTCTCTCTCTCTCTCTCTCTCTCTCTCTCTCTCTCTCTCTCTACTCCCCCTTCTCTCTCTCTCATATTTCCTTCCCTCTCCCACCTCTCTCCCTCCCCCAACTCCCTTTCTCAATTTCTTCCCATTCCTTGTCGCTATCTCCCTCTCCTTCCCTGTTTCCTCCCCCCCCCCTTCTACTCCCTCTCCTTTTTCTGTCACTTTCTCTCTATTTGTTCTCTTCCTTCCCTTCCCCCCTCAGCAGGTAGGGAGGGAGGGTAAGGGAGAGGCTGTCATGGTCTTTTCACCTACCACGCAGATCATATTGCTAAACAATAAAGGTCACAGATAGACTCTATTACCACGAAAATCTTAAACACACACACACACACACGCACACGCACACACACACACACACACACACCAATACCACATCTTTCCCCTTAACTAATTACACAACTCATTTACCATTCAAAAAAATAACAATAAATAATAATAATTTCATAAAAGTTGTAATATTCCCTTGTGTTTGTCTAGCCATATTACAGACCCACTTCTCATATAAAGCTAAACGGGTCACCATTATTTTAGCTGACCTTTATTATAGCCTGAAATTATTATCAATAGCATCATTATCATCATTCATTAATTATCAGTATTATCATCATTAGCAATAACCTATCATAACTTAAGTCTAATTTTATGTAGTGTTTTCTAATCCATCTAACCTAACCTAACCTAACTTAGCATTTTAATACACTCTGCTATGCTTCGTCTATTCGTAAGGCTATACATTCACCGTTCAATAGCACTCTAGCTTATGTTTATCAGAAGGCTTTGCTATCACTGCTAAGGCAACCAAACCCACAACAACAAATACCACCTCAGCTTCTCGATATGTACAGCACAACTAAGCGCAGCATTTCTCGTTAAAAAAACAAAAAAACATTTGATATGGTAATTTCTTCATCTTCCCCTCCTCTTGAAACCCGTATAACTTTTTTTTTATTTCCCTAAAATATAATAACCTTTTTTTTTATTTATCTTACTAGTTTATGTAAAAAAATAACCATCTTCATTAATACATCATCATCATTCATAGGCAACCATTCTAAAATCACACGAGATAATACAATGACAGACAAGAATACATTATACATTATACATTGCCATTTATTCATCAACAACAACAACAGCAGCAAAGTCTTGTATCTGTCACAGTAATGGTGGAATATTCTTGTTTATTCTATATTGGATCAAATAAAATATCTGACTGGGTTAGCTGACTTTGCTGAGCGAGACTTTTATTGTGAGGGATAGAGAGATATGCGGGGAGAGATAAGAGAGACTGGGGACATACTGAGGAAGATTTACTATATGGATCCTGAAGTGAGACAGAGAGATACAAGGGGGGATAAAAAAAACAGACAGAGACAGACAGACAGACAGACAACTCGTGTGTGTGTTTTTCCACCCTTCTCTCCTATAGCACGTTTCGTTTTCGCTTTTAATCACAAACCACAGCTGCAACTTTCTCCAACAAGTAATTCCTCTGACACTTTTTTTTTTTGGCAATTCTCAATTTACAATGTCGCAGTGGTGAAAAAAATCAAGTTGGAAAAATGAATCGATGAAAAAACACACACACACACACACACACAAACATATATATATATACACATACAAACATACATATATATACACACACATACACATGCAGTCAATTACATAGTGACATACACAAACAGTCAAATAGTTTACAAACACGCAATTACATATATAAACAATCACACACACAAACACCAGTATATAGTGAGAAAAAAACACACAGTTATATAAAAAAAACAATAATCACACACATACGTCACACAACTTCATGGATTCGATAAACAAACAAAGACCAAAAAAAATCATAGATCCATATTTTTTTTTTCATGCAATAAAATAAAATCCACAAAGACCAAAAAAAAAAAAAAAAAAAGTTTAGTTTTGGCCATGAATAAAAAATTTCACCCAATTCAAAGTTGTATTTTCAGAAGGGAGGGGAGAGAAAAATATATACCTACGTCTTTTTTTTTTTAATTTCCGCAATAGAAAAAAACAAACAAAATTCGCTATTTTTTTTCCTAACGAGAAAAAAAAAAACAGCTATATTTTCTCTTTTATGTTTGTTAATTAAAGACAAATTACTTGGTTCAAAATACAATTCTTATGTGTAATTTATTTTTTTCAATTACCTTTGGGAAATATTGTGTCAGTCAGTGTGTTAGTAGTCTTGGTGAAATAGTAAAAATGCGTATAAGTTGTGAAAAAAGCGTATGGTACCTGCTTAATTCACCTACAAAAACACATCCAAACAATTTTTTAAAAACAACTTAATAAAACCATAGATTAAAAATAAACAAACACTCCCCCTTCTCCCCCCCTTCTTCTTACCCCTTTCCAAAATCCCCCCAAAATATAGAAAAAAAAAATAATAATAATAAAAAAAAGACTCACTAGACCTACAAATCCTCCCCCCCCCCCAAAAAAAAATTAACTCACCTGCAAATTTACACTCCAAGTTAAAAAAAATAAAAATAAAATACCCACCCGCGAATATTTCCACCATAACATATTTGGAACAACATAGTGTACGGGGCAGAGTCGTAAACTGCCTGCAGCAACAACAACAACCACCACCACGCCATATTTTCTCATATTTACCCTTACAATGCTTAACCTATCTGGGAGGTAATGGCTGGCTTGTTATCTCCTATCATCGTCCTCATCCTATCATCGTCCTCCTATCATCGTCGTCCAAACATCGTCCTCCTATCATCGTCGTCCAAACATCGTCCTCCAATCATCGTCTCCGTAAGTACTAGTAGAAGCATTTGAAGCAAGGAAAGATTCTCCTCCCTTCCCCATCACTCTCTCCCCTTCCCCCTCTCCCCCATCACCTCCTCCCCCTCCCCATCCCAGCAACAGGAGGTGAACAGAGACACGCCCACCATCCTACAATGAAAAACCCATTCCATTAAAGTGTAATAATCCTCACTAGCACACGTGTAATTTCCCCAGAGAAGTCGCTTACCCTCGACCCAGCAGTTTTCTCTAAGTAAATAAAAGATGTGCCCCCACCTGGTTTACTCCTGGTTGTGTTTGGTGAGGGGGAGGAGGAGGGGGGAATGGTTTGGTGAGGGGGAGGAGGGGGAATGAGGGGAGGGGAAGGTTGAAAGGGTGAAGGAGGCTAGGGAAGGAGGGGGGATGAAAGGGGAAGGTGAAAGAGTGGAGGTGGTTAGGGAATGGGGGGGGATGGAGGAAAGGGGGGTGAGGTGTAATGATGAGAGGGGGGGGGAAGAATGACGAGAAATGAAAGGGAAAAATGAGATGGCGGGGGGAGGGGGAAGACGAGAGGGAGGGAGGGGGGGGGAAGAGGAGAAGGACTGAGGGAGGGAGGGAAGGAAGGAGGAGAAACAAAGGATTACAACTCAGATCAATCACTTAAAACGACAACTTAACCAACAAAGACTGAATCAAACAACGACGACCTTAAGACAACGATGAAGACAAAGACTCAGTGATGAAAGACAAAGACTCAGTGATGAAAGACAAAGACTCAGTGATGAAAGACAAAGACTCAGATAATATCAGTCAAGAGCAAATTTTCTCTCCCCAAGGTTCCAGGGTAATGTGTTAATGTGACGCAGAAACTCATTTAAGCGTCGAGGAGGAACACCAAATTTGACATCACATAAGGGAAGATGGATGGTGACCTTGCCTCCAGTGACCCAAACCTAACAGGGAACTTCTCTTCCCCTAAGAAATTGTATTGTTCATCGGTGGTGCTTGCAAACTCAGGCTATAAAGGAGTTAAATATATAGTTATAGCAGCTAATATATCTCTTGTCGTTAATATAAGTGTTGTATCGGGAAGCTATTTCAAGTATAAAGTCACATTAGCTTGAAACCATAAGAGACTCAAGCAAACCAACGCATCCGAGAGAGAGAGAGAGAGAGAGAGAGAGAGAGAGAGAGAGAGAGAGAGAGAGAGAGAGAGAGAGAGAGAGTGTGTGTGTGTGTGTGTGTTTTGTGAGCGCAATAAACGAGAGACAAAGACAAGAACTGATAAAGAGTGTCGGCGAGTGGACGAGCGGGAGGTGAAGTTGTGGAGGTGGTGACAGGCAGGAGTCCCGAGGGGGCCATCCTCCCCACGTACCCGCAACAATCCTCCTCGCTCAATCCTTTTTTACGGCGCCGGGGAAAATTGCCGCGTTGGTGTACGAGGCACCTGAGTGACGGCCCCGTCGACCTGGACCCTCCCAGGGCTCTCACACACTCTCCCTACTCAGCGAATACTTTTACTGTCTCCATAAATAAATCTGGAACGGCTCGGACCTCTCAATCCAGGTGGGCTAGGGGAGGGGGGGGGGTGAGGGACAGGGTTGAGGGGAGACTAGGAGGAGTGGGGGACGTAGGAGAGAGAGGGAGGGGGGGGGGGAAGGTTACAGCTGGGTGATATGCAAGTTGGGTTCACCTCCCTCAACGACTTCATTCACCACGACGATTTCTAACATCTTGGACGACAACTTTATTCACACACCCTCCAAGACTTCTCACCTTCCACACCTGCGAGATCATTACCACACTTGTACTTCATCTTATTACGCCTCACTTACGACACATCTGAATAAACCCTCTAAACACGCAACAGCTTCCCTCCAATGACACAACACGCTACGATAACTAAAAAAAGTCACAGATGTTTCCGTACACTTCCACCGCACTACTACTATATACAGGAAGGTGAGGGAGGAAGGGAGGTGAGGGAGGAAGGGGGGTGAGGGAGGAAGGGGGTGAGGGAGGAAGGGGGGTGAGGGAGGAAGGGAGGTGAGGGAGGAAGAGGGGGTGAGGGAGGAAGGGGGTGAGGGAGGAAGGGAGGTGAAAGAGGCAGGGAGGGAGCGGTGTGGCTGAGTGGGTCCCTTGCTAGGTACACCCCGACAGGCACATTGATCAAAAACAAAATTGGATGGTCAGTGTTGGTTGATGTGAGCGGTGGTGGCGGCGGCGTATCTCTCATGTAAACACTAACTGGTGTTGGTTATAGTGTTGGTGTGTCAGTGATGTGTTCTCTTCTATCTCACTCTCACCCACCAAGCTCCCTTCCCCCTTCCCCCAGCCTCCCTTCCCCCTTTCTCCAACCACCCTTCCCCCCCCCTCCTCGTACCTCCCCTCCTCTCCCCCTCCACAAAAATAATACTAACATTTTCTCACCCATAAAGAACATTCACAATTTACTAATGTCTCTCTTCTCAAACTTGCTGTCAATATTTCAATGGCATATACAAGTTAATTTCTGACAGAGAATTGTTCATGGTTTAAATATGTTGTTTTTATCTCTGAGGGGGCAGTGAATGCATCCCTTTCACACACACACACACACACACACACACACACACACACACACAAAACCTTTTCACTATAAATGCCTCTTCATTCTATACACTGCACCACTTAGACACACCTCTCCCACACTCCCATACACCTCCCTCACTCTCGCACACACACCTCCCGCACTCTCGCACTCCACTAACTTCCCTCTACACTCGCACACTGCTTCAAGAATCAGCTGGAGAGACTAGACCTATTTGCTTAACAAGATAACATACCTAACCCTGTGGAGAGGTTAGGTTAGGTACATCTCAGTCATCAGTATATTACGTATTTATTCTAACTGGAAGCTATGGAAATGTCCTCAAGGGGTTAAGTCACCGTCATCAAGGGGTTAAAGGTTACCACTATACGCGTAACAGTTGTGAGAAGTGGAAAGAGTCTGTGAAAGAAGAAACATTTTTACTGGACTGCGGTGGAGGCGACTCGACGAGGTTAGGGACGGTAAGGGACATCTCGCCTGGCCAAGTGGAGAGACCCTTTGAGACGCCGAGGATTGAGGGGGGGGGGGGGGGAGAGGAGATGCATCAAGCTGGTCAGTGTGAGTAAAGAGGTGTAGGGGAGAGGACGGGTGAAGAGGGTCAGAGGGAGGGGGGGAGGGGTGGGGGATGGATGAGGTCAAAGAATTGGGAAGATTGAAGGAGGGGAGAGTGAGGCCATTGAAGAAGGTGAAGGGAGGGGAAGGAGGAGGTTGAGGTTGGAATGGGTAAAAGAGAATGAGATCCAGAGAGAGTGATGTTTGGTGTCCACAGTCACTCTCTAGGAGGGAGAAAAATAGTGGCTTGATATGACATCCACTGACACACACACATAAAGCATATCTATTCAACCTCTGGTCTATCAGTAATGACTCCTATAACACACACACACACACACACACACACACACACACACCAAAAAAACATACCCAAACACCACAACAACACCTAAATACAAAGAAAACGACAATAAAGGCACCATTTCAATTTTTCTTTCTACTCCCGTCACCATTTTCATTTCCATACGGCTCGCTACACCTTTCATTCTGCCGCGTTCTCCCCGTGTATGTCTCCTCATTCTCTTATATCGAGTCTCTCTCTCTCTCTCTCTCTCTCTCTCTCTCTCTCTCTCTCTCTCTCACTCCACCGGCAGTGGCTATTCTATTTTTCACAGCTGACAATATTTTCTCTCTTTCACAGTCAACAAGTGAAAGTTTTTTTGCGCTTTCTTCACCACTAAAGAATTAAGCTTGTACTTTCATCAATGCCAGTAAAGGAAAGTTTTTATTTTCCTTTACTACTTATACGAGTTTTATATATTGAACCTTTTAAGTATGATGACTGAACTTCTTAGAGTACGATGACTTTACCCATTAATTACTATGTCATCTTACTTAACGTTATCAGTCATTGTATTTCAAGAGTTAAGTCATCGTAATCCTTAAGACATTGTAATCAAGGCAAGGGATTAAGTCACTGTACTCAAGAGGTTATTTCACACAGGAGGTTAACATGTTACTCAAAGGGTTAAACTAATCCTCTATCGGCTTCATAACCCCATCACCGCCATGAGCTCGAGGACTAAAACATCGACAAACTCAACAAACCAAATGAAACTTAAACAATCTACCGTTTATAGTCAGTCAAAAGAGCCAACCTTCTGAAATCCCAACTGTATTTTGGGTCGGTTCCAAGATACAGAGCAGCTGTATCAAATGTGATGTATTTAGTAACGAAATATTACAGAGGGACATTACGCAGGGAGTTTTGTCTCACTATACCGCCGACCAGGGACAGTAGCGATGCCTGGTGGTGGGTCACGGTGTGTGTAGGCGAGCCAACACCAAAACACCATTACACCCCCGTTAGAGCATACACAGTACGGGGGGGGCCGACCGTCTCCCCTGGGCGCCGCCACGGGGACAATGTGACCCTGGCTGGGGACCATCACACCCCCGTGGACCGTCCGTTGGTTACTGGGGTTGCCTAAGGGTCTCCTCAAGTGGAGCTAACAGTACACATAATACACCGTCATACTGCAGGGCACACACACACACACACACACACACACACACACACACACACACACACACACCTGTTACCTTCTAGACGGGGCTCGTAAACTGTCTGCACGACTTACCCCACATAAGCGCCTCTATCACCACAACAAGTCATTTACCTGTGGAAGAAGAACATATTTAGAACTGAGAGACATTTAACCACATATAATACATAATTTACCTAAAAAAACAAAAACAAAAAATTATTTCCTATTCGCAAAACAAAAACAAAACAAGGCCCGTTGGTGGCTATGTTTATAAAGTCCCTTGATGTTTCTGTTTATAAAGTCCCTTGATGTTTCTGTTTATAAAGTCCCTTGATGTTGCTGTTTATAAAGTCCCTTGATGTTTCTGTTTATAGAGTCCCTTGATGTCTCCCTCTCACCTCTCCATCTCTCCTTTACCATGACTCCCTCTTCTTCGTTCAATCCATCCCTCTCACCTACCCTCCCTTTCCTCCCTCTCACCCCCCACGCTTAAAAACATCACCACAAATTTCCAAAAAGGGTTGAAATATCACGTCGCGAGCAAGAAGGACAGAAGCACCATCATCATAATCTGTCAACACTCGCGGATGAATGCGTCCTGGTGGCTTAGTTTTTCTTCTAGGATGGACGGCGCTCCCCCCCCCCCCCCTCCCCTCCTAACACCAGCACACGACAGTAATTTTTGTGGTGTAATTTATCTCAGGTTAAGAAAGTTGGTGGTCCCTGAGTTGTACTAGAAGTAAAAATTATTCCTTTGATGTTATTAAGTGTTATGGAGTCTTTATGGGCGTAATTAGGTTATTAATTACATTATTCCGTCGATAGGTAAACATTATGATAGTATTATATGTAATTTGGATTAACATACACGAAAATAATTATGCTTATTATATATAATCCAAGTTTTATCCCTTATTTATATCTAACTGTCGTCTAAATTATATTATCTCTATAATTACTCAAGGAAATTATAGAGTTAGTTATTTAATTGGTAGTGTATTTAAACCCTTTGATGAGGAGAGGTTTATGTTATGATACTCAAAAGGTTAAAATTCCAAGTTAGGTGGTTTTAATTCCTCTTAAACTACATCACGGTAAGGAAATCAAACTATCACTACCACGTTAACGAACTCAAACTACCACAACAACACATTCACGAAATCAAACTACGACACCAGGTTTAGATTTCGGCGTCTGTCCTATAACTCGAATAAACTAAAACGGGAGACGAATGGTTGTCATGTTCATCCTGGAAATAAAATATGTCCTCCAATGGCTCAGGTTGGGAGGAACACAGTCACTCACCTCAGCGTCACAGTTTAGGCTATAATACCCAGAATCACATCCATAATAGACTAGATTCTCGACCATAATGCTAACAACAATAGACAAAAGATGTCTCTCTCTCCTCTTAATCCCCCCCCCTCCCCCAACCTCAGACCATTATTCTAATTAATTTCTTCCTGTTTTTGTGATATACTTGTGTTTATCTTTGCTTCGTTACTAAAATTATTTTCAGTGTTAATGGTAGTAATTATATATAGTTGAGTTGTTAAGTTTGAAAGATTATTTGATGGATAAAAATAAATAAATAATGTGTTTGTATGTAATGTAGTTTTAGTAACCTCAAGCACTAAATGTCTATGTTATTAGGGTCTTTTTTATATATTAATTTACGAGAAAAAAATTAGCGCCTTCAGTAACTTTATTCTTGATAATGTTACTATTTATCTTATTTTCTTCACTATAACAAAGTTTGAGGGAGAGTAATATTTGGTCATAATCCGTGTTAGGTACTGTTAAAATACTTTAAATTACATAAATATGATGATAATGTCATAAAATAAACAACAACATCTCGATAAGGTAATGTTTTGGACCATATGCGTTCGAGCCAGCGCGTAAACAAAAGCCCGCTTCAGGGAGACGGTAAATATTGCACGTTAACTGGAGTGGCTACTTACAAACGGCCAACACATGACAAATACAGTATACGTCTGTGTGTTTAGAGGAGTATAATAAACAAGGTCACGTTGTATGAAGTCTTTGCGTTTAAGCCAGTGGGTAGAAAAGATACTCACACGAGAATGATATAGGTCTGTAGAGTCTGAGCTGGCCCGATATAAAAACACATTGGAAGGTGGAAATGCATGTGCGTTTAAGCGGCTACCTCTATAGACCACACACGTGAAGGACTCGGTATATGGACGTGAGTTTGAGCGGGCGCGTAAACACAAACAGGAAAAGAGGGACGTATGTTTGTTTGTGGATGAGGCCAGGTACAGGTGGATTCTGCCTGGCTCTCCCTCCAGTCGTTGTTTATGATGGATGGATGGCTCCCCCCCCCCCCTCAAGGTCACATTACACCTGTCTCCTCCACAATACAGGGGAGAGTAATCATCCCCCAAGGTTGGATGGATGGGTGGATGGGTGGATGGATGGATGGATGGATGTATACTATCTGACCATCTGCTTCCTTTGTCTGCTTGCCTGCCTGCCTGCCTCTCTTCCTGCTTGTCTACGTTCCTATTTGCTTATTTATGTTTGTCACCCCACCTGTCCGTGTGTTTGTTTAGTCGCTGTCAAACTCGTGTTTCCCATGACTGTCACTTCTCACGTTTGAAAGCCGAGTCACTGTTCCCGGAGACGAATCATCAGAGTCAATAGAATTATTATTATTTTTTCTATTCTATAACATATTAGCCTCTCTCTCTCTCTCTCTCTCTCTCTCTCTCTCTCTCTCTCTCGTCTCCTGGTTAAGATCTAGGAAGGTCACCCCACGTCATCTCTAGGTTAGGTTAGGGTAAGATAGTTTAAGTTAGGTAAGGTTAGGTTAGATTAGGTTAGCGTTAGAGAGGTTAATCTTAAAGTGAAATATTGAATAAGGAGAGAGGGGAGAGGGGGGTACTTCAGGTGGTAGACTCGAAAATAAGCGGGGTGGGGGGGGGCTGATGGTGGGTGGGGGGTGATGGTGGGTGGGGGGGGTAATGGTGGGTGGGGGGAGGGGGAGGAAGTGAGGGTGAATAGAAAGAAGAATGAGTGTGGGCGTCTCAGTGTTATATACCCCTGAGGGAGGAGGAAGAGGGGGGAGAAGAGGGAGGGGGAAGAGGAGGAGAGAGGTGAAGAAGATAAGAGAATAAGGAAGGACAGGAGACTTAAAACTGAAGAGAGGAAGAAAGAAGGAGAGAAGGCACAAGGAAAGAAGAGAGAAATGAAGGGAGTAGATGATAAAGGAAGGAAGAGAAAGACATAAGGAAGGGAAGAGTGACAGAAATGGCGAGGGAAAGACACGTGGATTGAGACAGCGTACGTAGAGTGGGACAGGAGGAAGAGTTCGTGGGAGGGGAGAAGAGGAAGAGGAGGAGTCGTGGGAGGGAGGAAGAGGAAGGGTCGTAAAAGAGGAGGTAAGAGGGATGGATAATAAGGGAAGTAAGAAGGGTAAGAGGAACAGTAGGAGAGAAAGAGAGAGAGAGAAATAGGGTGAGAGGAGAGGTAAGAATGTCGGCAAAAAGGGGAGGAGATATTTAGGGGAAGGGAAACAAAAGAGAAGAGGGGAAAGACTAGCAAGGAGAGAGAGAGAGAGAGAGAGAGAGAGAGAGAGAGAGAGAGAGCATTATATCTCTCCCATACCTTCAAGACCACGCGACAATACACTCGAGGGGGATGGCAGTGTACAGGAGAGTGGCACTGTACAGGAGGGTGGCACTATACCGGGGAATGGCACTGTAGAAGGTGGTACTGTACAGGGGGATGGCATTAAGTTAAACCATTAAAACTTTCAACATGACCTGGGTGCTGACGGCAATTAAAGAACCGACCTCTAGTATTAACATTTTAAGCATGTGGGTCGACGCCTTAACGGGAAACTCTCTTAATTAACCACTATTGAGACACAACCTAACCTTACTAGTATTGAGACGCACGGGGAGAATGATGGCAACGAGAGAGAGAGAGAGAGAGAGAGAGAGAGAGAGAGAGAGAGAGAGAGAGAGAGAGAGAGAGAGATAAGAGACGAAATGGTTGTAATAAATGTGGGGTCATGGCGCAATAGGTCGATGATAAGAGTAGTGATAATAATAATAATAATAATAATAATAATAATAATAATAATAATAATAATAATAATAATAATAACCACCACTAAGTCCACTTTAACCACCACTTCAATCCCCCCCCATCTCTAATTTCAACACCCAAAACACCCACTGCAACTTCCACTTGAAACCCAGAAACCCACTTCAATACAAAACCAACACCCCCCTCCCCTCCCCCTCCCCCAACATAAAAAAGACCTAAATCTCCCACATCAACCACTACAACACCACTCCTCCACCTCACCCCCCCTCCCCCTTCCCCTCCACTTCAACACGAAATATAAAAACCCAGAGACTCCTCCCCTCCCCTCCCCCGCTTCCCACTTCAATTTCAAAATCCACCCACAGAGCCCCCCCCCCCTCACCCCCACTTCAACGCTCCCACTCATTACACACCAACGCCGCCACCACAAGAAAATAGTCCCTCTCCACACACACACACACACACACACACACACGCACACACATCATCTTATTCTCTCTATCTCTCCCTCCTCTCTTTCTCTATCTCTCTGGAGTTGAGAGATACATCATTATACGAAGCTGCTGTCACCGCCCCAGTGATGATGATGATGATAATGATGGCGATGATGATACGTGGAGAAGGACGAAGAGAGGAGGTGGTGGCTCAATAGATCACACACACACACACACACACACACACACACACACACACACACACACACACACACACACACACACACCTTTGATCCATAAATGTCCCGACGTGCATCTCGATAAAAGAATGAATGAAAGAAAATAGAAAGAAAGAAAGAAAGAACTTGAATGACAAAATGAATCCAGCTCATTCATTCTGACTCTTATTCAGTTCCTTCTCCTCCACTCCCTTCCTCCCTCCCTCCTTCTCTCTCTCCCTTTCTTTCACACCACTTCCCTCCCTCTTCCACCTACCCAATGTATCTCACCCCCCCCTCCTCCTATCCTCCCTCTTTCTCCCCATCTCTCTGTCTCCTCCCTCCCTCTCCTCCCCTTCCCTCACCCCATCTATCTGTCTCTCTCCAAATACCTCACCTCACCCCCCTCTCTCACCCTTCCTCCCCTCACATTCTCTCCTTCCCTCCCCTCGTTCTCGTGTCATCAGAGGGGAGGAACTTCCTTCATTCTGATGTGGTACTAGTCGCTCTCTCCTCCCTGTTCTCCCTTTTTCCTCTCCTCCTCCTCCTCCTCACCCTGACACCCTGCTTCTCCTCTTCACCCTCCTCACCTTTACCCACACCCTCCTCCTCCCCCTCTTCCTCTTCACCCTCCTCCTTGACCCGCCAACACTTCGCTCTTTCATTTTTTTTTTTATCTCGTTTCCTTTGTCATCGTCTTCATCATTTTGCTCTCCGTCCCTCTTATGAATCTGTTATCCGCTTCCGCCTTCTCCTCCCTTTATTACCTGCTGTCTCATTTCCACTTCACTCTTTCACAATTTCTTTCACCTGGTTTCGCTTTGTTAGCATCTTTATTCTATTTTTCCCTGTTCCTTATTTTATTTCGCTTTTATTCACATTTTTTTTCTTCATTATCACAATTTATTACTTATTATTTATCAGGTGTTATGTATCGTCTATCAATTATCATTTGTTTGTTATCATCTATGTCTTCTATTTCACTTTCATCACCACCACTACCACCATCATCACTACCACCACCACCACCATCATCATCACCTATTCATTATTACCTGACGTTATCCATTTTTTTTGGCTAATTATCATATTCTCAGTGATTTCCATTTTTTCTAATTTTCTCTCAATTCTTTCATCATTCGTTAACTATTACCCAACTTTATCTATTCCCCGTTTACCATAATATTCTTTGTGCTTCCTAATTTATCAACTTTCATAAATCCATCATTATCAATTGCTTCTCTTCTCTTATTCATCACTTCTAACAATGATCACCTCTTCCTCTTCTTCTGCCATCCTCTCCCCCTCCTTTATTTCCTTCTCCGTTTATCACTACTATTTTCTCTTCCTCTATTATCCCCTTCCCCTTCCCCCATTCGCTAACAAGGAAATTAAAATCATAATATTTTTCTTCCTAGGGTGGACCTCTCTCTCTCTCTCTCTCTCTCTCTCTCTCTCTCTCTCTCTCTCTCTTAGTCGTCTATTCACTATTCTTCTTGTGTTTCTCTTCCCACCCTCATTTCCTCCTCCTCCTCTACTCTTCCGTCTTCTCTCTCTTCTCGCCTCCTCTCACTTGCCACCCCTCTGTTCCCTCTCACTTGTCACCCCTCTCTCTTCCCTCTCCCACGCCGCACCACTCTTCCCTACTCTCATCTGTCATCTGTTCCCTCCCTCATTATCGGACTTCCCAACTCCTCTACACTCCTAATTCTCTCTCTCTCTCTCGTCCTTCCTTTCCTTTTTCCTCTTCCTTTCCTTCCCATTTTCTCTCTACGTACTCTTCCTCTTTACCTTCTATTTCCTCCTTTTATCCTGTTGCCTTTCTCCCATTCCTCTTCCCCTTCCCCTCAGTGTCACCATCACCACCACCTCCTCCTCCTCCTCCTCCTCCTCTCCTCTTCCATCATCACCACCTTCTCCACCTCCTCTCCCCCTCCTCCAGCATTGCCTCCTAATCCACCTCCACCACCAAATACCTCCTCCTCCACCATCACCTCCACCTCCTCCTCCTCCTCCTCCTCCTCTGAGCCACCTCGCCTACTCAATTGCATCATTAAACTCCGTAATTACGTCTTTTCTTTCCCAATTACTGCCAGTTCCTTATTTAATATACGCTAATATCTTTATAATTAACCACTATTCCTCTCACTCCATTTTCTCCCCCAATACCTTTAAAATCTCTACTAAGATGTGTGTGTGTGTGTGTGTGTGTGTTCAGAGGCAATCCCGTACACAAAGGGTTAAAGAACTTCACTAAAATCTTCTCAATAAAAAAAATAAATAAATAAAATTCATTCATGGAACATCGTCAAAGTTCATCAATTAGTCAACATTCCTATAATCATTTCCCTTTATAAACCTCAATGAACCAAACGTTAAACTGTAGTGTATTTCCTCACAAGATGTTGCTACTAGTTCCATGACCAATAACATCGTCATGCCAATTTCTCTCCCTCACCAAATTAACATTTTTAGAGATGAAAGACTTGGGAAGGAATTATGTTTGTTTTGATGACGACACAATATGGGAGTTCTCGATTCAGCTCATGTTAGATTAGCGGGGGAACAGATGGCAAGGAACCAGAGCTCATTACCTGTATGAGTTTACTGGAGGATCTGCTGGGATGTGTTGATGGGGGGAGTGAATTTGTGATGTGCTGTAGTACCTAATCCACCTTTAACTTGATTATTCTTACTACATAATTATCCTCTTTCCCCCGATCTTCCCTCCCTATACAACACCCCTCACCTCCCCCCCTTTTTAGATTAATTTTCTGTTTGTTAACATTGGCAGTCATTGTTATCATCATCATCATTATTACCCTCATTATCATCACCATATATTATACCTGTAAATTTCCTACTTTACCTTTTATGACAATTTTACTACAGGAAAGGTAATTAGATGTTATTAAAGAGGATTAATTAGATAATAATTCTGGAGGTACATAATTTTATATTTTCCTGGAGGTGATTAACTTGGAATCTATATATTTTTGAAGGAGTTAATCTCATATAATTATTTTTGCAGGAAGTTATAATTAATTAGTTATATTCATGTGTATTTCTGTATGTCATTTCCATCATCACCACTTAACCAGCAAACATCAACACAAGTTAACATCAAACCTTTCAACCTAACTAACACTAACCAATCTCTTAACATTACAAACTAACACAATAAACCTAATCTACTATTTTAACATGCAAATTAAGTTCAGGTTAAGATCAGTTTGTGGGGATTACTGTAACTCATTCCTTAACCATACCATCAACACTTACTAAGAGTTAATGGATGGATGGTCTTAACTTCACCCTCCCTTAACTTTCTAAATACACTTTCGCCTCTCAGCTGCTCCCTACACCTCTACAGTTCACTCGAGTCGAAAATCGTCACTTGATTCCATCGTTTAGTTACGTTGCTCGACTGTCTGTCCCAGCTGTTCCATATGGCTTAACTTGGCTTACGGAGCATAAATATAATCTAATTTACTTTGTGTTATAGTACAATAGCCACCAGAACAATTTAATTTCCTTTAGATAGTCATTCATACAGAAAAATAAGAACTCGACTTGATTCTTGGGAAATTTCTCAACAGGTAGAACCAACAAAGATAAATAAATACCTTCTCCCTAAGGCCTTAAACCCTCCATAGAAAACGAGACAAAAACAGTTTCTTTTTGGGGACTAACTTAACCATTCCTTGACGTTAATTCCCTTACCCCCTCATCTACCTTCCTTCTTATATTATCATAAAATACGAATAATGTGTTTAATTAAATTTGTTACTAATTTATTCTACGTTTGTAAGAGTATATCCTGATTTTAATTGTGTTATTGTTGACAGGAAGAGAGAAATTTACGGGTGTTGATGAGCAGAGTGTGATTGATAGGTACTTAATGTATAAGCCGGATCATGTTGTTTATATAAGCCTTATTTAATTGTATATCAGGTGAGTTCCCAATCACATTCAGCATTATCTGGGACAATAAAATTTTCATCATCACTACCATATCATCATTATTACCGTCATCATCATCATCATCACTCTGATTTCATACCTCTCCTTCCTCCTCTCCTTTCACCCACCTCCTCTTCCTTCCCCACCTCCTCTTCCTTCCCCACCTCCTCATTATCATCCTCACACTGGCGACATAATCTCTCTCAACTCAGACAAGAGGCCAACCAGTGGCTTTTTCTTACCCTCACCTCTCTCTAACCCCATCAATTACTTGTCCACCAAAGATCATTACAGCTCCGTCACCTTTTGCAAGCCTTTGTAAAAAAACCAACGGCGGGGTCCAAAGGTGATGGGGGGGGGGGGGGGGATGGAGGAGCAAGAATGGGGGGGGGGGGTTGGTTAGAGGGCGAGGTGGAGAGTGGGTTGTGGGGGTGAGGTGGGTTGGATTGTGGAGGGGTTGAGGAAGGAATGTGGTGGGTTGTGGGTTGGTTGGGGATAGGTTGTGGGTTGGGTCGTGGTAGGTTAAAAGACGCGTTGAAGGTGGGGTGGAGTGGGTGGGGTGGAGTGGGTGGGGTGAAGGTGGGTTGGGAGAAGCGGGGGATAGAAGGAGGTAAAACAAGGGGAGATGATTGGCACTTGACTGATACACTGTAGGGTGAGCTTACGACACACCAAGGTTTGATATTACATTGTAGGGTGAGCTTACGACACACCAAGGTTTGATAATACACTGTAGGGTGAGCTTACGACACACCAAGGTTTGATATTACACTGTAGGGTGAGCTTACGACACACCAAGGTTTTACATCATGTTTTGAGACTTGATTAATGAGGGGTGTCAGTATCTTTTCCTCCTGTTGGTGTGAGTTCACGACACACGAAACTTTGCCGTCCTCAAGCGGGTGATTAAAGGGGATTTTTACAGTGTTTTGGTCTCAAGACACGCGGGGGAAGTTTGTCGTGTTTTGGCATATAATTAATGGAATAAATCGACGATGCTTTGAGATTAGGTCACCCGAAGGCCAATTAAGACCTTTTTTTTAATTAACGTTGTGTGTAACTCTGTCTTGTGGTGTGACCTCCAGGCGCCTCTGACCGAAAACTTAAAAACAAAATAAACAAAAAAAATCACTTTTGATGACGTAATCTTTCGACGAACATAGAAATATGAGAAAAAAAATAATGGAAAAAGAAAAATGTCCCGTAGAATAAATCTTTGATAAACAATTAACTAGAATGTTTGACCTAATTCATTACTAATAGGTACAATGAAGGGCCCCCCCAGTACCCGCCCACAAAATAAACAGCCAATCAAATCTCTTGAAATCAACGCACCTACGTGTTTCGCCCACTCAGATTCAGTGTAATTACAATAGCATCGAGCTGAAATGTTTATGGATATTCGACACTTCTGTCTTTGAAAGCAAACTTTTTCGGTGTAATTTTCATCTATAAATAAATTGGCCTTCAGTCAATGTCTTAGCGAAGGTTTAAAGTGTGGAAACGATACCGGAAAATGTGGACGGTCGCTCAACCAGTCGTAAAAGACACATCCGCTATTTTGTGTACAGAGTTGTGGGGACGGGCGAAATGAGGGGAAGGGGAAAGAGAAAGGGGAAGGGGGGAGGAGATGAAGCCTGGATACTGTTGCCTCGTTAACAGTCCAGACAACGATGACATATTATGAACGTGGCCAATAAACTAGCACTATAAAATGAACGTTAATTCATGACTAAGCGCGATTACTTTGCCTGGCAGAAGAGGAGTTGGGCCGTCAGCTACAATGAGAATGTGTGTGAGGTGTCGCAGCGGAGATGGGGAGGGGAATAATAGATGATGAGGGATGAACAGGAGGAGATGAGAGGAAGGAGGCAATGATGGTAAGGATAAGCAAGTGATGGTGGTGATGAACACAGAGAGAGAGAGAGAGAGAGAGAGAGAGAGAGAGAGAGAGAGAGAGAGAGAGAGAGAGAGAGAGAGAGAGAGATGGTGAATAAATGAAAAAAAATATAGTGAAAGTGGAAACCGTTGACATGAATTACACCTCCACATGACAGGGCACAGGACAGAGAGACAGACACCTCCACATGACAGGACAGAGAGACAGACAGACACAACCAGAGTTACTCTCCCTATATCCCCTACAGGATGCAAAGGGACAAAACATTCACGAGACACAGGAAGGTGTTAATATACAGGGGTGTCCACTATGTCCTGCTAAACCCTGTATACAGCTGCCTACACCCGGGGGAAAGGGGACGCCAGGTAGGGTGGTGTGGGCGGACGTACACAAGCGAGAGTCCACAATTAAGACGTTGTGGATTACAGGTAAGTCAGGTGCGACGCAGGTGGTCCCTCCCTGACCTGATGGCTTGATAGAGGGTCATGAGGAGGGGTTGAGGAGTGAGGGATGAGGAGGAGAGGTCAGAAGGGGGGGTCATGAGGAGGGGTTGAGGAGTGAGGGGTGAGGAGGAGAGGTCAGAAGGGGGGGGTCATGAGGAGGGGTTGAGGGGTGAGGAGGAGAGGTCAGAAGGGGGGTCATGAGAAGGGGTTGAGGAGTTAGGGGGTTAGGAGGAGAGGTCAGAGGGGGGTCAGGAGAAGGGGTTGAGGAGTGAGGGGTGAGGAGGAGAGGTCAGAAGGGGGTCATGAGAAGGGGTTGAGGAGTTAGGGGGTTAGGAGGAGGGGTTGAGGAGTTAGGGGGTTAGGAGGAGGGACTGGTGGGTAAAGAAGAGGAAAAGGTGAATAAAGAGAAGAAGAATGAAGTCAAGGCTATAAGAAAGGGGAGAAAAAGACAAACAGAAGGATAAAGGTAAACACGAAATAAAGATGGATGAAGATGGGAGTACGAAGGAGGGAAGGAAAAGGAAAGTGCTGGTAGACAGTAAGGAAGCGATAAAGAGGTGAAGGAAAGTGTGTCTAGGGAGAGGAGGAAAGTAGCAGGGGGTGAAGGGGAGGAAAGTGTGTCTGGGGAAAGGAAGGGAGGGAAGAGTAGCAGGCAGGGGGTGAAGGGGAGGAGAGTGTGTCTGGGGAGAGGAGATCCACGTAATGAAACATCACCCCTAAACCTACAGATCACCCAAGGATCAACACACACCTGGGGGGGGGGGGGGGGATCAATAGCACCACAACCTTACCTCCTGTACGGTGGTCACTACTCTCCCTCTGTTGCGTATTGAGCGTAGAGATGCGTATAAAGGCCCGGCGTATTCATAGGAATTTAAACATAATACAAAAAAAAAGGACTCTCCCCCTCCCCCCCATCCACTCACCCAACAAACTCCTGTTAGGGGGACACTTGACTGTCGTGGTAACTGTACTGTGTGTGTGTGTGTGTGTGTGTGTGTAAACCGCATAGGCAACACTAATAATGGCTGGAAATATACATGACAAGACCTCTGATGTACACTCAGGTTCGCGTACACACACACACACACACACACACACACACGAGGGCAGCACGAGAAGTCTGATGGCCAGAAGCGAACAAATAAATAAGAGGCAGAGGAGCAAACAGGAGTCAAACAAGTGAAAACAAACACCCGAGAGAGAGAGAGAGAGAGAGAGAGAGAGAGAGAGAGAGAGAGAGAGAGAGAGAGAGAGAGAGAGACAAATAACTCGGAACAACAAAGTACCACAGATGAACTTTTTTAACTGAGATGAACACAGTCAGATAAGAGGCAAGCAGTGCAAGCAGAGGCATTACAGTCAGATGCAGGCTGGCAAAGAGGTAGTCAGGCAGGGCAGGCATGGATGAAGAGAGGTAGTCAAGTATTCAGGCTAGTAGACAGATAGAGAATGACACGAATACTGAAATTTTGACACACCCCCAACACAGGCTATCACCACGCAACACAACGCAACGCAACACAACACACACACACACTCTCTCTCTCTCTCTCTCTCTCTCTCTCTCTCTCTCTCTCTCTCTCTCTGCCTGTTCCTCCTCTTCCCTCTCCTCATATCAGTCTCCCCACTTTAACTTGCTCCACACACCTTACCTGCGGAAGCTGTGGATTAGCCAGGTAATGATGACCTTGATGCTCCGCCCCCCCCCCGTCACCTCTCATCACCCTCACCTGCCACACCTTTCTCCCTTCCTCACCACTACTCATCATCCTCACCTGCAACACCTTCCTTCCTCCCTCCCTCACCACCACTCATCACCCTAACCTGCCACACCTTTCTCCCTCCCTCACCACCACTCATCACCCTCACCTGTCACACCTTCCTTCCCCCCTCACCATTCTCCAACCTGGTTTACAAAGAAGCAGCAGCAACAACAACAACAACAACAACAACAACAACAACAAAAACAACAACAGCAACAACAAAAACAACAACAACAACCACCAATATAACACAAAAGAACACGAATAAAAAACTCTAAAACATATTTTCTCTCGGATGAACAACATGAACCATTAAAGTGGAAGCTGGAGGTGTGTTAGCTGGAGGTGTGTTAGCTGGAGGAGTGTTGGCTGGAGGAGTGTTAGCTGGAGGAGTGTTGGCTGGAGGAGTGTTAGCTGGAGGAGTGTTGGCTGGAGGAGTGTTAGCTGGAGGAGTGTTGGCTGGAGGAGTGTTAGCTGGAGGAGTGTTGGCTGGAGGTGTGTTGGCTGGAGGAGTGTTGGCTGGAGGAGTGCTAGCTGGAGGTGTGTTGGCTGGAGGTGTGCTAGCTGGAGGAGTGTTAGCTGGAGGAGTGTTGGCTGGAGGAGTGTTGGCTGGAGGAGTGTTGGCTGGAGGTGTGTTAGCTGGAGGAGTGTTGGCTGGAGGTGTGTTGGCTGGAGGAGTGTTGGCTGGAGGAGTGCTAGCTGGAGGTGTGTTGGCTGGAGGTGTGCTAGCTGGAGGAGTGTTGGCTGGAGGAGTGTTGGCTGGAGGTGTGTTAGCTGGAGGAGTGTTGGCTGGAGGAGTGTTAGCTGGAGGAGTGTTGGCTGGAGGAGTGTTAGCTGGAGGAGTGTTAGCTGGAGGAGTGTTGGCTGGAGGAGTGTTAGCTGGAGGAGTGTTGGCTGGAGGAGTGTTAGCTGGAGGAGTGTTGGCTGGAGGTGTGTTGGCTGGAGGAGTGTTGGCTGGAGGAGTGCTAGCTGGAGGTGTGTTGGCTGGAGGTGTGCTAGCTGGAGGAGTGTTAGCTGGAGGAGTGTTGGCTGGAGGAGTGTTGGCTGGAGGAGTGTTGGCTGGAGGTGTGTTGGCTGGAGGAGTGTTGGCTGGAGGAGTGCTAGCTGGAGGGGTGTTAGCTGGAGGTGTGTTAGCTGGAGGGGTGTTAGCTGGAGGGGTGTTAGCTGGAGGAGTGTTAGCTGGAGGTGTGTTAGCTGGAGGAGTGTTAGCTGGAGGAGTGTTAGCTGGAGGAGTGTTGGCTGGAGGTGTGCTAGCTGGAGGAGTGTTAGCTGGAGGAGTGTTGGCTGGAGGAGTGTTAGCTGGAGGAGTGTTAGCTGGAGGAGTGTTGGCTGGAGGTGTGCTAGCTGGAGGAGTGTTAGCTGGAGGAGTGTTGGCTGGAGGAGTGTTAGCTGGAGGAGTGTTGGCTGGAGGAGTGTTGGCTGGAGGAGTGTTGGCTGGAGGTGTGTTAGCTGGAGGAGTGTTAGCTGGAGGAGTGTTAGCTGGAGGGGTGTTAGCTGGAGGTGTGTTAGCTGGAGGGGTGTTAGCTGGAGGAGTGTTGGCTGGAGGAGTGTTGGCTGGAGGAGTGTTGGCTGGAGGAGTGTTAGCTGGAGGAGTGTTAGCTGGAGGAGTGTTAGCTGGAGGAGTGTTAGCTGGAGGAGTGTTAGCTGGAGGTGTGTTAACTGGAGGTGTGTTAGCTGGAGGAGTGTTAGCTGGAGGTGTGTTAGCTGGAGGAGTGTTGGCTGGAGGAGTGTTAGCTGGAGGTGTGTTGGCTGGAGGTGTGTTGGCTGGAGGTGTGTTAGCTAGAGGAGTGTTAGCTGGAGGTGTGTTAGCTGGAGGTGTGTTGGCTGGAGGTGTGTTGGCTGGAGGTGTGTTAGCTGGAGGAGTGTTAGCTGGAGGTGTGTTAGCTGGAGGTGTGTTGGCTGGAGGAGTGTTGGCTGGAGGTGTGTTAGCTGGAGGTGTGTTAGCTGGAGGAGTGTTGGCTGGAGGTGTGTTAGCTGGAGGTGTGTTGGCTGGAGGTGTGTTAGCTGGAGGAGTGTTGGCTGGAGGTGTGTTGGCTGGAGGTGTGTTAGCTGGAGGTGTGTTAGCTGGAGGAGTGTTGGCTGGAGGAGTGTTGGCTGGAGGTGTGGTCGGTAAAAGAGTGCTCGCTGAAAGTGTATTCGCTGGAGGTGAGTGAGGACCAACGTATTCACCTGCAACTCAAGATACTATACAACACCTCTTAATTAATAAAGGTGATTCTCTGGGATGAGGTGCGTGGATGTTACCTGCCTCCCGTGAACCTCTCCTCTCACCACCTATCATAACCCAAAGGAACATTCATCACCACTAAAACTTTCAATATTTTTCCCAATTTCATTATATTTCCTGTTTAATCAAATCTAAAGTTGTTTTTAATAAGAGTCAACAGCAAAAGAGACTTGTTTAATGTGATTCTTGCTTGTTTTTTTTTTACTTGTTTGATGTAAGAAAGTAAGGGTTGTTTTCAGTGACTAATAACCCCAGATAGTTGAAGCACCTGGATATAAAACAACTACAAACTCGTTCCCAACTCTCTTAAAGGGAAGACGCTCCAAGCAATTTTTTGTCTTGCCTTTTTACCAAACATCTACGACCCCCTTCTCTCTTCCCCCCCCCCTCCCTATTCATCCTTCCCCCTCCCTCCTCCCTCCTCACCCTTCCCCCTCCTTCCTCTTCACCCTTCCCCCCTCCCCCTCCCCCTCCTTCCTCTTCACCTTTCCCCCCTCCCCCATCCCCTTCCTTCCTCTTCACCCTTCCCCCCTCCCTCCTCCCCCTTCCTTCCCCCTCCCCCCAAAAAAGAAACACCACAGCTCTTGCCTACCACGATAATTTACGAGAATAAGTAAGTAAAAAAAAAAAAAAAATATGCTCGCCTTCTTACTAACTTCTAAAACACGAAAGTCGGACCATTAAAACCTCTTGGAAGCACTTTAAAAATATACACGGAAACTTCTAAGGCAAGCAACGAGTTTTCTACCTTTGTGCTGTGTGGTGTATAGCCTTACCCCCTACCTACGTCTCCCACCAAGCATTAGGGTGACATAAAGAACATATCCACAAATTTACAAGTCGTACTCCAAACTCCCATCACAAGTCGTACTCCAAACTCCCATCACAAGTCGTACTCCAAACTCCCATCACAAGTCGTACTCCAAACTCCCATCATAAGTCGTACTCCAAACTCCCATCACAAGTCGTACTCCAAACTCCCATCACAAGTCGTACTCCAAACTCCCATCACAAGTCGTACTCCAAACTCCCATCACAAGTCGTACTCCAAACTCCCATCACAAGTCGTACTCCAAACTCCAATAACAAATCACTTCATCCTGTTATTAGTTCACTATATTTATCTTCCATATTTATTTCATTTTCTCTATTATCTTACATTATCTCTCTCTCTCTCTCTCTCTCTCTCTCTCTCTCTCTCTCTACCCACATATACAACCTAGTAACTACAACCAAACTACAACCTCTCCAAGTTTCCCTACCGTCAGTTATAATTTCCATACGAGAGAGAGAGAGAGAGAGAGAGAGAGAGAGAGAGAGAGAGAGAGAACTGTATGCAAATTAGAGAGAATAAATTTAGCCCGAGATATTAGGTTAATAAATCAAGAGGTATTGAGATCATGATGAGGATATATAAAGCAGCCATTGTTGATTTAGTTTTTAATGTGGGAGTTTGTGGGGAAGGGGAGAAAGGGGAGTTTGTGTAGGAGGGAAGTAGGGAGAAGAATGTGGGAGAGAAAGGCAAGGCAGGGAGAAAGTAGGAGAAGGTAGGTGGGAGAGAAGAATAAATGGGATGGGATAAGATGGAGAGATAATGAAGAAATGTGGAAGGAAGATGAAAGAGAAGGTTGGAAATGAGAGAAGAGGTTTTGAGGTTTTGGGTGATTCTGAGGACGGAAAGATGGGAGAGAGAGAGAGAGAGAGAGAGAGAGAGAGAGAGAGAGAGAGAGAGAGAGAGAGAGAGAGACACCACTCTCCCTGTACCTGCGCGGGTTCATCTAATATCTTATCTCTTCTGTCTTACGCATTTTCTCGCGTTTTATAACAATGCGTATACGAGTGTATCTTGGGGAGGCGTATTTAAGCGTATACGAGTATTTCTGTGGAATATTTTAGCGTATGCGAGTATTTCTGGGGAATATTTTAGCGTATAGGAGTATTTCTGGGGAATATTTTAGCGTATAGGAGTATTTCTGGGGAATATTTTAGCGTATACGAGTATTTCTGGGGAATAATACGTCTTTTATTATGTTTACGAAGAACTTGTTACCCATTCGCCTGTACCATGAAAACAACGCCAACACAGGCAATGATAAACGCCTGGCTTTAACCATATCTCTCTTATCTTTTGACTCGGGGGGGGGAATTACCTTCTCTCCCTGGCGAACCACAGTAAAACCTGTACTAGTCTGGGAAGATGAGTGTTATCTATACGCTCAAGAAATGCGAGTTATAGTCAATGGCTCGGACGATAAAATCAGCGGCAGCACAGGCCATCAACTGTGCCCGCCTGGCGTTTCACCTCCATCCGACAATGACATGGATGATTTGAAACCACATTAGCTAGACGCACGTTCGCCAGTCTTCTACAAGCAGAGGCATTGGTGTGTTTACCTTTTGAGTTGTGATGGCCCCGCTTACACGCTTATTCTCAGCTCGTAAACTTAAGTAGTTACAAGTTGGGTTGGGCTGTGCTGTGTTGAGTTGGGCTGTGTTGGGCTGTGTTTTGTTTGGTTGTGTTGTGTTGCGTTGTGTTGTCGGCCAGAACACAGAACATCGGTATAGCAAAAGTATTTTAAGGGAATAAACACTTGAATTTTACAAAGTCTACCATACTGATATTACACATAATTTCAAAATATCAATAAGAAAAAAAATGATTTAGAATTTAAGTGAAAAAAAAAATAGGCACTTAAAATATTAGGGAAATTTTTTTTTTTTTTTTGGGGGGGGGGGGGGGGAGGCAATTTTATAAGTATCAAAAGTTAAGAAGTTAAGAAAAAGTGCAAAAAAGTAGCCGTGTGTCGCTACTTTCACCATGTACACAATCTCTCGAAAGTACAAAATGGTCCCAAGACTTTTTATGTAAAACCACAAAAGGAGAAAAGTTTTAGGAAAGGAAAAGAAAGTTTAGAGGAGGAAGTCTGGTGGTGGTGGGGGCTGTTTGGTATATTCATAACCCTGAATATTCCCCTCACTCGGTATATACTTCCTTCACTTGGTATATACTTAACCCTCACTACTTCCCTCAATTGATACATACTTCCCTCACCTGATACACATATATCCCTCACTACTTCCCTCTTACGGTCATAATCACTGTATACCAAGGTTCTTCAATTACAAAGTCAAGTCATTAAATTATACGCATGGTGTTTTAATTACCATCAACAGTCCAGGTACTTTCAACTCATGACGTCTACCTGATGAAAATAATTAATTACGTATTCTATGCTTTATCCTGTGCTTGTGTCGGCCATTTAAAAGTATAAACAACGTTAATTTGCAGAGAGTAAAAGAATGAAAATTTCCGCCTCTTATAAAACTTTTGTCATTATGTTCGTGTTCCTGAGCTCCCCCCCCCCTTGAAGATGAAACCCACACACCCCCCTGAGCCCCCTGGGTCCCCTACCCCCTTGAACCCCTAGTTAATAATAATAATAATAATAATAATAATATAATAATAATAATAATAATATAATAATAATAATAAGTTACCTCCATCTGAACAACACATTAGAAGCATCACAGAAGAGGCAGCAACTAAGTCACTCACTCAACCCGGTAATAAAATAATCATCCTCAATAACTCGTTCCCTGAGTCTGGGGTGAGAGGTCCCCCCCTCCCCTCCCATCTCCCACCCCTTCTCCCCGCGTCCCTCACCTCCCGCCCCTCACCCCTCTCTACTCTCCCAGGGAAGGAAAGGTCGCGGTACTAAAAATATAAATGAAGACAATTTCCTGAAGCAACATGGTCACAGTAACGTGTCTCCAGCAGGATAAACATGGGCACGGGGTGGGGTGGGGCGGGGTGGGGTGGGGAGTGACGCGTATGTGGAGGGGTCTGGAATGTACAGGGTTGGGGTGGCCTGTTGGAATGTGTGTGTGTGTGTGTGTGTGTGTGTGTTGGAAATCATAGGTCGGGTGTGTTTATTTATGTCTAGACGCGTGGGTGTGATGAGTGTAATACTATGTGAGTGTGCTTGTTTATGTAAGGCTGGGCAAAACACACACGCACGCACACACACACACACACACACACACACACACACACACACACTCTCTCTCTCTCTTATCCACTCTTAATTCTCCCTTTATAAAACCATAGTAAATTATTTAATATTACTGAAATTTCACCTTTTTTTCCCACCCTCTTCCCCACGTATTATAAGTCTCTCTCTTCCTTCTTCCAACGTAATAATTATTTCTTATCCAACTTTCTTGTACCATTTTCTTTCTCAACAAATTTCTAGAGATTCTTTTGACCGATTTTCATCCATTTCTTTTTTAATAACCTAAATAAATCTTTGATCCATTTTCTTCTGCTTTTCATAACGTAGAGAGAAATTTTGGTTAGATATATATAGGAATGGAATGTAAATATACCATATCCCCCAGCCTATAGAACCTACCCCGCCCACACCCTCACGCCCCCCCCCCCCCCACCTCTTCCTTCCTGCACTGTGAGAGGTGAGAGAGGGCGAGCTGGTGAAATACTGAACTCCTGATGTTGGGAGAGGTAGGTTAGGTTAGGTTAGGTTAGGTTAGGTTACGTTAGGTTAGGTTAGGTTCGGAGTAGCATAAGGACCTCTCCAAACGTGCAATTAAAATCCCTCTCACATTACACCGCCCCAGTAATCTGGTTTAACTACCCACTTCCGGGGGCCCGTATGACTGTCGCGGGTGATGGCTGGGCATGGTGGGGGTGTGGCGGGGTCAGGGAGGTCAGGATGGGTGTGGCAGGGTGGTAGGAGTGAAGGGTGTGGATGTGGCGGGTTGAGATGAGGGGGTAGGTGTAAGAGGTGTGGGTGTGGCAAGATGGGGGTGTGTGGCAGAATGAGATGGGGTTAAGATTGGAGGTCAGGGTGGGGGTGTGGCAGGGTGAAATAGGGTGTGTAGGGGATAGGGTACGGGTGACAGGGTGAATAAGGGACGTGACTGGATAGTTAAGTTTAATGTAGGGAGAATAGGGAGAGGGAGGAGGTCGCGGTAGGGTGAGGGAGGAGGTCGAGGTAGGGTGAGGGAGGAGGTCGCGGTAGGATGAGGGAGGAGGTCGCGGTAGGGTGAGGGAGGAGGTCGCGGTAGGGTGAGGGAGGAGGTCGCGGTAGGGTGAGGGAGGAGGTCGCGGTAGGGTGAGGGAGGGGGAAGGAGGTCGCGGTAGGGTGAGGGAGGGGGAAGGAGGTCGCGGTAGGGTGAGGGAGGGGGAAGGAGGTCGCGGTAGGGTGAGGGAGGGGGAAGGAGGTCGCGGTAGGGTGAGGGAGGGGGGAAGGAGGTCGCGGTAGGGTGAGACAGAAGTGTGCCAGGGGAAAAAATAATCACACTAATGCCAGAGTGAGGCCAGTATGAAATAGGGTGAAGCAAGATCTGAAACAAGACAAGAGACAAATCATACAGTAAACATGGCTGAGACAAGAATGAAGCAAGAAGAAGAAGAATGAACAAAGCTAAGAAAAGAATGAAGCAATAATGAGCACAATAAAACACGACTGAGACTAGAATGAGACGAGTATGAGTGGAGTAAACATCAAGGAGAAAAGAATGAGGAGAAAAGGCAAAAACAAGAGAGAAAAAAGAAAGGAGAATGATCTTATTGAAGCAAAACTGAGCTAAAATTGCCTCCTAAAAAAAACGAGAATGAAGCAAAAATGAAACAAAAATGAAATTAGTTGAGTCAGGGGGGGATGAGGGGGTCGGGGGGAGGGGTAAGGGATATGTGGAGGATGAGGGGGTGAGGGGGGGGGGGAGGAGGCGAGACATCACTGGTGTCAATACATGTCCAGATGAACGACATCCCCATTAGCTCACCTCCCCCCCCCACAACCCACCCCCTCCGCCATAAATCCCCCTCCTCTATCCCCGCCCCACAATCACACCATCACCACCACTTTCCTCAATACTATTTCCTCACCCATTTTCTTCCTCACAACCTATTTCTTTTTTAGCTGGAACCCATTTATTTCGACCTATAATATGCCGGAATTCACCTAAGACCCAATTTCTATTAGATTCCTATTCCTATCCCGACCTATTTTTTGAGTTTGTTTATTTTACCCCATTTTCAGTAGGATTAATCTTTTTATCCAATTTTTTTTATTTACTTTTTACCAATTTTCTTTAAAGTTCATTTATTTTACCCATTTGTTCAACTAATTAAATCTATCTCATCTTTGTTGCTTAATTAGTTCTATCCATTTTTTACAGTAATTAAATTTGATGTTATTTTTTTACTAACCTAATTAATTTCACTCATTAACCTAGATTCCAACCTTACGTCTGTACACACAAACTACAGACATAATAATAATAATAATAATAATAATAATACCTCACTAATAATTCAAAATACCACAGGAATGAGTCAAGAGTTATTTCCCAACACTAATATAATAATCCAGAATAATTTCACTCATAATTCAAGACTATTTAAACCAAATAATTCAGCTACCAAAGACACATTTCAGAATACCTTAAACATTTCACGATAATTTCATGGATAATTCTGAATTCCTCCAGATAATTTCAAACAATTCAGAATTCCTCAGCATAACTTCAAACATAATTCACAAAACCCTAAACACAACCAAGTATAATCCACAATAATTCCCCAGCATTTATATACACTTGAGGATAATTTCAGGATATGAGAGGGGCTTTGGTTCCCCCCCCCCCCCCCCCCCCGCTTCTGACAACCCCCCTACTTATAGATTAATTTCAAGTCATTCAGTTCGCCTCCGCCTGACTCGCTTTGATCACCAAGCGCCATTTTACATGTACACGTCATCTGGAATCCAATTACCGGAATAATTTGGCCCGAGTGCGCCTATCTGGCCGGGCCGGATGAAGAAAAAAAATAATTAAAATAAATTATCACGTGGGTAGCTTGTTTTGGGTTATATTACCTGTACACACACACACACACACACACACACACACACACACACACACATACATATATAATATACATACATACATACATACATAGTGTTTCAATAGACACATGCACCCGAGAGAGAGAGAAAAAGAGAGAGAGAACAAGTTACCTGATCAATTAACACCTCACAACACCATCCCATACAGGTAAATACATCGATTACCTGTACGTGTCATACCTGTCCCTTAATCCCTCTCTGCCACCATCATCCTAAATCATCCTCATCACACTCCTCACCTTAGGTATTATCACCAACTACTAATCACCAGCATCACAACTAACACCAATAATTAGCATCACTACTAATCAAAATTCTCACTCAAATCACTACCATCGTCACTAATCACCACCACCACCAATAATCACCACAAAAACACTGAACTGTAATCGTTGTTTATTCCCACAATCTTGACCATAAAAGTCAAGGCGAGTCTTAACCCCAGAAAACAACACAGCATCAACAATAACACCAACAACCACCGCCACCACCACAACAACAACAACAACAACAACAACAACAACAACCACCACCACCACCACCACAACAACCACCGCCACCACAACAACAATAACAACAACAACAACAACAACAACCACCACCACCACCACAACAACATAAAACTACCTAAACTTTTCTAAAATCTTTTCCCCTAATTATCCGGGGCCTTGTGGTTGTGGTCGTATGGTTTATGTCGACATTCATTACAAAAGTAGGATAATCCCTCCCCTTCTCCCCTCCCATCTGACCTCCTTCCCCCTCATTTCCCTTCCTTCCCTCCCCTCCCTCATTTCCCTTCCTTCGCTCCACCCCCTCCCCCTTCCTTCCCTCCTATCAAAATCCCTAAAAATCCCTTAACATTGGGAGATACTCGAGTGCCATAAATTAATCCATAAATCCCTAAATCCCAGGGTCTGTCTTGAAAGGCTGTGAGGTCAAGCGAGACTAACTTGTTGGTTTGTGGGATATGGGGGTGGGGGTGGGTGGGGGTGGGTGGGGGTGTGGGTTGGTGGGAAATGGGTGGAGAGGAACAAGCTACGACCATATATGTGTGTGTGTGTGAGAGAGAGAGAGAGAGAGAGAGAGAGAGAGAGAGAGAGAGAGAGAGAGAGAGAGAGAGATATATAAGAAACGAATAAGAACAAAAAAAATAAGGGAGATGGGTAAGAGGATAATGGATAGAGTAACGGAAAATGGATAGTTGGAGAGAAATATTTGGATAGAAAAAGAAATGAAGTGGATAGAGAGAGATGGATAGGACACAGAGAAAGAGATAGGATAGAGAAGTGGATAGGACAGATAGAGATGGATAACGCCACACCAACAACAGCTGTGGTGATCCGACTGTCAGGGTCAAGACTGATACAATCATGAGTGACAGTCCCTACTACCTGACACCTAACCCTTGCCCTCACTGACACTCCCCTGACACTCTGACACACCCTTAACACACACACACACACACACACACACACACGAAAAAAAAATAATCGAAATAAATAAAATCGACTAAATTAACTATTGTAGAAATGACATTAAAATTAATAAAACAGCAATTAATAAATACTTCTACCTATTAACCTTATATATACAATTAACAACAACAACAATTAAACAAAAACAACAACTTAACAAAAAACAACTTAAAAACAACAACAAACAAAAACAGTAAACAAACACAAAACACAGAAACAACCACAACAACACACAGTACATCACAGTGACAATTACGTCCTATAAAGCATTCCTAACTGTACCGTTTTTGCAGGGACTAATAATTTTACAGGTTCAGTGTCGAAATCAGCTTTAATGGTTGGAACACTCGTAGTGCCAGAGGAAACACCCGTCACGCACTGCCACTCAAGACGAATTAAACAATAGTGCCAGGAGAGGGAGAGGGGGAGGTGGAGGGGGGGAGCTGCAGGAAGAGGGGAGGTGCAGGAAGGGTGGGAGGATGAGGTTAGAGAAGGAGGAACGGGAGAGGAGGGGGGGGGGGAAGTGGGGAAGGGGGTGGGAGAAGGGGGGAAGGGAGGGGAGGGGTGGGGGAAGGGAAGGGGAGAGGAGGAGGGGTGAAGGTGAGGTTAGTGAGAAGCAACATAACAAAGGAAGAGGGATAAAGGAATACAAAGGAGAAATAATAAAAAAAAAACACAATAAAAACAAGGGAATTAATTCGTAAAAGATGGGTAATAACACAAATAATAGGAGAATAAATAAGCAAATGAAGAAGAAGAGATAAATATACAAACAAGAAAACAGGATAATACATAAAGCAGAAAGGAAACAAACAAAAAAAACAAGAGAATTAAATATAAAAACAAAACACCCCAGAAGAAAAGTTAAAATAAAAAACAAAAACAAAAGAATTAAACAACAAAAAGAGGAAAAAAAACAACACAAATAAAAAACAAAACAACAACAACACATTAACGACCCAATAACAATAAGAACAACAATAAACAAATAAAAGATAATAAAAAAAATATCAAAATCTAACACAAATAAAAAAACAAATCAATATAACAGTAAATAAGAGAAGAATCATTACACACCTGACCTGACCTGACCTGACCTGACCTGACCTAACCTAACCTAACCTAACCTAACCAAACCTAACCTGACCTGACCTAGCCTGACCTAACCTAACCTAACCTAACCTGACCTGACCTAACCTAACCAAACCTAACCTGACCTGACCTGACCTAACCTAACCTAACCTGACCTAACCTAACCTGACCTGACCTAACCTAACCAAACCTAACCTGACCTAACCTAACCTAACCTAACCTAACCTGACCTGACCTAACCTGACCTAACCTAACCAAACCTAACCTGACCTGACCTAGCCTGACCTAACCTAACCTAACCTAACCTAACCTGACCTAACCTAACCTAACCAAACCTAACCTAACCTGACCTGACCTGACCTAACATGGAATAAAAGCGGCAGCAAGATACCAAAGGGGGGAGAGAGAGAGAGAAGAGAAAACAAAAGAAAGATAAAGACAGAGAGAAAGAATGAGGGAGGAGAAAGAATGAAGGAAGAGAAGGAATGAATAAATATGAAGAAATAAGACATAATATAAAACTACATAAATGATAACTAAAAACACATATAAAGTTACACATATAATGAAACTATAAAAAATAGCTGGTAGATAAAGCTAAAAAAAATTAGACAAGATAACAGATAACACACACAGCTAAACTAACAACACAGACCAACACGGATATAGTAAAGTAAAATGGTAAATAACTTTAAACGACCCGGAAAAGACTAAATTTAATTACATCAGCAAGGAGAAGGATGATTCTATATACAGCTGAATATTTACACACACACACACACACACACACACACACACACGGAAATAAACATAAAAAAAAAACACTGAACCAAACACGAGTTAAAAAGTGATAACACGACATCACCCTCTGACGTCACACCATGAAAATAAATTAATCCAAACAAGGAAGATGTCAGATAGAGGCCACACCTTCCACGTCACACCATGGACGTTGTATACAAGGGTGTGAGGGAGGGTAGGGTGAGGAGAGAGAGAGAGAGAGAGAGAGAGAGAGAGAGAGAGAGAGAGAGAGAGAGAGAGAGAGAGAAGCAACTCCACCAGCATCCAATACAAACTCCTCCAGGGGATTGGTACCAGGGAGTAAAATTTTATCGTTGGGATCAATGGAGCCGGAAGAGTGTAGGTGCTCCTGTCTTGTGGGGGTAGGGGGGGGGGGTAGGAGGGAGGAGTAGGGGGAGGAGGAGTAGGGGGAGAGGTGAGGTAGTGGTTGGAGGGGAGGGTAGAAGGAGGAGGAGGAGGAGGAGGAGGAGGAGGAGGAGGAGGAGGAGGTGGTGGTGCGTCTTGTCCAATACGCTATACATACATACATACATACATACATACATAAGCAAACCCACAACACCTGGAGTTTAATAATGGGAGTAATAATTGACCAGTTAATGTTGTTATAATGTTATTACTGCACTTCAACTACTAAAGGTCTTTCAGCGCGTTAACAAGGTTTATAATCACCCTAATCCAACTACCATTATAAATCATAAGAGATGAAACTGTCTATATAAATTAATTAATAAGACTAATAAGTGGAAGACGAGGTAAATAAATAAAATCGATACATAGAAAATAAAAATAAAATAAAAACAATGCATTTTTTTTTATATATCACCGAAACTAAAATAAACTTGAGGAACTTCCCGTATAAAAAAAAAATATATTAAATCTAGACTTGTTTTAAAGGTTAAGACTGAAGGGTTAAGAGTCCATTATCACCAAGGGGAGGGGGGGAGGGGAAGAGAGGAAGAGGAAGGGGCGGAGAGGAAGAGGGGAAGAGAGGAAGAAAAGAGGGGAAGTGGGAAGAGAAGTGGGGAGGGGAAGAGGGGAACAGAAGAGGGGAGGGGAAAAGGGGAAAGAAAACGGAGAAATGATACCTGAGTGAGGGGGGGAGGGGGGGACTTTAGTGTCTTGATCAACGAACTAAATTTCCTTTTTTATTACTTTATTTTCCAACACTTTTTTCCCAGTATTCTCTTCAACATTTAAACTTTTCGATGGCACACTTCAACGGAATCCCCCCCCCCCCCCGACACACAGTCATGTCAGGCACCCATCAAACACATTTCAGGTCCCTCTCACGCCCACGCCTGCGCTTCAGCCCCCCTACACTTTCACTTCAGCTACCCTACATCTGCACTTCAAGGCCCCTTCACGCCCGCACTTCAGGCCACCTCAGGCCCACACTACAGACCCTCTACGCCCGCACTTCAGGCAGCATCATGACAAGGTGGTGGTGGCGGTGGTGCTTTGATCATGTGGCACAACAGAGAGGCGTCGGGAGCTTTGACGAGGTGGGAGAGGGGAGGCGAAGGGTGGGGGGGAGGCGAAGGGTGGGGGGAGGTGAGGGGAGGGGGAGGCGAGGGGTGGGGGGGGAGGCGAGGGGTGGGGGGGAGGTGAGGGGAGGGGGGAAGTGAGGGGAGGGGGGAAGTGAGGGGAGGGGGGAAGTGGGGAGGGGGGAGGTGAGGGGAGGGGGGAGGTGAGGGGAGGGGGGACACAAAGGAGGTTCTTGATCAACGCTCTCCCCCTCACAACTACAACGCCAACAACCCAAATGAACTCGCCTGCCACACACACACACACACACACACACACACACACACGAGACCCATTACACATACATGAGCTGTACGGACACACACATGAACTCTATTAACACATACATGGCTCCTGAGTTCTAATGACACATACATGGCCTACTTTACTGACACGCACACAAGTCGACTGACACGCACACAAGTCGACTGACACGCATATGAATAGTTTTGTGCTGTGAACCATGACACGCACACATGCTGTATACTACTCATATAGACACGCACACGGCACTTCAACAGACATACATACACACACACACACGCGCGATTCGTACATACCAGTCGTTGACATGTATTCACACACACACACACACACACACACACACACACACACACACACGTATCAGAAAGCTAAACCACTGACTAGGAAGATGAAAAGCTAACCACATGAAACACCACCAACACAGGTCATACACCGTTCTCAGCTAAACCTAATCCGGGTTAACCTAATCTCCTGACCACGGATTACGGGACCAGAGACGGTTTTCCTCTTAAGACACAGGCTAAGGTTATGTCAGTGGGTATGGTTGCGTAGTAGGTTAGGTTAGGTTAGGCAAAGAGTTGTGAAAGGTAGGTAAGATTAGTTTATAGCTGAGGTGTTAAGATTAAAATTAGGCCCGGAGATTAGGTTAGGTTCTGAGGTCGGGAATACCTGTGTTTCTCTTAAACATCATTAATAAATACACTTGTAATATGCAATTGACACTACGAAGACTATCAATAATTATCAACTTCTGCAGAACAAACTACAAGTTACGACCAAGAGAAAGGAATCATGAACGAAATTAATTAATATTTTCGCAATAAAAAATTCATCTAATACTGACGATATAAATTTGTTTTCGTCATAGGTAAAGTTCCTTTGATATTGTACACCTCCTGGCAGTGTTGCAACAGACGGAAGTTGTACATCATGATCTTGGTTGCAACACTGTTCAATTACTCAGAATGTTCAAGCATTATAATGTAACTTGGGAACTATACTGCCTTCACATGAACTCTTCCCGTAGTGGTGAACAAGGAGACTGCTTTCGGGTCATCTTATACAAGCAATAAAACTCCTGCGCCTGTAATTTACGAGACTAACAAGAAGTATTAAAATTCTCACAGAGGAATACTTAAGTCTCGCTCACGTAATTATTAGAAAACTTTGTCCTATGAAAAATGTCCCCCTGGTGAGGGAACAGTCGAGGCGTGAGGGGCTCTGCATTGACAGTAAGAGTAATAAATGTATAAATTTTCACAGTGAAATATGAAGTGTTGCTCAGATAATTATTAGAAAACTTGAACAATCAAAATTTACTCCTTGGTATGTGAGCAGGTGACTCCTGAAGGGTGAACCTTCTGTCACACTTAAAACTTGCGGGAGTGTGGCGAGGTCTGAAGGGTTAATGTTATTAGAGGCCACGGCTGTGTTTGTGAATTGAGAATGAGGCAGCGGCACGGCAGCGGCCCTCGCGTGACGATGGACGGTACTGCTTGCCGCCGCCACTTACTGCAGTCGCTCCTCTTAAATTTGTGACAAGATTTTTGGGCTCGCTATTGACTCAACTGCACCGGGTGGCGCCTCTGACGGCGTGCAAAAGGAATGAATAAATTTATCTGTGTGTGTGTGTGTGTGTGTGTGTGTGTGTACACATACACATACTGTACACACACAGGTAATCTATTCATTCCTGTCGGACACCGTCAGAGGCGCCACCCGGCACACGTGAGTCATATATAATACACAAAAACGCTGAATTCTTTAATTCTAATACAACTCGTGATACAAAAACCACGAAACTCCAGAAGCTTGGAAACGAAAGCGAGTAGTTCACACCGCCTGACTGTCACTACAACCACACGAGACACTCATAACCTTAACGACAACCGAACACAGGAAGAGTCGATGAACCAATCAATGAGACACAAGACCACAGACCCTGACACCTTAACGCCCACTCCCTCCCCCTTGGCACTCCACGTCGACACTATCTTATCAGCGGCAGGTGAGACGACCAGAGAGCCTGGCGCTGATGGAGATAGCAGAGCAGGTGTGAATACCAGCTTTGTTTACCTTGCCCTCGCCTGGCGTATGACCTCTCACTCGAGTGTCTCTCACCTGTGTCTACTCTTGTTTACCTTACCCACACCTGGCGTATGGATACCTATAGGCCAGTGTGGCACCTGTATTTATTTAGCATCCGCCTAGTATATCTTCCACTTTGATGTTGGCTGGATCAAGGCGTAGACACACTTCAAGAGGAGTACGGAATTAACTACACATTTTCTCTCAGTCTCTCTGTCTCTGTCTCTCTTTTTCTCTCTGTCTCTTTGATAATTCATTACCCGACACAATGGACAGACCAAGGGAGGTAGGAGGGAGAGGGAGGGGGATGGACTATCTCACGCCCTCAGCCGGGATAGCTCGGGCCTGATAATAATGGAAACTCGTCTTGAAGTTGGCCAGAGTGGAGCAAAAGTTGACCGAGACGCCTTCATCAAGTGGACCCGGGCGTTGTAATGGCCAGCCGAATGACCCCACCCCACCCTCCTCCCTCCCTCCCTCAGTCGACCCCCTCCATCCATCCCTCCCTCCCACACTCGACTCCTCACTACTTCTCTCCCTCCCTCCCTAAGCTCCTTGGATGTACAGGACTTAAATCAGACCAAAAAATGACACCACACCAGAGAGAGAGAGAGAGAGAGAGAGAGAGAGAGAGAGAGAGAGAGAGAGAGAGAGAGAGAGAGAGAGAGAGAGACTTTTAAAAACCAAACCCACGTTATAAATATTAACACACACATATCTGCCACTAATTAACAGCTCCATTATGCAAATCTCGATTAGAAACTGCATGCCAAATCAGTCGCTCTGTGATGGCCTCGTTTTGCCTAATTATCTACAGGTATCTTAGTTGCCGGAATAATGTGATCTGAATATGATTTGGGCGGTGTGAGTTACCTACCACTGGAGAGAGAGAGAGAGAGAGAGAGAGAGAGAGAGAGAGAGAGAGAGAGAGAGAGAGAGACCTGCAAATTTTATATTTTTTTTTAAGACGGAATAAATTTTTTTTTCGGTTAAATAATTTTTTCTGGGGGGGGGGGGAATTTTCTTTTCTTTATCAAATACAACAACAACAACAACTACACACATTTAAACTAAAGCAGTATAATGTATTAATAAAATATATGAACTCTCCTCCATGACCCTATATAATTAACAAAATCCTCAATACATCACAATAACAAAATCCCTCTCACCACACATAGCATCATCAATGAACATCAATTAACCTAACGTAATAATCCCACAGCCAACAAGAGTGGGTGTAATCAACAGGTACTTACTGAGAAAACCAATTAAGGAAAGGTGTCCACGCAATGCTACATAATTAAGTAGACTGTAGTACGTGTATTCGTTTTGTATTCATATTGTCCCTTTGTCCCTGTATCTTGTACAGGTGTATTCAACTGTGTGTTAATGTGTGATATAATTTAACATCTGTATGATATATATTTAAGAGTTAATATTTAGGTATTATTTTAACGTGATTTGTTTATTGGTGTTAGGGTCGATATTTTACCTGGTCTCTCTCTCTCTCTCTCTCTCTCTCTCTCTCTCTCTCTCTCTCTCTCTCTCCGATTTATATTTAACATAAACGCTTAGTAAAAAAACACTTTATTCTGTCCAATATGAAAAATTACGACTTATACCATACCATACCATACCATTACCATTTTGTTTTACAGAGGATACTAAACACAGCAAGACCTGACATTAGGGTTTACCACACGCTCGCCTCTGCCACTTGTCAACAGATGTCGCTACCACTAGACCCACATCAAAGCGTCACTTCTTTTATAACAAAATTCAATATATACTTTCTTTTCTATATATGTACATCTATAAATACTCCATGAAAATTTAATATAACAGGTTTAAATTAACAATCGTCACTTGTTTTTCAATTACTGCGCCCCCCTCCCCCCCCCCCCCCAAGCACTTCAATAATCCAATTCGATTAATAACTTGTTCTTCAATACTAATGTCGAGTGTTTACCAATATTGCAACTTACATTCACCAATAACAAGAAGAAACAATAATTAAAACGAAGAAAAATAACTCTTAAAAGTAACTATTCTATATAAATTGGTTAAAACACCTAACAATAATGGATAAATTTATGAAAACTGTATTAAAAAAAACCTATTCCATATATATTGCTAAAAAAAATAACTAATAATAAAGGATAAATTAATATAAAGACTATTCCGTATTGCTTACAAACAATAGCAATAATGGATAAATTAAAATACACCCAATAATAATATTTGAATATGGAAGCAGTTGATTGTAAATTCTAAGAAAAAATATAAAACATAAAAATAATATATACAGAACAGGTGGCCATGATGACTGACGGGTGTTTCGCGTGACGTTATCATTGACACACGAGGAACATATCGGAATTACACGGCTGGTGGTGGTGCTGGTGGTAGGTATTGATTGAGGAAGAGTCATCAATCCATCAACTAACACAACTACTCCAGGAACGACAAGGAGTACATACCGATACCTTGTTTGAGACGTTTGATAAGAGAGACACAATATTGACACTATACCAACACCTGGATGGAAGGTAAATCACATCATTAATTACCTGAACGACCAACGTAATATGCTAATAACACCTGGTATATGAGGTAAAGTTTTACCCTGCCCGGGGATCGAACCCGGGTCCGCTCCCTTGCGAGGCGAACGGTAATTGGGAACCTGGGTTTTAATCGATGTGCGGATCTTGTTCCGCGGTAATGGCTAGCCAGTGTAGTTGACGATTTGCCTGATCATCTCGGACTATTCCTTGACACTGGGTCATGCAGTTCGTGTGGCTGGTCTGTTGGTAACAGCTTCAACACCTTAAACAAATTCACGCCTAGGTTTCCCTTGGGCCGGCCATCCTCGATACACGACGGGGAACCATTATTACGAGGTAAAGCACAGAGGCGTTTTCTTGATGGGTTTAGTAGGTCATGAGATTGTCTGGAACGACTTCATCACCACCATCTGGCATGAAAGTTAGACTGATATAACTAGACACACACACACACACACACACACACATACACACACGCACACACACACGCACGCACACACACACACACAGCGTAGAAGACCAATACCACTTTATGGTTTTCAACAGAGCCTCCAAAACCGTTATCCAATCCTGTTCAATTTACCCAGGTGGCTTTAAGAGGGGGTAAAGGTGCTGTACTCTCTACCTCTGTGTGTGTGTGTGGGTGTGCGTGTGTGTGTGCGTGTGTGTGTGTAGGATAGCGCAAACAAGCTACCCTAATACCCTACACGGTAAACAGGTATAAGACGGGATGAAATTACTATACATGTTGTAGGTGTACTCTTGATGATATGACACTTCCTGGTTAAAGGGAACGAGACTAAGGAAATTATTCAAGAGTAATTATTATTGTGTTTATCGCGGTTTTAATTACAGGTAACAATATGACACAGCAATTCTCTCTCTCTCTCTCTCTCTCTCTCTCTCTCTCTCTCTCTCTCTCTCTCTCTCTCTCAATATTATCCACAGGAGGTATCAAATATTTACATGATAGTGCTGTTGTTTTTGCTGTTAGTAATATAAGCACAGCTGTCTCTAATTTCACTAATGGGATATTCTTAGCTTTTTGCTGTTAAGGTTTTTCCATTGCTGCCGTTAAATCAAATTCTGAAACGATTGTTATTTTTGCTTTTGTTTTACCGCAGTTGTTAATTTTTCTAACATTGGTAATATTGTTATTGATGGGTTGAATTCACAGCAGATTAGGTGTTGATGTGCAGTTAAGGCGAGTTTATTTTCCTTCCACACACACACACACACACACACACAGTCAGTACCAGGTAGTTATTACTTTGAATTAATATGCAGCAGCAACGAGCTAATTGCCCCATTAAGATGCCCGGCCCAAGAGTGATTAACATGCGAATTTGTGCCACGTTCACCAACACAAATTTCACAACATTTTCACTAAATAAATCTACGAGAATCTGGACTCACTGCGACGCTTGGTAGAACATATGACTGAATTTTCGTCATTTTAACATTTCCAGTTAACATCTGTCTGTCTCTCCACATTATCAAGTCAATCTTTAGCAGCTAAGATTAAATTTCAAACTTTTTAAAAAAAATTCTGTAAAAAAAATTGTCTGTCCACATTAACATATTTTTAGAACTTAAAATTAAAAATACGATATTTTTATAATTTAATTTTAATAGATCTAACGATTTATATATGTAATTCTAGTAGACAAAAGCACACCTAAGTTTGAGTACACTAAGAAATTGTATACACTAAAGATTACGATATCTTAACAAGTCTTAACTTTTTTCTCCCATTTTTCGTAAGTTGATACACGAGAGAGAGAGAGAGAGAGAGAGAGAGAGAGAGAGAGAGGAACCATCCAATTAGCTGAGACACTGCACCACCCAGGTATATCCCAGGTACTCCGGAGTAGACAAGGTAGTGGAGGCGTGTGGGGGCGTGTGGAGGCGTGTAGTCAGTGTTGTGCTATGAGGATAACATCCGACGTGCTCCCTCCCCACAACAACACACCACTGGCTAACCTTCTCCACCACTAGCTAACCTTCACCACTGGCAGACTTTCTCCACCACTAGCAGATCCTCTCCCCCACTGGCAGACCCCTCTCCATCACTAGCAGATGCGCACTCCCACTGGCTAACGGTCTCCACCACTGGCAGATCCTCTCCCCCACTGGCAGACCCTCTCCATCACTAGCAGATGCTCACTCCCACTGGCTAACGATCTCCACCACTGGCAGATCCTCTCCACCACTGGCTAACCTTCTCCACTACTGCCAATTAAACCACATCCAGTCATTTATTCTCACTGAGATTAACAGTTACTTTCTATTAACCTCCTTAAGTTAACGTCTCATTGTTCCCGTTAACTTCTGCATACTGAGAAGGTTTCTATTTGACGTCAATATTAAACTTTTACTAATTTATAAACTCACATGTCAAAATATGTCCCGTTAATTTTACTCTAGTGAGCAAGCTTCTCTGCAGTTAACCTTGAAACCCCTGACCTGAGGCTCCTCCGTCAACTGGGCCTTCGTCAGTGGCCAATACACACACAAGTTAACTTTCACCATTATCTATTTTATTCCTCTCGTCAACCTGTCAACCCAGTCAAGTTAACATCCCCGTTCACTAATCCGTCAACACTGCGGGGGGAGGGGGAGGGGGGGTTAACACAGGAGAGATAAATCAGGCATCTACATGAGGAAGACAGTTAACCTTCCATGATAACTTTTCTTTTGTTACTGCGTCAGCCTAACCGAGTTAACACCCCTCTGATGGCATGTCTTATAACCAAGTTAAAACCCAGAGTGAACACTGAAGAAGGGGAGAGCTGGTGTTCACTGGCCCTCAAGCGACTGCATAGAGGTCAGTTCACCTTCTACAGTTAACACAAACCTTTTTATTAACTTCACTCTTAGTTAAAACCATAATAGCTTTTCCTCAAGTTAATACACCCATTTGCTTCCCAGTGCACACCTCAATAACTCTGTCAGCCATTTAACACACACTTAACATACCCGTGGCAGGGGCGTGAGGTGGCCGCCCGTTGAGGTGTCGTCGGGTCCAGTGCAGGTGTGTGCAGAAGAGAGGATGCTGCAAGTCTTATTGCATTACCCAGGTGAGTTCTCTTCACCAGGCCCGTCTCCCTCACCTGCTGCATCCTACCTACATCTCTCTCTCTCTCTCTCTCTCTCTCTCTCTCTCTCGCTCTCCTATTCTTCCTTCTAACTCCCCCATTTCACCAGTTTTTCTCCGTTCCTTTCTTCCTCTTCCACCTTCTTTCTCCTTCCTTGTCTTTCACCCTTCCATTTCCTTATGATTAATTCCTTCGTCTCATTCCCTTCTAACTCCTCCCTCTTTCTTTTCCTCCTTCCTAATTTCCCTTATACCGTTTCTCACACCTCCCCTCCTTTCTTGTCTTTATGGCAGTTCCTTCATTTCCCTTCTCCTTCCTTCCTTCCTTCCCTCCTCCTCCTCCTCCTCCACTTTTCCCTCTCTATTCCTTTACCCAATGGAAAAGCGGAGGTCCGATCTTCCTTCTCATTAGCCCCCTCCCCCCTCTGGTATATTCCCTCTCCCTCTGTTTACTAATGACACGAAGCAATCTCTCCCTAGTCTCTCCATCATTCCACCTGGACACCTTAATCAAAACACCTTTGGAATAATTATCAACGACTGACAACAAGTGTGTCACATTTCAGACGGAGGTAAGGGGGGGGGGGGGTTAAGAACTACCTCGTGTGCCTGGCAGTAATTGTCAGCTATCATGTGGATGCTGAGTTGCCTGCACACCTGACCTATGACCTAAACTGTCGTACTTTTACATCATTATAAAAATTTAGTTGGGATTATTAACACAAGTCTAGGTTTAGGTTAGGTTAGGTTAAGTCTAGGCGTAGTTTAGGGTATAAGGGCTCATAGTTATAGTCAAATCACCCTAGATAATGGTAATTAAGAATAAGCCTTTTGTGTTTTTCATTAAATATTTGTACAGTGGATGAAAATATTGATAAATAATACGTCCGTCTATCAAAAATTAATTTCACATTGTCAATATGATATGTGTGTGTGTGTGTGTGTGTGTGTTTCCTGTTTTACTTTAATTATACTCTTTATTTTATCTGAGGAGAATTATTTCCGACTTCAATAGCCTCCTGAGTTTAATTTATGAACTTTGACCTTTTTTACAGCCCTTGTTTGCTTTACCTGGACAATACCGGTAATCAGTGGCCGGTGTTGTGGAACCTAATGAGGGGACGCGCGGGGTAACTATACCTGGCGTGTGTGTAAGGTGAGCCCAGGTAACCCGTGCAAGGTCCCTCATGCAAAATAATCCAGGCAGGTAAATGAGAGGAAGAGGAGAAGGGAGGGAGAGGAGAAGGGAGGGAGGGTAGGAGAGAAAAGTGGAGGGAGTGAGAGGGACGAGAGGGGAAAGAGAGGAGGAGAGGAGAGTGAGGTGCTGGAATGAGTGGAATGCTGACAGCTGCAGGAATGACAGACGATGTAGGGGATTCTGTAGTCGATGTCTACAGGAGAGAGAGAGAGAGAGAGAGAGAGAGAGAGAGAGAGAGAGAGAGAGAGAGAGAGAGAGAGAGAGAGAGAGAGAGAGTACTGTAGATATTGGATGTTTGTTACCAGGATGTAGCGATACTGTAGAGGTTATACTACATGAGGCGGATGATATTTCTAGGTTTGGGGACACTACAAAAAAAATGACAAACTGCTGTAGATATTAACTATGAAGAGATGGAGAGGAAATGGGGATGGTGTTGGTAATACTGGTGGAGGAAGAGGAGGGGGAAGAGAGGGGAAGAGGAGGGGGAAGAGGAGGGGGAGGACACATAGACAGATAGACCAATACCCTCCCAAGGATTAATGGTTGTTGTTGTGGTTGTGAGGGGCCAGAGAGAGAGAGAGAGAGAGAGAGATACAAGTCCTTCAGAAACAGTGTTACTCAACCTACCAGCTGACAGACAAGTGTTACCAGAATATATAACCTTGTATCCCCCCTCCAGTCAATACTGTGTTAACAAAGGCTAACACACGCCGCCGATATTGGTAACACACTGCACAACACTAAACTACACTTTATACACGCCACACTACACCCACGCCACACTACACCCACCCACACTCACTACACCCACCCACACCCACACCATTTGTCCTCACTCTCCTGTATATTACTGCAACTATTTTTGGATAAGTTAAAATTAAGTTTCTGGTTATTGTGACTATATAAATTTAATAGACCATCTGAATATAAGTTGAGAATTCGTATTAAAAACAATAAATTATAATCTTAATTTTTTAATACATTACAAATAAATCAGTTTTGTGTTTTCGAATTCAATAGTTTATTTTTTTTAATAGTGTGGTGATTTATCGAAGAAAAAAGAATCCATGTAATTTAAATCTGATTGCAATAACATACATTCACACACACTAAAAACCACCAAACGTTATTTTCCTACAAAATTCACAATACATCTGTTATTTTTACATACGTTATTTTTTATACACAAACATCAATAAAAAAAAATACATGTAGGTAGATTCGTCTATAATCTATCAAACACACACACTGGGACTACCTTTCCAATCCCTTTAATTCAACACGGATTTTACAGTTACGACGAAGCAAAAAAAAAATAAATAAATAAAAAATAAATAAAATAAAATCCACGACAATGATGCCTTTTAACCCCGTGAATATGATGATTTAATTCCTCCTGAGTATAATGAGTTGGTATAGTAAGGTATTTGAACATGTTTAGTATAATGAATGGATGTTGCATTTTAGTACGATGATTCAAATTAAAGAGGCCCAAATAATGATGATTTTAGTCCTAATAATATCTAATTCTAATGGGCTCCTAATTCCAATGGGCTCCTAATTCTAATGGGCCCCTTATTCTAATGGGCCCCTAATTCTAATGGGCCCCTGATTCTAATGGGCCCCTAATTCTAATGGGCCCCTGATTCTAATGAGCCCCTAATTTTAATGGGCCCCTAATTCTAATGGGCCCCTAATTCTAATGGGCCCCAGTTCAAAATAGCCCAAATCCTTATAGTTAAGTTAGGTTAGGTTAGGTTAGGACTTTTTGGAGCCATCTAACCTGGAGTCCATTTTTTGTGAGCAGATAATGGGAGTCGTGGCATAAATAATGGTGCATGGAGGCAATTTATGATAACAATTCTTCACTTTTTATTTCCTGCATTTATCATTTATTCATACTTTCTTTCTTTACTTTCCACTTTTATTTCTACTTTTTATTATGAAATTTTTTTGTTATAATTTATTAAATTTTGTAATTCTTTCTTTTCAGTTTTATTTCTGACTTTTATGATTTTTTTTTCATAAATTTCTGCTTTCATTTTTACTATTGTTTATATGTTTTCATTTGTATTTCCTAGATTTATCATTCAACTATTTTTTTTTTTGCATTCCACTGATCATTCTTTTTCTTTCTTTTTGTTTTCATTCCATTTATCAGAACTGAACCATTTCAGGACCGACACCCTGGTTGAAAGAGAACAAAATGAACAATTCTCACGGTTGAAAGTGAACAAAATGAACAATTCTCACGGATGAAAGTGAACAAAACGAACAATTCTCACGGTTGAAAGTGAACAAAACGAACAATTCCCACGGTTGAAAGAGAACAAAATGAACAATTCTCACGGATGAAAGTGAACAAAATGAACAATTCTCACGGATGAAAGTGAACAAAATGAACAATTCTCACGGATGAAAGTGAACAAAACGAACAATTCTCACGGTTGAAAGTGAACAAAACGAACAATTCCCACGGTTGAAAGTGAACAAAACGAACAATTCCCACGGTTGAAAGTGAACAAAACGAACAATTCCCACGGTTGAAAGTGAACAAAACGAACAATTCCCACGGTTGAAAGTGAACAAAATGAACAATTCTCACGGATGAAAGTGAACAAAATGAACAATTCTCACGGTTGAAAGTGAACAAAATGAACAATTCTCACGGATGAAAGTGAACAAAATGAACAAAACCCACGGTTGAAAGTGAACAAAATGAACAATTCTCACGGTTGAAAGTGAACAAAACGAACAATTCTCACTGAAACTTTGAACCAATTCGAGCTAAAACTAACAAGAATGTATACAACAAATTTTAACCCAAACTGTCGACCCATTTCGGACCACTTCTGTTGACCAATTGGAACTGACGCCGACAGCATCAGGTATAGTGGTGGGTCGGTTACATTCCGGCTCCCCCCTCCCCCCCTATCATTAATTTTACACGATAAATCTTCCCTCAGGCCATTCACATTTTTCCGGTGTGTGTTACCGTGACGCTTGTAAACATCACGGTGGATTTTCACAGGTGTTGTATTAATCTCTCTCTCTCTCTCTCTCTCTCTCTCTCTCTCTCTCATCCCTTTTTGCCTGTCTGTCTGTGTGCCTGTCTGTCTGTCTGTCTGTCTGTGTGTCTGTCTGTCTGTCTGTCTCATCCACTTTATATATCTGCCTAAAATTTTTAAAACAACTTACTTTTAACCCCCCCCCCCCCAACACAAATAATATAAAACTTCTACTTCATCGTTGATCCACAAACATTGTAGGTGTGTTATATCAAGTAATTTTTTTTTCTCCCCGCTGCAGTGATTTACGTCCAAGTTCTTGCAGGTGTATTGTGTAAAGAAAACGACAACACAAACATACACTTTCTTACAACACGAGTCGGAGAGGAGGAATCTTATGGTGTAAATATTTTCCCTCTTTCCTGTGAGCAGTGTTGAGTGGTCCAGCACGACAAGTATTACAGTATTCCTAGAGATATTTCCTTCCTTTTTACTCTCTGATAAAATTCCACCAGCGAAAATATTGTGTTGGGGAGTTTATGTGTATTCCTTCCGCTTTGTCGAGTCTTGAGACCCTTGTCATTATTCTTAGTATTGAAGGAAGAAAAAATACATCGTTTGTATATTAGATGAGTACAATATAAAATAAATACATCATCTATTTTATTTTCATCTTTCTATATGGTGGAAACGGACTCACTGTTACCAACTAAAAGGCTATGTAATGTTTATCCTTTATAAGAAAAGGTAACACTGAAACCCGATTGGTAATAGTGTTATAAGTACAGTCCTTAAGAATACACTGTAATAACACCTTCTTGCTCAACCAATTCATCCCTGTCTTAATTCAAACTAAGAACATTATAATTGATGTCTCTCTCTCCTCCTCGTTTGCATATACTCGCCGTGAATACAAGCAAAGTCTGTCCAAAAGAGAGACTACTGGACCAACACTAGGGGTGACCTTTACCATACGCCTTATCCGTCTCACCTTCACCACCTCCTCTCCTTCTCTCACTTCACATCTACCTCTCATTTTCTCTCTCCCTCACTACCAACTTTTTCCTCCCTTCCTATTCCACCAGCTTCTCTCTTCCTCTCTCACCACCAACCTCCTCCTCCTTCTCCTCCTCACTAGCTACCATTCTCCCTCCCTCTCTCCCACTCACTCACAACATGTCAGGAGGCGTTTAACTGGGGGTAAAGAAAGTGTCATACGAGTCACTGTGTCTCTCGCCAATGAATTTATCCTTGACACTTAAAAGGGAATAATACTGCCCTGTGCATTTGTCTTTAAAATTTACTAAAGCTAAAAATTTGGTCCTATAAATCAACTTAAAATTATGAAAAAACAAGTAGGATTTGTTCTTTATAAATATCGAAAAATAAAACCCTGTGAATGGCTAAAAGTCTGACAACCACCTCAGTAAGACGGGGTACAACAGCGTCTTGGGATCCTCGTGTTTACCTCGCGGCGTCACTACCACACGTCCCCGGATGAGCCAGACCTTGACATGGCGGCCAAGACCTCGACCACTGTTGACTTAGGATATTGTCTACAGCCATTTTTCAGTATTATGAAGCAAATACCTTCCTACCGATGGCTGCCTCGTGTGTGTGTGTGTTCCTACTCCTCCTCTGTTACTTTGTTGATAAGTGATAATTTAGCTTCATGAATCCATAAATAGATGATTAATTGTGGTATTTGGAATTAAGTAATACAGTAAACCTCTGATGTGACTCTCAATAGGATTTCTCTCTCAGATGATATATAAAACAATTTAGTTTTTATAATACTCACCAGGTTATTTGTCAACACCTTGGCCGAAGCAATGATTCACTTCTAACACTGACTCTCACCTTAATCTCAGCTGTGTTCTCTGCTAGATCTCTCTTAACAAATAACTAAAATATCTACGGCGACACAACTGTACACTCGTCAATAATACATTTAACAACAAATAATTTAACTTTTAAACTAATTTCGTTATGTCTTATCTTCAATTATGTATGATTAGTTTCTTAGTTCAGTGAGTCTTATCATTATTAATATTAATATATACCCACAAGGGCTTCCTACACATTACTGAATCGCTCAGGTCGCGGTGTGGTGAGGTGTGGTGAGGTGTGGTGAAGGTGTGGTGAGGTGTGGTATGGTGTGGTGTGGTGAAGGTGTTTAAAACCTGACAGGGATGTTGACCCCACAACACCTTAGGCCATTAGACATGATCCAATTAAAAAATGATAATCTGTCGTGGTTTTTTTTTTTTTGTACTTGGTATAGCCTTCCGACTGATCAAAGCGCTCGGGGAACTGTCGCGTGTTCGACTTTAGGGGGGTTACGAATAAACGCGGCGTCTTATTAACATCACTATCATCATCATCATCATCAACAGAAGTGTGTATGAAAAACTAGCTGGTTGTGGTGTGGTGGGTGAGGGTGGGGAGGGGAGAGGGGCCTGGGTGAGGGAGGGGAGGGGAGGGGAGGGGAGAGGAAGCGACCAGCTCTTAAAATGGTTTATCATCATGTGTGGCGAGGTCCAAGGATGAGCGTATTCGGCCTCCGGTCTTACTGCTCAACCCTTGCCCCCCCCCCCTCCCTCCTCCAGTACCCCTCCTACCCCGCCCCTCCCCCAGTACCTCTCCTACCCTATTGCCCCCCTCCCCTCCAGCACCTCCAACCACCTGTATATATATATAATGATTCTTACATAACCTATACTTTTCACATTCAAAACTAAAATACATATAATTTACCCCAAACAAACTACATATAACAGTACACCATTGCTACATCACTATGAAAATATATGTAAAATCTAACACTATATAATTTCCTTTCCTATACACTTTCCTATATACCGTCTACGTCACTTAAAACACCTACATTGATTTGTGGACTGAGCCATCACCTACAACACCTCACCCCAGCCTCAGGTAGAACACGTATATTAATGTCTACTACACCGGATTATGACGATACCTGCTACCCTAACCACAGCTTACAATAAGGTATATAATATTTCTATGGTCACATCTTAAATAAATAACGATAGCCAAGGTGTGATTTCTAGCACAGTTAACGTCATATAGGGGATAAACCTTCCTCACACGCCATGAATAAAACATTAGACAGTCAGGTCAAAAGAGGCAGATACTGGACTGATTTAACTCAACCCAAAACTAAATCTATGACCTGTATTAATACATTTATTCTACGATTTCCTACATTACGGGAAATATATTACGAATCTCTTAAATGATCAGTTCACCTGTTAATTTCTTCCATAAAAAAAACCTTTATAAACACGTAATACAACTTATTTTACTACGTGGAAGACACACACACACACACACACACAGCAACAATTTTCCTGTAGTTTTTTGTGATGATTTATATTGTATCGACGTCGGTGAGCAGTTGTGAAGAGCCAGGGGAGGGAGGGAGGGGGGGGAGGGGAACGACGAGGGGGGAGAAGGGGGAGAGGAGGGGAGGGGAGAGAGGAGGGGTAAGGGGAGGTAGGACAGGGTATAAAGAGTCAAGGCCCTAAGAAGCTGACCACACGCCTTAAATGGCTACCCCACGACACTACCTCCAAGGGCGTGGGCACCTTACACAGACATCACACCTGCTTGCTGCCTCAAACACACAAACATACACACCTGCTCTCTCTTTCTCCCTCTCTCCCACACCTGTTTCCTTTTTCTCACCCAACCTATCTATCTATCTATCAATACAATCACCTATCTATTTATCTACCTACCCATTTATCCATCTATCCGTTACTATTTGTTTCACTCACCGCACTTAGTCACCGTTCAGAATATAACGATAACACCTTTCAACATTTTAAGGAGCTAATACCTGAGAAAAAGTTGAAGATTAATCGTCGCTTTGAACACAGGTGAAGTAAAAAAAAAAAAAAATCAATGGAAACTGGCTGGTGTCGAAGAATGCAATTAAGATGGAGGGAGATATCTGCATTCCTGACCAACAAGAGGTGTTATGTTATACGTAGGAGTGGTGGTAGTGGTGGTAGGAGTGGTGGTAGGCGATGGTGGTAGGTGGTAGTGATGGGAGGTGGGACAGGGAAAAGGCAATGCAATAAAAAAAAACAGCAGAGGAAACAAGATTGACAGCAATGGAAAATTCACCACCACAATCCCCCCTCCCCTCCCATAATCACCCCCCCCACCACACCTCACCCCATTACCATCATCCACCCATAACCCCACCCTCCCATAACACCACCACCATCACCACTACTACTACCTTATCAGCCCAGAGCAGCTCACAACTTTGCATACCCCCTCCCCTTCCTTCCTCCCTTACCTCTCATCCCCCTCCCCCCACCACTTCCCTTCCCTCAAAATCACTTTATTCCCTCACACCACTAATGCCCCCCCTCTCCCCCTCCACCCCCACACACACTCTACTAATGAGACCTAATTATACATTCTGCTAGCATTTCCACCTAACTTATTTTAACAGGGTCTATAATTTGATTCCCTGAGAAGTATGACAAAAATATAATGCAATAACAACCTCTCTCTCTCTCTCTCTCTCTCTCTCTCCCCGAGTTACTTTGAGCCAGTGTGTATTCGTCACCAGTGATATCAGACTCTTGTAAACTTTTCTTAACGAGGAATTTTTGTTTTACTTTTTTTTAATATCTGTTTACTTATTCTTCACTGACATAAAAAAACGGTGTTGAAATTTTTTATATAAACTAAAAGGAATTCAATGAAATTACTTGTTTCTTTCTGTCTGTCTGTCTGTCTGTCTGTCTGTCTGTCTGTCTCTCTTCTTACATCACGATGCGGAGATGTATTAAAACTAATACATATATAATAAATATAAATTAAGTTAGTGCATATATACAAAAAAATAAATAAAAATGTATATAAATAATATGTATAATTATATAACCACACATATAAACAATAACACAAATACCAGTAAACAATAGACAAACAAAAAAACAAAAAACAAACAAACAACTAAAACAATCGACAAACAAATAATTAAAACAGACAAACAAATAAATATAAACAAACAAACAAACACAAACAAGATAATGAAATATAACACAACATAAACAATGAAAGACAGGCAGAATACTTCAATTTCAAACTATAAAACTCGATATAAAAATTTAAACACTACAAAAAAAAAAAAAATTATTATTCAACCTACCAGTTTGCCTTGTGGTGCCAAGAGCATAATTAATGACTATAACAAAAATAACAAAAAAAAATAAGTCTTAGCGTTTACAGATTTTGTTTTTGGGGGGGGGTGGGGGGGGGGGGGGTGGGGGTGGGGGTGGGGGTCTTGACGATTTAGCCATGACAATATCACTTTAAAGACGTTCATTTATTTTAAGAATGTCATGGTGAACGTTTATCCAAGAAACTTAAACGGACGATAGAACAATTCAAACATTCAACGTGTATAAAACCTAATCCAGTTTTAATTAGGAGTATTATTATCCATTTGGTTTATCCACGAATTTTTATCATACAAGTCATACCAGACATATTTATTATACACCTTAATATACATACTTCACCCATACTAATCCCCTTCATCACTTAACCCATGGAATTCTACCCCAGTCAAATACTACCTCTCTCATACTCACATATCCCAGACATACCAAACACACTTTTTACCCCTGTGATATAGGATTGATGGCGCCATACTGAGTACACTGTAGTCACGTTGTTCCTCGTAATAACTCTTGTGCTGATATATATATATACTGCTGGATTTTTGGGGACCACTCATTCTTAATTCCACGCCATCACGATGTATTAAACTAACCATGGTGGTCTTGGAAGTGTGTGTGTGTGTGTGTGTGTGTGTGTGTGTGTGTGTGTGTGAACAGAAAACAACAGTGGTAATAGGATCAAATGTTGTATTAAGGTAACAATATAGTGTGGTGGTACAGTGTGGTAGTGTACAGTGCGGTAAGGACAATACCGGGTGTAGTAGACATTACAGGGTGTGGTAGGTACACGGTGTGGTGGCGGCGTCGTAAGGGGGGAGACAGACGCAGTGTGACCAGCGTATACAAGGGGGTGAGGGCAGGTGTGTGGGGGTGAGGGCAGGTGTGTGGGGGTGAGGGAGGGTGGGTGGGTGGGAAGGGGGGGAGGGGTTGGAGGCCATATATGTGGGCCCAGGTGGTGATAAGATCCTCTGACACAACCACTGCCACCACTACCACCGTCACAGTCCGGGCCTAACACTACCACCACCATCATCATTATCCGAGCCTACCACCATCTACCACAATCCCAGTCATCATTACAGCCTACCACCATTTTAGCCACTACCACTATCGTTACCGTCCGGGGGCCTACCATCATTAACTACCACTATTAACCACAATCACAGTCCGAATCTCCTACCACGACCTTCAGAAGAAAATTCCTCTCTCTCTCACTTCACTGAAATAGTCTCCCTTCTCTCTCTACCTACTAGGGTAACAGCTACTACGGGTCTTCACCAGGACGTAGCCTTCACGGACCATCCTAACGCCACCGACCCTCTACCATTCCCTATTACCTCCCTTCCTTCTCCCATTACCCACCTCCCGACCCCATTACCCGCCTCCCTATCTTATCCCACTATTACTCACCTCCTATCCTACTCTACCCACCCATCTCCCCCTCCCATCCTTCCCCCTATTACCCATCTCCCTCTACGGGTGTACTTGTTAACTAAGAATTATCACCTGAGGAGGGTGTGTTGGGGGCAGCGGTGTGTGTTAGCTCAGGGAAGGTCAAAATACGGACCCTTAATAAAGTAAACAGGGAAAGACTAGGGGGATGGCCAGGAGCCCGTGATGTACAGCTTGGTAAATACAACCTGCCCGACCCGTAATACCTGGGGACATTATACCTCATATAACAATACTATACTCTTATATTATTTCATCATCCAGGTATGAATATAGGATTAAATAAAGTATGATAATCTATATTGAGTCTTTGTGACATAATGTATAGGTAAATTATATTATACGATTTACAATGAAACAAAACTTGGTTATATACATCAACACACACACACACACACATAATAAAAAAAAATCCTCATCCACATTTTTTAGCTCATATCGGTTTTTTAATAATCAATTCTGTCAAAACCACATCAGAGAGCTCATTACCGGCCACTCCTGACTCGCTCTCTGCTGAATACTTTACGACAGCAATTTACCGTAAAAACCAACTTATTGATCTTCCAATGCCTCTTTGATAAACAGTGTGTGTGAGTGAGTGAGTGAGTGAGTGAGTGAAACCCCCCCAACCCCTCTCTACAAGTGTAACCTTTGATGTACAATAACAAAAATAAATAACTCAAAGGAAACATAAATATAAATAAAGTACTAAGGTGTAAAATATAAACCTCTAACCTAATGTGACCTTTTGACCTTCAGCAGCAACTCTGACCTTTGACACAATAAGCTTGACTCTGGCGACCTGCACCCCATCTATGTGTAGTGGTGTCAGGTCTCAGTGAAGTGATGTTAATGATGATACAGGAATAAAATAAAATAACATTTGTATCGAAGAATTGGGACATAGAGGAAAATGTTTACGAATAACATATCTACAGAGAGAGAGAGAGAGAGAGTCAAAATGTTTATATAGCCAGAATAATAAAAAAAAAACAATACTAAACACTACTACTACTAAACACTTAACACAACTAAACACTTTAAACTACTAAACACTTAACACTACTAAACACTTAACACTACTAAACACTTAACACTACTAAACACTTTAAACTCGACCCAGACTCACCCTGACACATCCAATTTATTAATGGACGGTAAATATATTATCAGTTATCCGAACACCAAATAAAACAGGTCAAAACTGGCAGCTAATTGTTTGGTCAATAGGTAATTTGAGTTATTATTGTTACATCATCACAACGACACGCCGTGAAAATACCAAATATTCGTTCACCCGCCAGGACAGGTGTGTGTGTGTGTGTGTGGTGTGTGTGTGTGTGTGGGTGTGTGTGTGTGTGTGTGTGTGTGTGTGTGTGCTAAAATACTCCACCATAATCCGTGCCATGAAATCTATCCATTATCTACACTACGAAATAAAATTGACAAAATCACCCCCCCCCCAAAAAAAAAAATCGAAAAACGAGACAGAATTAATTTATATATTTTAACCTATAAAACTCTTACCCAAAAGACAGATAATATTTTTGTTTGTGCATTCTGACCCAAGCACGTAAACGTTAAGTTGCCTCACTCTAGTCTAGGCAAAGGTAACGCCGCCAGAACACAAGAACAAGCAAAGAAATCAATTACCTCCCCCCTTAAAGAAATAAGCCATCGGGGTCTCTGAGAATATGAACCGAGAGAGGGAACGGAGTTTGGACTAGCACGAGAAGGGAGGACTGGGTTATTTTATTTAGGTAGCGGGGAAAAACGTTGAAATCTTGATTAGCTGAGAGCATCTGGGAGGAGGAGGAGGCGCTTGTTCACGAAATTGTCTTCATTATCACCGAGTCAGGTTAACCCCCTTGAGGATGATGACTTAATCTCACCCTCACTCCTCCTTCTCCCTCCCTCTCGAAGAATAAACCATGTGCTAGTATCCAACGGGTCAAGTCTTTGTACTCCAGGGTTTAATGTACTCGAGGGTTTAAGTCTTCGTACTCAAGGGTTTAAGTCTTCGTACTCAAGGGTTTAAGTCTTCGTACTCAGATGGTCGAGATATCGTACTCTGGAGGGTAAAAGTAATTGTATTTGAAATGTTAAGACGTTGTACTCAGACGGTTAGACTGTACTCTGGGGATTTAGTATTTACATTTGAAGGTTAAGATTATGTACTCAGTGGGTACTCAAAGGGTTAAGACTTCGTACTCAATAGGTTCTCGTCTTAAAAGGATTAAATCATGATACTCAGGGATTTGATATCATACTAAAAAGGTTAGGTTAGGTTCTGATCAAGATTCGGTGAGTGGGTTCTGATCAAGGGTTCTGTAAGTGGGTTCTGATCAAGGGTTCTATGTGTGGGTTATGATCAAGGGTTCTGTGAGTGGGTTCTGATCAAGGGTTCTGTGAGTGGGTTCTGACCAAGGGTTCTGTGAGTGGGTTCTGATCAAAGGTGCTATGAGTGGGTTCTGATCAAGATTCTAAAGGAGGTTCATAAATGCAGCTTTGAGGAGAGATTTTCATGAACGGTTCTACACAGGTAAATAGAACTCAAAAAAGGTGCTCAAGGAAGGTTCTAGTCAAGGAATTTAAAGGCAGGTTCTAGCGGCAGGTTCTACTCAAGTCCCGGAAGTGCTAGAGTAAATTGCTCCTTGAAATTCGCTCCCTGGTATATTGAGCAAGCCATCACGCGACTCACTCAGGTGTGGCCCTTCAACCACTCACGGATAATTGAACTTCTGAACAATGAACCCAGCGTTTTGAACTTTTGAACTGGCGTGTCTAGCTGGTAATTGAACTTCTGTACAATGAACCCAACGTTTGAACTAGCGTGTGTCTAGCTTTATAATTGAACTTCTGTACAATGAACCCAACGTTTGAACTTTTGAACTGGCGTGTGTCTAGCTGCTGGTAATTGAACTTCTGAACAACGAACACTAACATTTTGAACTTTTTACCTGCCGTTTGTATGTCTGGATATTACAAACCGAAAAATAATACCTTTGATAACTAAACCCAACATTTGAACAATAAAAAAAAATGTATATATGGTCCTTAAGCCAATGGGGAAGGGAAGGGGAAGAAAGTAAGAGGAAGGGGAAAGGAGGGGGGAAAGGGGAGGGAGGGGGCGGCAAAATGGAGAAAAGTAAGGGGAAGGAAAGATGGAAAAGTAAGGGAAAGGTAAAGGGAAAGTAAGGGAAATGAAAAAGGGGGAAATGGAAAAGGGACAAAGGGAAAAGAAAGGGAAACGACACACGAACACCTCCCGTACCCTCACACCTCCACACACCAGGTGAGTTTAGTGTACACATAGGTAACAACACCTCACTGGCCTGGTCTAATTACCTGTTGATGAGGTATGAACTAATGCCAAATTCAGGTCAATTCAGGTCAATTCGGGTTAATTTACGGGTCAATTCGGGTCAATTTACGGGTTTATAAAGTGATACGTATATGATAACTTAGGCCTGTAACCCCTTCTTGGTCTGAGATAATGAATGGAAGTTTACTGTCTGTCTGTCTGTCTGTCTGTCTGTCTTAGTTTCTGTCTGTGAATAGTCGTCTGTTTGTTCGGCTATTAGATGCCTGTCTCTCTGTCTGTCTATCTATCAATCTATCTATCTATCTTACCCAACTTCTATCACAATTAATCACGTTCCTAAACAGAATCCTTATACCTATATTGATAACATTAGTAATATCACACATATATTATTTCCACTAAACAAATCAAGGTAAAAGCAGCCAACCAACCAGCGACTTATAAAATATTTCCCAGGTAATTAAGTTTGGAAGGAGACGCCAGGTGTACACAAGGCACTTGGTGTTGGCACTGACTAACTAACTAACCCTGGCTGGCACTTTTACTACACCTCTACTGGCGACAACACATCACCTGGTTATACGTGGTGGATAGTAGGGGAGAGAGAGGGGGATAGGGGTGAGGGAGAGGGGAAGTAACACGGATGGAGGGGTAAGAGAATAGGGATGAAAGGATAGGGAGATGGAGAAGGCTGAGGGAGGGAAGGGATGTGAAGAGGGGAGAAGGAGAGGGAAAATTTCCCCCAAAGTTTCCCCCCAAAAATAAAATAAAATTTAAAAACTTCAAAAAATGGCCCAAAAAATACACCCAAAATCCCAACTGTTGTGACGTCATCAACGGCAGTGACGTCACCAACAACAACAGCTGTGACGTCATCAATAAACCACAATATACCGTATTTTATACCTGAATAAAACCAATTAAAAACATTCCACTTCAAAACGAACACACACACACCAGCAACTCCCCCCCCCCCCCCCCCTATTTATCTGAACCACTTAAACTTACCCAATTAATACACATCTTGTTAATAAACCTAAAAATACTTAAATAAACACAAATATATCATTAATAAAAACAAAAGCTGGGGAAATATACTCACAAAGAAAGCAGTACTCTCAACGCCTCAGTTCTTACCTATAATAAAAGAGATAAGAAAATAATGTAATATATAATTTGATTCAGTATACAGCCCTTTGAGTACAATATCATGAGTACATTGTCATCGTACTCAAAGGGATAAAGTACATGGTAATCATAAAAAATTCAAGAGGCATTACTTAAAATCTGACCACACACACACACACACACACACACACACACACACACACTAAAATATATAACTCAATTTCACATAAACAAATAAAACACAATAAAAAAATACAAAAAAACAATAAAAGACTCAAATATAAACAATAAAACACACAAAAGAGAAAACACAAACAAACAAACACATAAAACAAAGACATTCCCAAACACACAAAAACAAACACACTTCATAACACTAAATAACTTCACACCAAAAAAAATATACAATTAACAAAAAACATAAAACAAACAGCAAAACAAAAACACAGAAACCAAACAGACAAATAAAATTGGAAGAGAGACAAAAGAAAGGGATTAAAAAAAAAGAAGAAGGAAAAAAAAATACCGAGGGGTCAGTTAGTCAAGCTCTGTGCAGCCGAGGGGAATAAGAGAGGTGAGAGGGGGAAAAAAAGAGAGGGGGGAAGTGGGGGGGGGGGAAACAAGTGTGTGGTAGTGATGAGAGAAGGGAAATAAATAAGAAGGTTGGGGAATGAGATGGGTGGGAAAAATATGGGAGTAGGTGAATCAAGGTGGGGGGAAAAAAGAGGGGGGGGGAGGAGAGAGGGAGGGAGAGAGAGAGAGAGAGAGAGAGAGAGAGAGAGAGAGAGAGAGAGAGAGAGAGAGAGAGAGAGAGATTGTAAATAGGCCTCTCCACAGTAAATGATGGAAGAGAAAAAGAAAAAGAATAAAGAAGAAGAAAAGAGAGATAGAGAGAGTCAGACAAGAGACCACAACACACTCCCATATTTACCCCCCCCAACCCCCCCCCCCCTCCACCCCTCTCATTCCTTCACTATTGTCCACTGTCTCGTTCAACGTTCTGCGAATAAAAAAAAAAAAAAAAGTAAAAAATTGTATTACACCTCCATCTCTCTTCCACCCTCCACTGGCAGGGAGGAAAAAAAAAATTGGAGAAATATGCTGAAATACAAAACTTGTCCATGTTGAAAAGATTTTACGGAATAAATCCTCAGTGCGACGAGTTCTTGCTTGATTTTGTTTTCGTTTAGATTATATTTTTGGATCTTCTTTTTTTTTTGGGGGGGAGGGGGGAATTTTGAGGATTTTTAATTTGAATTGTCAATGAAGTTTTAGAGAATAGATTTTGATTATGAAATACGCTAACGAAAATATTATAGGAATAAATTTACGGTGCTGTTGGTTAGGAAAACAGATTGCAAGTGACAAATACACCCATGTACAAAAAAAGAAAATTGAGACTGTTTGATGAATAAATTTTGAACCTAAGTACACCACCAAGCTAGAAATCCACCACGAATAAATTCCACAAGCATGATAAATAGCTTAACAAATCTTAAATACACCTATACAATTCTCTTGATGTTTTTTCCACGTAGGAGAGATCTTACGAATAAACTTACCAACTACAAGACTTCTTCCCGTTGAAAATATTCCTTGGCTAAAACCCAGACCAAAAAATCCTCTGGTAAAAAAAAAAAATAAAATTCAGACAACATAAAGTAACAACAATCGCGTGAATATATCGAATAAATCTTAGTCTTGTAATGTATCTCGTCGAAAAAAATAAAATAAATTCTGACTGTACACCAATATAATTCAACAGGAAGTACTACAATTAAATTTCCATTTCCATTAGAATGACACAAATGCGGTGGCTGAGGTGTTAGAGCACTTGCCTCCTATCCTACGAGGTTGCCGGATCATGCCCAGGACACCCCGAGTTCACCCAGATGCGAACGAGTCCCTAACAGCTCGGGGAAGTGGAATGCGAGCCATTGTAGTGACGGTGGGTCATTGTGTACCACTTGGCTTGGTATATAGACTATATACAGTGTGTTAGACCTGATGACACACACTTTCACTTTTCACTCTTAAAATTAACTCACTTTCCCACTTTTCACTCCTAAAATTATCTCACATTAAATACAAAAAAAAACGAAAACAAAAATCATTACATTGAAAACCAAGTATAAAAAAAAATCCTCTAGTATCGAGATAACATCCATTCTGTGGCGGGACATTCTACCGAGTGTGCAGAAAATCCGGGACAATTAATGTGTGCTCCAATTCTCATTAAAAACAGACGGCATCTCCACCCCTAACCCCCACCCCCCTCACCCCGACCCCCCCTCACCTCACCTTCCACAACATCACTCAATTAAGGTATAAACGTCAGGTTCACTCGCGTCCGGGTAATAGCTGTGGTGGTGGTGGTGGCCGATCTGAGTTACTGTCACTCTTCACTGTTACTGAGTTGCGGAATGATTTGCTCCACTTACAAAAAAAAAAAATAAATAAAAAAAAAAAATAAAAAATAAATAAAAAAAAAAAAAACACAGACAAGAATGAAAAGTTCCCACCAACGCCACTAAACAATTATGTCACTGAAAAAAATATAGTCTTGTCAGTCTTTCGTCTCAAATATGAATCCTGAAACTTATGAACCAGTGAATCTGAGACATTACACAGTATGTCATCTATGAGGCTAACTATGTGTGGTGTATCGGATTCACTGGTTCACGAGTTTCAGTGTTCGTGAATGGGACGGAGGAACAACTAGACCTTACAACCTTAACCTAACCTAACCTAACCTAACCTACCAATACACAACATTTATACTGATTGGTGTGAAAATCCGTCGAAAACTTAATGACTGAATTTACACATAATACATTACAATACATAATCTTTTATTCACACAATTTATAGTTACGGATGAACAGACAGACAGACAGACAGACAGACACACAAACAATGGCTATACCCCTAAACCCGGGCCGAGGAAGATAACTAAAATTTAAGGTAAAAAAATAAAAGTCAGTCTCAGCAGAGTTTTAAAAGTCTCTCTGGAAATCCTTTAAATTTGCGTCAGTCATCCTCTCTGTCACTCACAACCGTCCAGACACAATGACAGACATAGACAGACAGAGAAGTTTTGAAATAAATACTGGAAATAAAAATGTGACAGAAAAATATCCAAATAATTAGAAAAAAATAAAAGAATATCCGGAATAATGATAAAAAAATAATGGTTTTCACATCACAAGCTAAATCCAGTCACTATAACAGACAGAGAACTCGATCAGAATACTGTCTCTCCAACACACACACACACACACACACATCCCATCTCCACGACCACAAAGACAAAAAAAAAAACACATATCAACACATCCCATCACCTCCACCACAACAAAGACACATCCCATCACCTCCACCACAACAAAGACACATCCCATCACCTCCACCACAACAAAGACACATCCCATCCCCACCACCAAGACAAAAACGACAGATATCACCACATGACGTCACTAGGACAAAGACACAGACTCGAGCCAAAACAAGGAAGGAAGGAAGGAAGGAAGGAAGGAAGGAAGGAAGGACCAGAGGCTCACAACTTGATAAAAAGAGGGACCCAACTTAGACTTTTCTCGCAAACTTGATTCAATTAAGTTCATTCTCTCTAATTGTCTTAATCTATCCGGGGCAGAGATCCTCAGAGGCCGGGGGAAGACGGTGAGTGAGTGGGAGTTGAGAGGGAAGGTTGAGAGGGAAGGTGAGAGGGATAGTGGAGGTGGGGTGAGGGTGGGGGATGGTGTGGTGTGAGAGAGAGAGAGAGAGAGAGAGAGAGAGAGAGGTGGTGGTGAGGAGGGGTGAGTGGAGGAGGTAAAGGGGAGGCGAAGGGAGGAAGGGGAAATGAAGATGTGGTGAGGGGTGAAAGGAGAGTAGAAAGGAGAGAGAGAGAGAGAGAGGGAGGGAGGAAGGAAGGCAGAGGGAGGGAGATGGGAGGAAGGGAGAGAGTAATGAGAGGGGAATGATGAAGGAGCAGCGAGGGGGAGTGGACACTGGGCAGTCACGAGGGACGGAGGGAGAGGAGGGAGGGGAGGGGAGGGAGGGAGGTACAGTGAGGCAAGGAAACAGGAAGAGGACAGTGAGGGGAACGAGGGAGGGAGAGTCAACGTGGGGTACTGAGAGGGAAACAAGAGGTGAGGGGAGTGAGGGGAAAATGAACAATAGTCAGTGAGGTGAAAGGGGAAGTCAGAGAGGGGAAGAAGAGGAGTCAGTAAGAGGAAAAGGAGGGAGTCAGTCAGTGAAGGATAAGGGAGAAGTCAGTGAGGGGGAAACAAAGGAGGAGGAGGGGAAGGAAGGGGAACAAAGGAGGAGGAAGAAGAGAAGCGAAGGAGAACAAAGGGAAGAGTATATGGGAGGTGGACGTAAGTAAGGGGAGAATAAAGGGATGAAAGAGGAAATAAAGATGAACAAAGAATAAGAACAATTAAAAGAGGAAATGCAGGAGAGTAAAAAAAAAAAGGAAGAAGAGAATTAAGAGGGAATAAAATGGTTAGTAAGAGGGAGAGAGAAGAGGGGAAGTGGAGGGAGGGAGAGAGGGGAAATATGTGGTAAGGGGGAAAGAAAAATACAGGCAAGGAATGAGAGAGAGAGAGAGAGAGAGAGAGAGAGAGAGAGAGAGAGAGAGAGAGAGAGAGAGTAACGCTATGGAAAAAGACGAGAAAAAAATTGATAGAGAGAGAAAAAGAAAGAAAAAAAAGATAATGAACTCACAAGAATATTCAATAAAAATACTTCATCCACCCAGAGTGCTGACCTGACCTAACCTGACCTGACCTTACTGAACCTGACTTTACCACTCCCGTCAATACCAACAGAGTCCCAGGTTAATAGGTCAGAAATACAACCTGATCCCTCCCCTTCACCCCCTCCCCTTCCTTACCCCCTTCCCCTTTCCTCCTCCACCAGTAAGCAAGCAATCGAATTTCCACTCCAGGGTGAAAAATTTCCCCCCCTGTAATTCTCACAAAAGGAGATTATGTTTGATGAACCCTGCCTCCCCCCCCTACCCTGGCCTTTCCTTTTGGGTATATATAACAAGGTTGACTATAAACCCCTTGTACACGATGTCGATCCCATTCTGGAGTACAATAACTTAATCCCTTGAGTACGATGCTTTAATCCCTAAGCATAATGATTTAATCCCTTTAGTACATGAACTTAATCCCTCGAGTTCATAATTAGAGAACAAATTTACCGAGAAGAACCCAATTTCCCCAACCAAACAAAAAAAACCAATTTCCCCAACCAAAAAAAAAAAAAAAACCAATTTCCCCAACCAAAGAAAACCAATTTCCCTCAAACCGAACAAGTGAGTCTGTCTCTGACCTGGCTTGACCTTGGCCAATATTCTGTGGGTTTTTGGTTAGGTTTCGAAGCCCAGGAAGGAACTTGTTACAAATATACCAAGAGGGGAGAGAGGCTGAGAGAGAGAGAGAGAGAGAGAGAGAGAGAGAGAGAGAGAGAGAGAGAGAGAGAGAGAGACCACTTCACCATCTGTCTTCCTACACTACTCCAAGACACGCCCACGTCTTAAGACATCTGACCAATGAAAAAAGAGGTAGGTGATCCCAGAGCGTGAACTTACCAATCACATCCTCTACAGTTGAGGTGGTTGAGGTGTTTCCAAAGTTTACCTCAAGTTCACTCCCTCTAGCCCTTCGTTATCTCCCTTCCCTCTCTTCCCATTTTCTTGAGTTCCTTCCCCTCTTCTACGTTTTATTCTTTCTTCCTTCCCTTCCCTTTCCATCTTCATCGCTCTGTCTCTCTCCCTCCCTCCAATTCTTCTTCCTTGCTATCCACTACCTCCCCCCCCCCACCCTCCTTGCCTCAGCACCATCGTCCAGGAGCGCCACTAGCACCACTATAATTGAGAGGCAGTAAATAATGGCGGGGAGAGCCTCATGATGGAGTGTCTGAGGCCCTGAGCGGAGATAGCCAATCATAGGGTATATGGCACTCCTCCTCCTCCTCCTTCTCCCTCCTCCTCCTCTTCTCCCACCTCTTCCTCTTCTCCCCACCGTATCCTCCTCCTCCGTCACTCCCTTCCTCCTCCTCACCACGCCCACCTTTATCCCCCCCCCTCCTCCCTTCCACGCCTTCCCCTTTCCCCCATTCCTGACTACCTCAATCCATGCCCCCCTTCCTCCTTCACTCTATTCCATTCCATCTATTTAAAACTGATGCTTATCCCGTCCCATCCACCTCACGCCCCACCCCACCAGACAAAAGGCTTGCCCCGTCTTATTCCATCTACCTCACGCCCCGCCCCGTCCCAGTAGACTCTAACCTTGCCTTGCCCCATCCTCTCTCTCTCTCACTCTCTCTCTCAGCACCGTTCCCTCCACTCTCCTCTAACTCCATCTGTACCTCCACACCACCACCTCCATACGGCGACCTTTCTCAACGTCGTTTTATATGTACCAGTTCAATGCAAGTCTAATCTGAACACATGTAAGAAATATCATTCAAGCATTTAATTTTTTTCGCTGTGTTACCTAGTTTATTCGAGTTTAAGTAATATTACCAGATGATTTCAATTTAACCTCATAAGTTATTCACTTTTTCTTATCTCGTAAGTCTATTATGTTTATTCTAATTTGATCAGGTTTATGCCATTGTTTACCTGTGATCAGATTTATTCTATGATCAACAATACCAATTGATGACATTGCCATTTAATTTTCAAATTTGTGTCATGTTTATTTCAATTTGATCACACGTACAAATCGGCTCCTCCTCGGTTTGTTTCCCCTTGTAACAGGTTGATTCTGCACGGATCAGGCGTATCAACAAACCTTCAATTTTATTTTACCTCCTGTGAGAATAAATCACCATCTCTCTATCTCACCTTCTTTACTACCTCTCATTTAAAATAATTGTCTCCTTCTCCCTTCTCCCTCAGTTCGTAGGCGTACCAACTCTCCCGGTAACAAGAAAGAGGGAGCAGCCCCTTGTCCCGTCAGGTCTTTCCAGGTGGGACACAGGGGTGCCAACCCATACATGTAAACAAGTGCATCAGCTGGCCTGGAAACATTGGACAGCTCTGGGAAAAGAAACCATCGAGGGGTGAAACACAAGGGCACTATGACCACGAGGGGAGGGGGACTAGACCTACCAACCATACCACTATATCCTGCCCATACCACTATATCCTGCCCATAACTGTAGGACTCACTGCATCTATTTCTAAGACAAGGGGGTGTATCCTGCCAAGAGAAACAAGCTAATTGACCAGACACAGACACACAGGAGGGGAGTAAAGACAGGCACTCTATACCCTCTTCAGGATACACTGGCACTGTAGTTGAAACTGACGGCTCTATCCGGCTAATAGAACCAAACTAGTTGATCAGATAAAGAACCAGGAAACAACAACAATATTAATAGTAGTAGTAGTAGTAGTAGTAGTAGTAGTAGTAGTAGTCTTAAGATGGAGCCTTTCTCCTTATCTTCATCTCTGTGGACTATTTCTTCGTTATTTTCGAAAGTGAACTATTTCCCATTTTATTTTGGACTATCTTCTCTTATCTATTATTTCCTTAACTATTTTCACTAATTAGTATATTATTGTCTATTTCCTTCCTTCATTATATTTTTCTCTACTCACGAAGCCGCTTTAAGACTACACCACGCTCCTCCTCCTCCACTAGGGCACTCGCTACACTTCCGGCACCTTCAGCTTACCCCTACAGGATGTATGTTCAGTTTATAAGCAAGACTACTTTAAAAATATGTGGATGAATTTTTTGGACTTACAGGTGGGATTTGGAGGGGATTTAAATTATGAATTTTTTTTTTTTTTCAATTTACAGAAGGGATTTTTATTCAAAGGATGGATTTTTGGGGCCGAAAGAAGATATTTCAGGATTTTATAAATAGGAAATCTTTGGAGTTAATGAAAAAAATCTTCTATAATTTCTTTTAATATATTAATACCTTCCGCCTTACAACACGGTAAAATAATATCGAAAAAAAAAAACTACGAACTATACCAAATAACTAAGTTTTTAATTTACATGTAAAATATTTTCGGTTTACAACCCTCTTTTTCAACGCTACAAATTCTGATTTACGACAAAAATCATATATTCACAACGCCACAATCTTTATTTACGACACGCCATTTTGATTTACACCAAACACTTCTCTATTTACGACACACGCTTTGATTTACGACACACTAACTTCGTACCCACAAAACCCACAAATTCTAGTTTATGACACAAAATAGAAGTTACGAAACAACAGAGATGAAGTACGACACTGAAACACACTAACAACACTGAAACACACTGACAACACTGAAACACACTGACAAGCAACACTGAAAACCTGACCTTGTAACACGAGACAACACAAAGAGTAAACACATTATTAACACTCTATACACAACACTGTACAGCAATATTAAATTACCTGGTCAATCAGTTATATTAATTAGTGTGATGTAACAGGTAAAGTGGTACAAATTATGAACAACTAAAAATATTAATGTTATTCCATAGTTAAGGTGTACAGTACTTTCCAATGGTATAAAGTTCAGGTACATTATATTCCATGGGTGACGTTAAAAAGTACAGGTAGATTAATATTCACAGGTGAGGAAGGTGACAATATGAGAATCCTGATTAATTTTACCTATATAAAACATACACTCTCTCTCTCTGTTTTGTTCCTAACTTTCCTCAATTCACTCATTCAGGCATTCCACTCCACGTTCTTCCTTCCTCCGTCATTCATTCTCTTTAGTCATTATTTCTATTGTTATCATTACTTTCCTCATTCCCTATTTTTTTTATACATCAATCCCTCTCATCGTCTTTTTTCACCCCCCCCCCCCCGTTTACGCCTCTCTCTAGCTTCCCCTCACTACCCCTCTCCCGTCACCATCCCTCTCACCTTCTCCCCTCGTTCTCAGACTCCTCCCCTCTAGTAGGCGTCCAGCCACCCGGAAAGAAAAAACATCAATTGAGGTTCCCGCATCAATAGGTTCTTTTTTTTCCTCTCTCTCCTTCCCTCCTCCTGGTTTGCCGGCCGACCCACCCACCCACCCGCCCGCCACACATTAATGCCTCCTGTATGAAAATGTTTTCTCGACGCCCCTAACTCCCTCAAGTGGTGGGGGGAAATAAGCCTGTGTCTGTCCGTGTCTGTCTGTCTGTCTACGTGTTAGTTTGTCTGTCTGTCCACGTCTGTCTGTCTCTCATCATCTCCTTGAAGTATCTCTGCAGAACGTCCCAGATATCCTTCAGCCCCCCCCCTCCCTCCCTCTCTCTCTCTCTTAGGAGCATCTTCCAGCATACTCCAGCCTCCTCCTCCTCCTCTTATTCTTCCCCCTCTCTCCCATACACATCCTCTGAAGCGTCTCCTTGCACCACCACCATAATCTCCTCCCTCGTCTCCTAGGCGTCCTCCACCACTACCACCACGATAGCTATACTCACTACCACCACTATTATTATTATGGTCACCACTAACAGTACTACTACCACCATCACTACCAGCATCAAAACTACCACCTCCACCAGGCCTCCTATACAACCACCAAAAACTGACCACAACCACAACTAAGACAACCACAACCACCATCTAGCCACCATTACAACCATCCAAAAAACTAGCCACAACCACAACTACCACAATTACGACTACTACCACCACCACCAGGCCACCAAATAACCTCCTGCGTCACCACAATCCGATTAACGTTGGAAAGTCTCGCCCTCTTCCTACCTAGCCTACTGTATGTAGCCTCATCGCCTCAGTCTCAAGCTTGTGTGACGCTGTGCACCACTAAAGACCAAGTATATGTATAAATATCATGAACAAGGATATACATACATTTTACGAGCAAGGGGTGTGTATACATTTTGAGTAGTTATACATGCCTTTTAAGATGGGATATACATACCTCTAATAAGTATTCATACCTCTTATAAATAAATAAATGTACTCACTATATTACTTCCAGAGCCAAAAGAATTACCTTGTATTCGTAAGCAATAGAATTTGAGTTGAATTTCACCTACCAATAGAATAAATATATAAACTTTGATTTAAAAATATTGAAAGTATAACAAAGTAGTACAAGATGCCCCTCTCACCATTACGTTAACTACCTTGTACCCAAACTACTATAGGTCTGTCATTTACGATGGTAATTCTTTGTAACGAGTATGTCATCGAAGGTCATATTCTAGTGTGGAGGAATGGGATTTTAATCTGATCATATTAGTTTGAGTAAAATAATTGTGTTAACTAATTTCAATGTCATGGGAAAATGGCCGGTGGAAGAGACAGAGAGACAGACGAATGGATAAAAAGAGCAAAGAGACATGGATGAATAGACGTAGAAACAGACAGACAGACAGTAACGAACAGATGGAAAGATAGAAACGAATAATTATACACACAGACAGACAGAAAAAACCCGCCTCTATACCCAGCCCTCCTATACTCCCCGATTATAAAGTGGGGCATAAAAATAAGGCAATGAGTGAAACAGGAAGAAAAAAGACGAAACGCAACTCGAGTAAAGAGGGGGAATGGGAGACGGAAGAAGGGATAAGGGGGGGGGGGGAGGAGGGAATAGGACACGCAGGGTAGGAGGGATAAGGCGACACCAGAACGAACGGGGGGTTTACGAGGTACGGCAGCAGGACGTGAGGAGACAGCGGCCACCTGGGATGACGGCGTCCAAATGACAGAAAGGACGACGGGGGGGGGGGGGGGGAGGCTGATGGACGGACGGACAGACGAGTTACCGAACACGACATCAGTGAGGGGAGGGAGAGGGTCAGGGGGGAGGGAGAGGGAAGGAAGAGAGGACAGAGGGAGAAGAGAGAGGGAGGGGATGTTTGGGGTGGACACAGGATCTACGACAAATTTCTTAGATACACACTCGTCCCCTCCCCCACACACCGTACCACACTACTCTTCCTTCTCCCTCACTTAAATACACTCCCATCCACTCCCTCCCCTCACCTACACACCCTCTCCCCTCACCTATACTCCCCCCTCCCTCAACATCTTACAACACTTCACTCACAACCACTCGACGCTTCCTGTAAGAGAGAGAGAGAGAGAGAGAGAGAGAGAGAGAGATGAATGTGTAAGTCAATGTTTATTTTTTTTTCTGATAATGAATTCAGTAAATATTCTTCAACACAGATCAAATTTAACTCGCTGTCGTAAACACACAACACATTCCTCATAGGTTAGGTTAGGTTAGGTTAGGTTAGTTTAGGTTAGGTTAGGTTAGGTTAGGTTAGGTTAGTTTAGGTTCAGGTGAGCATTAACAACGGTGACCACGAAGAATCAATTTACACCGATATAATTAAACTCTAATAACCACCCTGTTTGTTTAGTGGCAACGCCTCAACCAACAATTACCTGGTTAAGGCTAAATGACACCTTGACCACACTTATGCTCCTAACAACATGTATAAGGAGTTTACGACCCAACGACCAATTAACTTAAAAATGACTTAACAACCATTCAACACTGACCGAGGCCTTAATTTGGTCACTAACAAGCTAACTGCATCGTTGTATCCTCTTAATAATAAAAGCCACACCGAGCGGGTACAAGACACACCGAGTGGGTATAAGCCACACCGAGCGGGTACAAGACACACCGAGCGGGTACAAGACACACCGAGCGGGTATAAGACACACCGAGCGGGTACAAGACAGCGGGTACAAGACACACCGAGCGGGTACAAGACACAACCAAAAAATAAATAAAAAATAAAATAAATGATATGAATGAATAAATAAATTTCATAAAATAAATAAATAAATCATTAGTCGCATTATCTTTCTTTTGTATTTAATTCTTGCTGTACGAAACTTTTTTTTTTTAACGCGTTCAGTAACTTTAGTGTACAGGTTATGGTATTTTTTTTTAGGTCCTATTATTAGTTATGGTAGTTTTCAGGGCCTAGTACACGTGTTATGCTAGTTTTCAGGGCCTAGTACACGTGTTATGCTAGTTTTCAGGGCCTAGTACACGTGTTATGCTAGTTTTCAGGGCCTAGTACACGTGTTATGCTAGTTTTCAGGGCCCAGTACACGTGTTATGCTAGTTTTCAGACATACTTCCCAGCGACATACTAATTTCAAGATATACTTCTACTCGCTACGATTTTCAGATTCCTTACAAGTGCTGCAGTTAACCTAAGACTTATTTTACACACGCAGGAGCAATTTTTTTATACATGCCACGGAGGGATTTACGAAACGATATACGTGCTTAAATTTCTTCCCTGGTATAATGTTTTATTTTTTCCGGATTAGCGCAGTTTTTTTCCGGATTAACGTATTTACTTTCCGGAATAACGTCTTTCTTCCCAGATTAACGTATATTTTCCCGGATTAACGATTTTTCTCCGGATTAACGATTTTTCCGGATTAACGTAAATTTTCCGGATTAACACAGAGGTTATACAACTAGTATACACAAAGGTGACACAAATAGAATATACACAGGTGACACAACTGGTATATACCAGATGACATACAGATATACACAGTCATCCTCATAGTATATTCTGGGGGGTGTGATCTCATGGTATACACTAAGTCATACACACAGACCGCTACAGGTATACACATGACCTCAGGCCATAGCTCCTTGAGCCAGGGGGCGGCCTCCCTAAATCCCTCACTTCACATATCTCAGAGGCACTTGAGGCGTCTGGCAGGCAATCATTGAGAAACTGTCTTTCGTCTAATGCCTTATTTAGCCCTGGCAAAGGTAAGTTCCCCCTATACACCCCTCCCCTTAGAGAGACTACACCACCCTCCGAAATATTTTTAAAGTCCTCGAGTGTTGTCAGTTTACGACACGGCACCATATGCAAGAGATTGTCCCATAACCCACTACGAGCAGCTTCAATGTTTAATGCGGTGAGGGTAAAATTCTGTGGTATATGTGACGTATATTGACGTTCCTGAAGATCGGTATTGATATGACTAGAAATTTTCCCCTAAACGAGTGTCATTTTTCTTCTCCACTTTAGCTCTGAGGTGGAATATTAACTTAAAATTATCTCAAAAGCATACGAGGGTAAATACTATCAAGTCCTCGTGTGCTTATGATCTTATATCGATAATAGGAAGTGTACTTACGACTAGATAAACAACAGTGTATTTCATTCTCCCATGGGATCGTTTACGTGTGCAAGAACATGGTAAGTATAATAATGTTGGCTAGCGGCTGTTGGTGTCAGGATATACAATACAATACACACACGGAGGTTGGCCTTGAGAATGGCACGTTAAATACTGAAGCTATATTACTTTACGAAAAATTTTAAATAGAAACGAGAACATTTTTCCGTCTTTTATGTTTTAGGTGTGATGCCAACTATGGAGTGTTGTGTTATCAGCTCACAACACACGAGGAATGTGAGCATGTGTCACATTATCAAAAGCTCTATTTCTCAGGACAATGACGAAGATATTTCAGACATAATATTAGGAAAATTATTATGAGTAGAACTAGTATATTAAAAACACACATGGACGTTATTCGTGAGGATTTTTTTTTTCAAGTGAGGTTAAAGGCAATAAAAGATCAGTCCTTGGTTATCCTGGTTAAAACAAGAGTCGTGGTTGGGTCGTGACGGGGCAGAAAAGTCACAGCTGACGAGTAGTGGTGCCAAAACTCCCGCCATTTTGGATAATGAAAAAAAAAAGATGAGAGGAAATTTTAATAAGAACAGAGGACAAACTAGCGTGTCGTGTGGGTACCCAACACCCTTTACTGTGTCGTTACCTAATAACAACCGAATTCTATGACGTTGTTCACCTTGTTGTGTCATGAACTTAACATTTTTATGGTGTGGGGGAAAAATGTAAACATGAGGGACACTTGAATGTAACACGTAGCCTTCCTGTCCACTTTGTCGTGCCGTCAGCTTACAACACACAAGTTTAAACCTGACATAGTACATCTTGCTGAGTCGTTACTTCACAACAACTTAGAGGGGGTGTGGTAGTGTAGTAATTTACGTGTCGTGAAGGCTGTTGTGGTACTTGAATGTGAGGTACTGCCGTGGTGCTCATTCTGCTGCGTGGTTACCTCACATCAGCGTGCCGTCCATCAAGGGGGGGGGGGGGGGAATTGGGAGGCTGTCACCACACACTCAGCCCCCCCCCCTCGTCACCTGTCCTCGTTAGTGGCACCTCACCTGTTCCTCTACCAACACCTTGACTTCACCACCAAAACTGCCTACATTTTCACCACAGTTCACGCTTACACTCTCACCACAGTACACGCCACAACACTCCACAACACACGCCACAACACTCCACAACACACGCCACAACACTCCACAACACACGCCACAACACTTCACAAACCTCCACCAGCACACGATAATCACACCCAAATACTCCCTTACACCCACCCCTTACACCCACCCTTACACCCACACAATTACCCTCTGCAACACCCCTCTCTTATTCTGGACACGTAACACTGCAGGAAAAACACAGATATGACCAAGATAATAAACTAGCAGACTGGCATACACTAGCAGACTGGCATACACTAGCAGACTGGCATACACTAGCAGACTGACATACACTAGCAGACTGGCATACACTAGCAGACTGGCATACACTAGCAGACTGACATACACTAGCAGACTGGCATACACTAGCAGACTGACATACACTAGCAGACTGACATACACTTTATCTCCCTCACACCATCAATGTAAACCTATTAAAAAAAACACACACAAAAATACGTTGCCCTCAAGTCAGTCCACTATACCGCCTCCATCCCACAACACACTGAAGGCGACACAACTCTTTAGACATTTACGACAGAACACCTGCAGTAACGAACACTTCTGAGACACACACACACACCACACACACACACACACACACACCAAGATGGGTTAAAATCCATTGATATCTGTTTAGAGTTATCGTGTTGACATCTCCCGGACGGACGGACGCACACATCGACCTAACCATATAAACGAAATAAACGAAATAAATAAATAAATTAGTTCTTTCCTCTCTCACTTTCCACCTTTTTTGCATCTCTATCACGTCTTGTTTTCTTTCTTTGTTTCTCTATACTCCTTTACTCACCACAGGAAAAAAAAGATAAAACAAACTAAAAAAAAAAAAACAACGATAAATTACCACGTTACCACATACTGTTATATTAACCAGGAGATAAAGGAGATATAATTTACCATAATAAGTGTAAATAAACTAAGTAAGGCTGAACCATAATATACAACAACAACATTTTAACCACGATTACAACGGTGCCATAATGTGCCATAACGTATTACATCAATTAACCTCCTTTATAATGGTCCAAAGATAAGAGTGGTCGAATATACTATAATATTTACCATGGTATACTGTATCATACCAGGTGAAAAATATAGGTTAGTTGCTATAATATAACATGTTTGGTGCCATATTATACCACTTCAAATGCCATATTATCACGTTAATATTAAGTGAGGTGATATACTACGGCATATTACGTGTTATATTAAACTGTAAGAACTTAGACGTCATAATGTATTACAACGAAATGAAGCACAGATTACGGTGCCACATTATAGCATTACAAAATACCACTATACACCACAACTTACAGTGCCACAATACACCACAACATTACAAAGTGCCATTTATTCCAGGTAAAGGCGCCCCACTATACAACCATAACACCGTAAGATATTGGAGCGGGGATAAAGGTGTCAACACGCATCAAGTCTTTGTGGGAGAGAAGTGAGAGAAGTGGCTAAGACCCTAAGAACCTCTCACCACGCTGCGTCACCCATTCCATTACCTTCATACCCAGGTGAGACGTTGATCGCTGAGAGCCTGCCAAGTGAGGGAGGTGTGTCAGGTGAGAGAGATGTGTGTCAGGTGAGGGAAGGTGAGAGAGATGTGTCAGGTGAGGGGAGGTGAGAGAGAGAGACGTGAGAGGTGTGCCAAGTTTGCGAAAGTTGTGTCAGTTCAGATGTATGTCAGGTAAAGTGTGTGTTAATCAAGAGGTGAGGGGCGTGCAGGTGAGAGGTGAAAGGTGTAGGAGGTGAGAGGTATGAGAGATGTGCCAGGTGAGAGGAAACAGGTGAGAGGAGTGCCAGGCGAGAGGAAACAGGTAAGAGGAGTGTCAGGTAAGAGTGCCAGGTGAGAGGAAACAGGTGTGAGGAGTGCCAGGCGAGAGGAAACAGGTAAGAGGAGTGTCAGGTAAGAGTGCCAGGTGAGAGGAAACAGGTGAGAGGAGTGCCAGGCGAGAGGAAACAGGTGAGAGGAGTGCCAGGCGAGAGGAAACAGGTGAGAGGAAACAGGTGAGAGGAGTGTCAGGCGAGAGGAAACAGGTAAGAGGAGTGTCAGGTAAGAGTGCCAGGTGAGAGGAAACAGCTAAGAGGAATGCCAGGTGAGAGAAATGTCAGGTGAACGGAGTGTCAGGTAAGAGGAATGCCAGGTGAGGAGTGTCAGGTGAGAAGAAAGGAATGTCACGTGATAAAAGACACTGCAAGGTATGCCAAGGTGAGGGTGTGTGGGGGGGGGGGGGGAGGGGGGATAGGAGAATGTTCAAGGAGGGAAGTAGTAACTCACTTAAGTCCTACTGGAGTGACTGAGTGAATGAGTGAGTGGCTGGCCCAGAGGAGGAGGAGAAGAAGAAGAGAGAGGACCACTTGACCACCTTCACCACCTGCTGGAGGAGGAGGAGTCACCACCCACCACCTGCTTCAGACAGACAGACAAAGAGACAGACAAAGACACACACACACACACATAGACAGACAGACACACACACACATACAGACTTCGTTGCGGTTCACTTGCCTCCCTCAGCCGCGTCATCCCCACTATCATCCACAATACTAATACGTCACAACATATCATCACTATAAGCACATCCACACATACAGTATAAGATCTAACCCCATTTATATTATATAAGTAAATAAAACCACTACCATACAACGATAAATCATATACCTGCAATGTTAAAACAAGAATTTTTCTTTTTTATAAATGAACTGAAATAAATAACTCGCAATAACACTAAATATCTGTTAACAAGTTATCGTAAACACAAAGGAATTTCATCTTGAAGGAAACAATAGCAAGCACCTTTTTTTGTTATCGTAATTTTCGTCTTGTTTACATATTAAATTTCTACACCTGTCAGCTATTCACTCGAGCTATCTCTAACATAGCTTTCTACACATGGTAAGGAAAACACTATCTTCCTATCATATTTCTTACACTAATACAGCAATCACCATCAATCACCTATATCAATCACATACACCAATCACCATCAATAACCTATATCAATCACATACACCAATCACAAACAGGACTTACTCACAAGACAATGAATAACGCGAATAACATGAACTGTATAACACGAAAAGCAACGGATGAATATATTTTACATTTGAATAATAAACGAAGTGAATAAATTCTCTACCTGAAGGACAAAAAGAAATATATTTTAAGTTCCTGTTAAAAATGTCGTGAACGAAACTGTATTTTTCTTTTACCCGGAATAAACACGCACTTGGATTTAACTCACTTTACTGATAATATACCGCGGTGGGCCAACTGAACCGAATTTCTTTTATGTAATTTTTTTTTTTTACTGAATAACAAAGGAGGTAAAGGTGAATTTCTCCTGTATAAAAACTACTACTGATGAAAAATGTATAAATTATTTCATCTACGAACTAAACTCAACTTATTCACCTGTAACAAACTTAATTACTTTACATAAGCAATTATCTTTCATTATGCGTCACTATATAAAAGACAATTACTAATAACAACTTAATAATTTTCCCTCATAAGCTAATTAACAAAAGTCTACGTCAATTTTGATAATACACATAAAACAAAATTCCATATAATAAAATAAATCCTGTCAACTTTAACACAAAAAAACAACCACAATCCCTTTATCACAAATCATAACATCAGCTACACAACACACCTCTACAACCGGATCAACCCATAACATCACTCTCCAACACCACAAATGTCACTACCATTACCGTCTACTTCCCGTATCTACGTAAGCAGGTCTAGCCGTGACGTCATCCCAGCAAGCACACTCGCCACCCTCAGAAGCTCAAAGCAAACACTAGATTACCATCTCCAGAACCGGGGTGTAAGGCTGTGTCGAGGCCGTTCATTCCTTGCCACATACAACCTCGCTACCACACGAGATATATAACGTTTCCCCTAGGAGCCATGATAACAAGCATGATAAGGTGGGTATCTGTGTATTTTTTTTATCATGTTCGTATGTGAGGTGTAGTTATAGGCATGATAGCGGGGTAGCATGATAGCAGGCATGATAAGGAGGGTATATGAACATGCTGCACTATACTCCAAAACCAGGAAGTTAAACAAATGTAGGACTCAAAACAGGAAGAAGATAGGCCTCTCCCCCACCCCCACCCTCTCCCCTCTCCGCTACCACCCACTCCTCTTACCTCGCCCCCTCCATCCACAATCTCCCCCACCAGCCCCAATATGGTCAACCTCCTCGCCGTGAGACGCATTCCTAAAGGCCTGATAACGGTGCATTCTGGTGCATTGTTGCATTAGTGAGTGCAACGCAGCGTGCAGCAGGGGAACTCTCTCTCTCTCTAGCACAATCATACATCACCTGTCATCGTCATCCCCGCCTCTGCTGTCGCTGTTTTGCTTGAGGTAATCACGGTTCTGACTCCCTTCATCACAGCCAGGGAGAAATCTTAACAGCGAACAGCAAAAACAGCGATATTCAAGGAGAAACGGAGGAACAGTTATTCACAGCAGTAATAACAATAACAGTAGACAGCTACAACAGTGGTAACAGCAAGAACAAAACAGGGAAAGTAGGACGCAGCACAATAACAGCAGCACCATTAGTACGAGTAACACAGAACCAAAACAGAGGCTGCGGCATCAGAAACTGCGGTATGACCAAGAATAAATAGCAACATGTAAGAACAATATCATGTACAAACAACATGCACAAACAACAACATGTACACAAACAACAACATGCACAAACAACAACATGCACACAAACAACAACATGCACAAACAACAACATGCACACAAACAACAACATGCACAAACAACAACATGCACACAAACAACAACATGCACAAACAATAACATGCACACAAACAACAGTATAGACAAGCAGCTGCATGTACAAATAAAATGACCACCAAGAGCAACAAAACACAACAACAGCAACATTAACAAGTCTGATTTTTATGAATTTGTTATTACTGTTGTCATTACCAGCAGCAAGCATGAACAGGAACAAGCACAGGCAGGAATAAGAACAAGCACAACCAGAAACAAGAACAAGCAGTCACAAGTACAGGCAGAGACAAGAACACACACACACACACACACACAAATGAGTATGGAGGCTAGCGGAGTCACTGCATATAGCCCAAGCAAAAAAAACAAACAAAACAAATAAAACAACAGCAACAACTACAACAGGGCACTGATCTAACAAAGAGAACAAGAACAGTGACACTAGGTGCAAAAAAAAAAAAAATACTCGTCTGTTGGAGGTTGACCTTGACGGAAGCACTTAACTCGAGTGACAAGGACGAGGGTGATAACAACGGCAAGAACGAGTCAGACAACATCGATCGGAATCACTCAGATCAGTAAGTAAAGATCTGATACATCCTGACACTCAGATGATATTAATAGTACAACCAATCACTCGAGTCAACAGGTAAATATCACAAACAATCAGGTCAATCAACAGGTAAATATCAACGACAATCAACAGGTATCATACACAATCAGCAATCAACACGTATCAAAATCAATCCCATGATTCAGCAGCCAACAAAAAAATCATACCGCAATCAAGTAAACGTAAACAAACAAAAAACAAACACTCAAACAAGAGTCTACCACCTACAGTTTCACAGGTAATCAGGTATGACACTGATTGACCGCCCATCAGGTAAGAGCGGCGCGAGCACATACACACGAGCACGCGCCAGTACTGCCTCCGTCACCCCTCAATGTTATGTCACTGTCTATTGGTACGGTAAGATACTGTCTCCCTAACCAACCCTGTGAGACGTTGCTATGGGGAGACAGTCTCTAGTGGGGAGGAAAGAGGGGAGGATGGTGGGGAAGGAGAGAGCATGATGGAGGGGGGGATGGGGAGGAAGCAGAGACAGATGGAAAGTAGGAGGGGAAGGAAGGAAGAAAGGAAGGAAGAGAAGACGAAGAAGAAGAGATAAAAAGAAGGAAAATGAAAGGAAAGGGGAAAAGACGGAAAGAAAGGAAGAAGAGACGAAGAGGAATAACGATTACACAAAAATAAAAGGAATGACATTGAAAAACGGGAGAATAGACGAAATGGAGGAAGAGGAAGAGAGAGAAGAAGCGCGAGGAAAAAAATGGGGGGGGGGGGAAGAGGAGGAGGAGGAGGGGCGTCATAAATAGTGTTTTTTATTAACTCTCTCTCCTGTGACTTCCCCCTCGAGTTGTCACCCCCTCGCTGTCATAACTAGGGTGAGGAGGAGGAGGAGGCTAGTAGCAGCGGTGCCATAACGGGAACGCCAGAGAGACGCCGCGCCGGGTTGGTCCTCCTCCCTGGGCGTGTGTGTGTGTGTGTGGTGGATCAGGTACACTCCCTCCCTCCCTCACACACATTCTCCCTCACTCTCCCTCAATCTCTTCTTTCCCCTCACCCTCACCTATTCCTCACTCCCTCTCTCACCCATCCTCTCTCCCTCATCCCTCACTCCCTCTTTCTCCCTCCGTCTCCCTCATTCCTTCACCCCTCACTTCCCCCTCTCCATCATCTTCTTGCTCTGGATGCTGTTTCAAGACGAAGAAGAAGAAGAGGACGAAGAAGACGAAGAAGAAGAAGACGAAGAAGAAGAGGACGAAGAAGACGAAGAAGAAGAAGACGAAGAAGAAGAGGACGAAGAAGACGAAGAAGAAGAAGACGAAGAAGAAGAAGAAGCTCGGAGATACGTTCTGTCAGCTGAGAGGCTCAAAACACTCCCCATTTACCGGAACAGATAAATGGCCCGGCAGAGTCAGGTAATAGCAACCCGGAAAGAAAAAAAAACGAAGGGGGTAAAAAAAGGAAGTGTGGAACGCCAGATTAGGGGGGGAAGGGAATGAATGAGGGGGGAGGAGGGGGAGGGAGGGCAGAGAGGGAAAGGGAAAAGAGAGAGAGAGGATGAGGAGGAGAGGAAAGGATGAGGAGGAGAGGGAAGGAGGAGATGGAAGGGGAGTGGAGAGGAAGAAAGGAAGGGGGGAGTGGGGAAAGATGTGTAGCGTAGTCTAGCGAGGATGACTGCCCCGTTTCGCCTCGGGCTCTACTATAAGTTACCCCAAAACCTGTCTGGCCCAACTCTGCCCCGCCCCTATGCCCACACACAAACGCACGCACACACTCACCTCCCCCCCCCCCCCCACCACCACTACTCTCTCTAGTCTAGTTCAGAGTTGTCTATATCTATCGCCACCCCTTCCTCCCCTCCCATCCCCCTCCTCCTACCCCCTTATAAATATCACCCTTTTGCCATTACTTCTCCAGTCCTTATCACGTTCCGCCTATACCCACCCCTTCCCTTCCCTCCCTCTACCCCCTCTCACTCCTCACCTCCTATTTTCCCACATCACCTTGGTATTCAACACACCGTAAACTCCCAAAAGGAAATTCTCGGTTCTCTTTTTTCCTCTAATTATTCAACAAGTTTCCCCTCCCTCCTCATATATCTTTTTATCGTCCAGTTCCCTTCTCGATATATTACCTTCTCCCAATACTTAAATCACTAACAACAATTTATTTAGTATTAGAATAAGGAAATAATTACCTGTACGCAATTAACTCTTTTAATAAGTTTCTTACATGTAAAATTAATTAACATAGGCATCACAGCCCTAAGAACAGATTTGTTGTATTTCCGTTCCGTGTGTGACCCTGACCTCTGACCCTCTCCTCTACCACAAGGAACCAGGTATAGCTCACCACAGTCCTCACCTCATACACCTGTACTGAGTGAGTGTTAAGTATTTACCTCATACAAACAGTGAGAGAGAGAGAGAGAGAGAGAGAGAGAGAGAGAGAGAGAGAGAGAGAGAGAGAGAGAGAGAGAGAGAGCCCTCCTCTTAGTTATCAGGAACAATTATCTTCATGCTCAGACAATAATCCTTATCTAATTCAACATAAAAATCTTATGAATTATTACACCTCAATGTTATTAAATACAAACTAAAAAAATATAAATAAAATCCCACCCAACGAGAACAAAAGTTACAATGATTTACATTAAAAAAAAAAGTTTATTTAACTCTAAAACAGGAATAAAAAAATAAAAGCCCATTTGAAAGCTAATTACAAAATAAAATATACAATTAAGATATTAACACTAGACAGACGCGGCTTAAATCAATATCAAACAGTTCACATTTAATCACGAAATATTAAAATAAAACGCCACCATGAAATACTAAACACCACAATATTTCGTTCAGTCATGACACAACACAACTCACACGAGCAGTTCACGGGGTCATGGAAGAAAAATTAACGGGCTGATGATTGTTATGTAATATTAAAGAGCGGAAATAAGTCACGATATTCACATTAAAAAGATGAAGGGGTGGCATAGAAGTTGGTAGAGGGAGGGGGGGAGGTTTATGGGCTGGTGGGGGGGTCATGGGCTGGTGGGGGGGTCATGGGCTGGTGGGGGGGGGGGGGTCTTGAAGGGGTAAACCAAAACACATTGACGTGGAATTTTGTCATGCAGTTGTGAAATATCCGTCATCAGAACACGTCATGCAGTTGTGAAATATCCGTCATCAGAACACGTCATGCAGTTGTGAAATATCCGTCATAAGAACCAGTATTTGGGTGACCCTGAGACGCATGCATGAGTCAACTTCACCGCGCGGCAACAGTGTTTAGGCTCCCCAATCACCACCACAGAACCTAACCCAGCCCAACCCGACCTGACCTGACCTGACCTGACCTCTCCACACACAAAACTAAACCGATTCGCTTGCTGCTAACAATCTTTGGTGGATTTAATATTATTTTTCTTATCTTCAAAAAAAATTCTTAGCTCCTTCACTACGCGGACGCCACTTTTATTCAGCACAAAGAGAAAAACAAACAACAACAACAAGAACAAACATTTGGTAATATAAACAACTACAACGATAATCCAAGAGATTTTTCGTAAACTTAATTTTTTCTTTCAATTAAATGCAGTAAATGATTAAACCAACACATATGTTACCATCCGTCTAAGAGAATAAAAATGAACAAAAATTCGCCATGTTGAGGCTCACACAATGGGCTTGTTGTTTATATAAAAATGTGTTTGCACCAAGAATTCATGCCAGACACCAACCCCCCACCCCTCCCCCCATGGTGCAGCAGGCCGATCGAGTCTAGCGAGGAGACCACAGCTGTGCTCAAGCGAGGAGACCACAGCTGTGCTCAAGCGAGGAGGCCACAGGTGTGCTCAAACTAGGAGACCACAGGTGTGCTCCAATTATTCCTTATAAGATAATAATAATAATTCACCAATAATCCATAGTGTATATATATTGTTTACACCAAACCTGGCCGTCTCTCTGATCTCCGGCACAATTCACCAGTTATAACTTCGATGTCATGGTGAATAATTCAAGCAAGTCCCTGATGCCTGTCGGGAGTGTGTGTGTGTGTGTGATGTCAATGGGCTTGTTGTCCCAGCAACCTTGGCTGATGCAACACACTTATGCACACACACATGCACACAAACACATTACACAATAAATTCACTATTCCTAGCACATGTGTGTGTGTCGTTTCTACACATACACCACATTACAACTTAAGGTGCACCACATGAGCGCTCACTTCCTCCTAACAACCGTAATCACATGATTTTTGGCCACATTTCATAACTTTCCTTCACAACACAAGATAACTTTTTCATCACTGTTCAAACTGGTTGATAATAACACTGTATAATGAATAATCATCACAGCTGTGTAAATATTCATAACGGTACTGGGGTCAAAACAGTTGCTTCCTTGTTTTCAGTTCGCCATTTCCACAGTGAGCGGCGTACCATAGGGCCTCAGTACCCACCAAGACCCTTATTTCCTGGGATCAATAACAAACCACTCACACTCTCGGCCGTGTACATACAACCACGGATATATTCGGCCTTTGTGGCGCGTACCGTAAGTTCAACGAACAAGTGGAAAGCAGCGTATGGCCAACCACTACCACCACCTCACCCCCAACCTTCGTAACTCCCCGCCTCCCTCACTACACAACACGCCGGGACCCTCTTACCAACCCGCATCCGGGTACCTAACGCCATTTTATGCCTCATTACACCCTTCAAATCTCTTCGAAACTCACTCGCGAAACTTGTGTATTCCAATCATTCGGTAAGTTTAGAGTGGCGAGCCTCCCTGGGTTTCAAAATAGCAAGAGGGAGAAAGAGGGTGTGGTGAGTGAGAGAAACACCAGAGTGAGACACATGGCACCTGTCTCAGCCTCCCGCCCTCCCCCACCGACGCTAGCCAGTCACGAGGTGCCCACGCCTTCGGGAGGGTACACGCGCGTTAAACGTTTCTATTCAAGGTTGATCACTTCCACTGTTGATGATCATTGTATCAACTAATGAGAGTTAACTGTTACCCGATAGTTACAACAGGATCAATAACAAACTTTGGTAGCAAGAGGGAGTGAGATAACCCAAGCAGGTGCCCACAATTCTACGGTCTATCAACAGATGCTTGAACTATCGAAAACAAATAGAGAAAGTTCCCAGACACCTCCAGCAGTCTGATATATGTGTACCAGAGGTTGTGTCTACCCCAGCACACTAAGGTAGCATTAACTCCCTGTCCAAGTTTCAAGTTTGGTGATTATTATTAACCCGACCATCCTAAATAACAATTAAACAAAAACAAACATCATGTATTTACACAGATCTCAAATATTTCTACGCTGGCAATGCGTATTTTAATCTCACTCTGCACACAGTTGCGTATAAAACTGGTGTTTGATCTCCTAAATGAAATATGATGAAGGCTGAGTCGTGTTTACCCTAACGTTAATCAATAATCGTTGCTGATGGCACTACTGGCTAACCCGAGTGAAATATCACCTACACGTTTAAGCACTGCCACTAAATACGCGTCACAGTTTATCAAGTAGGTTATTCGAGAAGATGGACTCAAAACAAACCCATCACCGTCCTCCTCATAATATATGCTCATCTGAGTTTTTAGGTTACGTAAACTAAACTGAAACCCTTTATTAAAACCGGGGTATACCTGACCTTACACGCCTCGTCCATATCATAAAAAATTCTACAATGTTTCATCGTCGTACCAAAATCTTGAGGCTCTTCATATGACACACTGCCCTTCATATACAGCACGACACAAGTCTCTCTCTCTCTCTGACTCACTGATGCTGGCCACCTGTGCTACAACGACATAAATCAATTGGACTTCATAAATATTAAGTATATATTAAAGAAAAATCCCGTAACCTTTACACCTGTTAAAATCACAAAACCACCAAGACAGAAAAAAATTCCTTTCCCTATTCATTCAAAAAAAATCCCCAAAGTAGGTCATACAGGAAAAAAATCCCCTTACCCTATTTTATCTAAACACACAAAAGTTAGCCCTAAAAAATCCTTGACTTGTTACATTAAATAAATCCAAAATCCCCCTTCCTAAAAAAGTCACAATGAAATAAAATAAAAACCCACTGGTATTAGTTTTAGTATTTCCCTTCATACAACAAATATTCTTCCCAGGAATAAAAACAAATCTTTATGAAAGGAATATTATTCTTTGGCCACCAGCCGCCTCACCTCAAACAAAAAAGACGAAGGCAAGAAAAAAAAAAAGAAGTGGGCAAGAAAGGTGTAGTGTGGCAGACAGAGGCGTCTTTACCACACCCAACTGCAGGTAATATCATCCTTCTCGCCTGTGTACTAGTGTGTGTGTGGGGGGGGGGGGGGGGTGGGGGGGGGAAGGTGAGGGTGGTGGGAGGGATGGTAAGGGTGGGTGAAGGAGTGATGAAGATGTGAGGGTGGTGAGGTGATGAAAGAATGATGAGGGTGGTGAGAGTTGAGTTAGAAAATAGTACTCCTATCCTTTCACCTTCAGGAACAAGGGATCGAGTCCTCTATATCTCGTAGGAGGATAAAACCCGACAAACTTAGGAGACGGGGATAGGATCAACCAAACTTCCCAAAACTACGACAGAATTCGCCAAATTTCGGAACGGTAAGATAGAATTCGCTCAATTTCGGGCGAACAAGGATCGAGTCCGCCAAACTTTCGAAACAACAGGATAGAATTCGAAATACACGAAACCCGAATGGCTTCTGATCCATCAAACCTTCACGCTAGAGAAGGGTCACATCTACCATAACCTGGGAGGGGAGGGGGGGGGGGGATAATGATGGAATCCGCCATGACCACGAGAGGGAACAAACAGATCAGCTAAAACACCTACAGGAAACCACACCAATGTATCGGGAGAGTTGGGGATCCGATTGAGGGGGGTGAGAGGGGTGGTACAGGGAGGGATTGGGGTGGTGCAAGGGGGGGGGGGGGGTGAGATGGTGGGAAGGGGAGAATCGGGTCCACCAACAGCTTAGAGAAAGTAGAAGAATCGAATCCACTAAAAGGCCAAGGAATGGAAAAACATAAAAAGAAAAACATCGGATTTCGTCACAACCTCAAAGATAAGTGTGTGGGGTAGGGGAGAATGGGTGGGGGACGGGTGGAGGAGGAGGGGGGGGGGGGGAAGGGGAGGGTTTAATCCATCCCAAACCCCGGGATATGAACCAGAAAATAATCTTCGAGGAATGAGAAAGATCAGATCCCGTATAGATTAACTTGGCAAAAACCAATTGTACTTAGAGGCCTCCCAACCCACCCACCCCCCTACAGTACATCTCCTCCTGTGTGTGTGTGTGTGTGTTATCTGACTCTTTGAGAATTGCCTAGGACGTGGCCACCGTTGACCCCCACCACGGGACGCCAGCCATAAAATTTAATCTGTGGTCCTGTGGCCTTGGGAATCGCTGTCTAAAACGCCCCTTCCCACCCCCACCACAGTCATCCTCTCCTCCCACAATAAAAAAAACTCTACGGGTTAACACAGCCGGCACACAGTAAGTTCATCAGCGAGAGAGAGACAAACGCGAGACACCAGCCATAAAATCTAATCTCAGGTCCAGGGCGGCTTGGTCTGTGTAAACGCCCTACTCCCCTCCCCCCCCGAACACACACACACACAAAGCTCGCAATAACTTCATCAGTGGACGGACAAACGCGAGCCACCACCCATAAAATGTAATCTGTAGACCAAGGAATCGACGGTCTAAAGGCCTTCTTCCCTTCCTCTGTCCTTCACCTTCCCTCCCTCTGTCCCTCACAAGTAACTATTAGTTAAGCCTATAAATTCTACGGATTAACACAGCCAGACATAGCAAAAAAAACTATTAAATTTCACCTGTGTAAGGAACAAAGCCAACCACGCTCCTATGTTAGTTAAATATGATCAATGAGGTACGAGATATATGTGTGTGTGTGTGTGTGTGTGTGTGTGTGTGTGTGTGTGTGTGTGTGTGTTTGACCATATATTAAACTCCTCCCTTATTAAGTTCCATCACACAAGTCATCTCACTCGATTATATCCACTGATAACCCTCACATCCACTCACAACCCTCACGCTCTCATATCCACTCACAACCACCCACACCCTCATTATCCACTCACACCCACAACTCCCACTCACAAATTAAAAAAAACAAATCAGAATCGTTCAATAAACAACTCCAGGTAAAGACGGCTTCATAAACACCTTATCGTTCTATCATTAAACAACTCTCTCGGTTCATCTCACAAAAAAAAAAAAATGACTACCTGGGTATGTTAATTAATGAGTTTGGTATCCCAGGTATGCAGATATGAGAAGACAGGTATAGCACTGGTGGTCGATGTGAGGATGTGCTTTAGCTGTTATCATGTTCTAAGATGAAGCTGGCACGTGAAGTGGAGGATTGGGGGGGGGGGGGTCTAGGTGGGTGTGGGTAGGGGGTAGAGGGGGTAGGTGGTGGGGTTAGGTGGGTAGGGGGGGGTAGGTGAGTACGGGGGTAGGTGGGTGGGTGTGTTTGATGGGTGTGGGAGGTGTGATGGGTGGCAAGAGGCCAACCTCAGATATGGACTATACAGAGTTCCTTAACCCCTTGAATACACTTACTTAACCGATGAGTACGTTGAGTATTCCTGAGTACGTAAATTAACCCCCGAGTACATTTAGTTAACCCCTTCAATAACTACACTACCCTACTGTACCTCTCTCGTTTCCCTTTCTCTCTCCCCCCTTTTTCCTCTATCTCCCTTTCACGTTCTTTCTTTCATTTATACTTACCATCTCTCCTTCTCCCACAGTCCAGCTGATCACCACCACCATCCCCCACCACCGATACCTCTCCACCACCACCACCACCAGGTAACCCAACAATCGAGCAGTGTTTTATTCATCATCAAACTACAGTAGCCCGTGGAAGCCAGATCGACCTCCCTCCCTTAATGGAATTGGGCTTGATGGCTTCACCCCCTAAGCCCCCGTAAGCCCAAACTGCGACCAGGAGGAGAGAGGCGAGAAGCTGCCCAGAAAACACACTCAATAAACACCACCAGTTTAGCTTACTGTACCCGGGGTAATACAGTCTATCTATCCTTTGTAATACAGTATACGTGTTTGTTTTTTCTTGTATTTTGTAACTCTTCGCGAATTTAACGTTGGTGAAATATAACAATGTAAAAAAAAATATATTCGCCAAAATATATTACAGTAACGGCAATAATTCAGTCAATTTAATCAGATGTGGGAAAAAAATAATAATTCCCACCAAAATAATAAATACAGTGATTTACAGTCAAATACAGCATTACATCCAGCGTATACTGTACCCAAGTGATAATCAATCCAATATCTTTCCTGTAACGACAAACCAAATTTATCCAAACCAACTTTATCCAGAAAATCCTCAACACATGAAACGATTGTCTTACATTTGTACTCTTGGTAAATATAGCCAATCCAATTCTTGCAATATATCACCGAGAATGACCCTAAAAACAGATCTAGTTCACCCATGTTATAAATTCGAACATATATAAATACTTAGATATATAAATTAAGCTTCATGTATTATTGAGCAAAACATATCCTTTCCCGTACCCGAGTTTAACACATTTATACACAGTCTGTAGAAATATGTAGATCTGTGTGAGGTTAGGTTAGGTTAGGTTAGGCTATGACAAGATTAAATACATCCTAATGATGTAAACCTAAGCCATGACTCACAGAAAGTACTCTATATGGTCATTAATACAAGTAAACACACGGGCAAAAATCCCTTAACACGCCTGAGACCCCTAACCTAACCTAACCTATCGAAAACACTAATAATATATTCTTTCATAAACATTCCAAACACGAAAAAAATATTATCATTTATAAACATTCCAAGCACCAAATTATATTCCCCAACCATAATTAAACATTCTAAACACAAATATAATATCTAAATAAACATTCCAAACAGAATAACTATCATTCCTAACAAACATTCCCCCACAACATTCACATACATTCAAAAACATTTCAAATCCTTTTCCAAAACGAGTCAAAAATTATGATTCCAAATTCTTTTCCATTACGATATTTTTGTTCGGTTGATTAATTCACATCAAACGATATCCACTTCACAGCACTGGGTCCGGTCTTTAAGTATGCATGACACTGAAGCCAACCTGTACTTAATATCTGAGACGTCCAATTACAGTCCGAGTTCGTGATACAGTTACATGCAAGTTATAATTACAGGTCATATAATTTGTCCCGTCTTTTGAACTCGACATCACAAAGTTTGAAAATACGACCACGAGGCGATATTACAGTAAAAGCAAATGATGTTTATAATTTGAGAGAGAGAGAGAGAGAGAGAGAGAGAGAGAGAGAGAGAGAGTACAGGTAGTAAAATCTGAAATCTGACTTACAATTTCACCCCAACAAATCTGTTGCCAGACGCTTGCATCAAACACATACCTGTAAAAATAGAAAAGGAAAAATTGTTCATTATGCATTGGAAAAAATAAATAAATGAATACAACCAAACTATTTTTATTACATAATAATTTATTCACAAGTCTCAGCCTATACTGTACCAGAATATGTAATGACTAAATATAACCAAACACACGTATAAATCAGGTGCTGTTAACTGAACTAAAAATATTGACTTTTAAAAATGATTAATAATAATAATAATAATAATAATAGTATAATCAACAACAAAAATATTAATATTAATAATAATAATAATAATAATAATAATAATAATAATAATAATAATAATAATAAGCTGTGTGTGTGTGTGACAAATAGCACAACCAACTACGATCATAAATGAACACTATACAATAAACCATTTTTTACGTAAAGTTCCCTAAAAAAACCATTGGCCTCCCCACACGTCTTTGATTCCACTCTACCATACTACACTTGGCCACCCCACCTACCAGTGACCGCCTCCGTCACACCACACCTTGTTTACTGAACACGTTTGTGGTGGTGTTTTAATACAACCTGTCAGGATTAATTTATGCAAATGAGCAACATTAGTTCAGGTTCAGTGAGAGGAAATAACTCGATGTGTTACAGTACCCAACACCTGCCGAGGCTTATAGCGCGATGCAATATTCTGGTACAAGTGGCGAGTGACGTTATCTCCCTTAACTAAATCAAATAAAACCAACAACACTTTGTTAACATAACCTTGTAGAGGATTGAGCTTTTATATAGTTATCGTTGGGATGTGTTACGTACCTCGTGTTCTTATGTGTTTAACGTACGTGAACCTACATCTGAAATTTATTATTTATTTTACTAAAACCATTAACACTGTTATTATTAATAGTAGTACAGTATTATTGTATTAAGTAGTATTATTATAATTACTAATAGTATTAATATACATCTGTCTGCCGTCTGTCTGTCTGTTTGTCTGTCTGTCTGTCTCAAGGGCCCCTGTTTAATAATACATATTGTGGTAAGTTAGAAAAGTATATCGTGTTGGGTAATATTCGCCAGAGCTCGAGGCCTCGCTGTATAATTAACCTCATACGGAACCTCAGGTGGTGGCCGCGAGGATGTATATCTTGTGCCGCAGCCGCAAGCGGTGAAGAACACCGAGGGGAACTAAGGCAGGGAGGAAGTGTGCCGCAAGAGTAGGAATACCAAACAACCGCAGGCTCGTGTTGTAACCGCAAGGGAACATTCACCAACCGCAAGATGGGAAAAACACAAAACCCCAAGGATGATGATGATGATGATGATGATGATTCAACAATTTACGGTCTTTAAACGCGTACAATAAGTCACTCTATATATCAGACGACCTCTATGGAATAACATGGAAGACATTACGACTTAACTGTTCACTCACACACACACACACACACCCGGACTTCACCATTGCAAACGACCAAGTTGATGACAAATTTCCCGGATGTTGACTGCATGAGTTGTTACAGCCCGCACTTAACCTTGCACCAGAGCCGTCCAATCACGCTGCCGTCAACAGGAAATTGTACCCATGAGGACACACCTGCCGCCAGATAACCCAATACACATACGTTACACCTGAGCAACCTGAACACTGTGCACCTGTTCATGAGCGTCATTTACCCACCAATGGAATTACTAATCAACACAAGGTGACAATTTCCCCCCCCCCTCCCTCCCTCCCCTCCAATTAGGTTTTGTAATATGCAGTGTGGCGCCATCTTGCCTGGGAGTGGCGGGGGGGGGGGTAAAAATATTAAATAGTGTATAGTGTCTGGTGGTGGTGAGTGACATAGAAAGGTCAGGTCAGGTCAGTAGGAGTTATGACTTATGATCAAGTATATGAGGACAGTTTGGCCATACGTGAAATACTTTTTAAGTGTAATTTGCTTCCTGGAAATATAACGAGTTGAATTGCTGTAGAAAAAAAATTAATTATCCCCAGGAAATGTATTCTATCTGATGCATTTTTTTCTATGATAATTATATTTTACCTTTAGTGCAATACTGAAGTTGATAATAATTCATCATGAGTAAATTACATTATCACACAAGCACCTCTACTGAAGGACGGATTACCACAAATTAGTTAAATTTCGTGTATCTAACATATTTTCATTCTTAAATTACAACTTTTACCTTTCACCGATTAATATTTTTCTTTATTTTTTCCATATTTAATTAGGTTTTTATTTTTATCTTCACTTAGTCTTTAGTATTTGTCTTTCAGTTTTATCCTGTATCGTTAAATTACTATTAATTATCAAAGAGAATATATTATGTATTATTTCTGTATTTTTATATTATTAAGTGATGTAAATATATTTATCGTGCAAAAAAGAAAAGAAAAAAAGACCTTTCCGATATATGTCCAAATCCCTATAATGCCGGACGGATTTAAATCCCCCACCTGAGTCGGACAGATGTAATCCACAACCATTTTGGAAGGATCTCAATGCCGGACATGTTGAGTGGGGGGGAAGGGGAGGGGGGGTCGTAAATCCCAACAAATGTCAGAGATTCTTAGGCTCACCCAACAACGATAAGGTCTAAAATCCCTTATAATGACAATGGTTTAGGGATTTAGTGCTGTTGTCTTTAGGGATTCAAATCTCCAATATTGGGATTAAATTTAAAGATCTCATTCATAAACATCAACCATGAGTTTAAATATCGATGAATATTCATTTAAATCCCTCTATCATCATGAATCAGTTGAGTGTAAGCCCCCAAACAATCCTGGGTTAAATCCCTTAATTGTGGGTTTAAATCTTAAACTATGATACACAGAAACTTAAATTCCTCATCAGTATACGCTGTGCTCCCCCCCCCCCCCCCCCCCCGGCAGGCTGTGTTGTGAAGGGCGAGTTGGCAGCGCTCATACCAACACGCTGTTTTTCCCTGGTTGTAAACATGAAAATGCCGGAAGTGGCCGACTGTCAAGCCATAAGCACGTGTGCCAGCAGCTGTGGCACCTTACACGTGTGGCAGCAACTGAGACACCCTATACACATGTGGCACTATGCACGTTTGGCAACAGTAATGGCACCCTACACGTGATTTCCACAGATTGAATATATACAAATTTTCTTGGTGTTGTTACAGTGTTATATCGGATGTAATACTTGATCCCTGAGCCAACAGTCGCCAGGTGTGTGCAGCGGTCGGACACTGCAGAATGGGTACCGAATGTTTGGACGTGTTTATGTGTGACAAACACTAATACACAACACCAATTAAAATAGTTTGACACTTAATATATCCCGTTCTATAAGGTCAGCTCATGGCACAGGTGTGTGTGTGTGTGTGTGTGTGCGCGCGTTCTGTTATTTAATAAACACCACAGGACACACGTGACCCAAACTGTGTACTGTTCACCTGTTGTGTTCATTACCTGGTTTATATTTACCGACAGAATTTAAAAACAACAAATCAAACAATAAGGACAAGAAATACAAGCGGACCACTGCCATACAAAACCGATATATTTAATCTGATGAAAAAGGACTCACGCTTTAAAGTATCATTATGTCACAAATACAATCCATTAAGTGAAACCTCTAATGACTTTTAAATCACTAAATACAGTAGGCGCTCGTTAAGTAACAATATACATCTATGATAACTCTTATGTGAATGACTAGACAAGCAAGCAAGCATCTCAACAGTCCACTACACCCACCGCTGAATCTCAGGCCACCAAACTAAATTTTACAGTACCCAGCCACGAAATCCCTCGCCACACTAACTAAAGCTAACCCTTGATCTTCCAGTAACTAATAGACAAACATTATCTCCGTAAAAAAAAACACAACAATATTTGAACAACATCCTAGGAAAAAACCAAACACCCAGAATACAAACATAAGATTTCTAATAACAAAGAGAAAATTATCAATGGTAGTAATTACTTCCTCCTGGGGAAAAAAAATAAAGTCCTCAACACTACAGAGAATATAACAATGGGGAGTACTAATGTGCATCATCATCATCCTAGAGAAAAAACAAGGTACAGGACACACAATACGGACTAAGACAACACTGGCTACCAACAACCTGTAGGTCTTGGGGTACGAGGCCGTAAAGGTCTATATAGTGAAACATCTATTTAACGGACAATATATAGAGGAAAGTCCGTTATATCGAGGGTCCGCTAGATATGAAACATCTATTTAACGGACAATATATAGAGGAAAGTCCGTTATATCGAGGGTCCGTTAGATATGAAACATCTATTTAACGGACAATATATAGAGGAAAGTCCGTTATATCGAGGGTCCGTTAGATATGAAACATCTATTTAACGGACAATATATAGAGGAAAGTCCGTTATATCGAGGGTCCGTTAGATATGAAACATCTATCTAACGGAGAGATATTGGCCTAACGAAGAACAATTACGACAAACGGAAAAAATTCATACCGAAAAATTGATAAAACATGAAGAAAAAATTGGTTCCTATTGAAAAAAAAATCGTAAAAAAAAAGTTTAACAACCAAAAAAAAAATGGTTAGTAACGAAGAAAAAAAATTTACTAACAGAAAAAAAAATTACCACTGGCAGAACATTGTAAAAGTGACACAAATAGAACTAACTTATTTACATGTATATTCAACCTTATTTACATTGAATTTACACCATTAATAATTTCTTTTATTTACACTCTGAATTCACTCGATCTAGAATACGTATTTTTCTTCCTCTCAAATTTGCTTTTGAATATTAGTTAAAAAAAGGTGGAATAATGAAGTTACTGAAGTTAAAAGGATTGCGAGAGGCGTGAAAATGGGTCCTAATAAGCATAATAACGGGATACTTGGGAAGAAATGGCGCAGTTCCTTCCATGACACTGCGCTTATGATTGGTGAAGACTGGCGCTGTTTCCTTATGACATTGCGCGCAAGACTGTGGACTTTGCTTAGAATCAGAGAAAAAGTGACTAAGTGACCGAGTGACAGGCTGAGTGACCGAGTGACTGGCTGAGTGACCGAATGACTAACCGAGAGACTGGTAGAGTGACCGAGTGACTAGATGAATAACCGAGTGACTGATCAAATTAATCTCCAGAATACAACACGTAAATTAGCTATATTCAATCTTAATTGCTGCATCTAATTTATTTGTTGTCATGCTATTAAATTATATTAAGTCATTTAAATGTAATCTTACAGAGTAGAACCTTTAATTATATACGTGGCGATAATTTACACCAGTTATTATAATAAAACATAACAGAACATACTATTACAGCCAAGCGTAATTGAACCAAGACCAGCATTACTGTTATTAATTACACCAAAACAGCATAGCGTACAAAAAAACATCAAAGCACTTGGCAATTGCGTATTTTACATCAAAACAGCATAACATTGCGTATGAGATGGAAAAAAAAAACATGGCGTAGGTTAAAATGGCGTAAAAAAACAAGAAAAAAAAACAACTTCATTATCGAGTAAAATTTATCTGGTCATTCCATGTCTTCGTCGACACCTTCATAAATTTATCGGTGGCGGGGAATTATTACACAACACCCCAGCGAGTGTTCATCACAAGCCCTGAGAGAAACACAACTTACGTCCTAATACAAAGTGGGGAACGACAATGGTCATAAGAGTATTTAATAACTTAGGTTTTAATCTTATTGACTTTTGATATATGTACGTATACCTGTAGGTGAGGTTAGGTTAGGTTATATAAGTGGGAAGCAACATTGGACTTAAGAGTATTTAATAACTAACGTGTTAATCTTTGGTGTCTCTTGATAATATGTATACCTGTAGGAACATTTACCCAATTAAGTAATATCCCAACGTCGCCATTTAAGGCTAAAAAAACAGTAGCCAGCACTAGCCAGGGATAGCAGAGAGCTGGCGTCAGTCGTCGGGTGTATCATAACACACACTGACACTCGCCTCTCTACACGTCGAGGTAAGAAAAACACACATTTGTTGACAGTGGTAACTTTCACCCCGGTCGCTGTAGGATCCCCCGCCCCGTGTCGCTACTAGACGTTAAAGGGTTCCCCGATACATCAGTGAATAAGACTGACAGAGAATTATTTACTGCTGTGTTAAAGAGTAATTGAGAAAAATATCCCTCACGTTAAAAATATCGGCGAGTCAGGTCAACAAAGGCAGGTACAGTACAATATTGATTATACGCAGACAAAAACATGGGATTTGTGCTTCGTCAAATTTACTGTCTCGGGTTTAAGCGTGTTGTGTTGTGTTGTGTTGTTTTGTGTTGGTTCCTCACAACATGAGTATAATATTCATAAAAATATGAGGTACAGAGCCATCCACCAGATGAAAAAACCCGTGGTGACTTTTTTTGTCATGAGTTCGTAACATTATGGTAATTTGTGTGTGTCGTGAAGTCAAAACACACTACAATCTACTGTTGTTTATTCATAGTAGAGTTTACCCTTTTTATGGCAGTGTAAACTAACACCCTAGTAAGGTTCTGGTGCCGCTAAGTACAACATACAGTCAACTGTTTGTGTCCTAAGTTAACTACACAGAAGTCTAGTGTCTGGCAACATCACAACACAGTATTCTCTGTTGAGTTGTATCATCACATGTAAATACATTTTACCGTGAAGGAATCTCTTTCCACAATATACCCGGAATAAAATCGTTCTTGGAAACATGAACTCACAATTTTCCGCGAGTAATTCTCAAAACCGCCTAATATAATTGATGTCGTAAATTCGTTTCGGTGAACAGTCGTGAGTGCGGGGAACATAACTCAGCCTTGATACTGTGAACATAACACAGCCATTACATCGTGGAGAACATAACACAGCCGTCGCTACTAACAAAAAACAACGCCATAACTTGTACAACAAGGAGCTGTAGCCGAGACTAGTGACATTTCTGTTCCCTTTTTTTCCTCACCAGCTCAAAAGATCTTCATCACCCCCCCCCCCCTTTCCTCCTCCTCCTGCCATGACTAAACAAAGTTAAATATAGTTTCCTCTGACCTCACACCCACGACACGGCCTACGTCTCAAGTCCGTAATGCTTTGCTGGGACTATTTTTTTAATAATACTTAAAATAAATACCATACTGCCTTCAATCCAGATTTAGTCTCCACTCGAGCATAAAGGAGCTGTAATGACATCTGACGGTCGATTATATCAATTCTTTCAACCTAAAATAGAAATTATCTCACCCTAGAGCAACCATCTTTAATACTGCTGTAATACATAAAAATATTCAACCCGATTTTAATGATATTTCAGCCAGAGAGAACCAAGTAAATATTTAACGGTACTATTTACTAAATCCAGTTTGTAAACCCCAAATTGACGATATCTTATCTTAAAGGAGAGACCCGCGTCTTTGGTGGTGGTCTGTAAATATTGTAAGCAGGAATTCGACGATATTTTTTGAGGTAAAGGAACCAACTCGGGTCTTTGATGGTAGTTTGGTATGTAAACACTGGGTACGACTCTGTAGACGTTTGGTGTGTGTGTGTGTGTACGAGCTTCTGGCAGTGTGTATGTATAACCATTTAGGCCCAATTTATGGATCTTTAATGATGATTTAGAACTTAAAAGGACTGGAACTTCAGTGAATTAGAGACCTAGTCCTTCTGCAGGAGTGAGACGCCCTTAGAAGACTATAAGGAGTGTCTGGAGGAGATATACACCAGTAAAACAAAGGAAATTAGTAAATGGAAGATAATAAATTGTTGAATGAAGGAAACACTCAGGGCATAAAGGGTCAGGTTTTAGCAAAGTCAAAAACGATGACGAAGAGGAAAGATATGAGAGGTCAAACCCATATGACACAGCAGACGATAAACAAGGTCAGGTGTAACACAGAGAGGATTTAACGATAGGATTTAGATAATAATGTAACAAGAAGGGTGTTTATAGGTGTGACACAGGTAGTATGGCGTAACGAAGGAAAGGTGTGACAATATGACTTTGAGTATAACGAAGTAGACGATTGTTTATAGTGGGTAATGAGAGAGCCAGGTGGGACACAGGTGGTGCTGGGGGGTAACAAGGCGTCGTCGGTGAGGAGTGAGGAAGGGCGTTATGAGGGGCTTCCCGATAACATCACCCACCACCGCCTCGGCTTCCCACCACCATGACAATCCCAGGAACAATAACAAGGAGTGTTCACGGTAACACCCCTCCCCCCACCATCCCGCTCAGCCCCAATCTACTCCTGCCCCTTCCCTTCCCTTCCCTTCCCGCACCGCCCCGTCGCCTTTGTGGTGTAACTATGACCACCCACCACCACCCTCTGACTACTTCTCTTAACAAACTTTGAAAACTTTTGTCACTAGTTTTAAACAACAGCAAAAGTTAATGAACCATTTTTGTATTATTCAGTTAATATCCTCTCAGTATTCTGTGACCTTTCTCTTATTAACTCAAAAAAGAATTAAACGAAATTAAATGTAAATAAACCTTTTTTTTTTAATTACTATTCCTTCGGTATTATTAACTACAAAACAAACCCAAAGACAACAACAACAACAACCAAAACAATAAAAACAACCAAAACAACAACAAAAACAATCAAAACAACAACAACAACAACTACCAAAACAATAAAAAGAACCAAAACAACAACAAAAACAATCAAAACAACAACAACCAAAACAACAACAATAAAAAAACAACAATAAAAACAACCAAAACAACAACAACCAAAACAACAACAATAAAAAAACAGCAATACAAACAACCAAAACAACAACAGCAACAATAAAAACAACCAAAACAACAACAACAACACCCCAATTTATCTCTCTGACCCCTTCAACAAAAATGTCTTAATATTTTCCACAATTTCTCATTAGACGTAGGCAGGTGAATATACGGGCGTGTTAGCGTCTCATCCCACCTACCACCACCACAACCACCATCTCACCTACAGGATACGATACAGCTCCTGCCACGACCCTTAGAGGAAGACTGAGTTAATATTGTGTTAAGAGGAGGACTGATGTGTTAAGAGGAAGACTGTGTTAATATTGTGTTAAGAGGAAAACTGAGTTAATATTGTGTTAAGAGGAGGACTGATTTAATATTGTGTTAAGAGGAAGACTGATGTGTTAAGAGGAAGACTGTGTTAATATTGTGTTAAGAGGAAAACTGAGTTAATATTGTGTTAAGAGGAGGACTGATTTAATATTGTGTTAAGAGGAAGACTGATGTGTTAAGAGGAAGACTGTGTTAATATTGTGTTAAGAGGAAGACTGTGTTAATATTGTGTTAAGAGGAAAACTGTGTTAATATTGTGATTAGAGGAAGACTGAGTTAATATTGTGTTAAGTAAATACATTAACTCCTCCTTGTGCAATGTTGATTTTTTATATATTATTAAACCTTGTGAAATAGAAAAACCCACTATCATAAAAGACTAGTATTCAATAATGTCTCAATAATATCCGTCACCTATTTCAGTATAACTTGTTTAATACGGCCATAATATAGTTCATAGCTTATTTAGTGAACAGTAAAACCGGCTTGTTATATTACTGACATAAAGAATAAATAATTCCATATATATTGCAGAGTAAAAATCGTTAGTGTGTCTATAGCAATATTGCAAGTAATTTATACAAGAAAAAATACAACACACACACACACACACACACACACACAGTAACATGGAAACTATTTATAAAATTCATATTCTGCCAAAACTCATAGTTCAAAATGTTCAAGTGGCTAAAGTGTGATGAACATGATTTAAATTTCCTTAGAAGTATTAGTTTAGTGTATAAACTTAAACCTTATTACAGGTATACGGTGGCCCATGACCTCACCTGCTGAACCACCCAAATAAGCAACAACAAGACCACCAAGACCACCACAACAACAACAACAAGACCACCAAGACCACCACCACAACAACAACAAGACCACCAAGACCACCACAACAACAACAACAAGACCACCAAGACCACCACCACAACAACAACACCACCACAACAACAACAACACCACCACAACAACAACATACAATATACATAACAGACTGCATATTTTTTTCCATACATTAAAATACTTTCTATGCACCGCTTGAGGTAAACAACTAGTAGTAATTAATTATTTGTTTCATTAAGTCAGTCAACACAAGTCTAATGGCACGTGTTGGAGGATGACGTCAGCTGTGTTTATCTTGCTTGAAGCCAATGATATAAAAGTTGATTGTATCGGTGTGTAAAATTGTTTATATAACCGGTAATTATTATTATTATTAATTCAGTTTTATATATTAAGTACATTAGGTTTACACCCCACCACTGTAATAAAAATAATAATAATAATAATAATAATAATAATAATAATAATAATGAGATAAAGTAAATAATAATAATAATAATAATAATAATAATAATAATAATAATAATAATAATAATGAGATAAGGTAAATAATAATAATAAAAACAATAACAGAAGTGCATGCTAATTATAAATAGCATTAATAACAACATTTCACTAATTACAATAACAAAAAAAAAAGTTCTAATGGCCCAAATTTCACTAGTAAAAATATTAATACTTTTACTATGAAAACACCACAGGTAAAAAAAAAGGAAAAACTTTTACTGAAAAAAAATCATTTATGTTGTAATTTGTGCTGAAAATGTCAACTGCGGCGGCGGGAATATTGAGACAATTATTAGTGCTTTAGTGTGTAGAGAATACTAATGTGGTTAGTGGTGGCGGTTAGTGGTGGTGGGTGATGGTGGTTAGTGGTGGCTACTGACGCGTGTAGTAATAGTAATAACAACAAGAAGTGTGTGTGTGTGATGTTAAGCCTTAACTTGTCACCTGTACAAACGCACAACCCGTTTGGTACTGCAGGTTAATGAGGCTTACGTTAACACCTTACAAAGATTGACTGAGAGATAGACATTGATTCAGTCAAATCGTCATACAAATTTACAATGATTCTCTTTATATATTAATAATGCAAGTATATTTTTTTTTATGTTTTATGTTAATATTTTAAGAGAATCAATACTATAAACTGGGTATAGCGTTAATCTTTATATAATACGGATAACTTAACTAGCATATAATACCTTGTCTCAGGGTGAATGAGTTACAACTAAATCATTATGTTGTTGGTGCAGGTATATGATAAATTAATTGCATTCACCTGTAGTAAACAATCATTACACAACATAAATTTGTCATTAAAGGTAAAACGTTGCCTCTTGACCAGGTATGATGTAATAAGTTCTATATTACAGTAAATAAACATTCCATTATATTTTCGTGATTACAGCAATGTTACAGGAACACTCTGACGTGGCTTTAAAAAATACTGTACTTCCCTCACGAGATGTTACAGCAGGTGAGACAACCCATCATGTTTACATCACCTGTTCAAACACCTGTGATAACGACGCTCGGACCATGACACGCACGCACACACACACACACAAAGTAACATCCCCTCGTTAATTTCTATGACTAAAATATTAATCACGAGGACCAATCACCTCATTCATACAAGACACTCATCAACCACCTCACCTTCGTTAACAAATAAACTAGTAAAATAAGACACATCTCATGTACATCAACAACAAGAATAGGGGTTCAGGTGCTGGCAGTGTGGGTTCATGGTAAGTGGACGACTGGTAGAATGGGTTCGACTCCCAGTTATTAACCCATCATTATGTGATACTGAGTGGGCCGTTGTTAGCATACATTAAAGTTGAGTGGACCGATGTTGGTATAAAGTAATACTGAGTGGGCCGCTGCTATCATAAGGTAACACGTCAGGTCAAATCAGGTCATGGGGGGCATCACTAGTGGGGACCAGAGCCAGGTACAGTACTGGACAAACACACATTAGCAAGTGATGAATTTTACAATGAGCGGCGGAGGCGGTGGGCCTGGTTATGTAAATGGCCCACCAAACTAATGAAATAATCACATTTTTCACTTAATTACTCACCGTGAGTTATGACACTGTGTATAATGAGTTTTACCGGTCCTAATATGAGGAATATTTGACACTAACTCAGTCGAAAGTCCGCCTTGCTTGCTATGACATAAATGCTTCTCCCGTATGAAGGATTGCTTTCACAAGGTTGAGTAATAATGAGATGCACATTATACCTGTGTGTTAATTTCAAAGGTAGTTAAGTAATCAATTCCACAGTCCCACAGGAGAACAGAGCCATATGCTTCAGAATCTGCCAAACACATCCACCAATCGGTACAAGACCACAACAACCAGCTCATTCAAGTTTACCCTTCCAGAACACCTTTGGACGCCAACTTGACTAGTGAACCAACGCAGCAAGAAACATAGGTTAGGTTAGGTTAAATCTGGACATATCTCGTTGTTGTAAATGTGGCACCAGTCCCCCACCCCCTCCCCCCCACAAAAAAAAAGCTGTCTGACCTGTCTAATCACCCCCCCCCCCAAAGTGCCACTCATTGCTGTCCATTCACGGTACAAAATAACCCCGGGGTCATCGTTCCTACTTCTAAAATATATATCCGAACAATCTTTTCAGTATTAGCCGATCCAATTCTAAAATAAGACCTAAAAAAATATATATAATAGTAAAAACCCAGTGATGTCCGCCTCTCGCTCTGGTAATTTTACTCGCTTCACACTGCACCTAATGAGACCAGGGCAGGCTGTAAGTGGAGGTCGGCCTCGGGATATATATAAAGGCTTCCCTGATGTTGAGGAGTAGTGTGAAGGAGAACAAGGGAGTGGGTGGTGCAAGGTGCCGGAGTGAATTAAACCTGACAGTACAGAGTGTCTGGGTTAGGAGAGGGGAGGCAAGGGAGGGGAGGCAAGGGAGGGGAGGAGAGGCAGGGGAGGGGCAAGGGAGGGGAGGAGAGGGGAGTGTAAACAATGAACTTGGAGGTTATAGATAAGACAGAAAACACACACACACACACACACTGCTGTGGACATGAAGGACTCATGAAATAAAACACGACGTCATTGACCTTAGGGAGACGACGGCTCTGGTGCCAAGTGCTGAGAGAAGGCTAGAAGGAGCTGAGAGAAGGCTAGTAGGAGTTGAGAGAATGTTAGGAGCTGAGAGAGAGAGAGAGAGAGAGAGAGAGAGAGAGAGAGAGAGAGAGAGAGAGAGAACAGCAGATTAAAAGAAGAATGAGAGGGACTGAGAAAAGACTAAAAGAGAAGCTGAGAGGAACAAGGTAAGCACTGAGACAAGGACTGAACGGAGAGAGAATAACCAGAAGAAGGTTGAGAAAGACACTGACGAAGAGACAGGTGAGTCAGAAGAAGGAATAACACAAAATAGATGATAACTTAGGAGATGATAATGGTGATGAGATCCAGTCACATTAAAACAAATGATAACAATAGAAATAAAGATAAAAGTAAGCAAAAAAAAACAGAGAAAAAAAAACATATGTATATTTTGAGTTGAAAAGCAATATGGCGATATTTTTTCGGAGTAAAAAAAGAAAAAAAAATCCCCTAAAAAATAAAACAGCAACAGATTAAATCACGAACAACAACAACAAAAGACTTAAACAAAAGCTGGAATTACAGGAACAACAACAACATAACGAGGAAAACAATAACAAGAGATGATCCTAAACTGGTGCAGCAACTTAGAGAAATTGAGTGGAAATGGAATAATTCAATAAAGAGAGAGAACAGAAGGGAGGGGGAATATCCTACAGGGAAGAGGGCTGAGGAGAAGAAGAAGGGAAGGAGTAAGGTAGGAGGACGGGAAAGATAAGAGGGGGAGGAGAAGGGGGAGATAGGAGAAAGGAAGGAGAGAAAGACAAGAGGGAGAAGAGAGGAAGGAAGGAAGGAGAAGGAGGAAGGAAGGAGAAGGAGGAAGGAAGAAGAGATGAAGGAAGGAGAAGGAGGAAGGAAAGAGAAGGAGGAAGGAAGAAGAGAGGAAGGAAGAAGAGAGGAAGGAAGGAAGGAGAAGGAGGAAGGAAGAAGAAAGGAAGGAAGGAGGAGGGAAGGGGCAGAGTCTTTAATAAAACAAAGTGATATAAAACCTAAAGACTCAATGCCATCTGATAGGTTAGGTTAGGTTAGGTTAGGTTAGGTTTGATTAGGTTAGGTTAGGTTAGGTTAGGTTAGGTCTGATTAGGTTAGGTTAGGTTAGGTTAGGTTAGGTTTTACTGATCCAAAGTTAAATTTCTACAAAACACCCGAATTTACAAAAGTTCTAGATTAACTTAGGAAATTAATAACGACTGAGCTCCTTATCAGAGTCAGCTATTAAAGAAACCCAGACATGACAATAAATATAAGAACTTTCAGGTACAGTCTTGGACACAATTTAGTAAGATTTTAAACGTGTAGCAAGGTTAGTAACACACTACTGGTCCGACAACGATAAAACATTATGAAAGATAGAACTCCTGGTCACCATGAAGACAGACAGGAGGTAACAGGATGGTTCTGAGGATCACAACTCTATCCAGCGAATCCTACGATGTCTTTTGTTGTATAGGTTTATTTATTTATTTATTTATTACTATTTTAGGTCTGCTTTGCTCTGCCTCAGGGGAACGAGAGCATGGGCCCCAAAGCCGACAACAGTTGCAGATATTGACTATGAGGCAACAGTCACTGAATGCAGCATAGATCTGCGGCTCAACTAACTCAACACAGCTAGGGTAGTTACTTATGTATTAGGATATTAAATTTTAAGGTAATAAAATGGCGGCGAAGGTGTGGCTATTGGGGGAGGATGGAGGCTATTATTGTATAAAAAGTATTAGTAGTAGTAGTAGTAGTAGTAGTAGTAGTAGTAGAAAAAAAGTAGTAGTAGTAGTAGTTGTAAGATTTCATTCTAAATAATTAAACAAGTGTATAATAATAATAATAATAATTAACGGTTTATTGAAAGAGCTTGGCAGCCAGAAGGCTGAAAATATACAGTTACATATTTGGGGAGTGGGTTACGAATTACAAATAATATACAAGTAACATAAGTGACACAAATAAGACATATAATAACTTAGATGGGGAAAAGCTCAAACTACAGTTCAATTCAACATAGTGACAGTGTTACAGTATTACAAGTTATTGATAATTTTTACAATGGTTGGGACTGGGCTGTTCTTATAGCGATCAGTTCGTGCACGTATGGGCTGGATGCGGTTGTGGTGTCGAACAGCAATTCTCGGACAAGGGACCTCGGGTGGTAGCAGGAGCCGGTGTCGGGGATGGTGTAGAAGCTTCTTACCAAATTTGCAGATGAGGTCGTGGTGATGGTCAGTGAGAGTCGAAAGGGTCAGTGTGTTGAGCGCTTCTTGATATGTGGAGTAGGAGGAGGAGAGAATAATCTTGCATGCCCTCTTTTGCACTTTTTCTAGGTGTTTACGTTGTGTGGCATTTAGGGAGGAAGACCAGGTGGGGGAGGCATAGGTGAGCTTGGGAAGTATGAATGTTGTGTAAACACTGAGGAGCTCGTGTGCAGGAACTCCGAGGGACTTGAGTCGGCGGAGGAGGTGGAGACGGAAACTGGAGGATTTGACAACTTCATTGACGTGTGGTTTCCAATTTAGTTTGTTGTCTATGGTGACGCCGAGGAGCTTCGTGGAATCTACGACCTGGAGTGTGTTCGGACCTAGAGTAATGGAAGGAGGTGGGACAATGTCGGAGGAGAGGTTGATGTGCATAACCATGGTCTTGGTATGGTTGATGGTGACATGGTTGTTGGTAGCCCAGTTTTGGAGACTGTTCAATAAATCCTGAAGGGCGGTATAGTTGGGAGCAGAATTGTTGACGCTGATCCCAATGGTGGAGTCGTCGACATATTTCCAGCGAGCAGGGGTTTCTCTTAGGGCATCATTGATGAGCATAAGGAAGCAGAGTGGTCCCATCTTGGTGCCTTGGGGGACGCCACAGGTGAGTGACTGAAAGGTGGAGACAGCCCCTCGGAAGCGTACAGCTTGGCGTCGGTCACTGAGGAAGTCTGTAAGCCATGGTATGAGGCTTCTTCGAAGCCCGAGGTCAATAGCTTTGTTGATGATTATATTGTGGTCGACTAGGTCGAACGCTTTAGTGAAATCAATGAAGGCGACAGCTACAGACGTTTTTCGTTTCTCGAGATGGCGGTATATGTAATCGAGAAAGCTGACAAGACAGTGAGTGGTGGAGGAAGTTTTCATGTTGCCAAATTGCTGAGGGTCTACGACTCCTGCAATATCAGCATAAGCCCAGTCGAACACAAAACTTTCACAGATTAGGCTGGGTATTGGGGTGATTGCAATAGGTCGTAGCTGATTTAAGGATTGTGGGCTGGTTGACTTGGGCACTGGTGATACATAAGAGGTCTTCCAGTCAGCTGGGCATCTGGCTTGACTGAGAGAAGCATTGATGATGGAGCAGAGGGGTTTAGCAAGCTCCGGGGAGAACTCCTTGAAGAGTTTCATTGGTAAGTCAATGGGGGTGGTAGAGCGTTTTAATTTTAGTTTGTCCAGGCGTTTTGCTACGTCAAATTCTTCTACTAAGTCAGTGGGAAGGGAGGCTGGTAGGTAAGCAGGGAGAGTGGTTGTGTCAAGCCGTGGGAGCGTCTGGCATATAGTAGCGAAATGGTTATTTGTTTGCTCAGCTGCGTCAACACTAGTGAGATGGCTAAGGAAGGGGAGGGGGTGTGTCTTATTGTTTAGTCCACAGAGTTCTTTAAGCTTACCATACCATTGACTGATGTTGGTCTGTTTCAGGTGTTGTAATTTGGTTGGGTAGTGGGATTTCTTTGCAGTGCGTATTTCGCGGATGACTCGGTTGCGAAGGGACCTGTAGCGGATGTGGTCATTGAGATGAAAGGCTCTGTCTCTCTGTTGCATAAGTCTTTTGATCCGAGGTGTGATCCAGGGCAAGTCAGCTGGGTGAGATCTGACGGACTTCTCGGGGAAGAAGTGGTGGTGAGCTTGCGTGGTGGTGTTGGTATAATTTATCCATTTGGTTTCCACGTCATCCACGCTAAGTACTTCAGTCCAGGGATGGTGAACTATCCACTATCCACTGTGGGTGTGTGTGTGTGGGTGTGTGTGTGTGGGTGTGTGTGTGTGGGTGTGTGTGTGTGTGTGTGTTTGTGTGTGTGTGTGTGTAAGTTGAAGTAAAGTGTGAGATAGGTCCTGGTCGATACTATTATAAGACGAAGCTTCCAGTGATATATGATACTGACGTCACCAACACCACGTCATCGCCACCATCATTCATCCTCATTAATTAACCATTCATTAAACCTCTAAAGTAATTATATTCCTGGTTTATTTATCAATTATTTTGTACCGATTTAAGAGTAATTGATCTTACAACTTTCATCATTCAAATCAAGAGTTCAATTTCACGAGCCATTTGTCTTTCCAATCTGAGCACCAATTCTCCGGTGATTAGCCAGTCTGTTGAATCGTTATCCAGGTTAAGTCGATGATTCGTCAACGTGTCGAATCGTTTTTATTAACTTCTGATTCGATAGTCCACTGAATCATTCTCAGTGACTATGATTCGCCAGTCTCTCGAATCATTCTGACTAACTCGATTCATACACTAAAAAAAACAAAAAAACAAACAAACAAACACGTATGACTGAACACCCAAGATCAATCACTAAATCACGTCCCTAAATCACAATTTCTCTACCCTATTAAATCACACCCATATCCACCACGACCCCCCCTTCCCTCCAAGCCACTGAACCATCCCAATTAGAGGGGCCCCCAATTTACTTTAAGCAGACCAATTACAATACCTCTACGATACCTCATTTTGCCGAACCTGCCCCATTAGATGCTAAGCCATTAGTATAATCATACCCATTATCCCACCACGATTAGAATGGGATGATAGGGACTATATCATCCGTAATTTTAACAACTTTCTAATTATACCTGAAGCGTTTGATAACCAGGTGTAATGGGGACTTACCTGTGTGTGTCACGAAGGCAATGGTGATGATATAGAACACCTGTACGTCCCAATTATACCAAGGATTTAATACCTGATCGGCCTTTAAATTATACGTGAGGTAATGAATTAATTATATATATATATTTATATATATATATATATATATATATATATATATATATATATATATATATATATATATATATATATATATAATTTTACTTCCGTACCCTGTACACCACTCCTCCCTTGTAAACATAAACTGTCCTCAGAGCAAACACCAAAATCTAATGAGCGAGCATCAGCATATTTAGAAATCAGAGAGGAAACAAGGTTATGGCGGGGTTCTGATGGTGAAATTCAGTTGCCGCCGCCTCGCCCAGAGCCTAATTGGCACCTCGTAAATTTTTCAGTTTCCAGTCTACCGCCTAAAGGGACCCTGCCGCCTCCCCACCTTCCCCCCCCCCCCCCCTCTTCCAGCTCAGTGCGGCACCTCTTCAGAGTTAATAAAGAGAGCTGCTCTTAGGATTAACACTTCATCCTCTTGGATTATAAACTGAAGCTTTCGGCCTAACATGTGAACTCTTGGAATACAATGGAGTACCTAGGACTCTTGGATAAATATCTTGGATTAATTAGTGATGGAAATCTACGGCTTGGCCCCGGCGTTTTTGGGCTTATCCTAGTTCTCACTTTTACTACAGAAATATATATATGGCGTGGGTCCTGTAGCTCTTGGGGCAACAATTACAATTCTTGGATCAACAACAGCGTTTCATTACACACGGGAGCTCTTGAATTACTAAGACAGCTGCTGGGTTGAACACGGATGGTCCTCAGTTAACATGGGCTCCTGGACTAGATACATTATTATGAGAGCCTTGGGACCAATATGTACTGTATGTTATGTGATACAGATGAGGTTACAGGTCCCGGGATGGTGTAACAGCTCTTATAACTTAACGCGGTAACTCTTGAAAAAACATAATTCTCTTGACTTACCACGGGAAGGTGAGAGTCAGAATTAAGAGTTCTTGGAGACAAGTTTGAGGTTCTAGAAGTCAACATTAGCTCCGAAACTTAACTTAGCATTTTCTGGTATTAATGTGAGACCCCTAGTACTACCCGCGCCCCTCTTCACCACCAACGTTGCACACTTTGAGTTGACGAGACAGTTCTTTGTGGTTGTAGTGCTATAAGCTCTTTCATTACCTCTTGGAGTCATGTACACTGAGAGCAGACTTCAAAATACATCTTAAAACTCTAAAAATACCACGATGTTGCAGCACACACACACACACACACACACACACACACACACACACACACACACACACACACACACACACCCCAGCTAAACTAACTGAAATTTAACTTCCTAAGGTCTAATTTCTCCTGGCTCTTTTAAGCACCATCTTTGAAGTCAAGTTCTTACAGATATTAAATCTCTCACGGCTTATTCTCCTCCTACATCTTTCACCCCCACGAATACATTAAGACGAAGACTGGCACAGCAATCTTCTGGGCGACAAGTCTCAACTCAGAGCATACAGGAACTACTAGGTAAACTAAGCTTCCATCTGTCTATAATGATCCATAATCCTATAACTCATCCCCCGAAGGCTTCATTTCTCAACACCTACTAAGCAGCTAAAATATACACCATTGGTAAACATAACTTACAAAATACAGCTGTGGCCATTGAAGTCACATTGTCAACAGCTCTCAGCATTTAAATCACACGATCCTTCTGTACTTAGCTCCTACGTACAGCTATAAACAACTAAAGACACACTTAAAGCAGCACCCAAAAGCTAACACGTTCATTCGTGCTTAAGTTAGCTTCCACCTGCAGCCTCAACAATCAACACCATCACGAGAAAAAAAAAAAAAACGCGCCAACTCGTAACGCAAATATGCACGGGCAAGAAAGTGACTGGTAATCTTATTTATTGTGGTGCTGGAACTCGACGCAGGATGTTCAACGAGGCAGAATAAGCAGTTGGGAACGATGAAGTCTTGTTACTGATGCTCGTTGGCCGGGTCCCTGCAAACTAGCGAGGGGATGAATGACTCGGTAAAGCGGCTGGCAAAATTCCACTACCGCCTTCCATCTCTGTTTGTTGACTATTACCTTATAAGCTGCCGTTTCCCTTTTCGCTTATTATTTTCCATCTTCTTTCCCCCCTTTCCCTTAATCCTTGTTGTTTATCCTGAGAACATTCTTCATACCATTTACTCATTCTATCTCCCAAATCTTTGTTCTTCATATAATTAAAGTGCACTATATCATAGCTATAACAATAATTATTATAACTCATGCAACAAATGCCTATAGCAACTCTGATGGCTAGTACAACATAGGCCTTTAACAACCCTAATTACAACACAGGTTTAAAACAATAACCTATATCTCAGATTACACAGGCGGTTTACCATACACCCATAACTCACATAAGACCCGATTAACAAAACGCAATGGCTAGGCTAAACTCCCCCCCTCGTTGGTAGAGATATTACAAGAGAGCCACAACACGGGGTCATCCATCCTCATCCTGCTATGTGAGCACCGAGACTCTACTGGCACTGTGGCTGCTGGGTTGCGTCTGCTGGCACTGTGGAGGCTGGGATGTGTCAGTCTCTGGGATGTGTCAGTCTCCATGATCATGAGAGATGTGTAGATGCTAATGCAGGCCGGAGGAAGAGTGAATGCATCGTCGTCGTCTTCCTGGGGAGGTGCATTACATCATCTGTTAAGTGATATATGAGAGAGAGAGAGAGAGAGAGAGAGAGAGAGAGAGAGAGAGAGAGAGAGAGAGAGAGAGAGAGAGAGTATCGTTAAGATGCTAGAACGGACCAGACCATGAAACGAAGGCGTCATCTGCCCTGAGTGACGGTGCGAGAAAGAGAGTGAGAGAGAGAGAGTGAGAGAGAGAGAGTGACTCCTGAGGAACGAGAACGAGAGGATGGCGACATGGACAGGCGGGTGAGTGAGCGTTCCATCTGACATCTAAATGAGTGAACCATCAGACAGCTATATGAGTGTACCATCAGACAGCTATATGAGTGTACCATCAGACAGCTAAATGGGTGAACCATCTGACAGCTAAATAAGTGAACCATCTGACAGCTAAATAAGTGAACCATCAGACAGCTATATGAGTGTACCATCAGACAGCTAAGTGACTGCACCATCAGACAGCTAAGTGACTAAAGAAATTGAAGATTACGACTCAAACTCCTACGACAAAACGTCCACTATCAAGCCTGGGAAATATATAAGACCAGTGTCGTAAACGAAATGCCTTAATGAATATACAGTAAAAGTCTCGTAAGGTCGTGGAGGGGGGGGGGGGTGGTCTTTTGCGTCAGCTGGCTCTATATAAAGAAGTTTCAGGAGAGTGGAAACCTTGTTTGGAGAGTACGTAGAGTGTCTTGAGTTGGCACACACACACACACACACACACACACACACACACCCTCTCTCACCTGTCCCACAACAAGGAGGAGACTAATTGCCATGAATATTGAAGTACTTTATGCTATACCTACAACACTCTGATCTGTCTGTCTGTCATTGGCTTACTTTCATATGGCTATAATTCAAGTCTCTCTCTCTCTCTCTCTCTCTCTCTCTCTCTCTCTCTCTCTCTCTCTCTCTCTCTCTCAATGGCTTACTTTATATTCTAGTGATGTAATGGGATGACACGAGGGGTTTCATGCCTGTACACCGATATATATAATAGTTTAGGTTAGGTTAGATTAAATTAGAACGGGTTGGGTTAGATTAGTTTACGATATGAAAACTTTTGAATTAGGGGGCAGTGGTCACCAACCCTCAGAAATAAAGATGGCTACCTCGATTACTTACAAAAAAAAATATCCCCCCCCCCTCCTACTGCCACACACAACCTCTCCCAGGAACCATTACAACTGAACCAGACCTCATGTGTAGGTGTCAATTTAACAGCCAGCTGGTTCATAATGACCAACCTTAGGTGTGAGACTCAGACCTAGAGGCAATATCCTGAATTCACATTGCCAATTCCCTCAATTATAACCCTCCCACCTATGTGTTTAGACTGGTTGATATACCCTCATGGTTAGGTTAGGTTAGGTGAGCTTTGGTTTGGTTTGGTTAGGTTAGGAACATGGTCAACCTTACACACACACACACACACACACTATGAACCCAGTACACAAGTCAAACTCTCCACCCCACCTCCCCATTACACACACTGTTGAAACTAATTACCAGATCAACACCACCTCTCACCATCTCCTCCCTAGACACACAATGTTTGAACCATTAAGTGACAGATCAACACCGTCAACACCACCGTCTCGACATGCACCGTTTGAGCCATAATGCCAGGTCAACCTCCCTTCCCCCTATACCAAATAAACGCCATTGTTTGAACCTTAATAAACAAGTCAGTGTCCCTCCCTACACATACAGACACACACACACACAAATAGTTTATCCCGGTATAGTAGAAAGTATTGGCCCCTTCGTCTGTTCACTGAGGAAATAAATATGAAACACAATACGGCGGCGACATCGAATATCTCTCTCTCTCTCTCTCTCTCTCTCTCTCTCTCTATCTATCAAAGGTACAAATGCATGGTTCGCTGTTCCTCTTGCCTTTGGAGTTTTGCCCGAAAGCAATTTGTAAGGCAATAAAGACAACATGCATAGTGAACCATATAGACTTAATGGAATTGATTCTTTGGGCAAATGACGGATAAGAGAGAGAGAGAGAGAGAGAGAGAGAGAGAGAGAGAGAGAGAGAGAGAGAGAGAGAGAGAGAGAGAGAGAGAGAGAGATAACAGAAAAAAACACAAGGGAAAATACACGATACAAACAAAACACCAAAACACGAGGACTTAAAATATAAGCAATGAAAGAGGGGGTACATAACCTCCCCCCCACCACCCTCCTACCCCCCTCACTGGCGCTACATCAACCTTCCACACCAACAACAACTACAAAATAGTGCCCTCCTTCCCCCCACCACCCCCCGCCTTTCCCCTTCCCTCCCCCTCTCCCATGTATGCTAAACTTGTTGATTTACGTGAGATTAATTATGCACACGATAATTACATCAAATAATTTTGTTATCGAGTGCAGACGAGAACGCTGAATAAATAATTTTCTGGTCTCGTAATCTGATATGGGGAGAGGGGGGGGGGGTGGATAGGTGTGTCTGTGTGTATATAATGTATATTGATGTGTATATATATATTTACATTGACCAGAGTTGATTACAAGTCAAATTAATTTGAGGATGATAATCAGATTGGATATTTTTCCTAATCAGTTAAGCAGGGTACAGAACAGATACCATACCCAGTAATACAAATATATATACACAAATTTTCATCTTGTAACATCCAGGAAATACAAATTAATACCGCCTTATCATACAACACCCACGGTATACATAGAACAGGGTGTATCAAAAAAAGTATAAAACACAGCTTTCAACAATGCCCTATCAACAGTGTATATACCTTTTGAGATACCCTGTACATATATACCTTTATAATACAACACCCAGAAGAGTCTCACACACACACACACACACACACACACAGAAACATTTGGAGAGTGAATCAAGAGTCTCTAAGTTAAGGTAAGTAGGAAGTTGAGTGAGAGCCCAATTGTATCTCCATCCTTAATAGATAAGTGTGTGCGTGTGCGTGTGTGTGTGTGTGTGTGTGTGCGTGTGTGTGTGTGTGTGTGTATGTGTGTGTTTAGCTTTTAACAGTAGCATCACCATCAAAAGCAAAACTAACCCACTAACATCACCATACAACACCACCACTATACACGAACACTATACACTAACACCACCTCCAACACTTCTATCACCACCTTCACCACCACCACCACCACTACCAGCAGGAAGAACAGTCAAGAGTTAGAATAACACACCAACGGACGGCCGCTGTTCCACATGAATCAATCAACCGAACCAACTTCAATATTTTATACACTGATAAAGAGTTCCATGACCTGTATATAATTCCAGATCCAATTAAATATCGGAAGAGAGGTTTTGCCAGGGATGATGATGATGATGATGATGATGAGTGTATAGGTAGTTGTGTGTATAATCTTTGGTCATGGTTTGTGAGGTGGAAGTCTAGTGCAATTTTTTAGAGGGTCAAGACGAATAATGGAATACAAATACAGACAGACACACTGACTGACTGACTGACTGACTGACCGAGTGAGTGAGTGACTCCTCTAATACCTTTAGTCTCCCCCACAGGTGAAGGGAACACACCGACTCTAACACAGGTATACACTCCATCCAGCTTCGTAGTAATCAAGCCAACAGGTGTACAACATAACGATGATGTAGCCAGGTCCCCAGTAGCCAGTTTTAATCCATCTTGTGATACATCTTTATTGAATATTCCAAGTGATTATTCTTTTATTTTATTATCCTTGTTTATTGTCGTATCTCTGTGTTTACTGTTTCTCTTGTTCTTCTCTCTCTTTTAATTTTATTATTATTACACATTATTATCTGTCAGGCAGCGGGTGTTATGTATATATTGTCTTTTGTCGCTGTGTGAATTATTTCAGTGGCTATAAACTTGTCAATATTTACTTTCAATGTCAGTTTTGTTTCTCCCGAACTTACAAGCTGAGGGAATTTTTTTTCTTCACAGGCAACTCTTTTTATGACCACAACACAATACAATAAATTTTCCCGTCATCCAACACAAATTGTCTATTATTTTTTTTTACACAACATCAATAAACTCATTTACACAACACAAATAACTTTTCTTCTCGCCATAAAAAAAAAATGAAACATCTATAAATTTTCCGCAACACAAAACATCTCTTGGATTGTTTATTTACACTCGACAAACTTCTCCTCTTCCTCTTCACTGTACTGTAACACGTGGGTGGCGTTACCTACAACACTGAGCCTTCTTGTACACACCACCGGGCCTGACATCCTCTGTAGACCTGACCAGCACAAGACCCTCCACACCCTGACACAGACGCCCTTTATCTTGCACCTCCTCCACACGCCTCCCACCTACTGCCAGGGTTTTGTTTTTACACTTCACATACAAGTGTTCTTTGTGTACACGTCTATATGGACTCTCGTGTTCAGATTATAAACATACCTCGTGTTCTATTCTTTCTTGTGGAGTATTACTTTTGTTTAGGTTCCCGTCGAATAATTTTAAGACCTTACAGTATTTTTGTTCTAAGACCTTAAGGATTTTCTTGTGTCCACCTGTGTCCAATTAGCCCACTCGTCTGTGTACTATAAGTCGTCCATGATCCACAAACAAATATTCCGTTCGTTACCTTCGTTGACTTCACGTCCACTACACCCTACAGCTACGAATCCTGTAGCTTCACCCCACCACCGTTGATGACAAGGACTTGAGAGCAATACACCCATCACCTCACACTCCACCTCATGCTAACACACACAGAGTTTCTTTCCAGCAACAGCCACTCATTTACTTGATTAAAACAGCATTCTCTACCCTAGACTCACATCATAAAGAGTCCTAAAGTATAGAACACGTCGACAATACTGATGACACGGCATACAGTACTCTGCCGTGTCGTTAGCTCACCACACCCTCGGAATGTTCACAATTTTATCAGTCCCAGGAGTACAATTACCTTTCTTATTGTACTCGTGGGGTTAGAGTACTGGAGCGGCCCAACCACTGTACCTAAAGCGGATTACATCATCAAACACGAGGACAGGAGCTGGCGTACTCAAGAGACGAGTCTTCGTAGTAAAGGGAATGTATCCGGTTGTCCACGGGGGTTAAATCAACAGGTTCAAGATATCGCACCCAAGGGTTAAGTCACCATACTCACGATACGAAATTAATTAGGCTATCGAGTTGAAGGAATGACACCTCATCTGTAAGAATCTCAATCTCTCTCTCTCACTTCTTTTGTCTCTCCTTCTCTCTTCTGCCACACCCCCCCCCCCCTCTCTCTCTCTCTCACACCCCACGTGGCGGTGGACGTGTGCGTCACATCAGCCCTTCCGCCACCAGGCCCGAGGTGCTGAAGGACTCTGTTGTCGCCCCCGCCGCCAACCCTCTCCAAGCTCTCCTTCAACACCATCCTACGCGCCCTCCCCCCCCCCCCACCCTCCTCTTCTATACCTCTTGTAGGACTTCTTCTACGTTTCGAGGGAGTAACATCCTACGTCCAGCATCCACTCCTTCTCACCCTCCTTGGGGACTCTTTAAAATAGCAAACAATATCGTTTCTTCAACACGGCAAGTCCTGTAGGATCTTTTAGAAACATCACTAGTATACCAAATATCCCCGTATCCTTCAAATATCCTGAGCCTATAAGCTGATGATAATGAGAAAGAGACAATCCTACACAGACTCCTACGTCGACTCCTTAAAGCTAATAGAGAGCCATCCTGCGCTTCCGTGGGCCCTGTAAGGTTGATTCAAAATAATAGGACTTATATTACAATCCTATAAATGAAGTCCTTTAGCAAAATTTCCCCTACATACAGATCATTAACCTGTACAAAGCCTCCAGTACACACACAACCTCCAGTACACACACAATCTGAAATACACACACACATACACACAGAGACTCCAGTACACATGAACCCCAAGAGTGTATGTTGGAACCTCTTCTCCATATTATATAACCACTACACCCAGTCTAACATATTCTGAACACCTCACCTAACCTGACCTGACCTATCCTAACCTTAACCTAACCAATAACATTTACATTGTGTCTATCAATATTCTACAAGAGGATTCCATTTTAAATTCTGGTTATGTCTGAGGAAGAAAGACATAAATACGTAAGTGAAGCCTCGGTACCATATTATACTATAGGGATTCCAAAGACATTTAATGCCATAAACCAGGATTTTAATAGGATTCAGTTCTATATTCCAGGATTCCTATAGGATTCAGTTCTATATTCCAGGGATTTTATGGGTTATAGTTCTATATTATAGGATTTTTATAGGATTCAGTTCTATATTCTAGGATTTTTATAGGATTCGGTTCTATATCCCGTTCCACATCCAACCCCCTCCTCTTCCTCCCACATATCCTCTTCACCCTCCTTCATTCCACATACACCCCCTCCTCTTCCCCCCTACTCACCGATACCCATTTCTTCTCACACTCCTCCACCAATCCATCCCCCCACCCCCTTCCTTCCCCTCCACCTCCTCCATTCTCCCACTTCAAGTACGATATATCATGTTTTTCCCCTTCAAGTAAATGAATAAATCTACAAATTAAGCCAAAATAAATTGAAAGGATTAGAGTGAACAAGATGAGGCAGAGTAAATATGCCCAGGTGAAGCTCTACCCCCCCCCCCCCTCCTCCCCTGATCACCTGGTTTACCTGGCTGAAGGTTGTAATTTAGGCCTCAGGTAAGGTAGGCCTATAAAATTCTTGAATCCCTAATATATATATATATATATATATATATATATATATATATATATATATATATATATATATATATATATATATATATATATATATGCAAGTAAATCACTGCAGGTGCGCGTGATCTAGGTATATGCTGATAACCGTCATATATATATATATATGACGGGATTTAATATATCCTGCTAAGATATACGTATAATGAAACCTCTATAATAACGGACTAGATATGAGAGGTTAGTCCGTTAAATCGAAGTCCGTTATTATATTCGGTTTAGGGACTGAGTGTTTTATTTTACCCATTTATATTCGCTCAGATTATAACCAGATTTATTTAACCGTCAAAAGTTTATCCCCGTGGAAAAAAAAAAAGATCCCCACACAAGACTCGGCTGATCATAACTATATTTCTAAACGACTATAAATATCGTCTACTTTCCGCCTCTCCCACCAAGACTCAACAAATTGATGGTCGTTTTTACCCAGTCGTCCGTAATTAAATTTTCCGGATGATGATGATGATGTGTGTGTGTGTGTGTGTGTGTGTGAGTGTAAAGGGCGTAAACAACACAAAAATACTACATATACACATCCCTACACCCCCCCCCCCTACCCTAGTTCCTCTGTAATGAACACTCGTGACTATTGGTTTATCGGCCAAGACCAATGGACGGAAAAAAAAACAAAAATGGTTAAATAAAAAAAAAGCTTAACAATTTTAGGAGAGTTGTAGATTTACCCCGCGAAATTCACACTCCGGACACCTCTATTAGTTTTTAATTGATGGCTGAGTATTTTTTTTATTTGTTTGGAAGGAGGGGTGAGGTGAGAGGTGGAGGAGGAGGGGAGGGGTGAGGGGTGAGGAGGGAGGGGTGAGGAGGGAGGGGTGAGGGTTGAGGGGGGATGAGTGAAGGGTGGTGGGGGAAGGGTGTGGGTTGAGGGGTGAAGGGGGAGGGGTTAGGGGGCGAAGGGGAAGGAATAAGGGGGGAATGGGTGAGGGATGAGGGGATGGGTGATGGATGATGGATGTTGGGTGAGGAGAGATGGGTAAAGCAACACCGAGAGATGCTTATAACAGAGAGTCATTTACAAGAGTTTATCGGACCGGAAGATAAAAACGAAGGGGGGCAGTAAATGGCACCCTTGAGGAAACACACAAACAACACAGTAGTTACGACGAGCCTTACAAGACAGTAACTGAAACACGTCTTGATCAGGTAAACATATACAAGTGTGATTCAATAATACCAATAATATACCTGTACACGCTTATAATTAGGTGTGTATATTAAATTCCTTATGAGCAAACTAACCTCAAGATAAACAGGTCCTAATAACAGGGTCATATAAGTTATACATATACTGTATAATAAAGGAGTATCATATAACTATACATATATAATAACAATAACAAGACAAGCGTTTAATAAAGTATATTAAAGTTCTTGATTAAGGGAAATCATAGATGCATGACTTAATTAAATAAAATGAAATTAAAATAGGCCTATTTCTACACACACACACAAATATATCAAAATGTCCAGAGAAGCGTTTCAGTACAGCCAGCTACAAGTAATAACTACATTGTCCATCAAATGCGTGAATAAAATTGTAATTGTTAGGTAAAAAAAAAAAAAGGCCGCTGCTGGTAACACAGTCGAGTTAAATGTACAATTGGCCTTGGAAGTGAGGTCACAGTTGTCAGTATGGGGGAGCCGAGAGAGTGTGACCCAAGGAATATATTTATAATTCGGAAACTCATGATATAGAAATCTAGTGAGAATGTATATTATTTCAATTCATATTTTCATTTGATAATCTTCTCAACTTAACACCGGGACAAAAAATCATTCCATAACTCACGTTGTTAAGGTGTGAGAGAGGACCCAGCACGGCAGAAACATACCTTGCCTGCCACACGTCCAGATTCACAGAGATATACAAAAAAAATAAATAAAATAAATCATAATAAATACAAAAGAAACGCGGAAGACAAGATTGCAACTCAACGCCCCCACAGGCAAGTTGCATCACTCGGCACACACACACAGAAACACACACACAGACAGACACACACAGACAGACACACACACACACACATACCTCCCCTCGCTGCTCTCCCACTGTAAACACCTTTCTTTCTTCCCTCACCATCTCTCCTCCATCACTTCTCTCCCTCACTACCTCTCCACCACGTCTCTCCACCACTACCTCTCCACCAAGCTTCTCCCTCACTACCTCTCCACCACGTCTCTCCCTCACTTCCTCTCCACCACGTCTCTCCCTCACTACCTCTCCACCACGCCTCTCCCTCACAACCTCTCCACCACGTCTCTTCCTCACTACCTCTCCACCACTTCTCTTCCTCACTACCTCTCCACCACGTCTCTCCACCACTACCTCTCCACCACGCCTCTACCTCACTACCTCTCCACCACGCCTCTCCCTCACTACCTCTCCACCACGCCTCTCCCTCACAACCTCTCCACCACGCATCTCCCTCACTACCTCTCCACCAAACCCTCCATTACTAAATACTGACCCAAGAAGAATACCATTTGACCCCTGGGAAAATATGGAGTAACTTAAAGAAACACGTAAATGAATAAGTTCTGACAACATGCACTTTGTAGGTTACCCTCGCCCGGTGCTCTTACCACCACCCAGCGTAACTAACATGAAGGGGGCGGTGAGTTAGGTGCATGGCGGGCCAATTCCCTACAATGACTGACTGACACACACACACACACACACACACAAATCACAAGAGCAAATATATATATATCATCTCATAGATTTCAGGGAGAGGTAGTGAAGAAGGGAAGGGCTGATCAAGAAGAGAGGGGATGATCAAGAAGAGAGGGACTGATCAAGAAGAGAGGGGGGTGATCAAGGAGGAGGACGAGGAGGCAGGGACTGATCAAGAAGATAGGGGGCTGATCATGAAGAGAGGGGGGTGATCAAGAAGAGAGGGACTGATCAAGAAGAGAGGGACTGATCAAGAAGAGAGGGGGGTGATCAAGGAGGAGGACGAGGAGGCAGGGTTATCTACGTGGACTGCAGCGGAGACCAACATTACCTTCTATATCCTGGGAAACGAAACTCGATAATACTAATAAATGATAAAATAATCTGCCGAAGGTTTTATCACGATCATCATATGAAGAAAAAACAAAAACATGAGCAATTTTTATTTAACCCGGAAAATAGCATTACCGACTTACTACACTCGGGTTATTTTAATGAAAGGCGTTTTTGTTTTTCCAGGAGTGAGTTTTAATTAGTAAAAATGAGACCTACACCAGGAGAAAAAAAACCGCCCCAAAACACAATATTTGTCTAATTATTCAGGTAAAAAAAATATGTTAATGATCATACTATGGAAAAAAAAAAGGTGGATAAACACATATAAAGAGAGAGAGAGACAGAGAGAGAGAGAGAGAGAGAGAGAGAGAGAGAGAGAGAGAGAGAGAGAGAAATAAAATAAATAAAATCAGAAAGAAACCCACTAATTTTAATGTGAAATTTTAACTCTCAGATCCACCAGCAGCCATTCTTCAGCGCTACCTTCAGATTCCCACCACTGAGAACCTCCTTAGATAATGGGTGATGATGAAAGCCCTGAAGAATAGCTAAAAAAAAGTATATACCTTAACCCAAACGAAAGACTACAGCATTATATAAAAAAGACTAAATAAAAACATTGAGAGCTAAAACCCTTTAATTCTATGCAGCTGTAGGTAACTAATGTACATACACAATACCCACTTCAAAGATCATTAAAGCTTAGTAACGCAATACCAACAATAATTAATTTCAAACTCAAGTAACATCACATCTACAGGACAATTTAATAAGAATCAACTAGACCTCGGGAGGGTGTAAAAAACAAAAATCCAAAGGGAAAAAAAATAAAAAACATTAAAAAAAAATCCAGCTCCTAGTTTTATGCGGGCCTTGCACTTTACGCTAATTGGAGACGTTTTCCCCACAAGACGATCCTGAGTGGTTGGCGCAGGTCGACGATCACTCAGGAGGCCCTGTGAGATTCTTTCACTTGATGTTATTGCCGGTGATGTTCTCCTGCCTCTTCTCTCATGCCTCTCTCTCTCTCCTGCCTCTCTCCTGCCTCTCTCTCCTGCCTCTCTTACCCCTCTCTTGCCTCTCTTACCCCTCTCATGCTTCTCTCATTACCTTACCAAGAGCCAAGAGAATCCCAGATATGACCCGGAGTTTAATCCCTATACCTTACTTGAATAAAGGGAGTCGAGCTATCTTGAGGAAATTCTTTTAACACTCGACAAATAGAGAATCAGATGGGATGCACGTGTCTCACCAAAGGAAACTTCTCAGCAATGCGTGTCTCTAATCAAGGAAAAGCTATCAGTAATACGTGTGTCTCACCAAAGGAAACTTCTCAGCAATACGTGTCTCTCATCAAGGAAAACTTCTCAGCAATGCGTGTCTCTCATCAAGGAAAAGTTCTTAGCGTCAACAACATCGACTCATATATTCTAATTAAGTAACAAAAGACAAACCAAATCCTCTACCATACCTTGAAAAACACTCTGTTATGGTATCGACTCCCAATAGCAATACCACATAGGCACTCCTTATAACTCTCCTGTGACCCAGCAAAACAACACTGTTAGATTAAATGGCTTGTCCTATGCTTGTAATCTATATATGGTAAAAGAAGGACACACCACAATAAGACTCATTCGTGAAGCGTCTTGAATTAAGCCTCTGGAAATTAACTACCCCAGTGAAAATCCTCAAGTTATGGGACTACATTTTATCAAGGGGTAAAAATTCCTTTACTACAAAAAAAATCACAAGACTTAAAGACTATTTTAAGTCCTCACTGGAAAAAAAAAATATCACAGCCATGAGCTTCTATCCTTTCAAGTAAAGGTTCCAATGCGAGTTGAATCCCCTTATTTACAAGACACGAAGGAGTGATACTAAATTCTAAGATTGTTTTTTCCCTTTAAGATTATTCACCGACAAACTCAGGAACGATGCGAGCGTCTCTCTCTCTCTCTCTCATCCAGTAGATATTGTAGGTAAGACCGGGACCATTTACCTCAATATTTATATACCTGGTTCTTTCAATGAGGCCGTTATAGACTTGGATCGTTTATATCACTAAAATCACTATTAAAAAGATTGAAACACATCCACTACCTCACAGTCTTGAACTTCGCCCCTCAAAAAATTCTCAGTATTTACGAGTATTATCACAGTCTTTTGTTCCCTTTACGGTGTTGAACCTTGCAAGAATTTCCCAGAATTTAAGTAAGACATAACAAAATGGAGAAATGGCAAGTATTACATTCCCAGATATTTCACTACGAAGCGCTCCTGTCTTACCATATACATCGTTACACATAAAACTGCTTAACTCCATTGAATCTTACAAACGTGGACTTAAAACACCACCAGGGGATAATACTTAAAACCTGTGTGGTAATGTTTGTTTTTAAGATTCCACACACCGTAAACATTATACCGAGGTGTGGTTTAATCTTATCAAGTAAAGACTCCAGGTAACAAAACGATATAAAATTCAGTTATTCTTACAAGTACATAATATTACAGGAAACATAAACACATAGTAATAGTGATCTTGTGGGATTCAGTGTTGCTGCGGGAACTGTGTACTGAGGTTGTGTTGCCATCTCATCAAGTAATGGCATCAGATGTAAAACAATTCAATTCACTTACTTCTTCCTGATTTATTTTTTTCTTCTTAAACGTAACAGATTAAAAGTGATATTTAACAAGTTCTCACACGACATATAACAGATCAAGTGATTTAGGGAAAGGTCAACACGTATCCTTACATTATATACAAATGTGGAAATAGTTAAAAAAAAATCACTAATTTGTTTAAACTCTCAATCCTCTGCTATCTCTCCACCTTCCCCTACAGGCAGCGAGGGCCCCGGGTTACAGATGTCGTCCACAGGTGAGTGAATAATGCAACACTCAAAGCCCCTATACGTGAGAGGGAATGTGCCCCTCGTTTTACCTACCAAACAAACGGGCCTCACTGTCTTCATTTGTCTTTTTTTTTTCCCCAAACTGTCAACACCAACGTTGAGTTTTTCTACCCAGAGGATTTTTTTGTATTTTTTTTCCCTGGATCAAACCGGCCAAGGCTCAGGTGATCCCGCATCTGGGGTGGAACTTGTTGACGTTTTTAACACTTAATACTTAAGTAAGGTTTTATCTTCAAATTCGTTTAAGTTTTTTGCCTACATCGACTTTGATGAAGTTGGCTGAAGTGTACTGAATGTAATCACGTTTTTAAGTCCCTTTTTCCCGCCGCTTGTTATGTGTATGTGTGACGGTCGTGTGAGTTATGTCAGTTAAGGTCGTATTTAAACTGACATAAATATGCATAAATCTACGGAGTTAAATCACCATCTTCTTCCTCCACAGACCATTATTGGGTTCCTTTACATGTGGGATTCTCTACTCTTGTTATCCTGTGAAGGTAAGAATATACTGTGACAATAACACCCCACTAAGCGTCAACACCTCGTCGACACCCAGGACGTGGTCTTAGTGACGTTCTCAAGATCAGCTCGTCTATAAGAACCAAACATTCCCTTCATGAATGATTGATTGATTGATTGTGGTAATTACATCCCTGGATACACAACTTAAGTAATATGCTTCCCTTCACCATCGAGGATATACAGTGGGGGTGTATAACGAAAGACTCTCGCAGGAAAAAGATAAATAAGCACTCGTTCCTATTCAGTGCCAGACGCTGCTAATGGGGGGATTTTGCACTGCCAACAAGGAGTCTAACACATCCTTCACTGAGGGGCGTGACACCTTCTGATATCCTCTGCAGATTTATTCGATATCCTGACGATGAAAGGTCCTTCCTCCTCTCCTCCCCCCCCCCCCACCCGCAGGAGAGGCATGCCACTCTCTCCTTCCCCCAGTAGAGGCATGCCTCCTCCTCCCCCTACCATCTCCTCCTCCCCCACCCTCTCCTCCTCCACCCTCTTACAAACGCTAAGGTTCATTAGTCTTCGCTGCTCGACCAAAAAAAAAAAAAAAAAAACTATTTGTTTCTTCACGGCTCTCGCTCCACCATCCGTCTCCCCCACCAGAAATAACACCATCACTCCGCCTCCTCCAACACAACAAGAACCATTAATGCCCAGTTTTTTTCTCTTTGTGTAATTATTATTATATGTATATAAATGTACCTTTAGAAAACATAAAACTAATCATATATTAATTATTATGGAGTCAGCCTCTGGTTCATAGTACAAAATAATCTAAAGACATTCATTTTTAGAGACATCCATTAGTATCTTGTAAGTACTTATAAGAATATGTAAAGTTAAATCAACGTTTCCATCTACCTATTAAATACAAAACTTTTCTACTTGGTTTTAGCTCCAGCTTGAAAGTAAAATATATTCATTTATCTTAAGAGCTCTGACTTAATCTGCAAAAGCATCTCCCCCCTCCCCAACACACACACACACACACACACACACACACACACGCACACACACACACACACACACACACACTAAAACAACACTACTACACGAAAGGCCACACGATGATAAATCCAAATAGTCAACAAAAAATGGGATTACTGGAAACTCTTCACCATCCAGTACACGAGGAGGATGAAACCCCTCACTATAAGCACCATGCAGGTTCTCTTCTCTCACCATCATCACCACACAGGGTAAAGGCTACCTCTCACCGTCATCACCATTCACTACATAGCCTTCACACATCACCGATATTGTATTCTGTGTCGTTCGTAGTTTTGACAGATGCTAATTTGATTTCGTGTGTAAATTCGTTGGAACTTTGTTGAACTGAGCGTAAGGGCTGACTAGGCGGGACACACGAGAGAGAGAGAGAGAGAGAGAGAGAGAGAGAGAGAGAGAGAGAGAGAGAGAGAGAGAGAGAGAGAGAGAGAGAGGTGTGTGTGTGTGTGACCCCTATTTTACACATTAAACATACCAAACTTTCATCACCTTTCAAACTCCCCAAGCCCCTCCCCCCCCTCCTCTCCCCCCAAAAAAAAATCACAAGGTAGGAAAATATACAAAAATCCAGGTAACGACTCGACGGTTACCCCAAAGAGCCTAACGGTTACCCCAGAGAGCCTAACGATCACCCTAAAGAGCCTAACGGTTACCCCAGAGAGACTAAAGGTTACCCCAGAGAGACTAAAGGTTACCCCAGAGATCCTAAAGGTCACACCAGAGATCCTAACGGTCACCCCAGAGAGCCTAAACGTCACCCCAGACTTCCTAACGGTCACCCCAGAGAGCCTAAACGTCACCCTAAAGAGCCTAACGGTCACACCAGAGAACCTAACCTTCACCCCAGAGATTAAAAAAAATAAACAAAGGGTCAAAGGCATACCATTCACAGACCCTACCATCTCACTAAACCATTCTCGGTAACGTGTTAAACCCCAAAGAAAAATAAACTTAAACATCAAAGTAAGAATGTGGTTCAATATCACGTGTCACTGAGATGATGAATACAGCGTACCTAACTATTTGGCCCCCCCCCCCCCAAAAAAATCTTTACCTGCTAAGGAATACTGTTTAACGTCAAGTATTTCCGAGGACTATTAATGGTGGATTACGTTATTCTGAATGTCTTGAGAAATAGTCTGGAATAGTATATTTTTTTTTTTTTTTTAGGAATCTTGACAAATATTCAGAAATCTTTTAAAAAAATATGAAGCTGAGATAAAAATGAAATCAGGAATCGTAAGAAGGTGACTGGGAGGAGGGTGGAGGGGGGTGTGGGGGGTGGGGGATTAGGATGGAGAGAGGAAGAGAGGAGGAAGATGGAGGTGATAAGGGACGAGGAGGGAGAGGTTAGGGGAAGGAGTAGGGGAAAAGAGGGGGAGTAGGGGTGAGGGGAAGAAGGAGGGGATTGAAAGGAGGGAAATCAAAGGGAATGAAGAAAGAGGAGGAGTGGGTAGGGAATGGGAGTAGGGAAAGAGGGTTAGAAGAAGGGAAAGGATAGGGTAGGGGGAAGGGAGGTAGGAAAGAGGGAGTTTGTTTATCAATTATTACTGATCTCACCTTGGTATTATCCCGTTTAATGTTTTTAAATATACAAAATTAGGTTAAACCAATCAAGTAAACCAAACAACATAAGACAAAACATTAAAACAACAATCACGTTAAAACAATCAAGTAAACAATTAAGAGCTAAATTAAATAAACAATCTTCATACGGTCAAAAATACCAAGAAAACCTAATCAAATTATGAACAAAAATTATCACTATTAATTCAATATCAATCAATCACTGACTAAAAAAATTACGAACACCAATCACTTTAGGATAATAACAATCCCCCCATGACGTCAAAACAATCAAGGAAATCAAATCCAAGACCCATAATTAAAAACAAACAAATAATACAATAAGGTCAAACAATTACCAAAAGCAATCACCAGAAGTCAACAATCAACAGCTGTTCCCAGAGAGCAGGACCATCACTTAAACCTCACCACGACACACACACACACACACACACACACACACGTATTACATTACAAGCATTCAGTTCGACGAAGAAGCCCTCATTCAATACTAACCAACCTTTTAGCAGTTAATTTACCCTGAACTGAGAATCCACAACAACAACAACAACAACCCCTGCACTGAAAGTCTGCAATCAGTAATGAAAGACAAACACGGTAGATGAAACACACGGGTATGTTTATATTCACGAATGTTGGTTCTCAGCCGTGTTTATATTAAATTCGGGGCAAAAAAACACAACAAGCGTAAATAAACAAGTTCCCACCAATGAGCGCTACGAGTCTTGCCTATGCCTGAACTAAACGGTAGGGAGGGAGGGAGGGAGGGAGGGAATATTATCACTAGTCTTGTAAAATATTAATTGTAATTCGGCGGCTGTATAAAATATTGTTGAAATGATTCTATGACCGAGTGGGGGGAAGAATTCATTGTGATTCATTGGAAATACTGAGTAGGTGTGGAGTATGTTGTGGAGAGATGGTGATGAAGGGAAGAAGTGAGGGAGGTAGGATGGTCTGAATGCCCTCCTCCTCTCCCCTCCCACATCTTCAAACACTGCAACACAACACTCGAGTCAACATAAACATCCCGGGTCAACATGAGTCTATTTAAGCCATTATAGGTAGTCGTCGTCTCGAGCAATTACCAAGCACAGAGTTCAACAGGTGTGTTTAACAGATGTGTGTTTGTGTGTCCAGGTGTGTCATAGTGAATCAGCCTTAACGTGGGATTCCAGTGTTAACAGGTGTGTGGTTGGTGAATCCACAGGTGTGTAACGTTGTATAACCCCGGTGTGTAAAGTCCAGTTGTTTACCGGTCTACGTGCCGAGTGCTCAAATGTATATGTATACAGGTGTGTAGCTGGCGAGCACCTGAATACCATACATGTAAGTTGTATGAATCATGTATAATGGTTATGCTTCATGTATATAACTTGAGCGTATCTTATGTATAACTCCCACACATTATATACATACACAAATAAAAACCTAGGATTCATATGTATACCTAAATATGTATCATTGAAAATTATCAATAAAATAAAATAAAATAACCATCTTCTAAATTATCTTATCAAACTCTTTTAAACTACTTAACAACACATAACAGAATTAAATAAAACATATATATTTTTTCCTGAGTTTCCCCAGGTAATCATACTTCTCTAAGCTCCAGTAACTACTTATCGAAGTCTTGAGTAATCCTCTATCTAAACTAAGGGAAGCAGCTATACTGACCTTCCCTCACTCATTCATCTTCATACTAAACGAAGAAATTTAAGTTTATTCACACTACAACATTGTACTTCCACTGCCTGAGCCCCACGTACTGTTAAGTTGAACATGTTGTTAAAAATAGTTTGTTTATATAACATTCTTGAAGTCCTAAGGAGGCAGGGATGTACACAAGCGAGGTCCTAGACGCGCAAAAGGAACTCATACTCACAGCTGATTGGCCGACACGCTGAGAGAGGAACTTCTCGCTGCAGATTGGCCAGCTTACCTTCCCTGTATTTTCAACACCATTTTTTTTTGTACCGAGAATCTAGCCCTGAAACCTGTGGCAGAGTTGTGGATACCCAATAACGGAACTGTTTGTGGATTGTGGACATAACGGGAGCTACTGCGTGTAAATACATATATAAAATAAGTCCATATAACACACTTATTATTCATATATATATAACTATTATTTTTTTAAACGTGTATAAATGATCTTTTTTCCCTTCTTTGCAAACTGATGGAGTATACAGCCCGGGTTCAGACACAGCCAGCAGCAACTCCCAGCACCGTGTTGACAAACATTAATTTGCAAGCCCATTGTCTCGTCCAGTTTATAATTCAGCGTAAATATTTATCCTTACTCGGGTTTTATGCTCTATCAAGTCGGCTGCATCGCGAATATCCAAATATCAGTTAAAAAGAACCAAAAAATACAACAGTGGATATTCTGTAACAATGACGGCTGAAGATTACCAACTAGTTAATGTGTGTTAGGGCCAAGGTTGTAGTTATGATACAAGACTGGGATATTAACACGAAGAAATTATAACACGGTATGTTAATATAAAGGTAGAATATAACACAGTATGGTATTACAAGGAGGTTAGGTTAGGTTAAGAACATAAGAAACATAAGAAAATAAGGAGTCTGCAATAGGCCGGTTGGCCTGTGCATGGCAGCTCCTGTCGAGAGTTACTACCACTCTCTATCATCCATGAATCTATCTAGCCTCCTTTTGAAACTTTCCAGAGTTCCCGCACTTACTACAAAGTTGCTAAGCTTGTTCCACTCGTCCACCACCCTATTTGCGAACCAGTTTCTTCCTATCTCCCTCCTAAACCTAAACTTATCCAACTTGAATCCGTTGCTCCGAGTCCTATCCTGCTCGGATATTATAAGAACTTTATCTATATCCCCTTTATTGATTCCTTTCACCCACTTAAATACTTCTATCGTATCTCCCCGCACTCTTCGTCTTTCTAGGGAATGCAAGTTAAGTTTCTTTAACCTATCCTGATATGGAAGGTTTCTAAGTCCCTGAATCATTTTTGTTATTCTTCGCTTCACCGACTCTAGTGAATTTATATCCATTCTATAATAGGGGCACCAGAACTGAACCGCATAATCGAGGTGCGGCCTAACTAGGGCAAGATTTGTTGCAATAAGACCTCTGCACTCTTGTTACTTACACTTCTAGATATAAAACCCAATACTCTGTTTGCCTTATTTCGAACATTAACGCACTGTTTTCTAGGCCGTAGGTCCGGGCTTACAAGTACCCCTAGGTCTCTTTCACAAGGTTAGAGTATGTTTGTAACTAAGGATAAATTCTAACACAAGTATATCAAACTATCACAACAAACAACTAATCAATATCACCATCCTTACACAATAAACACGTGAATCATATCAACACCTATAACCCGCTAACAACCTCAAGCTCTAATTGTATACTTTAACAACCACAACACCTCCACTCCTCTAATTCTAATTCAAAAACCACAGAGCCGTAGAGCCATTCCACAATATTAATTCAGATAAATTTTTTTGACAAACAGTATTGTATTTTCCGTTTATCATACAAGGTGGGTATTTCCTCCCCCCTCCCCTTGATATATAATTAATGGAAATAATTTGAACTGACAGGTAACATAAAATAATGGAAATGTTCAACCTCAAAAGTTCAAAACGAGAATGAATATGTGGGTCAATTTGTTACTAATACAGAATAAATGACGATGACCTGACTGTAACCTGACGATGACCTGACTGTAACCTGACGATGCTGTGAAATATACTGTAGTTGATGAACGGTTCATAACTATATCTACCTGTACTATATTTTACCTGTAATATGCATCTATAATTACATCTGTACCTATACTTTACACTTATATTTACGCATGTATGTATGTATGTATGTATGTATGTATGCATGTATGTATAGTACCGTAATTACTAGTGTTTGTAAGCTCCTGTGTTATGTAATTCTCCCTTGCGTAATATAAATCCTCCCTTGCGTAATATAATTCTCCCTTGCGTAACGTAATTCATCCTCCCAAAAATACTACTCAGTGTCAAGAAATATTCCCCGGCGTATAAGAAATTATTATCCACCTTCAGCGGTAAATCTTTCTCGGGAGTAATTACGTCTAACAATAAGTAATTAAATTCAATCTTCCTCACTAATTACCGATGGAGTTTAAGTAATAATCACTATGTCGAGTCATTATGCTCTGTGTTGGGAAATTACCCCACCAACATGATTTATTTCCCTAGATTAAAAAAAAAAAAACCAATCCCATGCAAAATACTTCTCCACAGTAGGAATAAGTAGTGTTAAGTGTTAAGTAATCTTTAAAGTAATTCTCCTCTGTATGAATAACAACAAAGACAAAAAATTACCAAATGATAACAGAGAAAGACATGTATTTCTCCCTAGTGTATTGTATTTCCCCCTAGCGTGTTGCATATCTCTTCTGACGTGTAGAATTTCTCCCTAGTGTATGGCATTTTTCTCCAAAGCATTTCTCCCTAGCGTATAGTATTTCTCCCTAGCATATACCATATCTCCCTAGCGTATACCATTTCTACCCCTAGCACGCAGTATATCTCCCCGGACTACACCCATCTCCACTAGCACAAGCTCCTGGGATAGAGCATTACGACTGCTGGGATCTCAGTAAGCTTAGGACTCGAGGAGGGGGGAGGGGAGGGGGAGGAGGGAGGGGGTGTACTAGGATAATTCTGATGGGTTCTTCTTTATCGCTACCAAAGGCCTCACGTTATGGCCCTCAGTAAACCATAACTCCTAGAGACAAAGGTTTCTAATCGATCCTCTGATACTGGTCTCTATGAGGTTACTAGATAGGTTTCTAGAGACCATCCTAGGTATAATATCAAGATAAACTAATTGCGTTATCTACCTGAATTCGTTTCTCTACATATTGATTCTAACATCACTCTATTCTGTTATATAAGGTCGAATATATCCATCCTAATTACGCATTGATAGAAGTTACCAGAAGAAATATCAAGACAGACAGACAGACAGACAGGTTAAAACTACACAACCACCACCACCATACACGACCATTACTACCAAGAATACACACACACACACACACACACACACTAATCAACCAAACTGTGTCCTTGCAAATAACATCACTTGGTCATCAAATCTCCCCTCTAAACCATTCCCCTTCCTCCCAAATCACTCCCAAAACGCAACAACTAAACTTCCCAGCTTTGTAAAACATTATGTATCTCCCCCAACCTCTCCATTACCCTTCCATCCTCTCCTATTCCACCCCGTCATTTACCCTTCCACTTACTCCAAAACCTCCAAAACACGAAGAAAAAAAAACACACACAAACACATACAAACACCCCCCCCCCCCCCCACACACACATATTGACCCTTGTTTAGAAATTGTATCCCCCAAACCCGATATCTTATTAAAACTTTTCCTTTGTGTCTATGCGGAACTTTCCTAATCAGAGTAAACCCGGTGTGGTGGCTCTCTGCGGCAGGGATTACCTCATCAAAACACAATATAACCATTACCCAACAATATCCATTAACGCTGCCTTGAATGTGAATAGACTACCAATCTTAAGCCCGCCAATAGCACTTCTCCTCCGCCGTACCCCCGATACTGTGCATAGGTAGTTAAGAGGATATACCCAGCAGGGAGGGAAGGTGAAGAGAGAGAGGGAGGGAGGGAGGGAGGGAGGGAGAGGGAGGAAGGGATGAGTGGAGAGAGAGGGAGAGAAAGGGAGGGGAGTATATGGAAAGAGGGTTCAGTGAGGGTGGAATGGAGAGACGGGCGGGGAAAGCAAGGAGAGTTCTACTGGCAACAGAAATGTGTCCAAGTTCCGAATAATCAAGAAACGTTAACTCGAAAAAAAATAAATAAATAAAAAAAGATTATCGAGAATGAGTCATCAAGAAACGTTAATTAAATCAAAGGATACGAATTACTGTACCATTAACAAACGTTCCCCCATGTACAAATTCATATCAACGGCATTCACGTATAACCACGGCGAAACGTTTACCGTGTACGAGTTATCGAGTGACGTGTGTTAGTACTAGGGATTATAAGCTAGCGGAGGTGCGGCATAGTCGGTGGAGCATAGACCAAGCTTGTTTACATAATAGGCCAAATGTGGTTATGGTAATGCAGCTCCGCCAGTTTCAGAACTCCGTATGGAAAGTGAAAAAGAGAGAGAGAGAGAGAAAGAGAGAGAGAGAGAGAGAGAGAGAGAGAGAGAGAGTGAGAATGTCTCGCTCGGTACATAAGTGCTACTAACAAATTTACCCTGTAATTCCTTAAGTAACTTCCTACATCATTCATGTTAATACTTTTGTCATGATTCTTTTTCTCGTAATTGGATGTATTTTTATGTTGAAATTTTTTCCTCTTTTTTTCGTATATATAATTTACTATATTTTTACGTTGATATCTGTTATTTTCTTCGTGTACATTATACCATATTGCTATATTGTTTAACTCTTATTTTACGTTCACACTTTTATTATGTCATCTTGGTAAACATTCTCCTAACAGCTTTATACAACAACATTCATTACTAGGTCAATATATTCACCTAAAGTATTAACATTTCACCCTATCTATGTCAATAATTACTATATAACCTATTTGCTCTACACCATTGAGGCCATTACAACACTATCCAGTACATGAACGCTGTGCTTGACATTTTAGTGAAACCTTTTGCAATATCAATTATAGAAACATTTTGTTACATCCATCACTCGACCTCTGAATGGCTCCTCTTTTCACAACATTTACTTTCACGTTGTGTATTTCACTGTTACTTCCTGTGTGTGTGTGTGTGTGTGTGTACATTTTGCTGCATCGCTTCACGTCAATAATTGGCGATCTATTCTTCTTTTTTTGTTTTTACTCCTATCAATTTCAATAACGGGCTAAATATTTTTTTTTCTATCAATCACTTCATTCACTGACTACTACTTTTTTTATAACTGAATTCAGCAACTGACTATAGTTTTTTCTTTAAATTGCCGTACAAATTGGCTTTTTTCTGAACTGACTTTATTATTTGACTATTTAAATTTTTCGTTGTGGCATCAGTAACTGGCAAATTCTCTTCGTACTGACTTCAACAACTGATGATGTATTCTTCAATGACTATAATAAATTCCTACTTACCCTATTTTCAGTAGACTATAATAACTCCACGTATCCAGTAAAAGTGCCCCCCCCCCCCCCCCCCAGTAGGCCTGACTCTCCATTACTAACAGTGAAAATACAGTACAGTGAAGGGAAAGGTTTGACAAGTAAGGAACCACGAGACAGATTGATCGGCACTGCATTCGACCGCCGCCATTTCCCCAACAGTAAATGTAAACACCCAGACACATCTACGCAGACTGTGGATGGATGCCCCGAGCGTGAACCAACAACCCTCACGACTGGAACCAAGTGTTGTATCCACTCGCCAGCCACAGCCGCAACTTTCATTAACCAACATCTAATTCCTACACAATTCTCGCTCACCATCACCCACCCGTGTTCCAGTATTTGGCTCCCTGTCTATTTTAGAGGCTAATTCCCACCTCAATTTCAATCCCCATTTCACGCCCAAATTTCAATAGCAGCTGCAGGTTAAGTGCTCACTATGGCTGCCGTACTTATTTTTGACTCTTGTGTGTGTGTGTGTGTGCGTGTGCGTGTGTGTGTGTGTGTGTGTGTGTGGTGTGTGTGTGTGTGTGTGTGTGTAGTTGTTAATTCGATTTTAGTCCACAGGTAATAATACCCAGACGCAATTTACAGACAAATGGACACTACATACAGACAGAAAACTAAACATATAAAGCCAAATGGGAGACAAACTTCAGCAGCAGGGAAGAAAAGTTGATCGAGTTGTGTACCGCGGCGAAGTAGGAAATAAGTAATTTAGTTGCATTATTCGATACCATTTCCAATCGACGACTCCCCGGTCAAAGTCCTGGACAAAGAGTCATTTGACGGCCAGTGGAAAGTAAACACATTTGCTGGACCATGGAATTATCTTCATATTGACCAGAACTTCCTAACACACACAGTGGGTCTAAAGTACAATAAATATGTGGTCTCAATTTCCCAAGAAAACACTGTGCGGTCTCAACTTCCCCAAAGACAAAACTACAGAGAATCTACTCACGTCCCACAGAGCTCTTCAGGCAATTGAGAATGGGAAACATACCTGGAAAAAGAAATACACATTAGATTGATTATAACATATACTTGATCACAACGACACAGCACCATATTGTATTTACACTTAAGAGACGAGAGAGAAATAAGAGATCAAAGACGAGATAAAGAGAGATAAAAGACAGGAGTAGTAACCCCGAGAGACATTTACAAGAGTTACTCCTTTAGAGAAAACGACACACACACACACACACACACACACACACTTACTTTATGGGATTCTCTTCCATTATTAAATTCATTTTTGGGAATCGCATTACCAGCTCACAGCGGCGGCATCTCACGGGAGGAAGAGAGGGGAAGAAGGAGGAAGGAAGAGCAGGAGATGGGAGGGAGATCAGAGGAGGGAGGAAGGTGAGAGATGAGAGAAAAGAAGAAGGGAGGTGAGAGAGGAGAAGAAGGAAAGAGAAGAAGGACGAGGAGGAAGAAGTAAAAAAGGAAGAGAAAGGACAGAGGAGGAGGAGGAAAATGGAAAGGGGAAGAGGAAGAGAAAGAAAAGAGAATGAGGAAGGTGAAGAGACAGAAACACAAGAACTTTAGAGATAAAACAAAAAATTAAATAAAAGGACGACCAACCAAACCCATACCACAAATAAAAACGTAAAATATAAACCCAAACATACCAATAAAACAAAAATACAGTCAAACAACAAACAACGTAAATAAAACTCAACCATAAACCACTAAAACACAAAAAATAAAACCAACTTGACTTTTGCCAAGAATAGAAAATGAAAAAAAAACAAAAAAAAAACAACACAGTTTATTATAGGGTAAACTCGCATATATCCCGTCTAGTTACATCCCCTATTATAACATATACGCCTCGTGCCGATTATCCAACAGTCCCATATACGGATTAACATACGCATACCTACACAAACTGTGCCTAGGTAATTAAATACAGGTAATTTATTTAACACCTATGCCACAGGTTACCATCCTCATCCTACTCCTCGTCGTCCCATTCATCCACTTTTCAGGATACCAACATCATCCGCCATCTCTGTCAACCATTTCCCAGTATACCATCAACAGCTACATCATCCACCACCACAGTCATCCATTCTTCAGGATACCATCAACACCTGAGATTAATATATCATCATGGAGGAGGAGGAGGTCGACCCGGAGAGCCCAAGACACCACCGCCACCACTTGATGAACGAGGGTTAACGAGCAAGTTGAACACCCCCTAGAGACCCACAGCACCACTACTGAGGTGTGATTAACGACACCTTCCTACTGCCGCTGGGGGAGGATTAATGATATCCAGGTAACCATCCTACCCTACCCTACCCTCTCACATACCCAGGGGATGTGAAGGAGAAGGGCCAAGACATTACTGGTTCTCCGGAGGTCCAGAGTGTGTAAGTATTATTATCCCTTCTGTGTTTTTTCTTTAATCATTTTATAATTCAGTATGGGATTTCAAGCAGCGTGTAATCCTGTATAATTTCAGATTCTTTAAAGCATATAATTCTCACTGGTGTTTTAGATTAGGGAAGCATTTAATCCCGTCTGGAGCTACAATTTCTGTAAACACCTCGATTTTTTTTTTTAACTCAGAAAACATCACCCGAACTTTGTAACAGAATACCATACGAACTTTATGGCATAGAAAACGTCAATCATTTATCCCAGGTAAGAGAAATCACCATAATGCATTGCTTAATAAAAATCCAATTACTAGAGAGACATATACAAAACATATAACCCAGCGTTTTCTTTCTCAGGATGGACTAAAATAAATAACGTGGCGACATCTGTGGCACGGGTGGTGAGAGTGCATGAAGTGGTGATCATCTTTCATCTCCCGCCAGTGTAATATAGAGGGTGGGGATATCCGATATTACGTGGTAAGATGGATAGGAGTGGAGGAGAGGGGCAGAAAAAGATGGATAGTGGTGGAGGAGAGGGAGAAGAATGGTAAGATGGATAGAGGAGGAGGAGAATGGTAAAATGGATAGTGGTGCAGGAGAGGGGGAGGAGGAGGAGAATGGTAAGATGGATAGAGGAGGAGGAGGAGGAGAATGAAAAGATGGACAGTGGTGGAGGAGAAAGAGAGAGAAATGAAAAATACGGATAAGTTCATGGGAGGAAAAAATCTATAACCTCAAGAGTCAGTGACACACACACACACTTACAAATGACCCATAAAAAACGGACACGGCTTGTAAGTATACACAGTTCCATGTACGCGCACACACACACACACATTCCCTTACAAATGAGCCCAAAAAAATACGGACACGGCGCCTATGTACACACACAGACAGCTCCACGCACACAATAATCAGTGGCATTGGAGGCAGCCCGAGGGAATACAACAGCTTTCTTGGCGCTAGGACGAACAATAACCTCGCAAAATGACATTCCTGGGAAACGTATCGGACATTCCATTTTGTTTTCTCTTGTGCCTAAGGGTTTAGTCTTTGGCCTCTGTGTGTGTGTGTGTGTGTGTGTGTGTGTGTGTGTGTGTGTGTGTGTGTGTGTGTGTGTGTGTGTGTGATGTATGCCTGTGTGTGTTTTTTTTCATTCGTTATCTTTTAATACATTACACTCACACATGACGACAAGAACTAAGTAAAAAATAAAATACCGGAGTTTCTTACTTTAGTGACAAGTTTTATATATCAAGATATTTATTTTCAATTCACTTCACCAGTATTCCCAAGAACTTGTTTAGTTTATTGACGTGATATAAACTGTTTTGTGTATCACTGTTTAAATGTTTTTCTTTTTATGCATTTGTGGTAATTTATTTTTTTTTATTTCATTAATTTTTTTCCAAGAAGCAAGAGCTGTTTACTTTATTAACCAAGTCTACCTTTTGTGTGTGGGGATGAGGTAATTTTTTTTTTTTTTTTTACATTCGCTAAAAAAAAGACAAACTTAAATAATTCCATCAACAATGTTTTTTTTTATGTAATAGATGTAATTTTTTTTTCTTAAGATTTTAGTTAATTAAACGCTTCCACGAGTCAAGAAAATCCTTATTCTTATTTGGAACTTTATTGGGGAAATCTCTCTCTCTCTCTCTCTCTCTCTCTCTTCCCTGTATCTCACTAACCAGGTATTTTACTTGATTTCTTACTTACAAGTTTCTTATATTTTCGTTCAATCAACAGCCCGAAGAACCAAGAAATTTAATTTTCTTTTAATTCACTGGATAGATTTTTTTTCCATAATCATGACTGAAAGCTAAGCGTAATTTTTTTTCCCTTGAAGCTTCATCTCGTCAAACATTTCCAAAGACCAAGAAATTAATTTTTATTCCATTAATTAGCAATTTATTCTGTTTTTTTTCCTTTCCACTAGAGACTCAATCCAATGTATCTTGTCCCGTGTTTATGTTTTAGTTCGTCAAACATTTCCAAACACCAAGAAAGCCCATTTTTTATTGTTTAGTTTTATGACCCCGTGTGTTTGTGTTTATATTTTTGTCCTTTGTACCAGTGATTTTAATTCCTGTGTTTAATCCCTATTTTCCTTCAAGTTAAACGGGGTGATATAGCAATCGATATACCTGGCTGTCTGTAATAGCTGTCTGTTAATGCGCTGTCTGTAAACTAAATATGTCACTAGAGTAATTAAAAGTTGTCAGTAATGAAAGGTTGTGAGTAATGAAAGGTTGTCAGTAATGAAAAGTTGTCAAAAATTAAAAGTTTTCAATAATTTAAGGGGAAAATTACGCATCGTGGCACTATTGATGCATGGGCTGGTGACGTGTACTAAGGCGGTTCTAACTCTATGTCTTGTACACTCACGGTTTAATGTTCCTCAATAAGTGACAGGCGCGGAGCAGATGTCACCTTCGTATTAATTAAATTTTTTTCAAAGTTTCGCCCCAAAAATCCAAGCTTAATTATTTTTTTTTCTGTTGACTTAATTAATGCATATTTTTTCTTTTTTAATTTTTTAAATATTTTTTTTTGGGTTGTAGCCAGAGGAAATAATCATCAAACACTTAAAAAAAATCAACAAAAGCTCCTCCTTTTTGCCGTTGACTTAATTGGCAGGTCTTTTTTTCTCCTCCTCAAAAGGATCTGATTGTTCTAGGAAATTTTATTATTATTTTTTTTTTTAATTTTACTTTTTATGGATGATGGTTCACATAACAATATCATTACGTCAGTCGTTTTCATCGTGTCTTACTTCACGGTGGCTAATTTTTTTGTTTCCGTAAATCAAAAAGAAAAATGGTAATTAATACAATTCACTCACGAACACACCTGATTAATGACGCACTTAAGTAAATTTAATAAATATATTTTTTGTCTAAACTTTTAATCAAAATTTTTTATATATAAATTTTTTTTTTTATCTTTACATTTAATTATCTAAATATATTATCAAGATATTTTTTTAAACTGCCCATTTTTTGGTTGTTGTTATTGATATAAATGTTGGGTAATTTACCTACAAGAGACATTAAGCACAGAACACCAGGCTTAATATTTACACAAACAACAAACAAATTTACTTACAATAATTCAAACACCCATTTTATATACAATTTGTTTAATAAAAAAAAAAACAGGGTTATGTTCTCTTAGTTCTCCCCAAGGTTATAGAGCGCTCGTATTACAGCTAAGCACACAATATACTGTACACCAAAAGCCTTAAAAAAAAATACTTTAATATTTTCAAGTATCACAAAAGTCAAACAGCTGTTCTTTAAAATATATAAAAAAATAATAGATAAAGTATTACACACACTACCCCCCCTTACCAAAATACCCCCCCACCCACCCCCTCCCCCATCTCCAGGAAAAAATTGGAAGGGCAAACGATTAAACACTCTTAGTCCCTATTTCCTAACCACTTAAATCATCAAAACTTATTAACTTGTACGCCACCAGAAACACTTCCCATTTTCACTCATTAATTTGTAGAAGATTAATAAAACAATAATTTCTATAATAAATATAAACTAAATATGGAAAATTGAATTATCATAAATGCAAATACCGCAACAAAGAATAAAACAAGAGGAAAAACAAATAAAAATAATAAAATAATAATTACATTAACATTTAAATTAAAATTATAAATACGCACAAAATAACACACACACACACATAACGTTAATATATAAAATTAAAATATATTAATATAAATTGTAAATATACATACATACATATACTAAAAATGGATAAAAATAAATAAATAAAGTGAGAAAGACAAAAATACGACATAGCTCTGATTTTTTTACACAGAAAACGAAACCTAAGCTCATGGGGGAAACTATAGGAATAATCCGGTTGTTCTTATTATAAACGAGGCAATGATTTATACCTGGGATACCAAATGGCAGCCCGTGAGTACCCGTGAGTACATCTTTATTACCAGGTTTATTGTGTGTTTTTTTGGTTTTCTATGTGGTTCTTTAACTCATCGTACTCAAGGGGTTAACTCATCGTACTCAAGGGGTTAACTCATCGTACTCAAGGTAGTAATAATAATTCCAGGTAACGATGGCTAATTTGGCTTGTATAATTGTACCAGCAGTGTGTGTGTGTGTATTAATCACCCATATACCAATACCTTCTTTAATACTGACTGTGTATGAGTTTATTAATGTGTATAGATGTGTATAGAATCGACTGTGTATATGACTGGTATTTAATGCGTGTGTATGATTAGTATTTACTGTGTGTATATTTACTTACAACCGGCACTGTGTATGTTTATGAATCAATGTGTTTGTGTGTTTGTTATTCACTGTGTGTATATCCTCGCCGTTCACCAATGTATACATATCGTCTTACCAGTGTATAAACCAATAGTTTGTATGGATGGCTGAGACGCAGGAGTGTTTCCAGTCTACCTAGTGTGTGTGTGTGTGTGTGTGTGTATATTGTGAGTATCCATGTGATTATGCAAGTGTGTTAATGTGACTATGTACGTGTGTTATCATGTGTATATATGTGTACCTGTTTATAAATGTATATATGTACGTTCAACACTCATATACATATATATATCACCGTTTTTTACTATTTATTAAAACATACATGTATACCGGAACAAACAGAACCTGTCTTGTGTGTTTGTACTCTACTGTTTATATACACCGTATGAATGTTGCCCCGTGTTGACATACATTATACAGCCACGAGTCTCAATATATACCTCCTGCTTACCCTGTATACAAGTCACTCTGTTGTCATTCTCTGTATTTGTCATTAATTTAGCCACAGGGAGGAATTTGCTAGTGGTCTGTAGTGTTTTGTATCTGTTGTGCTCTGTAGTTTGTGAGAATGGTAAGATAATGATAATTTCTTTACGTTTGATTTATCTCTATGAATGATACTTCTATACGATTGATATTTCCTTAAGTATCAACTATGAACTAATCCCCCCCCCCCCCCCACCCCCCGGCGATTGTGTTGAGCTCTTGTTGTTAGGGTCCGTTCACTAGCTCCGTTCTGGCTCAGGGTCTATACTGTTATGGCCCTGTTCAGCAGACTTTAGTGGCCATTTACCCTGTTCAGTCTCGCGGCTATGTGCCCCTGTTCTAATACTGTGGTCAGGGTCAAGATCAATGCTGTAACGCCGCATTTGGTCACGCTTGCGAGGGTTTAACGTTCAAGTGTGTTATTCTGGTTTTGTACTAATCGCAAACAGACTTTAACAACCTCTAACTATGTCTTTCTTCTGTTGTGTAATGTTTAAAACTGCCCAATTCGATCCTTAACTACCTTCCTTTATGTTAAGTTTTGAGATAAAATTTACCCCATGAATTAAAATATCAGTAATTTACCTTTATCTGTTTTAACCCCTTATGTACTTAGTCGCCTCTGAATTAAATACTATAATATAATAATAAAACAAACAATAACTCATAATTACACTAGTTAATAACACTGAGTCACCTTAATTACACGTATGGGAAATAATCAATAACAGGCAGGTGTAACTCCCAATTACATCATCTCTCTTGATTAATGACAATCGAACGTTATCATACAAACAACTGGATGATAATTAATGACATCACAACAGCTGCTAAATAACAGTACAGTACAGTACACTCTATGACGCCAGCCGATCAACGACGCTTGGGTAAACGACACAGACTCTACCATGTTAATAAACGACAAGTGACTCCTAATAAAAGCTGAACGATAACCACTACAACAACTACCAGCATTAAACACCTCCTCCCCCCCCCCCCACGCCATGCATCACCTGCCCCCTCCCCCCAACATCACCTAATGGACGAATTAAAGTCATTTTTTTACTCTGTTAAGTGACAACGCCTTGTGTTAAGTAGGGGAGGGGAAAGGGGTGGGGGGGGGGGGGAGTGTTGGCGTTTCTGTAAAGGTCAATTGTTAGTAATGGTGTTTAAGTAGTATAGGTCTTTATTGGTGTTTAAGTGTTATGGCCTATGTTAGAAATATTAAGTGTGGTGAATAATGTTAAAAATGTTAAGTGTTGGCAATAAGTGTTTAAGGTATTACTACAAGTGTTTTAAGGCTTTGTGTTACTACCGATGTTGAAGTGTTACGTCTCATCACTAGTGTTGCTCAAGTGCCACTAATGATAAAGCAAGTGTTAAGTGTAACATCTCAAGTGCATGCCGGTTTTTGCTTGAGTAATAAGTGTTACCTCTAACACACGTGGATGCAGTATTGGTGTTCATGACCTTAACTACTAATAAAATATCTTTCTTAAGACCTAAACACCATAAAACATCAAAATAATAGTCAATAACCATCAAATATTCCAGAGTTGGCACTGACGTTTGA